>JALAZF010000150.1:4527500-5252500 GCA_022829125.1 Lathyrus tuberosus
GGTCGGCTCTGATATGTGACACCGGGTAGTTAGGGAGGCCGTTTGTGATATTTGTGTATTATGTATATATATATCTTTTGGCTTGTGCATGTATAACCTGATGTATGACAAACTTCTCATGATATATATATATATATATATATATATATATATATGTACGTTATTCAGTTTTAGATTTTCCGCTTTTTTTCTAAACTCTGAAATGTGGGTGTAAGGAACTGAGTTCCTTTGTTGATTGCTACCCCATTGTTGCATATCTTTATGAGCAGGTGTTGTATGTATTGTTTCAAATTGATGTGACCCCTAGGTCTATGCCATGATAATTTAAATATACTCTGACGAAATTTTGAATTTTCTTTTACTGCTTTTTATTAATTGGGGGTATAGATTGGGGGTGTTACAGAATAAGGCTCATGGCACATGAAGATGTTTCAACCTTTATTAGGTGTTTTGAAGTTATTTTGAGATGAGAAAGAAGAGACTCAAGAGAAACAAAGGTAAAGACTAAAGGGGACTAAGGCTCACCCTAATGTTATCATACCTGGATGTTCCTAATGGTTTAGTGTGGTTTAGAAACCTAAGTCTAAAAGAAGAGAGAGGAAGAACAAGTTCTAACTTACTTCAAAGATTGAAGTTAAGTTAAGAACTCAAGGGGGTGAAAGAAGTTGAACAAAGAAAGCATTGAAATGGTTATCACAATCACAATTTGAAAGCATTAAAAGATGAGGGAAGAAGGTGTGTATGAAAGCATATCCACACACTCAACTTACCATTAGCCCCTACAAGCAAAGGTTGGTTCAATAATGGAATAAGAAAACATAATTGAAAGATGTAAGCAAATAAATCCTAGTGTTCTAAAGGAAACTCTAGGAAGCTTCTCAAAGGGGTAAACCTAAAAAGAATAGATCACTAAAGGGTGGTACTGGCCTAGGGCAGTAGCAAAGCCTATTTACATCCACCAATGGTTACAAAGGCTTACAATATTAATATATGCCTAAACAATCTACCAAACATCAAAGGAATGCAATGATATGTACTAAAGATGCATCATGAACATTTAAGAGATGTAAAACATGCAATGATGCAATATGAAACACCACAAATAGTAGGAAACCACTTCATAAATGTCATTAATTATCCATGAATTATCATCCATAATATGAGAATAAAACTCAAGAAGAAGAAGTGGGAAGAAGTAGAACAATGTCACACAAGAATTCACAATGTTGTTTACTTATAAAACAAGTCACAAAGGAGAGGGAAATGCAATTATGAATGCAAATGAACATGGATCAGTAGAATACATGTTATAATCTGACATGAGAATGCACAAATGAACAAGTTTGGTTCATACTCAAGTCACATTAGAGATCAAGAAGAAAAGAACACAAGTTGAAGTTCATACAAAAATGAAGTACGAATGTGTATGGCATACAAACATGAATAAATGCTTGAAGAAATGTCAAAGACCAGAGGTGAATGGCATATTATAATGCATATGAATATGGATGAATGATCATACAAGGCATGAGTGCAAGAATCTAAGAAGAAAAGACAAGATGAAAAGATGTTCAAACAATGCTTAAGTTCACATAAGATGGCATACTTGTAATGCAAGTCATGAATGAAGGATGAAACATGAACATGAATGAAAATTGATGCAAGTCATTAGTATATGATATGCTTGATCATGTTATAATGCAAGAATGGTGTCACAAAGATGCACACAAAACAAGTTAAGGCATATAGAAGCAAATGCACACAAACTAGGTCAAAGTAATTCACATAAGCAACAAACATTTATGAACCAAAATAAAAAGACAAATGACCTATAATCTAACATGGATGACCTATAATATCTAAGAAATGACCTATAAAATGATCACACAAGTCCTAATGCAATGGCACAAGTGCCTCATAATCAAACAAGATTTAGAAGTTCAAGGAAAATATACAATCATGACCTATAACAATCAAGCAATGCAAAAATATAAATGAACTTGTAAAAATCATGAAGTTATGTCACAAAGCACCTAAGTCAGAAACAAATCACATGTCAAAATCTCACACCAAAATTCAAAAAGAAGCTAGCTCAAACAAACTCACCAATTTACATTAAACCAAAGCAAAAGAATGCACAAAGATGCTCATCACAATACATGATAAAATGACTTTAAAAATTAAAAAAAAAATTAATGAAATGCCTCAAGATGTGCAATATGATCATACCAAATTCCACTCAAAAATTCAGAAAGGAACTAGTTCAATTAAAATAAAAATGAGCCAAGCATCAAAAAGGATGAACATTGAAAAAGAAATTAAAAGGAAATTGTGAAATAACATGCAAAAAGTGTTAAAATCAGAATTAAAAATAATAAAAAATTAGTTAAATGTGTTTAGATGCCAGGGGAATTTATTTGGAATTTTTAGGAATGATTTGGTATTTTTAATAAAAGAAAATCAAAACAATATAAAAAAGAAATTGAAATAGAATGAAAACATGCAGGGGGTGCAGACATAGCAAAATGATAGTTCAAAGTGGTTTGGACCCAATACGTGGGAGTGTGAAAAGCAAATAGGTTCAGGTCCAATTACACGCGCGTGTGTGTGTGAATTATGGTGCACCTTCAGTCAAATGTTGACTCACGGAAAACCACACGATCAAGTCAAATAAATCACTTATCAAAAGTAAATGCATCCAATGGATCACAATGCACTAACACCACACTTACTACGCACACAAACACATGCAAGCAATCAGATTCAAATAAAAATGGCACGTGATAGGGATGGTACTCATTTATGCGTTGGAAAGTTTTTAGCCCTAGGATTACAAAGATCTAACGGCTATGATATAAACAGGAGCTAGAACCCTAACTGAACTCACCGGCCGGAGAAGGACCTCCGGTCATCTTCTCCTGCCACCTCCGTTACCTGCAAATCCTCAAATGTTCCAGAAATGTATAAAATGCACATCAATCGAAAGAGGAAGTCAAGTAGATCACGAATCCAGCAAAAGATTTCACATATCATGCATATACACAGAGAATCGACAACAAACATTTTGCCCTAGAATTTGGATCTAAGCACTTAAGGTTCCTATCACTAGTCGGATCATTCACATTGCTTCTTTTAAGCTATAATCAACATGAAACAAACTTAAAATCATTGAATTAGTGCAAGAAAAAGTTGAGAAATAACGAACCTGAAACTTGAAGAAACCTTGAATCTTCAGAAAACCAGAGATGAGAACTTGTTCTTGAGCTTGAATGGATCAAAATAAATGCTACTGAAAGCTTGAATCCTTGCAAGATCAATGGAGTAAACTTGAGAATGATGAAGATCTAAGCTCTTCTTCAATCCACCGCTGCTTTGAAGTTGACGAATAATGAAGATTGAAGCAACAATGTGAAGAACTCGTGTGAAAAGAGAGAGAGAGTTCAGAGAGAAATTTTGAGATGAATCAAGTGTGAGAGTGACCAAATGAAGAGTGTTCACAAAGTTAGTTAGGGAATTCCTTATATATATGTGGTTAGTGGTTAACCATCATAGTTGATGGTTAGAACCATGGTTAGCTATGGTGTGATGAGCAATGAGGGTGGCTGAAGTAATTTGCAAAGTGAAGAAGATAGTGTGTTAAAAAAAATGGCTCGTGTGTTGTGTTATTGTTGATGTGTGTGATATTAAAAGATGATGATGGTGATGTTATGATATTGATGTAGCAGCATGAATACTTGTTGAACAAGTTTGTCATTTTGAATCCTTTCCATATTGATGCATGGAGCAACATGTATGGCATGAGTGTAAGATGGTGTTGGTCCAAATGAAGTAATGTGTGACTGGTGTGTAGTTTTTGTATGCGTGCAAACAAGCTGAAATATCAACCACAATGACATAAAATCTCATTTTGGTTAGCAAGAATAGAATTAAAACATGGAAGTTTGATGAAAGATTTCTTCATGTACAAGGCATGAAATGAAATGATTTTGGTGGCTATGGAAAAAGGAGACAATGTAGAACAAGGTTGATGTTGAAATCAAATTGAATGGAAGCTTGGAAGATGATGAAAAATGACTTGGAACTCAAGTGGACAAACTGACTTTGGTGGGAAAGAGAATGCGCCCATGGGGCAAGCATCCTTGGGTATATTTTCAGTTGTGAGCATCCCTCTTTGAACCCTCATATGACCTTCATAACATGTTCAAATAAAAAAAATACCCAACATCAAAGTTGAAGATGACATGGAGATGAACAACTTTGATGTTCAACAATTTTTCATTTGAAGCCTTCTTGATGGAGAAAATTGGCTTGACATTTGGCACACCACCTGTTTGATGAAATTATGGCCTGGAGGCCTGAACTTGCCTTGCCATGACTTGGAATTTGCCTTGATTGTACCAAACTTTGATTGATCATAACTCTCTCAATTTTGATCCAATGGAAGAGTTCTTGGTATGGATTTGAAGCTTAAGATTTAATCTTTAATTGGCTCAACTTGGGCCTGAAGTTTGAAGCTTTTATCATGGAGAAAGAATGCTTTGAAGTAGAGTGCAAAGTGGCCTAAACTTTCCATTTTTAGAAACCCTAAGTTTCTATTTTGGGCAACTTTGTACAATTCTTGATTTTTCATGAATCTCTTAACATTTCTTGATCAAATCTTGTCCAATAAACATATGTGACTTGGATTTCATGAATTTGACCTTAAAAAGTTAAGAGTTGACTTTTTCCTTTGCACAATTCACTTTTCCCCAAATTCTTTGATTCTCGGGCAACTGACCAATTGAACCTTTTCTGAAATGAACCAATGGGCAATCTTCCATCCTTAGATACTTGATATCATGTAGAAAACATTGAAATCAAGTTGGAACCAAAATTTCATCAGGAGACTGCTTGAATCCAAACCCCTAATTTTGACTGCTTTTGATAGGAGATGATGAACTGTCCAATCTTCTTGATGAATTCACATCTTCCAATGACTTATGGGATCAAATGGGATGTTATATGATATAAGAGACCCTCAAGGCTTGTTGGGAGACCCTTGGCTCTTGCTCTCTTACTTTGGATGATCAATATTCTGAAAGGCAACTGATCATATGTCCTATGATGAACCAATGCTGAATGTTTTATTTTTCTATGACTTGAATGCAATGCAATGCAATGAAAGTACATGCTAAATGATATGAAAAAAAAAGAGGGCAAATTTTTGGGTATTACAGCTGCCCCTATTCAATCACTGTAGACCTGAATGGATGATAGCGGTTGCTTTCATACTTTCAAGGTATGGAGGGATTGAATATCAAAACTAACCAGAAAATTTGCACTCTGTGGAGAAGAAGAAATAAACCCAACCAAATGAACTCTACTTGGATAAAACTCTGATGGGAAGAAAAGCACTGGAGAGATGTCTTTTGAACGACGCCAGACGACTACTGGCTTGCCACACTGCAGGTGGACTTTGGAAAACGTCTTTTGTACGACGCCAGACGACTAGTGGCTTGCCACACTGAGGATGGACTTTAACAACGTTTTTGAACGACGCCAGACGACTACTGGCTTGCCACACTGCAGGTGGACTTTAAAAACGTCTTTTGGAACGACGCCAGGCGACTATTGGCTTGCCACGCTGCGGGTGGACTTTAAGAACGTCTTTTGGAACGACGCCAGACGACTACTGGCTTGCCACGCTGCGGGTGGAATTTAACAACGTCTTTTGGAACGACGCCAGGTGACTACTGGCTTGCCACGCTGCGGGTGGACTTTCGCCAATCTGCGGTTGGTCTTGAAACTGTCTTTTAAATTGAGTCAGACGATTACTGACTTGCCACACTGCGGGTGGACTTTTGCCAATCTACGATTGGACTTTACCCTGCTTTGCCACCATAAGATGGACTTTTCCCAATCTGCGGTTGGTCTTGAAACTGCTTTGCCACCCTAAGATGTACTTTTGCCAATCTGCGGTTGGACTTTAAACTGCTTTGCCACCCTAAGATGGACTTTTGCCAATCTGCGGTTGGACTTTGCTGCTGGTGGACTTTTGAAAGATGCCCTTGGGATGAAGTCAGTTGACTACTGATTGGCCACACTGCGGGTGGACTTTTGCATATATTCAACACTGGATTACGCTCTGCATACATATCAGACATCCCTGCTGACTCTGCTGAGGAACAATGGTCAATGATGTGACCTCAGAGACTCCTGAAAGGATGATATCTCTGTTGGAGAATGAGTGAACAATCCATCCGCTCCAAACTTTTACGCTTGCCAAAAATAAATTGGACTTTGAGATATAAGGAAGTGATGACTCTGTCAGGAATTATTTCATCTATCTGGGGATGAATTCTGATCATAGCAACTCCGTTGGAGGAATGACAACTTTCCGACTTGGCTGGGGAAAGAATGTACTAACACTCTGCCGAGGATGAGATTCTGTTGATCTGTTGAACCTCTGCAGGGAGAAAAACAACTCAGTTGGGGAGTATTACTAGTAAGATTCAATGCTGAACTTTGTGGGGATACAACTACCAGAGATACGATCTTGTTGGGGATCGAAACTACTCCGTCGGGGATACGCAAATCCTGGTTAGAATACATCCTGTTGTAACATGCTGAGAAAGAGTCCCTAGAGATCTGCTGGGAAAACACAAAGCAAATCCATGGTAATCTGTTGAGGAACAAAACTGTCGAGCTTAGGATAAGTGCCACAATGTCCCACGCTAGGCACACCTTCCGCTTGACGACTCCACTGGGTATAATGAGTTTACAACAAACTCTGCTGGGGAAAACCGCTTCAAAGCGTCTTGTGCTGGAGATGCCCCTTAAGAGGATTTTACAGAAGACCAAGCATCTTGAAACTCTTAGACAAATACTGAGACTTGAGCTAGACGTATCATAATTGAGAGGCCACTCTACTGGAGATAATAGATCTGGAACACATATTGTTGGAGGGATTCCCCAGATGCCCCATGCTTGGGAAGGATCACAAACTCGCTTTTTCCCCAGATTACAAGGATGATATGAAGAAATCGTCCCAAGAGGATTTTATAGAAGATTTGGCATCTTCAAACTCTTGGACACTCACTGAGTCTTAAACATTAACTGCAAAGTCTGTGAAGCAACTCTACTGGGGAATTTACAACCGTTATCGCCACAGAAAAGCTTGTACTCGTTGGAAGTTTCGAATGGGAGAATTGACTTAATAGGATACAACGGTACCCAGTGGAAATTAATTTGTCAATATTGAATCGTCGTGAGCGACCGTCAGCTGATTAATGGGCTCAATCAGTAAAAGTTGTGACACAAAGGTTATACGGGAACCCTTCTCTAAATATGGTTGTCCCGGTATTCTGACTTAGGGATGAGTGATTACTTGTCTGGAAGAAATGACCCATGCTCTTGAAAAGGCTTGTACCTGTTACCTGCAACAAAAAAATATGCACACATGCCCCAGGATTTTGCGTGGTTTAAATCCACCATCTAGGATTACTCAACATTCAAAGTGATTTTAAATGTTTTTCTGCGCATGTTATTGTAAGGCCGCAATGTTTTCAAATGCAATGTTTTATCAAAAATTCGGACGTTTTTGCAAACAAAGCAGTAAAAAAAAAATAAGAAGCTTTTGACTGAAATTCAATTTATTGAAAAATGCCTGAAATGGCAAATACATTTGGAAGCAAACCTTGGAAAGAGGAGATTGCTGTAAATTGAGAAAAGAAACTATCCTAATGGCAATGTGAAAACGGCATTCCACTGAGTTTCAATTCTGCTATAGCCAGTATATCTTCAAAACTCCCCGACCTTGCCTTCTGAGGAATGATTGGACCGATTCCTATCCTTTGGAATGTCAGTTGATGAAACGATGATGGAGTACAAATAAATCAGACTGTAATCGTTCGCTTAAATCCCTCTTTTGCATGGACCGCCCTTTCGGGTTTTCAATCCACCGGGATACCCTTTTTTGCCTAAGTTGCCCTTTTGGGTTTTCAACTTACCGGGTGTACAATTTTTTTATTTATATCCCTAATTTTTGCCCGAACCTTTTTATTCCGTTTTTATGGTTCGCCGGGATGCCCTTTTTTGCCTGGACTCTCTTTTTTTTTTCCTAGTGGGTCTATTTATGCGAAGTATTTTTTGACTACGTCTAAGTTAACAGGGGATGGAAAGTCTTCACCATCCATGGTTGTAAGCAATAAGGCTCCGCCCGAGAAGACCTTTTTAACCACGAATGGACCTTCATAGTTGGGAGTCCATTTGCCCCTGTGACCTGTACTAGGAGGAAGGATCATTTTGAGTACTACATCTCCGACTTTGTAAACCCGAGGACATACCTTCTGATCAAATGGCTGCTTCATCCTCCGTTGGTATAACTGCCCATGACACACAGCTGCCAGACGTTTCTCTTCAATAAGGCTCAACTGATTAAATCTGGCACGAACCCATTCAGCTTCGTCTAACTTGACATCCATCATGACTCTGAGGGATGAATCTCAACTTCAACCGGTAGGACTGCTTCTATACAGTACACAAGTGAGAACAGTGTTGCCCCAGTAGACGTGCGTACTGACGTTCGGTACCCATGCAAGGCGAATGGTAGCATCTCATGCCAATCTTTATAGGTGGCAACCATTTTCTGCACAATCTTCTTAATATTCTTATTGGCCGCCTCAACAGCGCCATTCATCTTCGGGCGATACGGCGAAGAATTATGATGTTCAATTTTAAAGTCTTGGCACAGCTCAGCCATCATTTTGTTGTTTAGATTAGAACCATTATCAGTAATAATTCTCTCGGGCACTCCATATCGACAAATGATATCCCGTTTCAGGAAACGAGCTACCACCTGCTTAGTGACGTTGGCATAAGATGCTGCTTCAACCCACTTCGTGAAATAATCAATGGCGACTAAGATGAAACGATGGTCATTTGAAGCAGTAGGCTCAATTTTTCCGATCATATCAATGCCCCACATTGCAAAGGGCCAAGGAGAGGACATGACACTCAACGGATTCGGAGGCACATGCACTTTGTCTGCATAAATCTGGCACTTGTGACATTTGCGGGCGTACTTGCAACAATCTGTCTCCATTGTCAACCAATAGTACCCCGACCTCAACAGTTTCTTTACCATTGCATGTCCTCCGGCATGGGTACCAAAAGAGCCTTCATGTACTTCTTGCATTAACAGGTCTGCTTCGTGTCTATCCACGCATCTGAGCAGAACCATGTCAAATTTCTGTTTGTATAGCACGTCATCTTGGTTCAGGAAGAAGCTACCAGACAATCTCCTCAAAGTCTTCTTATCTTTGATAGATGCCCCGGGCGGGTACTCGTGACTTTTCAGAAAACACTTGATGTCATGAAACCATGGCTTGTCATCAGACGTTGCATCAACAGCAAACACAAATACAGGTCTGTCAAGACGAGACACATCAATCTTGGGTACATGGTTCCACCTTTGCACTTTGATCATAGAAGATAATGTGGCCAAGGCATCATCAAACTTATTCTCATCTCGAGGAATATAATACAACTTTATTGTTGTAAAAAACGTCAACAGCCTTCTCGTATAATCTCTATACGGAGTAAGATGTGTCTGGCGCGTGTACCAATTCCCATTCACTTGATTGATTACCAAAGTTGAATCATCGAAGATATCAAGGGTCTTAATTTGCAAACTAATCGCCTCCTCAATCCCCATTATACAAGCTTCATATTCTGCTTCATTGTTGGTGCATCCGAAAGTTACTCGGGCAGTGAAGGGCATATGAACACCCTCCGGCGTGATAAGAACTGCTCCAACTCTGCATCCATTCATGTTGACGGCCCCATCAAACATCAAACTCCATTTGGATTCAGGGTCTGGCCCCTCCTCTGGGAGTGGTTCCTCGCAGTCTTTAACTTTGAGAAACATGATGTCCTCATCAGGGAAATCAAATTTCATGGGTTGGTAATCATCAATCGGCTGTTGCGCAAGATAGTCTGACAAGATACTTCCTTTGATAGCTTTCTGAGAAGTATACTGGATATCATATTCTGTCAAAACCATTTGCCACCATGCAACTCTGCCTGTCAGTGCTGGTTTCTCGAAAATGTACTTGATTGGATCCATTTTGGAAATCAACAAAGTTGTGTGCATGAGCATATACTGCCTCAATCGCTTAGCAGCCCATGCAAGTGCACAGCATGTCTTCTCAAGCATTGAGTACCGGGACTCGCAGTCAGTGAATTTTTTACTCAGGTAGTAGATATCATGCTCTTTCCTACCTGTCTCGTCGTGTTGACCGAGAACACAACCCATGGATTCTTCGAGCACTGTCAAGTACATTATTAAAGGTCTCCCTGGAACCGGAGGCATTAAAATTGGAGGTTCCTGCAAATATCTTTTTATTTTATCGAATGCCACTTGGCAATCATCATTCCACCTGACCGTTTGATCTTTTCTTAGCAGTTTGAATATTGGTTCGCACGTGGCTGTTAGGTGAGATATGAACCTTGCAATGTAGTTCAATCTACCCAGGAAACCACGTACTTCTTTTTCTGTTCTTGGTACAGGCATTTCTTGTATTGCTTTCACCTTGGCAGGATCGACCTCAATCCCTTTTTCACTTACGATGAAACCCAACAGCTTTCCAGAATGCACCCCAAAAGTGCACTTGTTTGGATTCAACCTCAAACGGAACTTTCTCAACCTTTCAAACAACTTCTTCAAGTTAATCAAGTGTTCTTCTTCTGTTCGCGACTTGGCAATCATATCATCCACATAACATTCAATCTCTTTGTGAATCAAATCGTGAAATAATGTTACCATTACCCGCTGATACGTTGCCCCCGTGTTTTTCAACCCAAAAGGAATCACTTTAAAATAGAAGGTACCCCATGGGGTAATGAACGTGGTCTTCTCCATATCCTCAGGTGCCATCTTGATCTGATTGTACCCGAAGAAACCGTCCATGAATGAGAACACTGAAAACTGAGCTGTATTATCAACCAGCACGTCGATATGAGGTAAAGGAAAGTCATCTTTCGGACTTGCTCTGTTTAGATCCCGGTAATCAACGGACATTCTGACCTTACCATCTTTCTTCGACACAGGAACAATATTTGCAACCATGGTGGGTAATTGGTGACGGCCAGAAATCCCGCATCTAACTGTTTTTGTACCTCCTCTTTGATTTTGAGAGCCATTTCTAGTTTAGTTCTCCGAAGCTTCTGTCTGGCAGGAGGACAACCCTCTTTCAACGGCAACCTGTGCACAACAATGTCTGTATCTAACCCCGGCATATCTTGATATGACCAAGTAAAAATGTCAACATATTCTCGCAGCATACTGATCAACTCTTTCTTTACCTCGGCCTGCAGACTAGCTCCAATCTTAATTTCTTTCCTTGCATCCTCGGAACCGATGTTGATAACCTCAATTGTCTCTTGGTGAGGTTGAATGACCCTCTCCTCCTGCTTCAACAATCTAGCCAATTCTTCAGGAAGTTCACAGTCTTCTTCATCCCCTTCTTCGCTTGATAAATCGGATTGTCAAAGTCATACATGGCCATAGCAGAATCGTTATAAGTGGAATCTGGAGGATCAAGTCTGCACGAGGGGGTTTCATGCTTTATTTTAGAATTTATTTTGAAAAAATAAAAAGAAAACAAGACAATGCCATTTTTAATGTTTTTTGTGCAAAAATAAAAGATGAAAGACAGGGAACGAAATTTGAATGCAAAACGTCCTTTATTAATGATTAAAAACTGCAAATGAAAATGTGTGGCCCTACAAATGAACCTGTACGCCTTGGGCAGAGCGCAAGATTTTAACATGCATTATGGTTAGAGAAAAACAAAGAAAATTGCTCTGTTTGAAAAGTAACTGGAATGATTTCCTCAGCGGACCAGTTTTGCAATTATTGTCCCGAACCACGTGGGCGTACCCAATTGTCCAAGTTACAATCACTGTCGATGCCATCTTCTGCAGCCGCACAAGATTGATCTGCATATATGATTCCATCACTGCTGAATGTGATGGGTCCACTGTACTTTGCAGCCGAATCCAGAGATGGTTGGTAGCCAATACCAAACTTGTCCTCTTTCACTGATGTCTCTATCAGTTTTCCCCAACCTTGGGCATTACCTGCTCTCACAACCTCGACGACTTGCTTATAAGACGAAATTGACATGCCGGCTCTAGCTGGTGTAGAAGAAGATTCAGGCACTTTATCAATATTCACTGCCTCGAATGACTGGCAAAGTGTTTCATGGATTTCCCTATCCATCTCAACATACTTGAATGTGGACAAGTGACTGACAAAAATGTCCTCTTCACCACACACAGTTACTACTTGTCCTTCAAACACGTATTTCAGCTTCTGATGTAATATGGATGTGACAGCCCCGACCGCATGAATCCATGGGCGACCTAATAAACAGCTATAAGAAGGCTGTATATCCATCACATGGAATGTAGACTTGAACACTTGAGGTCCAATTTGCACAGGTAATTCCACTTCACCGAAAACAGATCATTTCGACCCATCAAACGCTCTGACAACCAGATCACTCGGCCTCAAAATCAATCCATCAACCTCCAACTTCATCAGCGCCTTCTTAGGCAAGACATTAAGCGAAGAACCAGTGTCTACGAGCACGTGGGACAACACCGCGCCCTTACACTCCATTGTAATATGCAGAGCTTTGTTGTGGTTTCTACCTTCAGAAGTCAAATCTTGGCTTATGAAACCCAACCCATGGCTGACATTGACATTAGAAATCACACTCTCAAGCTGATTGACAGTAATTTCTTGTGGAACATAGGTCGTCTTTAACACCTTTAGCAAAGCCTCTCGGTGTGCATCAGAGCACATCAGTAATGACAAAATTGAGATCTTTGAGGGCGTCTGATTCAATTGATCGACGATTTTGTAATCAATTTTCTTTATTATTCTCATAAACTCCTCTACCTCGCTGTCGAAGGTAGTTTTGGGATCTGCTTCAGGCACGGGCACACTCTCAGCCACTTGTTTTCCTTTAGCTCTCGCCGCAACCTCGACTTCTTTATCACTTCGAAGAGTTTGTGGAGCAAATGTCATACCCCAAATTTTTACCACTAAGATTTCCTATCATTGTGTCAATCATCATCACAATATGGATGAATCATCATGCCTCATCAAATGCCTCAAGGGCTGTTGAGCATTCACTACAATCAAAATTAGGGTTTTAAGCCCTCTCAGAGCCTTAGACAAAGGATCAGTCAAGGAATGACTTGATCTTCAACTTGGCTAACCTCTCAAACATATACAAAGGATCAAAAAGGACTCCCACTTCAAGGATTAAGCACAAGGCTGTTACCTTCTAGGTGGATCAAGCCTCAAGATCGCCAGTGTCACCAAATTAGGGTTTTGGTCGACCAGGGCCTCCAGATGGAAGATTTCATCTGGACACAAGCCAATAATCCAAAACACAACCTAATTTACTCCATGGAACCTCATGGACCCATTCATCAAGTAAATTTTGCCTTAGGGGATGCATTTATCAAAAATCAGGAGTTAGGGGTTTCTTGACCTAATTCACCCCTAAGTTGACTTTTGGGACAAATCATGAACCAAGACCTCAAGAGAGGGTTTGAGGGTCTCTAATGAACTATATTGATCCATTTGGAACAATGGATTAATCCAAGAAGCTTGAGCAACAAGTCTCAATTTCATCTGCACCACAATTAGGGTTTTAAGGGAAAAGTCAACTGTAACTTTGACTTTTGACCAGGACATGCTCCCAAGCCCTAAGACATGATTCAATATGCCCTATGACACCCATGGAACATGTCCATCAAGTTTGATTTAGGTCAAGGACATGATTTCATGAAGAATGGCACAGTTTGGAATTCATCTGATAAAAAGTCAACTGTGCACAAAAGTCAACTTTGACTTTTTGAGATTTTTCACCAAAATGGATTTTTAACCCTAAAATTATGTTAATGTATGATTTGAATCATCATTCATCAAGAAAAATCAAGAAAAGTTGGATAACTTGTAAAAGGGGTAACCATAAAAACTTAGAAAATTTTCTAAGTTAAAAATAAAGTGGCTAGGGTACCAACTTTGAAGGATCATAACTCCTAAACCACAAAGCCATTTTTTCTCATCCAAAGATGGATTTGTAGCCCTGATTACCCTCTACAAAAACTTCAACTAGACCTAAGTCCAATTCATTAAGGATTTTGAGTTATGGAGTGATCAAAGTGGCTGAAAAGTGAAAATATCACTTTTTCCAACACTTAGTGAAATTTTCACTAAGTCCAAATCTGTCTTCACTTTTTGCCAAATGTAGGGGGATTTTTCACTTGGATTCAAAAGAGATCAAAACCAAACATGTTCAAACAGTTGTTTTATCATGTAAGGGCTTTCCAAAATGGTCAAGAGCATTACCAAATTCAACTTACACCATGAGATATGACATTGGCAAGTTGCCTTGCTGAAATCTGTCAAGGCAAGGAAGAATTTACAATTTTGCTCGATTTGCCAAAATCAGCCAAATTCAAATGCTCCTATCCACTTAGACACATCTGAGGATTGAATCTAAAGGGGACAATCACTGAGCCAAGCCTCCAAAGTCCATGGAACAAGAAATAGCATGTTGAACCTAGAATGGCCAAAATAGGGACAAGACTCCAAATTTGGATTGAAGCATTCAATGGAAGCATCAAGGTGGCATGGACTGAGCCATTCTCATCTGAAATCAGTCAAGACTTATCCAAGACCAAGGGAACCACAACCCTGTGCCCTAACATCTAGTCAATGGCTAGAGGAGACTTGCATTTCCATTGGCCAACATTGAACAAACACCTGCTGCAGTTGCCATTACTGTGGATCCCAAAACAAACTTGCTCTACTATAAATAGAGCTCAATTGTGTTCAGTTTGAGTACACCAAAGCCATCAAACAGATGTTTTCCTCAAAATCTCTTCTTTCACCTCAAATTTGCCTTCCAAAGCAAGTAATTCTGAGTTTTTGAGCTAGAGAGCAATTCCACCCAACTAATCATACACACACCTCATATATATATCATATGTAAGCTGTGCAAACCATCAAAAGTGACCTGTAATCACAACATCACAAAGTCACCTCTCAAAACCTCAAAATAGCACTTTTTTGCATTTTTCAAGCCATGTCTTGATTCAGTCACTTTCCAAACCAGATAAAACCTCAAACACACTCCAAATATCATCCTTGAACTGTCCCAAATGGTTCCCACCATCTGGAACACCATTTGAGGGAGTTACTATTTTGGTCACTTTTAACCCCTTTTGCAAGAAAGGGACAGTTTGTGTTTTTGCAGGTACCAGCTGATTCCAATCATCCTAAAAGCATCCTAGGGATCATTTGAGGTGGTTCAAAGCATAAAACCATATCTGGAGCAAGAGGTTTGGCAGATAGCAGAGAAAACTCCAAAATCCCAAAGAAGGGTAAGCCTATCAACTTGCACTCACCAAAACATGTGTGCATTTGAAGTCCATTGATCATAAACATCTCATACATGTCATATATGTTGTGTTTGGGCTAATTCACCATGTAATCCATGCTTGTACCAAGTTGTAGCATAGAAAATACATTTATAGGTCATTTTCAAAACCACTATCGGGTTTTGAGGAGGGAGTGTGATCTGAAAAAACTACCACCACCATTAGATTCCTTATGAAATTCTGGCCCAGATGCATATAAATTTTGTCTCAAACCATTAAGAATTGAGAAAGTTATGGCCTTCACGTTTTTGAGCCAAAACTTGCCTTGGGCAAGCCAAAACCAAGGCATGACTTGTGTATTTGTTGGTTTGTTTCAAACAATGGATGTATCACCACCCCAGTGGTAAGGCGCGCGCCTTGTATGCTTGAGGTCGTGGGTTCAAACCCCACCCATGCCATTTTGTGATTTTTTCACATTTTGCTATTTTTCCAACTATTTTCATGTTTTGTTAATTATTTGGAAAATTAATAACTCTTTCAATTTTAATTATTTTTTATTGGTTCTTTTTGGAAAAAATCACAAAAATGTTGAAATATTTTATTCCACAAAAAAATCAAGTTTGTATTATTTATTTAATATAATTAGTATTTTTGTGAATAAATTCATTTTTATTTGTTTTTAAGCATTTTAAAATGAATATTCATCTTGAAAAATCAAGACCAAATGAGTTTTAATATCTCTTGTGATTTATACCTCATTTTTTTTAAAACCTTAAACAAAAATCACAAGTGGTTTATTCAAACCTATTTGGTATTTTTATTGATTTTCTTTAAATATTTATTTTTAAAGAATAAAATTAGGGTTTCTTTGATTTTCACTCAAAACAAATCATTGTCAAACACTCATGGGCCTCTAATAGAGTGTAATACCCAATCCTTTTTTGTGACCAAATCATTTTTGGGCCTCAGTGTATTGTATAAGTCCCGATACTGTCAAAAACAAACGGCGCGATCGTCGCCTTTTCAAAATAAGCCTTGGGCCTCTCCTCGAGCTATAAGACCCATTCAAAACTTTTTGGGCCTCTAATAGAGTGTAAGACCCAACCCCCTTTTAACCAAAATCATTTGGGCCTCACTTATTGTATAAGTCCCTCTACGTTAAAAGAAAACCTCGACGCGATCGCCATTTTTAAATGAAAAATCATCTAGGCCTACCCTCGAGTAGTAAGACCCATCTCTTTTTCTTTAAACTTTTTTGGGCCTCTTGAGAGAGTGTAAGACCCATCCCTTTGTACATGAAACATTTTGGGCCTCAGTCACTTGTATAAGTCCCTCTGTATAAATTCAAACAGTGCGCTCACTGATAAAACCCTGGGCCTCTCCTTGAGCTGTAAGCCCCAAAATCTTTCTTTTTCAAAGCACTTTCTCCTTTGATTTTGAATATACTGTTGTTTTCAATCTTTCTTTATTGAACAACTAACCAAACAGCATGGAAGCTCTACAACCGAGTAAGTGGTTATTGCTTTCATTTATCGCTTTCATATACATATAACTGTATTGTGGGGTTGTTTAACTGTAAGTCTTCTTTCATAAACTCATATCAACTGTGTAATAATAGTATAGATATTTCAAGTTTTCCCGACAACTACGTCTAGAACTAAGTGACGCCGTTTCGTTTAGTCATAGAAATAGACAACTAAATCCCCAATAGGATCACCAGATACAGTCTTCTCTTCGGCTGTCCTCATTAGGAATTATCAAGAAACTGTATTCCCAGAGATGAATGTATTCTCCGTGAATGGCATCTCTGAGTTTCTTCCAAATTCTTGAACTTTCCTGACTTGATCTATTCCTCGTGAATAGCTTGCCTTGAATTTCTCGGGGTTTGGGGACCCACGGGCTTCTTAAAAGCATCGGCCTCCTCTTGGGCATCGTACAAGGACCCACAGGCTTCCTAAAAGCAACCCCGCCTCCTCTTGGGCTTAGTACAAGGACCCTACGACTTCTTAGAAGTATTCACAGCCTCCTCTTAGGCTTCGTATAATGATCTCTTCCTCCGGGAATGATAGCCTTCCCTTGGGCTTAGTACAAGGACCGATCGGCTTCTTAAAAGTTTCCAGCCTCCTCTTGGGCTTCGTACAAATTGTCCCGACGACCTCCTAGAGGTATAGGAACAAAACTTAGTAATCTTCATAGAACAGTCCTTTCAAAGAGTCTACTACTGTTTCCCAAAGCATAGTACAAAAGATGAAACTCTAGACATCGGACAGTCTAATATCCTTGAGTCTCAAAGACATTCTCAAGTGACCCCTTCGTTAAATAGGAAGGAAACCCGTAGACTTGGACAGTCTCAATACCCTTCAGATTTCCCGCTTCCTTAAAGGACGGGCGTAACCCGGACCCTTGAATCAAATCCTTGAGTACAGTATTGCTCATATAAGAACTGATTTTCTCTTTAAAATCAGTATACTGGACCTGTCACTTAACTGAAATAGTTACCATTAGCCTCCTCTTAGGCTTTGTATAATGATCCTTCTCCAGTGAAGTTAGCCTCCTCTTGGGCTTTGTACAATGATCCTCCTCAGCGGAGTCAAACAACGTTTAGCCTCTCTCTCGGGCTTTATACGAGATACTAAAAGGTTCTTATTGAGCCAAATAAACAACAGCCTCCATCTCGGGCTTTGTATGAGGTACAAAAAACTCTCTTGTTGAGTCAAATCGTCTTTATCTCGGGCTTTATACGAGATACCAAAAGACTCCATCGTCGGCCCAAAACCTTTTAGCCTCTCTCTCGGGCTTTGTACGAGACACATAATAGCCTCCTCTTAGGCTTTGTATAAGAAAACCACTGGTTAATCCAATTAACCTTTTAGCATCAAAGCTGCGCCTCGTTCACAGTACACAAACATCAACAACTCCTCCCCCCTTCATCTAATCGTTGTAAGCGGCAAGCCTCTGGATCATCTACATCCATGCCACTGTCCCTCTTTTAGCATGAGAAATTCCTAAGGAAAGATAGCATTGCTCTACACTGAGTTAAAGTCTTCTCCTTCAGGTTAAAATCCCCTATAAAGGAAATTATGGCATTGCTAGGATCAGCATATCCCGGTTAAAGTAATCCTCCCTTTATAACCAGTCACCCAACAGCTGTGACAGACAAACCCTTCTTTAGAGATGACAAATTCTCTCTAAATTCAATGCCTTTTCAGCTTCACGTCTTGGGCTTTGAACAAGACACAAATAGATTTTTCTGCTTCACATCTTGGGCTTTGAACAAGATACAAACTACCTTTCACTTCACTTTTTGGGCTTTGAACAAGACACCAAAACAACAATTTCCTCCCATAGAATAGGAGGAACTACGAACGCTCTGATTTCCCTGTTTTGGATAAATGGGAATACGTAGGCATAAGATTGAAAGAAAAATCTTAGCGAGCACACTAAACAAAAACCCATATACCACATCTCCACCAATCAAAAGCAGTAATTCAAAAACATCAGTCCTAACATCCTAATCCTTGTTCCCCTCTAGAAACCCTCTGTCTAGATAAAAAAGAAGAAGAAAATAGTATTGGCGAAAATACAAATAACCAATACAAAGGCCCCCCCACATTGATAGCATCCGTAACCTAACAGACTGCTGTTTAAACTCAGTATGCAAAGCAGGGTTAATTGGAGACATCTATTTCCCTTCCTTCATCAGCTTTAATAGGATAAAAAATGAATCGACCTGTAGTTTAAGCTCAAACTGCAAAGAGCGACCAACGCTTAAGAACCGCGTCCAAAATCGCTTGCTACAGAAAAATGGAGCCCACCGTGGGGCCGGATCATTACCTTTGTGAAAACCACAGATTGGGGCTTCCGCCGGGGAACCCATTTCTGTCAGGAACTTAGGATTCATAGCTTTAAAGGTCTAGGATGTTTAGGACAAATATATATACCGCTTTTCCTAATTGCTATACGTGTTTATTTTTCTGCTAATGGGAATACGGGTGATGTCGTATGTGGAAAGATTGAGTATACACTTAAGATAAGTGATGGCGACGGGGGTCGACCATCAACCTCAGTGGAGGCTGACCAATGCAACCCATTCTCTCACCTAGACAATGGGCCGATTGTTAAGTCTGAGAAGCTGAGGAGCCAAACCCTTTCATAGTGCGGAAACTATCGGAAATAGTTGTTACGCGATACTACCCTCATTTGAGGCTGGTGATCTATTCTCGGTGAATAGCACTTACTCTAAGATTGCACTACAACTCGCTGGCGATCCGCTTGTTGTTTTTCTTTCCTTGGAGGAGCTGATGATAATGAGTACAGGTACAAAAATCACCCTAGTATAAACCTTTGGGGATGGGCAGAGCCTTGACTTCACGACAACGACCCTTTGACCCCATGTTTTTTCTATGTTTTTGTGTGCTGCATTCATGCATTCATTTAAAAAACATTAAAAACATTCAAAAAAATTCTCTTCTAGTCTCTCTGTTTTTTCGAATTAAACTAAGACTGTGATTACAAATATCAGAGAAAAGGATTGCACTAATGGATTTCGGTAGAAGGAGAACTCACCAGTATACCTTCAAGGTTCCAAAGCTAGAGGATTTGAGAAGGTTAACGAGGATGATCACTAACCCAGAGGCTTTCAGAGCCAAGCACGGAGGTTTGCTACCACTGTTAAGAGTCCATGTGATTGAGGGAATCACGGATGCGCTCATTCAGTTTTATGATCCAGTTTATCACTGTTTCACATTCTCGGATTACCAGCTCGCACCAACGCTGGAGGAGTATTCTCACCTGATCGATCTACACATTACAGATCGAGCTCCATTTTCTGGACTGGAAGAAATTCCAAAGAATCAGACTATTGCAAGAGCAATTCATTTGGACGAGTCTGAGGTTAGGACTCACCTAACTACTAAGGGTGGCATCCAAGGTTTGCCAGCCCAGTTCTTGACAAAGAAAACCCTATATTTCGCCAGTATAGGAAACGTGACTGCTTTTGAAAGCATCTTTGTCTTGCTCACCTACGGGTTATTTTTGTTTCCTAACATCAATAACTTCGTCGATATTAACTCCATTAAGGTTTTTCTCATTGGAAACCCTGTGCCGACTTTGCTCGCAGATGCGTATCATTCTGTACACTTGGGAAATTTGTACAGCGGAGGGGAGATCATATGTTGTGTACCTTTGCTTTACAAATGGTTTATCTCTCACTTGCCCAAGTCTGCTGCTTTTTCGGATTGTAAGAGTGCCTTACGTTGGTCGCAGAAGATCATGTCTCTTACCAACTCTGATATTGATTGGTGTAATAGGATTTATGAGGGAATTAGGATCATTGACCATTGTGGAAACCTCCCCAACGTACCCCTCTAGGAAAACCAGACTGTGTCTCGGTGGAGCCTTATCTCCATTGGGTACAAACTAGAGCTCTCAAGCTAAAGATGCCTTATCCTCGTTACGGAATTCTTCCGCCGAGGGAATCTGTCATGTACTTCATGACGGATGTGACGCCCCCAATCTATACCCCCAATTAACAGGCAATTAAAGAACTAAAAGAAAATCCGAAATTTCGTCAGAGTACATTTGAAATCGCGGCATAGAAAGGGAGGAATCACATCAACTGTAACCAAACATAGCATAACATACAACACCTGCCCATAATGATATGCAACTGTGGGGTAGCAATCAAACAGAGGAAACTTTGTTCCTTACACCCACTTTTCAGAAATTAGAATTAAAGCGAAAAATCTAAAATCTGATTAACATATATACATATAAACAGTTTGTCATACATCAGGTAACATATGTACAACCAAAATATATCATCAGATATACAAAACAATAGCACGCGGCCACCCTAACTACCCGGAGTCACATATCAGAGCCGACCGACCAAAATAATGAAGACGCAATGCTTCACAAAAAGGAATACCTCCAGCAGCTCTAATATACAACGCCTTATAGAGCGTTATAAAACAGCAGAAGGGTGAGAAAAACAACCATAATATAATTGAATAAAATTATATATATAAACACAAAAATGTACAAGTAACACATTCTCACCACAACCACATATATCATAATACCGCACAATTCTCAAGCATCAAATACCATTACACACCACACATATACCATACAATCATCAATCACATTCACAAATTCACACACAATTAATTCATGATTTATGCAATGCACATAGACCGACACAACGACTCTATGCACATGCCATGCGGGTACCGACTTCCAATGTCTCATGTCTCATCATCAGTTCACTCAGGAACTATTGGAACCATCGCTCGTTACTGAGAATCTCAAGTAACTCCCCGTCGGGCCTACGATGTTCACCCGTCGCTTTAGGTCCTCAGGCATCGCCTCATATTTTCGAGGCACACGACGTTAAGGATTGCTTTAAGTCTCCAAAGGAGCCCACAATCGTCTATACCCATCGCTTTAAGTCCTCAGGCATCGCCTCATATTTTCGAGGCACACGATGTTATAGCATATTCCCCTCGGGAATCAAACCGTCTCTCAGGACGTTTCCACAATGCACATTATGATGCTTGGCATACAATGACTCATGACACTCACATTGCATCCATGCACATATTCATAATCATGCATATATCATCAAATACAGCACTTAGCATTTTCTTTCCTTTCGGCCACAATTCATCCCCACAACAGCACATAAGGCATACACATCCAATTCACCAACTTATAACATAATACACGTCAAATACGCACCATTTAAAACACCAAAAGTCGAGATTTGACACTATTCACATTTCCCGACAAAATTTAATCGGCTAACAATTCTCAAAACCTGATAATCACAAAGTACGTCTCGATACCTTTCCAACGACACCAAGAATACAAAAATCGGATACTCGGAACAAAAGTTACGGACAAAACCGAAAACACATTTTGAAAAAATCACATTTTTGCAATTCTCCTGTCCATACGCGTACCACCTATTCCCATACGCGTATTGACAGAGCAATTTTCCTTCACAAAACCACGTTTCAAAAATCCATATGCGTATTGGCCTCGCCCATACGCGTATCACCAGAGGGCCTGTAAAACATGCAAATTCATACGCGTATTGCCCCCAAAACAGCACAATGTTACGCGTATCGCCTGGGCTCATACGCGTATTGGCAAGCCCCTTACGCGTATGGCCAGGACAAACCCAGAAAAATTCTGCAGAATAATTTCTGCATTTTTTCACCCCAATCATACAATTTCTTCACCTAAAACTCAGAAAAACAGCAATTTGAAGTGTAATAACATACCACAAACATGTATGAACAATCAACAATGCATTCAACAAGATTTTTACCACAATCAAAGTCATTTCTAATCAATTTTTACACAATCTAGGTTTTACTAATATTCTCCAAATCAATCCAAAAACAAAAGCAAAACACATACATAATCGTATACAATCATAGAATAATCAAGTTTCGCACCCTTACCCGATTTAATCGACTTTACAACTTGCTCTTGATGATTTTTCCACTCTTTTCTTCAATTTCTCTCTTTTCTCTCTTCTCCTCTTTTCTTCTTTCTCTTTTTCTTTCTATTTTTCTTTTTCTTTCTATCTTACTAACTTAATGAAAATAAGTGGGAAAAGACCAAAATACCCCCACACTCAAATATCTCATAAACGATCCCCAAAACGCGATAAAATATATTCCCGCCGAAAAATAACATATTTTCACATAAAAGTCAAAAATACAATAAAATAATAATAAAATAATCCAAAAAGACTCAATAAAATAAAATTGGCAAAACGGGGCGTTACAATTCTCCCCCACTTAGAAATTTTCGTCCTCAAAAATCTTACCTGATACAAACAACTCCGGATACGACTCCCGCATCCTACTCTCCAATTCCCACGTCAAATTACCCTCAGCAGCGCCTCCCCACGCCACTTTCACAAGTGCAATCTCTTTACCCCTCAACCGCTTCACCTCGCGATCCAAAATCCTAACTGGTAATGCCTCGATCGTAAGGTTATCTCTTACCTCAACCTCGTCCATTGGAATAACATATGAAGGGTCCGGAACATACTTCCGTAGCTATGAAACATGAAACACATCATGCAAATTCGACTGATTCGGCGGCAACGCCACACGATACGCCACAGCACCAACTCTCGCAGATATCTGGTAAGGACCAATAAATCGAGAAGTAAGCTTCTTAGATTTCAAAGCACGACCAACACCCGTTACCGGCGTAACTCTCAGAAATATGTGATCACCCTCTTGAAACTCAAGATCCTTCCGTCTCCGATCATGATAACTCTTTTGTCTATCCTGAGAAGCCTTCATTTTCTCACGAATAAACTTTACCTTTTCCGTCGTCTGTTGCACTAATTCCGGTCTAACCACAGAACTCTCACCTGTTTCGTGCCAACACAACGGCGTTCGATATCTTCGTCCATATAAAGCCTCAAAAGGTGCCATTCCAATACTAGAATGGAAACTGTTATTATATGTGAACTCAACCAATGCAAGATAACTGTCCCACGTACCACCTTGTTCCAAAACACACGCTCTCAACAAATCCTCCAAAGACTGAATAGTTCTTTCGGTCTGACCATCCGTCTGCGGATGATAAGCCGAACTCAACCTCAATCTAGAACCCAAAGCCTTCTGTAAACTTTCCCAAAATCTCGATGTAAACCTAGGATCTCGATCAGAAACAATACTCAATGGAATCCCATGCAATTTCACAACCACACTGATATAGATCTCAGCTAACCGTTCCAAAGAAAAACTGATGTCAATCGGAATAAAATGCGCCAATTTAGTCAGCCTGTCCACAATCACCCAAATAGCATTATGCCCACGCTGAGTGTTCGGTAACCCCGTCACAAAATCCATCGAAATACTATCCCACTTCCACTCAGGAATATCCAACGGTCGCAACAAACCACTAGGCCTCAAATGTTCCACTTTCGATTTCTGACAAGTCAAACATGCATACACAAACTGAGCCACATCTCTTTTCAAACCAGACCACCAGAAAATCTTCTTCAAATCTTGGTACATCTTATTCGCACCCGGATGAATACTTAAATTACTCCGGTGTCCTTCCTCCAAAATCATTCTTTTCAACTCCGCATCATCAGGAATACAAATACGACCACGGAATCTCAAAACACCAAAATTATCCACCTTGAAATCCACATTCTCATTCCTCATCAAATCAACGAATTTCAAATCCAGCTTTTGTTTCTCACTAACCGACAACAAAAATTCATTAGCAACCTTCAACATTCCAAGCCTTACACTAACCGAAGTCACTTCACATACCAAACTCAAGTCTCTAAACGACTCTAAAAGTTCCCACTCTTTCACCATCAATGCGGACATATGCAACGATTTCCAGCTCAATGCATCGGCTACCACATTAGCTTTACCAGGATGGTAATTCAAGCCAAAGTCGTAGTCTTTCAAGAATTCCAACCATCTCCGCTGCCTCATGTTCAACTCTTTCTGATCAAATAAATATTTCAAGCTTTTATGATCACTAAAGACTTTGAACCTTGCACCATAGAGATAGTGCCTCCAAATCTTCAACACAAAAACTACAGCCGCTAACTCAAGATCGTGAGTAGGATAGTTTTTCTCATGAACTCTTAACTGTCTTGAAGCATAAGCTACAACTTTACCTTCCTGCATCAAAACACCACCCAAACCAATTAAAGAAGCATCGCAGTACACAACAAACGGTTCATTAGGATCAGGTAAAATAAGAATCAGAGCTGTCGTCAATCTTCTCTTCAGCTCACAAAAACTCTCTTCACATTGAATATCCCAAATGAATGCTTTGCCCTTACAAGTTAACTGCGTCAAAGGAAGAGCTAGCTTAGAAAACCCTTCAATGAACCTCCGGTAATAACCAGCCAAACCCAAAAAGCTTCGAATTTCAGTAACGGATCTAGGAGCCTCCCATTGTAGAACTGCTTCTACTTTAGATGGATCCACAACAATACCATTACCTGAAATTACGTGCCCAAGAAAACTCACCTCAGACAACCAGAATTCACACTTGGACAATTTGGCAAAAAGCTTCCTTTCCTTCAAAACCTGCAAAACAATACGCAAATGCTCTGCATGTTCCTCACGAGTCTTAGAATAGATTAAAATATCATCAATAAACACCACCACAAAACGATCCAAATGCTCGTGGAAAATCTGATTCATGTATTCCATAAACACACCAGGCGCATTAGAAACCCCGAACGGCATCACTGAATATTCATAATGACCGTACCGTGTTCTAAAGGTCGTCTTCTGAATATCCTCTTCTTTCACCCTTATCTGATGATAACCCGATCTCAAATCAATCTTACTAAATACACAAGCACCAACCAACTGATCCATCAGATCATCAATCCTCGGAAGCGGATATTTGTTCTTAATCGTCACTTTATTCAACTGGCGATAATCAATACATAATCGCATACTCCCATCTTTCTTTTTCACTAACAAAACTGGAGCACCCCAAGGAGAAACACTTGGCCTCACGAACCTCTTTTCCAACAACTCATTTAACTGCTTTTTCAACTCCACCAATTCAGATGCCGACATTCTATAAGGTGCCATAGAAACAGGTCTAGTACCAGGAACTAGATCTATCGAAAATTCAACTTCTCTCTCTGGCGGTACATCTGAAATATCAACAGGAAACACCTCAGGAAATTCGCACACAACAGGAAACACCTCCAATGAAACTTGACTATCCACAGTCAAAGATGCAAATAATCCAAACAACTGAGCTTCATCCGCCAAAAGTCTCTTCAACTCTTTAGTAGACAAGAAACTCGAGTCTTCATCTTCCTCAAGAGAAGGAAACCTTACAAGCTTATGATAACAATCAATGTGCACCCGATTAAATTGCAACCAATTCATTCCCAACACCACATCTAAACCTTCCAACGGTAAACACACCAAATCCATCACAAAGTCTTTACCATAAATGGCTAAAGGACAACTCAAACACACTAAAGAAGTAGTTACTGACCCCATCGCTGGAGTATCAATAACCATCTCACCATCCATCGAAGACAACCCAAGATTCAAACGTTCCGCGCACTCAGACGAAATAAACGAATGAGTCGCTCCAGTATCAATAATAGCAATTAAAGGCATATTATTAATAAAGCAAGTACCTCTTATCAGACGATCAGCACTTGAAGTCTGAGTTCCCGCCAATGAAAACACCTTCCCACTAGTCTGAGCCTTCTTCGGATTAGGACACTTCGAGCTAATGTGACCAGGTTCCCCACAGTTATAACACTTCACTACATTCTTTCTTTTACAATCAGCTAAAACGTGTCCGATACCGCCACAATTAGAACACTTATCCACTTTCTTCCTACATTCCATCTGGCGATGACCCAATTCACCACATTTAAAACACCTAGGAGCATTAGACATACCTCCTCCACTTGACCTTCAATCAAAAGTACCCCTTTGTTTACCTTTATCAGCCGGTGACACATACGGACCACCACGGAACTGTTGTTTCCCTTTCCTGTCACTTACACTTTTATAGTGAGCTGAACGAGCCTTACTATCTTCATCATAAATCCTACAGCATTCCACCAAATCAGCAAACCTTCGAATCCTCTGATAACCAATAGCCTGCTTTATCTCAGGACGCAAGCCACTTTCATACTTCACACACTTTGAAAATTCAGCAGTCGCTTCCACATAATGAGGATAAAACTACACAAGTTCCATAAATTTAGCAGTATAGTCAATAACCGACATATTACCTTGTTTTAGTTCCAAAAACTCAATCTCTTTCTTTCCTCGGACATCCTCCGGAAAATACTTCCTTAGAAACTCTCGGCTAAACACTTCCCAAGTAATCTCTTCTTCCTCCTCATCAGCTTCCAACACCTGACGAGTACTGACCCACCAGTCGTCAGCCTCTTCATGTAGCATATGAGTGCCCAGCCTCACCTTAACATCATCGTCATCACAATCCATTACCCTAAAAATCCTCTCAATCTCTTTCAACCACAACTGCGCACCATCCGGATCATGTTTCCCTTTAAAAACCGGCGGCTTATTCTTTCTAAACTCATCATTCCCTGCAGCATTCGGTGCACCCTGCACAACTCGTGCCATTGCTTCCATCGCAGCAGCCAAAGCAACATCATTACGACCAGCCATATTCTGTTCGTCCAAATGCAGAAACTATGGTTAAACAACAACTTGTTCAACACAACTCGCCCAATATGCCAGACACAACAGACACAAACTACACAACTGACACGGACTGCTCTGATACCACTTAATGTGACGCCCCCAATCTATACCCCCAATTAACAGGCAATTAAAGCACTAAAAGAAAATCCGAAATTTCGTTAGAGTACATTTAAAATCGCGGCATAGAAAGGGAGGAATCACATCAATTGTAACCAAACATAGCATAACATGCAACACCTGCCCATAATGATATGCAACTGTGGGGTAGCAATCAAACAGAGGAAACTTTGTTCCTTACACCCACTTTTCAGAAATTAGAATTAAAGCGAAAAATCTAAAATCTGATTAACATATATACATATAAACAGTTTGTCATACATCAGGTAGCATATGTACAACCAAAATATATCATCAGATATACAAAATAATAGCACGCGGCCACCCTAACTACCCGGAGTCACATATCAGAGCCGACCGACCAAAATAATGAAGACGCAATGCTTCACAAAAAGGAATACCTCCAGCAGCTCTAATATGCAACGCCTTATAGAGCGTTATAAAACAGCAGAAGGGTGAGAAAAACAACCATAATATAATTGAATAAAATTATATATATAAACACAAAAATGTACAAGTAACACATTCTCACCACAACCACATATATCATAATACCGCACAATTCTCAAGCATCAAATACCATTACACACCACACATATACCATACAATCATCAATCACATTCACAAATTCACACACAATTAATTCATGATTTATGCAATGCACATAGACCGACACAACGACTCTATGCACATGCCATGCGGGTACCGACTTCCAATGTCTCATGTCTCATCATCAGTTCACTCAGGAACTATTGGAACCATCGCTCGTTACTGAGAATCTCAAGTAACTCCCCGTCGGGCCTACGATGTTCACCCGTCGCTTTAGGTCCTCAGGCATCGCCTCATATTTTCGAGGCACACAACGTTAAGGATTGCTTTAAGTCTCCAAAGGAGCCCACAATCGTCTATACCCATCGCTTTAAGTCCTCAGGCATCGCCTCATATTTTCGAGGCACACGATGTTATAGCATATTCCCCTCGGGAATCAAACCGTCTCTCAGGACATTTCCACAATGCACATTATGATGCTTGGCATACAATGACTCATGACACTCACATTGCATCCATGCACATATTCATAATCATGCATATATCATCAAATACAGCACTTAGCATTTTCTTGCCTTTCGGCCACAATTCATCCCCACAACAGCACATAAGGCATACACATCCAATTCACCAACTTATAACATAATACACGTCAAATACGCACCATTTAAAACACCAAAAGTCGAGATTCGACACTATTCACATTTCCCGACAAAATTTAATCGGCTAACAATTCTCAAAACCTGATAATCACAAAGTACGTCTCGATACCTTTCCAACGACACCAAGAATACATAAATCGGATACTCGAAACAAAAGTTACGGACAAAACCGAAAACACATTTTGAAAAAATCACATTTTTGCAATTCTCCTGTCCATACGCGTACCACCTATTCCCATACGCGTATTGACAGAGCAATTTTCCTTCACAAAACCACGTTTCAAAAATCCATACGCGTATTGGCCTCGCCCATACGCGTATCACCAAAGGGCCGGTAAAACAGGGCAAATTCATACGCGTATTGCCCCCAAAACAGCACAATGTTACGCGTATCGCCTGGGCTCATACGCGTATTGGCAAGCCCCTTACGCGTATGGCCAGGACAAACCCAGAAAAATTCTGCAGAACAATTTCTGCGTTTTTCCACCCCAATCATACAATTTCTTCACCTAAAACTCAGAAAAACAGCAATTTGAAGTGTAATAACATACCACAAACATGTATGAACAATCAACAATGCATTCAACAAGATTTTTACCACAATCAAAGTCATTTCTAATCAATTTTTACACAATCTAGATTTTACTAATATTCTCCAAATCAATCCAAAAACAAAAGCAAAACACATACATAATCGTATACAATCATAGAATAATCGAGTTTCGCACCCTTACCCGATTTAATCGACTTTACAACTTGCTCTTGATGATTTTTCCACTCTTTTCTTCAATTTCTCTCTTTTCTCTCTTCTCCTCTTTTCTTCTTTCTCTTTTTCTTTCTATTTTTCTTTTTCTTTCTATCTTACTAACTTAACGAAAATAAGTGGGAAAAGACCAAAATACCCCCACACTCAAATATCTCATAAACGATCCCCAAAACGCGATAAAATATATTCCCGCCGAAAAATAACATATTTTCACATAAAATTCAAAAATACAATAAAATAATAATAAAATAATCCAAAAAGACTCAATAAAATAAAATTGGCAAAACGGGGCGTTACAACGGAAATTGAAAAGCTTCAGGTTACTCTCAACAAAGTTCAAAAGGAGAGAAGGTCTTGGAAGAACAAGTACCGCACTCTCGACGTAGAGTGCATCAAAATACAGCAATTACTGAAAGAGAAAGACGCTCTGATTGAGATTTTGGAGCAACATGTTGTAGATAATCAGAATGACCAAAGGAATTTGCTCGCTCCTTTCACCTGGCAAAGGAATGACAACCCGACAACGGCCCAGGAGCCCCGGTCAAAGAAAAGGAAGATACCAGAATCAGCACCCGATTTCTCTTCAGAGAGGACTCGGGGCCCATTAGCTTAGGTTTCTGTTTCTGCACTTTGTAATCTACTGTATTTCCATTTCTGTAATCCTTTGAATTTCATTAAAAAGGGGTTTCCCCACTGTTTGATATTTGCAATCTAATTGTCGAAGTTTATTTTGATTAAACCTTAAATAATTAATATAATCATTGCATTCATCATTCTCACATCGCGTATTCTTCTTACCTACGAATCTCACGTTTGTGTCTCGGTTCTAGAGTCAAACTGTCTCATTCGTATAATACTCGGGCCAATCGTCAGAAAAAGATGGATGATCTTGAGGAAGAAAATAGAGAGTTGAAAGAAGAGATCGACGCTCTGAGAGAGGATATGAGAAAGCTTCGTAACGACATGCAAGCCATGGCAGAAGCTCAGCTACAAAGAACTGTGATCTCAGAGATCACCTCAACGTCCATAGTGGAGAAGTATGATCCTAGGTATCAGATGCCGAAAGATCGTCCTTGGGGCATGCCTGTTAACTATATCCCGAAAGGATATGTTCCGCCGATCACTGAAGATCAGGGAATTGCAACAAAAGCCGCTGGGCCTGAAGGTTACAAACTTCAGGAAAGCGAAGATGCCAGGGGCATACTGAAGACTCATGAAGGTTACAAACTTCGGGAAACGCCAAGACTCACTGCCGTAGTCACGGTACCACCTCCTGTGGTGCACACTGTCCCAGAAGGACAGATTCCACAGACACCTTCTGGTAAGAAGGAAACTTTGTTTGACAGAATGGAGGAATTCCAGGAGCAATTCTTGGAAATGCAGAAGGAACTGCAAGCCATTCGCGGTCAGGATCTATTTAGAAAAGACGCCGCAGACCTCTGCTTGGTCCCAAATGTGAAAGTTCCGCACAAATTTCAAGTGCCCGACTTTGAGAAATACAAGGGTAACTCTTGCCCTCAGAGCCATCTGGTGATGTACGCTCGGCGGATGTCAGCCCAGACGGAGAATCAGGACCTACTGATTCACTACTTCCAGGATATTTTAACAGGTGCCGCACTCAAATGGTACATGGGTTTAAACCGTGCCACGATCAGCACTTTCAGAGATCTTGGCACTGCCTTCGTCCAACAATACAAATACAATTTGGACATGGCACCCGACAGAGATCAACTCAGATCGATGTCGCAAAAGGACAAGGAAACCTTTAAGGAGTATGCTCAAAGGTGGCGTGAAATTGCCGCTCAAATTTGTCCACCTCTTGAGGAAAAAGAGATGACAAAGATCTTCTTAAAAACCTTAAGCTCATTTTACTATGACCGAATGGTTGCCAGTGCGCCCAGTGATTTCACCGAAATGGTCGGCATGGGCGTACGTCTTGAGGAAGCCGTCCGATAAGGACGTTTGGTAAAAGACACTAGATCGACGAGCGGTACTAAAAAATACGGTAGTACTCTCCCTAAGAAAAAAGAGCAAGATATTGGGAATATCTCTCTCGGAAAGCAAAGGCGTCGGTATCAACCAGTAGCAGCTGTAACTCCTGCTATCAGCCCTGCGCCTATTCCTACGTATCAACCTTAGGTTGTGCAGAGCCAACCTGACCAGCAAAGGACACAACAGCCTCTTCAGCAGGCTCATCCTCCATGTAACAACAACCATACAACACGGCCACCAGGATTTGATCCTATATCTGTAACGTACACAGAGTTGTTTCCATTACTACTGGCTAAGGGGCACATTCAGACTAAATCTCCTCTTATAGTACTGGAAAATCTGCCTTTTTGGTTTAAGGTGGATCAAACATGCCCTTATCATCAAGGAGGTTCAGGGCATAACATAGAGACTTGTCTCAATTTCAAGTCTGACGTGCAAAAACTTGTTAAGAGCAGGGTCTTATCCTTCAAGGATACAAATCCTAATGTTCTCACGAATCCGCTGCCTCAACACGAGAAGGCTGCCATCAATTTGATAGAAGGAGAGACTAACGATGTCTATCAAATTCACGATGTACTCTTGTTAAAGACCAATCTGGTCAAGATGCACTGTAGACAGAGTGGATATGGCCATGTGCCACCTCATAGCTATCACCAGTGTGATATCTGCTCTAAAGACAATCAAGGATGTTCTGTAGTACAAGCAGCTCTGCAGGAACAAATAGATCTCGGATGGATCCAAGAGCACCGAGTTCGTGGAGTTAACATGGTCTACACGAATTCTAACATCGTTCAGAACCACGATATCTGTGCGATGAATGTCAACTTGGTGGTGATGCACTCAAGGCAAAGCCAGTATCATAATCTATCGCGGCACGATTACAGTTCCTGTCTGACTTGCTCGGTAAACAAACAGGGATGCTCTTTCATACAAGAGGCCCTCCAGCGTCAGATGGATCTTGGATGGATCCAAGACTACCATGATAGGAATTCCTATCAAATCAACATGGTTCAAATCTTTGATATTCGCTTGATGAATACCAACCTGGTAGAGTTACATGCTGAACAGGTCCGACTCGGATTCTTAATATCACATGACTATCACAGCTGTAAAGCGGGTTGCAAAAATGATCGAGGTTGTACCCTTGTCTAGGAGGCACTTCAGCACTTGTTAAATCACTGGTGGATGCCAATCTATATGGATGAAGATACTCAGCAGATTAGTATCAGTAATAGAAATCCCACTCGGCGTCAAAGTCAGGATGTCCGATCAGTGGAAGCTAACCTAGTAAGGTTACATTGTATTCAAAGTGAGCGTGGCCAAGCGCCACCACACAACTATGACAGTTGTAGCGTCTGTTCAGAAAGTAACCAAGGGTGTTACCTTGTGAGAGCAGCTCTTCAGGGTCAGGTGGATCGTGGAGAAATTCGTCCATATCCGGGTTCCGGACCCATCAACTGGACGCCTAACTACGTTGCCGATCAAGTCGAGGATGCTGTTGTAATCTCTGGTCATCACAGGACCAGGGATGTTTTTTCCATTATTCCTCTACTTGAAGAATCTAAAGTTCCCAACCGGGAACGAATCGAGATTACTTATGATGGTCAGAAAAATCAGAAGGCTCCCGTAGTCATCTATCTACCGGGACCACTACCGTATGAATCAGCTAAGGCTATCCCTTACAAATACGGTGCAACGACAGTTGAAAATGGAAAGGAAATTCCATTACCCTCCGTCGTGAATATTGCAGACATCAGCCGTGTAACACGGAGCGGTCGAATCTTTAACCGAGGAGTTGGAGAACTTAACAAAGAAAAGGAACTTCAGACAGAAGCTCCCGATCCACCAGTCGGTCAATCCAGTGATCCCGACCTTTCGAAAAACAATGATGAGATGCTGAAGCTCATCCAAAGGAGTGAGTACAACATTGTCGATCAACTGTTACAGACTCCTTCAAAGATCTCGGTGTTATCACTATTACTCAATTCAGAAGCGCATAGGGAGGCTCTACAGAAAGTCTTGGAGCAAGCCTTTGTGGAACAAGATGTAACAATCAGACAGTTCAATAGCATTGTCTCTAACATCACTTCCTGCAGTAATTTGGGATTTAGTGATGAGGAATTACCCGAAGAGGGTCGCCGTCATAACATGGCACTCAATATCACAGTTAACTGCCAGGACGATGCTTTAGCCAGCGTACTGGTAGACACAGGGTCAGCCCTGAATGTTATGTCGAAGTCCACTTTGACGCAATTATCATTCAAGGGCCCTCCGATGAGAGTCAGCGAGGTCGTCGTCAAAGCATTCGACGGATCCAGAAAAATGGTTATCGGCGAAGTTGATCTTCCCATAACTATCGGTCCTCACACTTTCCAAGTCACTTTCCAGGTCATGGACATCTGGGCAATATACAGTTTTTTATTAGGAAGACCTTTGATACATCAGGCTGGAGCGGTTACTTCAACCCTCCACCAAAAGCTAAAGTTCGTCAAAAATGGCCAACTTGTCACAGTCTGTGGGGAACAGGCATTGCTTGTAAGCAACTTGTCATCATCTACTGGTATAGAACCCGAGGAGGTTATTGGAACTCAGTTCCAAGCACTGTCGGTGAGCAAGGACAATTATTTCAAAGGAGGAACCTCGATTTCCTCATACAAAGATGCTATCAAAACGGTCGAGAGTACCGATACAACAGGATGGGGATAGCTTGTCATTCCCATTGACAATAAAACAAAGAAGAGTCTTGGTTTTTCTGCAACCTGTACCCAGACAGCTGCCAGCGATGAAAGTCTTCATCCCCTTCAAAACTTCTTCCACAGTGGAGGTTTCCTTCACCCAGTGTCTCAGACAGTTCATGCTATCAATGAGGAAGATCCCTCTGACACAGATGAAGAATGGAAGTCCTACCTTAACAAGGACGATTATATGTCTCAGGAAGAGGTGCCTATGCCTTTTTGCTTTCCTACAGAAAGTCCGAGATTTATACCAAGATCAGATGTCGAAATGATCTACGGGGATTATGATCCGGAAGGATGCCGTGCTCCGCCAAATTCATTAGAGGAGGACACTCTGATGAAAGACAATTTTGACTACACCTACTATGGCCCGATGGATGGTCTGCCAATGTGGCAACCTTATCCAGGAAACTTGGGGCAAGAAAGTCAACTGAGCAATGAAAATCAGCTGAGCATCATTGAACAGAATACCTGTGTCCCCACCATGTCATGGGATCAACACTCAGGTCTTTCAGAAACTACTCAACATGAAGATGAATTTGCAACGTTTGCAGGACTAGAATTCATTAATTATGCCTTTCCCGAGGTCAACGTCATCGAGAAAGATGACTCCTCCAGTTCCAAAGAAGTTTAGGACACCTTGGGAGAACCAAGTGGAAAATACGACTTCATGGTCAAGTACACCGCTCCCGAAAGCTCTCGTATCAGGCTCGAAGATATCCAGCCAACTGGATGGGGAGGTACAGCTGAGAGCACAAATGCTATGCAAAATACAACAGAGGAATTCTCCTACGACAATTCTGCCTGGGAGACAAATTCCAATGATCCCGCTCCACTAGAAATCAGCGTCATTTCTGAAGACAAATCAAGGAAGGTGCCAGAGTTTGTGATTCACCGAGGAGTTCGCCGCCAATGGTTTGCCGTCGAGGTTCCGAAGATTGTTCATCAGTCAAAGTAATTGCCATCTTTAACCTTTCACCCGGCCCAGGTGAAACGGATGTTTTGATAGGGCTCGCTTTCTGTAAATTTTCTCTCTTCGCTTCGCCCAAAGCGACAGAGTTTTGTTTTATAGGGCTGTAGTTTCAAGGATCGACTTGTTCATTAATAAAATAACGTCGTTCTGTAATTTCCGCATTAATTGCTGTTTTCTCTTTTTTGATTTTTCAGAAAATGGTAATCCTAAAAAAATAATTAAAAATAAAAACAAGCAGTAAAATAAAACACTGCACACACTTGCATTTTCCTCTATCTCTTCAAAACACGAATCATCACATTATACAGATTGCTTGTTTTAAACCCCAGTTGAAACATACGATCCGATGCCTTCTCCCAACTTTGAGTTCCCGGTATTCGAGGCTGAAGAAGAAAATGACGGCGAAATTCCAGAAGAGATCTCTCGACTACTCAGACAAGAGGAAAGTTCTATTGAACCTCACAAAGAGCCGTTGGAAACGGTAAATTTGGGTTTAGAAAAAGAGAGAAAAGAAATCAGGATTGGGGCACTTCTCAGTCCAACTGCCAGAGAGAGTTTGATAAAGCTTCTCAGAGAATTTCCTGATGTATTCGCTTGGTCCTATCAGGATATGCCAGGGTTGGATACCAGCATCGTGGAACATCACTTACCGTTAAGATCGGAATGTCCGCCAGTAAAGCAAAGGTTGAGACGGACTCACCCGGACATGGCCATCAAAATCAAAGAGGAGGTGCAGAAACAGATTGACGCGGGTTTCCTCGCTACGTCTGAATATCCTCAATGGTTAACCAACATCGTACCCGTTCCCAAAAAGGACTGAAAGGTCAGAATGTGTATCGACTACAGAGATCTGAACAAGGCAAGTCCAAAGGATGACTTTCCTTTACCACACATTGACATGCTGGTTGACAGTACAACAAAGTTCAAAGTATTCTCCTTCATGGATGGATTCTCGGGCTATAATCAGATCAAAATGGCGCCGAAAGACATGGAGAAAACTTCGTTCATCACCCCATGGGGCACCTTTTGCTACAAGGTAATGCCGTTCGGTTTGAAGAATGTCGGGGCAAACTATCAAAGGGCCATGACTACTCTGTTTCATGACATGATACATAAGGAAATCGAAGTATATGTCGATGATATGATTGCAAAATAAAAAACAGAGAGTGAGCACGTTGAACATCTGTCAAAATTGTTCGAACGTTTAAGAAAATTCAAGCTCTGCTTGAATCCCAACAAGTGCACCTTCGGTGTCCGTTCAGGGAAACTATTAGGGTTCATCGTCAGCCAGAAAGGAATTGAGGTTGATCCTGACAAGGTCAAGGCCATTCAAGAAATGCCTTCTCCAAAAACTGAAAAGCAAGTCAGAGGATTCTTGGGACGTTTGAACTACATCTCCAGATTCATATTCCTTATGACTGCCACGTGTGCGCCAATTTTCAAATTACTGAAAAAGAACCAGGACTGCGTTTGGACAGAAGATTGCCAAACCGCATTCGACAGTATCAAGGAATATCTGTTGAATCCTCTGATTCTATCACCTCTAGTGGAAGGAAGACCACTGATCATTTACCTCACAGTTTTAGAGGACTCAATGGGATGTGTACTTGGCCAACAAGACAAAACTAAACGGAAAGAGTCTGCCATTTACTATCTAAGCAAGAAATTCACCGACTGTGAAACTCGGTACACAATGCTTAAGAAAACTTGATGTGCTTTGACTTGGGTAGCCAAACGTCTTCGCCAATACATGATTCATCATACTACTTGGTTGGTCTCCGAAATGGATCCAATCAAGTACGTCTTCGAAAAACCTGCTCTCACGGGAAGGATTGCCCGTTGGCAAATGCTGTTATCAGAATATGACATAGAGTACCACGCTCAAAAAGCCGTTAAGGGAAGTATTTTAGCCGATCATTTGGCTCATCAACCGATTGACGATCAAGAATCAATCGGGTTTGACTTCCCAGACGAAGATGTCATGTATCTAAAAATGAAAGATTGAAATGAACCGTTACCCAGTGAAGGGCCAGAACCAGGTTCCTAATGGGGACTTATCTTTGACGAAGCAGTTAATCATTATGGAAACGGAATTGGGGAAATCATTATTACCCCTCAGGGTACCCACATTCCTTTCACCGCCAGACTTACGTTCAAATGTACGAACAACGAGGCCGAATACGAAGCTTGTATTATGGATCTCGAAGAAGCGATTGATTTAAGGATAAAAAACTTGGACGTATACGGCGACTCAGCCCTGGTTATCAATCAGGTAAAAGGAGATTGGAACACATACCAATCAGGACTGATTCCTTACAAATATTATGCAAGAAGGTTGTTACCTTTCTTCAACAGAGTCGAGTTTCATCACATCCCTCGTGAGGAGAATCACATGGCTGATGCATTAGCCACTATCTCTTCCATGATTAGTGTAGGTCAATGGAATGACATACCTAAGATCGACATAATGCACCTTGAACGGCCTGCTTACATCTTCACGATTGAAGCAGCCATAGACGACAAACCTTGGTATCACGATATCAAATGCCTCCTTCATAAACAAGAGTACCCACCTGGGGCATCTAGAAAAGACAAAAAAACCCTCAGAAGATTGGCTGGAAACTTCTTCCTGAGCGGTGACACTCTCTATAAGAGAAATTTTGACATGGTCTTGCTCTGATGCGTCGACAGACCAGAAGCAGACATGCTTATGAAAGAAATTCATGAAGGATCCTTTGGCACTCATGCCAACGGACATACAATGGCGATAAAAATTCTAAGAGCAGGGTACTATTGGTTGACAATGGAATCCGACTGCAACAAGTACATGAGGAAATGTCACAAGTGTCAGATATACTCCGACAAAATTCATGTACCGTCATCACATCTCAAAGTTCTTTCTTCCCCATGGCCCTTTTCCATATGGGGAATCGACATGATCGGCATGATTGAACCTAAGGCTTCAAACGGACATCGGTTCATCCTGGTAGCCATTGACTATTTCACCAAGTGGGTCGAAGCAGAGTCATTCACCAATGTAACCCGGCAAGTGGTGGTCCGATTTATCAAAAACAATATCATCTTCCGTTATGGTGTTCCAAGCGAGATCATTACTGATAATGGATCTAACTTGAACAACAAGATGATGAAAGAGTTGTGTTCAGAGTTCAAAATCGAACACCATAACTCATATCCCTACCGACCCAAGATGAACGGAGCGGTAGAAGCGGCTAACAAGAACATCAAGAGGATTGTTCAAAAGATGGTTGTAACCTACAAAGACTGGCACGAGATGCTACCCTTTGCTCTTCACGGTTATCGTACATCTGTCCGCACTTCAACAGGGGCCACCCCTTTCTCTCTAGTGTATGGCATGGAAGCAGTCCTCCCCATAGAAGTAGAGATCCCATCAATCCGGGTATTGATGGAAGCTAAGCTCACCGAAGCCGAATGGTGTCAAAGTCGACACGACGAACTGAATCTGATTGAGGAGAAGCGAATCATGGCACTATGCCATGGTCAATTGTATCAACAGAAAATGAAGAGGGCGTTTGACAAAAAGGTCCGACCTCGTGTCTTCAGAAAAGGAGACCTCGTGCTCAAGAAGATCCAGTCATTTCTCACTGATTCGCGAGGTAAATGGACCCCGAATTATGATGGCCCATATGTGGTCACGAAAGCTTTCTCAGGCGGTGCCTTGAGACTTGCAACCATGGACGGAGAGGAATTTTCCTACCCCACGAATGTTGATGTAGTCAAGAAATACTTCGCCTAAAAAAAAAATAAAGAGAAAAAAAAAACGTCTCGGTGGATTGAAAACCCAAAAGGGCGGTCCAGGCAAAAGTTAGAGACATAAAAGGAAAATCATCCCGGTGGATTGGAAACATCAAAGTACAATCCAGGCAAAAAATAGGGATAATGGCAAGTAACTATGTTCAACAGAGGCAAGTCCCTCAACAGCAGCAGTTACACCATCCATCGGAGGAAGACTCCAGTCAAGGTCATCTTCGATAGAAGCTCAGGATGTCCCGAATTCAAAGTTGGTAGAAGGATAGTGATCGTTATGTTTCAACGTAGCCCTTTTTCCCTGTAAATTACCATTTTCAAACTTTGTATATACTCTATGGAATCACGCGTTTGGCTGATCTCCATAAAATTTGAGCCCTTATGCTTTTGTTTGTAATTCTTATTTGTTTTAGCTTTACAGAACGACATTTTAATATGATTAACGATTCTTGAAATGAATCAAAAATGAATTTACTTGTTAAAACTTTTTTCTGCTTTTAATAAAGACGGCAATTTCTTTTGACTGTTGAACATCAGAAGAACATCGGTCGCTTCTCTAGAAGTAATCGAACCTCAAAGTACAGAATCAAAGAACTCCTTCTAACCCAGTACGCCTGAATGAAGGGATCAACTGTGTTAGAGACCTTGTTTCGTCTGACACGCTTCGGCCGAGTTCTTATCTCCTAAGCCCGATCAACGGTGCTCCCAACAGGGACTATCTCTCCTAAGCAAGGTGGAATTACTATGCTGAACCAACGGTACTTCTTCGCCCCGCGATGGCCGAGTATCCAGTCGTGTTCATCCATTAGTTTGTATGTCGCGTCAGTTTTGTCAGCATATACATACATACTTCATTCATTATTGATTTGAATTCACATTTCATATTGCATCACTATCACTCTAGTCGATCTTGTCCCCTAGTGATAGAAGTTCTCTCAATCGAGTTGTCAAACCTTTCCTCGTTAGGAACTGAATCATCTAAGCAATCTCTCTCCCGTTTATCTCTGGATTAGAGACGGTCCTTGACCACTTTGATAACTTGAACCTCTGAAAAGCCAGAGAAGCTTTCTACAAATGTCACTCTTCGCCATTGAAGATGATATCCTTGCTTTCCCGGATTAAAGAAAAATTCCCAGAGAAAGCCTCCTAAATCGAAGAATCCGGCAGTATGGCAGTTTTTCTCCGAAAAACCCACCGATGAAAAGGTCATCGGCACCTCAAAATTGGATCACATCATATGGAATTTCTCCAGAAAAATCCCGAGAAAAGTATGATGTAAGCCCCCAAATGAAAACAGTCTCTCAAAAGACTTGCTTTCCCCAGTAGAATTGACAAATGGCATCTCCAACAGAGAAGTTTGTGCAACTCTACAACTCAGACGACTAGGTTCTCCAGCAAGTCTGACATCAAAGCTTTTTCCATCAAATGGCATCTCCCCAGGAAAATTCGGTGAGAAGTTTGAAGGAAATCCGCTACAAATAGCGTTCCTTGTCAATAAAGTTTATTGACAAAAGAAATTGAGAGCAGGTCCTTGGAAGGAAACCAGGATCGAGGGGAAGTTTAAATCAGCAACTGAGACCAGTTCCTTGGTAGGAAACCAGGAACAGGGGGGAGGTTGACAAAAGAAAACTGAGACCAGTTCCTTGGCTGAAGACCAGGATCGAGGGGAATTTTACCTTTTCTAAGCATCATTGCTCAGCAAAAGAAGATGGATGCGATCAGCCATTCATAACCACCATCAAAATTTCGGGTATTCTGATATTTAATCCTCTTGCACCTCGAATGCCCAAATACCTTCGTCATTCACACCTTTGGGTCCGAGAAGATTAAATAGGGGCATCTGTCATACCCCAAATTTTGACCACTAAGATTTCCCATCATTGTGTCAATCATCATTACAATATGGATGAATCATCATGCCTCATCAAATGCCTCAAGGGCTGTTGAGCATTCACTACAATCAAAATTAGGGTTTTAAGCCCTCTCAGAGCCTTAGACAAAGGATCAGTCAAGGAATGACTTGATCTTCAACTTTTCTAACCTCTCAAACATACACAAAGGATAAAAAAGGACTCCCACTTCAAGGATTAAGCACAAGGCTGCTCCCTTCTAGGTGGATCAAGCCTCAAGATCGCCAGTGTCACCAAATTAGGGTTTTGGTCGACCAGGGCCTCCAGATGGAAGATTTCATCTGGGCACAAGCCAGTGATCCAAAACACAACCTAATGTACTCCATGGAACCTCATGGACCCATTCATCAAGTCAATTTTGCCTTAGGGGATGCATTTATCAAAAATCAGGAGTTAGGGGTTTCTTGACCTAATTCACCCCCTAAGTTGACTTTTGGGACAAATCATGAACCAAGACCTCAAGAGAGGGTTTGAGGATCTCTAATGAACTATATTGATCCATTTGGAACAATGGATTAATCCAAGAAGCTTGAGCAACAAGTCTCAATTTCATCTGCACCACAATTAGGGTTTTAAGGGAAAAGTCAACTGTAACTTTGACTTTTGACTAGGACATGCTCCCAATCCCTAAGACATGATTCAATATGCCCTATGACACCCATGGAACATGTCCATCACGTTTGATTTAGGTCAAGGACATGATTTCATGAATAATGGCACAATTTGGAATTCATCTAATAAAAAGTCAACTGTGCACAAAAGTCAACTTTGACTTTTTGAGATTTTTCACCAAAATGGATTTTTAACCCTAAAATGATGTTAATGTATGATTTGAATCATCATTCATCAAGAAAAATCAAGAAAAGTTGGATAACTTGTAAAAGGGGTAACCATAAAAACTTAGAAAATTTTCTAAGTTAAAAATAAAGTGGCTAGGGTACCAACTTTGAAGGATCATAACTCCTAAACCACAAAGCCATTTTTTCTCATCCAAAGATGGATTTGTAGCCCTGATTACCCTCTACAAAAACTTCAACTAGACCTAAGTCCAATTCATTAAGGATTTTGAGTTATGGAGTGATCAAAGTGGCTGAAAAGTGAAAATATCACTTTTTCCAACACTTATTGAAATTTTCACTAAGTCCAAATCTGTCTTCACTTTTTGCCAAATGTAGGGGGATTTTTCACTTGGATTCAAAAGAGATCAAAACCAAACATGTTCAAACAGTTGTTGTATCATGTAAGGGCTTTCCAAAATGGTCAAGAGTATTACCAAATTCAACTTACACCATGAGATATGACATTGGCAAGTTGCCTTGCTGAAATCTGTCAAGGCAAGGCAGAATTTGCAATTTTGTTCGATTTGACAAAATCAGCCAAATTCAAATGCTCCTATCCACTTGGACACATCTGAGGATTGAATCTAAAGGGGACAATCACTGAGCCAAGCCTCCAAAGTCCATGGAACAAGAAATAGCATGTTGAACCTAGAATGGCCAAAATAGGGACAAGACTCCAAATTTGGATTGAAGCATTCAATGGAAGCATCAAGGTGGCATGGACTGAGCCATTCTCATCTGAAATCAGTCAAGACTTATCCAAGACCAAGGGAACCACAGCCCTGTGCCCTAACCTCTAGTCAATGGCTAGAGGAGACTTGCATTTCCATTGGCCAACATTGAACAAACACCTGCTGCAGTTGCCATTCACTGTGGATCCCAAAACAAACTTGCTCTACTATAAATAGAGCTCAATTGTGTTCAGTTTTAGTACACCAAAGCCATCAAACAGATGCTTTCCTCAAAATCTCTTCTTTCACCACAAATTTGCCTTCCAAAGCATGTAATTCTGAGTTTTTGAACTAGAGAGCAATTCCACCCAAACTTATCACACACACACCTCATATATATCATATGTAAGCTGTGCAAACCATCAAAAGTGACCTGTAATCACAACATCACAAAGTCACCTCTCAAAACCTCAAAATATCACTTTTTGCATTTTTCAAGCCATGTCTTGATTCAGTCACTTTCCAAACCAGATAAAACCTCAAACACACTCCAAATATCATCCTTGAACTGTCCTAAATGGTTCCCACCATCTGGAACACCATTTGAGGGAGTTGCTATTTTGGTCACTTTTAACCCCTTTTGCAAGAAAGGGACAGTTTGTGTTTTTGCAGGTACCAGCTGATTCCAATTATCCTAAAAGCATCCTAGGGATCATTTGAGGTGGTTCAAAGCATAAAACCATATCTGGAGCAAGAGGTTTGGCAGATTGCAGAGAAAACTCCAAAATCCCAAAGAAGGGTAAGCCTCTCAATTTGCACTCACCAAAACATGTGTGCATTTGAAGTCCATTGATCATAAACATCTCATACATGTCATATATGTTGTGTTTGGGCTAATTCACCATGTAATCCATGTTTGTACCAAGTTGTAGCATAGAAAATACATTTATAGGTCATTTTCAAAACCACTATCGGGTTTTGAGGAGGGAGTGTGATCTGAAAAAACTACCACCACCATTGGATTCCTTATGAAATTCTGGCCCAGATGCATATAAATTTTGTCTCAAACCATTAAGAATTGAGAAAGTTATGGCCTTCACGTTTTTGAGCCAAAACTTGCCTTGGGCAAGCCAAAACCAAGGCATGACTTATGTATTTGTTGGTTTGCTTCAAACAATGGATGTATCACCACCCCAGTGGTAAGGCGCGCGCCTTGTATGCTTGAGGTCGTGGGTTCAAACCCCACCCATGCCATTTTGTGATTTTTTCACATTTTGCTATTTTTCCAACTATTTTCATGTTTTGTTAATTATTTGGAAAATTAATAACTCTTTCAATTTTAATTATTTTTTATTGGTTCTTTTTGCAAAAAATCACAAAAATGTTGAAATATTTTATTCCACAAAAAAATTAAGTTTGTATTATTTATTTAATATAATTAGTATTTTTGTGAATAAATTCATTTTTATTTGTTTTTAAGCATTTTAAAATGAATATTCATCTTGAAAAATCAAGACCAAATGAGTTTTAATATCTCTTGTGATTTATACCTCATTTTTTTTTAAACCTTAAACAAAAATCACAAGTGGTTTATTCAAACCTATTTGGTATTTTTATTGATTTTCTTTAAATATTTATTTTTAAAGAATAAAATTAGGGTTTCTTTGATTTTCACTCAAAACAAATCATTGTCAAACACTCATGGGCCTCTAATAGAGTGTAAGACCCAATCCTTTTTTGTGACCAAATCATTTTTGGGCCTCAGTGTATTGTATAAGTCCCGATACTGTCAAAAACAAACGGCGCGATCGTCGCCTTTTCAAAATAACCCTTGGGCCTCTCCTCGAGCTATAAGACCCATTCAAAACTTTTTGGGCCTCTAATAGAGTGTAAGACCCAACCCCCTTTTAACCAAAATCATTTGGGCCTCACTTATTGTATAAGTCCTTCTACGTTAAAAGAAAACCTCGGCGCGATCGCCATTTTTAAACAAAAAATCATCTGGGCCTACCCTCGAGTAGTAAGACCCATCTCTTTTTCTTTAAACTTTTTTGGGCCTCTTGAGAGAGTGTAAGACCCATCCCTTTGTACAGGAAACATTTTGGGCCTCAGTCACTTGTATAAGTCCCTCTGTACAAATTCAAACAGTGCGCTCACTGATAAAACCCTGGGCCTCTCCTTGAGCTGTAAGCCCCAAAATCTTTCTTTTTCAAAGCACTTTCTCCTTTGATTTTGAATATACTGTTGTTTTCAATCTTTCTTTGTTGAACAACTAACCAAACAGCATGGAAGCTCTACAACCGAGTAAGTGGTTATTGCTTTCATTTACCGCTTTCATATACATATAACTGTATTGTGGGGTTGTTTCACTGTAAGTCTTCTTTCATAAACTCATATCAACTGTGTAATAATAGTATAGATATTTCGAGTTTCCCCGGAAACTACGTCTAGAACTAAGTGAGGCCGTTTCGTTTAGTCATAGAAATAGACAACTAGATCCCCAATAGGATCACCAGATACAGTCTTCTCTTCGGCTGTCCTCATTAGGAATTATCAATAAACTCTATTCCCAGAGGTGAATGTATTCTCCGTGAATGGCATCTCTGAGTTTCTTCCAAATTCTCGAACTTTCCTGACTTGATCTATTCCTCGTGAATAGCTTGCCTTGAATTTCTCGGGGTTTGGGGACCCACGGGCTTCTTAAAAGCATCGGCCTCCTCTTGGGCATCGTACAAGGACCCACAGGCTTCATAAAAGCAACCCCGCCTCCTCTTGGGCTAAGTACAAGGACCCTACGGCTTCTTAGAAGTATTCACAGCCTCCTCTTAGGCTTCGTATAATGATCTCTTCCTCCGGGAATGATAGCCTTCTCTTGGGCTTAGTACAAGGACCGACCGGCTTCTTAAAAGTTTCCAGCATCCTCTTGGGCTTCGTACAAATTGTCCCGACGACCTCCTAGAGGTATAGGAACAGAACTTAGTAATCTTCATAGAACAGTCCTTTCAAAGAGTCTACTACTATTTCCCAAAGCATAGTACAAAAGATGAAACTCTAGACATCGGACAGTCTAATATCCTTGAGTCTCAAAGACATTCTCAAGTGACCCCTTCGTTAAATAGGAAGGAAACCCGTAGACTTGGACAGTCTCAATACCCTTCGGATTTCCCGCTTCCTTAAAGGGCATGCGTAAACCGGACCCTTGAATCAAATCCTTGAGTACAGTATTGCTCATATAAGAACTGATTTTCTCTTTAAAATCAGTATACTGGACTTGTCACTTAACTGAAACAGTTACCATTAGCCTCCTCTTAGGCTTTGTATAATGATCCTTCTCCAGTGAAGTTAGCCTCCTCTTGGGCTTTATACAATTATCCTCCTCAGCGGAGTCAAACAACGTTTAGCCTCTCTCTCGGGCTTTATACGAGATACAAAAAGGTTCTTATTGAGCCAAATAAACAACAGCCTCCATCTCGGGCTTTGTACGAGGTACAAAAAACTCTCTTGTTGAGTCAAATCGCCTCCATCTCTGGCTTTATACGAGATACCAAAAGACTCCATCGTCAGGCCAAAACCTTTTAGCCTCTCTCTCGGGCTTTGTACGAGACATAATAGCCTCCTCTTAGGCTTTGTATAAGAAAACCACTGGTTAATCCAATTAACCTTTTAGCATCAAAGCTGCGCCTCGTTCACAGTACACAAACATCAACAACTCCTTCCCCCTTCATCTAATCACTGTAAGCGGCAAGCCTCTGGATCATCTACATCCATGCCACTGTCCCTCTTTTAGCATGAGAAATTCCTAAGGAAAGATAGCATTGCTCTACACTGAGTTAAAGTCTTCTCCTTCAGGTTAAAAACCCCTATAAAGGAAATTATGGCATTGCTAGGATCAGCGTATCCCGGTTAAAGTAATCCTCCCTTTATAACCAGTCACCCAACAGCTGTGACAGACAAACCCTTCTTTAGAGATGACAAATTCCCTCTAAATTCAACGCCTTTTCAGCTTCACGTCTTGGGCTTTGAACAAGACACAAATAGACTTTTCAGCTTCACATCTTGGGCTTTGAACAAGATACAAACTACCTTTCGCTTCACGTCTTGGGCTTTGAACAAGACACCAAAACAACCATTTCCTCCCATAGAATAGGAGGAACTACGAACGCTCTGATTTCCCTGTTTTGGATAAACGGGAATACGTAGGCATAAGATTGAAAGAAAAATCTTAGCGAGCACACTAAACAAAAACCAAAATTCCACATCTCCACCAATCAAAAGCAGTAATTCAAAAACATCAGTCCTAACATCATAATCCTTGTTCCCCGCCAGAAACCCTCTGTCTAGATAAAAAAGAAGAAGAAAACAGTATTGGCGAAAATACAAATAACCAGTACAAAGGCCCCCCCACATTGATAGCATCCGTAACCTAACAGACCGCTGTTTAAACTCAGTATGCAAAGCAGGGTTAATTGGAGACATCTATTTCCATTCCTTCATCAGCTTTAATAGGATAAAAAATGAATCGACCTGTAGTTTAAGCTCAAACCGCAGAGAGCGACCAGCGCTTAAGAACCGCGTCCAAAATCGGTCGCTACAGCAAACAACCTTCCACTTCTGGTAAAGCCGCCTAAACCTCCCACATTATCAATATTTGAACTAGCCGATGTTCCAACTTCCTGCTTTTTCCCCTCATAGTACACATTTGCCCCATAGTGCCATGGGACTGCTTTCTCATAGGTAAACGGAACTGGCCCTGGTACCGTGATGGTAATAGGGCTGGGTCTTTCCGGTGTAAAAATCGCTACAGGAACTGCCCTTGCAGGTACCTGAATTTCAGCAGGGGTATAATAAATTGTCACAACTGACACCTCATCATTATCTTTCACAACATGGTCAAACTGTAGACGGCCTTCATTAATCAGATTCTGTAAACCAATCCTCAGTCTGTCACTGCCATTATCTTGACCCATACATTCCAAACAATCTCGGTCACAACCTGGGAACACCTGTCCCTGCAACAGCCAACCTTTCACTACGAGTAATGAAGTCTTCACCCGATTGATATCTGTCACCAAGTTCAACCTTTTTCCATCCTCAATGGCGTGCACATTTGCCCTGTCATGGTCCGGCATAGGGTTCTGGATAACATTAGGAGGTGGAGAAAAGTTAATTGCTTTAGCATCTATCAGATCTTGTACCTTATTTTGAAATGCCCAGCACTTTTCGGTGGTGTGCCACGGAGCACCTGAATGGAAATCGCAGCGGGCATTAGCATCATAATTGGGTGGCAAGTTACCAGCAACTGGAGGTCTCATGGTACGAAGTTCAACCAATTTTAATTGGAGTAACTGGGGTAACAATGCTGAATAAGTCAGAGGAAGAGGGTCAATTTTGCGGTCCCTCTGCCTAGACCTTTGTTGGAACTGTGGTCGCTACTGTTGAACCTGCTGTTGTGGCTGTTGTTGCTGAATAGGTGGTGTCAGAATTGTCACTGCACCACTTGGTGATAAGCGTGAGAATTTCCTTTTCTCCGTCCTCTTTACATAGCGCTTGTCTCGCCTTCTCTCCTTCTCTGCCCATTAGCAAAAGGTTTCTTTGTTCCTGAAGAACCAGCACCACTTACATCCTGAATCTTCCCCAGTTTCAACAAATTCTCAATCCTTTCACCAGCGATTACGATATCAGAAAATCCTGTCGACGGACAAGCAGCCAATCTGTCAAGAAATGTCCCTGGCAGGGTACCCATGAACATATCCGCCATTTCTCTCTTAAGCAAAGGGGGTTGAACCTGGGCGGCCATTTCTCTCCATCTCTACGCGTACTCCTTAAAGCTTTCCTTAACGCCCTGCGACAACCCTTGCAGCTGAGTGCGGTTGGTAGCTATATCGATATTATACTGATATTGTTTCAGAAACGCTTCTGCCAAATCTTTCCAGCTTCTCACAGCAACCCTGTTCAACTTCATGTACCAGGTCAATGAAGCTCCAACCAAACTATCTTGGAAATAGTGCATCCACAACTTCTCGTCATCAGTGTGAGCTGAAATTCTTCCAAAGTAAGCCTGAATATGTGTCTGGGGACATGTATTACCGTGATATTTATCAAAAGTGGGTGGCTTGAACTTTGGAGGAATTCTATTTCCCGGTACCAGACCCAGATTAGTAACATCAATGCCTAGAGAGTTCTTGCACTCCATAGCCCTGATTTTCTCAGCCAGCTCATCATACCTTCTGTCATTGGGATTACCCATATCAGCATCCAGCAAGGTGAATTGATCTTCCTGAACATCCTCATTAACACCAATATTTCTGGCAGCCCCAGTAACCAGATGACCATTAGGAATTGGAGTACCAACAGGAGGAGGAGTGTCCATTGGCTGTGAATTGTCAATGTGATTACCTTCCGGCGTGACCTCTGGACGCTCGACCATAAGTCTTAACCTCTCTTGGTTATGTGTCATACCAGTCATGAGAGCCATGAACTGGTCCATACGGACCTTCATCTCAGCTAAATCATTCTGAATTTGATCAACCATTCTGTTTCGATTGCCTCTTGTGGAGTAGTGATGTATGTGATCGGTAGCAATACTTTCTGTTGACAGAATAAATATGAGAACCAGATAGGGTACCTGAAAAAACAAACAAAATGCAAGAATGCAATGTATTCAATGCAATGCTATGTTTTTTATTCCCAGACCTTTTCGTGCCCCGATTCCGGTATTTCAAAAGTCCGCAGTATTCAGATAACACACGAGATACAGCAGTCGATAAAAACATTCATTCAGACAAGTGCACAGATAAGTGTAGAATCTTGTGAAGTGATGTTGTAGCCAGGTGTCAGTGAACAGTGATGTAAAATCAAGAAAGCCACTGGAGAAAATACTGAGCATATCATAACTGGAAGAAAGCCCAAAGGGACTGAGTCTGGACAAGTATTTGAAAACATACAACCCAAATTCAGAAATTAAAGCAGCGATTCCTACAACAATTTTGTAGGTAATCAACATAATGAAAGCTAAAATGGACGAAACACCACATCCTGCAACCCTAGACTGAGCCTCTTGACCTCCTCAAATAGCACAGCATTATCGGGATCTTCCGGCGCCTCAATCAGGCCTCTGATCAAGCGTTCTCTCAAACTGAAGGATTGGTACAAAGTGTTGATATTCTGACACAATCTTCCCCATTAGTACTACCATAGCCTGGTTCTGTCCTGGAATTTTTCACTTCTGCCTGGATCTTGAGATCAACTATTTCAGCCTGAGCTTCCTGTAATAGCTTCTGACTTTCTTCCAAACTATCCCGGTACTTCCGTCGCTGAGCATGTGCATCTTTTAATTCTTCATCTGAGGTCTTGGCCTTAGCTTCCAATTCTTCCACCTTAGCTTTAAACTCTTCCTCTACCTTGGCTTGACGCTTCTGTTCATCGGCCCATTTTGTTGCCACAAGGTAATAGCCTCATTATCTTCCTTCAAAGCCTTCTTGAGATTCTGGCATTCTCTGGAATTATTCTTATCAATTAAGCCCCGTCTTTGGAAATAAATCAGCCTCCCTTCAAGTTCTTCTTTCCTGCTTTCAGCCATCTTCTCAGCAATGTGGACTCTTTCTTCCAACCCTCTATTATCAAATGCCGCTTTCTGATATAGGCTGGTGACGTTCGCATTCTCAACCCTGAGTTCATGAACTAAAGCTTCCATCTTTTGGAATTCTTCAATTGGTACTGAGGTCCTTGGTTCCACCACCTTGGGATATAACGGAGGCTCGACAGAGAATGGCAACAGTGTGACGGCTACCCGACGCTTCAGCCATTCAATGTAAGGAGGATAAGTCGTGGGATCAGGTCTCCCAAGCTCCATCTTACCTTTCTTAACCCGCGTGTTCCAAGCTTCAGCAATAGAAAAAGACACCTGTTCATCATCTTTGGCAAGATAAAACAAGGATTCTGCCACATCTTTTTCCAAAGGAGGTTCTTTTAATGCATATCCAAACTGCTTCAGCGCGAGGATAGGATTGTAGTTGATTCCTCCCCTCCTTCCTACCAGAGGCACATTTGGAAAAGCTCCACAACTAATAAGAATAAGTATACCCACCATATCTTTCCGATGCCACCAGACTATATCTTCAGCCGTCAGACCCATGAGCCTCTTGGAGCACTTAACAGTTCCTCGGAGATCAACAAAAGCTCCTGTCTTTGGCAAATGTCTATAAAACCACGCATGGAATAAAGGAGCACATCATACTACCAATATTCCTCATTTTTTCTCATTCTTGTAATGCACGAAATGGTTTACATAGCCCAACAAAGTTGGGATTGGATTTTTCTTGACGAAGATACTGATTGCATCCATATCAATAAATCCATCTATATTCGGAAACAGACAAATTCCGTACACACAAAGAGCTAAGATTGCATTAGAGGTAAACAACTCACCATTAGCAAAACTCTTCTTTGCTTCGTCAATCAGAAAGTCTAGATGGAACCCTTTACATCCCTCCTTTTCCTTAACATTATCTTTAACCACAGATACCTTTAAATGAATAGCCTCTGCAATGACATTGTCGGGAATAACATTCTTTGAACTATAGTAAGGAGGAGTATCCTTGACAGAAATCTTCAGAATGTCAGAGAACTCTTCCAAGGTAGGTACCAGCAGATAATCATTGAATGTGAAGCAACGGTGTTGAGGATCATAAAACTGCAAGAGAGTGTGCAGGGTATCATGCTGATCTGGAGTAAGAAGGCTCACATAAGCCAAGATATCCCCAAACCTCTTTATGAATTTATCCAGTTGGTTACTGTCCATTAAATCTGCCAATTCTTTAGTATGTCCCACTTTAGGCTTCGAAAACCAGTAATACACATTATTTTTACTTGGAGGACCTTCCATCTGACATAGATAAAATACCCACCGGAATCGGAAACAATACTGAGACCTAGGTAAGAAAAACATAAATGTTAATGATGTATGCAATGAGATGCAGCTAGGCATGTGATCAAAGCCAGAATCTGCAGTGTCGGTGCAATAACTGTGAGGGAGCCAAGTGTCTGTGTAGCATCATATCAAGAACATCATACCCAAGCACCAGTAAAGAACCAGATCCCGAATACCAAAACAAAGTACCCAAATCACTGATCATATGAGAACCACACAAAAAGGTTGGTAGAAGGTCAAGGTTACCTGCAAACCTGTAAACAACCCCGAATCTCACAGGTGTGTTCTAAAAGGTAGGATCCTCATATTCGGATCCCGGAATGAGAAGCAATAGCACATTCAGCCCGTAGGATACAATGCTATCGCCAAACAAAGAGATCGTCATCTGATTCACCACAAAATAAAGGCCATTCTATGCAAGTTCCACAGTGGGCCCTCGGGTGCGAATGGGTTTGTCACAGAATGTGGGCTGCCACTGTCACCACTAAAGAGGGATGTTTCCACTAAGGTCCTCAATGATCGGTCACCAGATGCACATAACTCTCAAAGTCATACTCTGAATGAGGAAGACCCTCAAAGCAAGATAATCCTAAGAAAGTCACACTCTGGCTGTGGAACTCACAACTACTCTCGTGGCTAAATACCATGAGAGCCCTGTGACTGTCCACTCTAAGTCCTAAAGTATACTCGAGCCTGGGTAATGGGCTCATCTCACAGTAAGAATCTCATCCCGCCAAAGGAAACCAGACAGTCCAGAATATATGATGCATGATATAAATAAAATGCAATAAAGGCGGTAAAGTAAAGCGATAAAGCTGTAAATAAAAGCAGCAAAGCTAAACTAAAGCAAACACAAATCAAACACCCAATAAGCAGTAAACAAACAAGCACTAGGAGAGACTCGCATCAGGGAGGGACCAACAAGAGGTCAACTATCCCCAGTAGAGTCGCCAGTTGTCGCTCCCGAGATTTTCATCCAGGTACAAACGTGAAAGTGGCGCGGAAGAAAGAAAGAGAGTCGCCAGCCAGGCATTTTTATCCCAAAGAAAGGGAAGGGTGATGCTGCACAAACCCGGGAGAAAGGAAAAAACAAGGTCTCGCGAACCAAAGAGAAAGGGTAAGGGAGTCGGTTACGTGAAGGGAAGGTTATCGCACCCCTTCACGTCCGTCGTACTAGGCGGGATCCACGCTTGAAGTACTGCTCAAAGGGTGATACACTGGAAAAGGAACTGAGAGAGAATGAGAAACAATTGTAGGGAAAATAAAGGAAGTGCTCGAATGGGCCCTACCCCACTGCCTACGTATCTCATCGGGAATATGAGAATCAGAGCGACGTAGTTCCCCTGACTAAGGGAAAACTGTTTGTGTTTTTTAGGGAATGACTAATGTTCTAGCTCAGGTGTTGCAGGCTCGCTGAATCGAGTGCGTTACCGTATTGCAAGAGAACGAGGAGAAGCACATTCGTACGTTGAGAGTGAGTGAGATGAGAAGAGAATTCCCGAAGAAAAGGCGTTATTGTTTGTTTTAAGTGTTTTAGAAGTTTTTTTATTTGAAGTGTTTTGCATAGGTAAGTGTACCTAAGTCTTTTTCAATGGAATGCGCATCTCATACATCATTCCAAAATGAAATGATGATGAAGTACACTAAGTATGAGGAAAATCCTCAAACTCACTTCCAAAGTTAAAGGCTTAAGCACACTAGCCTATTCCCTTTATTAAGTGTTTTTTGTTATTTCTAAATGAAGAAGTGTTTTTTATTTTGTTTGTGAAATCTCTTCATGTTAAAGACTTGTGCATCATGCTAGAAAACCTACAACACATTCCAAGATAGAATGTGTGCAAGTCCCCCCCATGGAATAAGGCTCATGGCACTTGAAGATGTTTCAACCTTTATTAGGTGTTTTGAAGTTGTTTTGAGATGAGAAAGAAGAGACTCAAGAGAAACAAAGGTAAAGACTAAAGGGGACTAAGACTCACCCTAATGTTATCATACCTGGATGTTCCTAATGGTTTAGTGTGGTTTAGAAACCTAAGTCTAAAAGAAGAGAGAATAAGAACAAGTTCTAACTTACTTCAAAGATTGAAGTTAAGTTAAGAACTCAAGGGGGTGAAAGAAGTTGAACAAAGAAAGCATTGAAATGCTTATCACAATCACAATTTGAAAGCATTAAAAGATGAGGGAAGAAGGTGTGTATGGAAGCATATCCACACACTCAACTTACCATTAGCCCCTACAAGCAAAGGTTAGTTCAATAATCGAATAAGAAAACATAATTGAAAGATGTAAGCAAATAAATCCTAGTGTTCTAAAGGAAACTCTAGGAAGCTTCTCAAAGGGGTAAACCTAAAAAGAATAGATCACTAAAGGGTGGTTCTGGCCTAGGGCAGTAGCAAAGCCTATTTACATCCACCAATGGTTACAAAGGCTTACAATATCAATGCCTAAACAATCTACCAAACATCAAAGGAATGCAGTGATATGTACTAAAGATGCATCATGAACATTTAAGAGATGTAAAACATTCAATGATGCAATATGAAACACCACAAATAGTAGGAAACCATTTCATAAATGTCATTAATTATCCATGAATTATCATCCATAATATGAGAATAAAACTCAAGAAGAAGAAGTGGGAAGAAGTAGAACAATGTCACACAAGAATTCACAATGTTGTTTACTTATAAAACAAGTCACAAAGGAGAGGGAAATGCAATTATGAATGCAAATGAACATGGATCAGTAGAATACATGTTATAACATGACATGAGAATGCACAAATGAACAAGTTTGGTTCATACACAAGTCACGTTAGAGATCAAGAAGAAAAGAACACAAGTTGAAGTTCATACAAAAATGAAGTACGAATGTGTATGGCATACAAACATGAATAAATGCTTGAAGAAATGTCAAAGACCAGAGGTGAATGGCATATTATAATGCATATGAATATGGATGAATGATCATACAAGGCATGAGTGCAAGAATCTAAGAAGAAAAGACAAGATGAAAAGATGTTCAAACAATGCTTCAGTTCACATAAGATGGCATACTTGTAATGCAAGTCATGAATGAAGGATGAAACATGAACATGAATGAAAACTGATGCAAGTCAGTAGTATATGATATGCTTGATCATATTATAATGCAATAATGGTGTCGCAAAGATGCACACAAAACAAGTTAAGGCATATAGACGCAAATGCACACAAACTAGGTCAAAGTAATTCACATAAGCAACAAACATTTATGAACCAAAATAAAAGGACAAATGACCTATAATCTAACATGGATGACCTATAATATCTAAGAAATGATCTATAAAATGATCACACAAGTCCTAATGCAATGGCACAAGTGCCCCCTAATCAAACAAGATTTAGAAGTTCAAGGAAAACATACAATCATGACCTATAACAATCAAGCAATGCAAAAATATAAATGAACTTGGAAAAATCATGAAGTTATGTCACAAAGCACCTAAGTCAGAAACAAATCACATGTCAAAATCTCACACCAAAATTCAAAAAGAAGCTAGCTCAAAGAAACTCACCAATTCACATTGAACCAAAGCAAAAGAATGCACAAAGATGCTCATCACAATACATGATAAAATGACTTTAAAAATCAACAAAAATATGAATGAAATGCCACTCAAAAATTCAGAAAGAAACTAGTTCAATTAAAATGAAAATGAGCCAAGCATAAAAAAGGATGAACATTGAAGAAGAAATTAAAAGGGAATTGTAAAATAACATGCAAAAAGTGTTAAAATCAGAATTAAAAATAATACAAAATTATTTAAATGTGTTTAGATGCCAGGGGAATTTATTTGGAATTTTTAGGAATGATTTGGTATTTTTAATAAAATTAAATCAAAACAATATAAAAAAGAAATTGAAATAGAATGAAAACATGCAGGGGGTGCAGACATAGCAAAATGATAGTTCAAAGTGGTTTGGGCCTAATACGTGGGAGTGTGAAAAGAAAATAGGTTCAGGTCCAATTACACGCGTGTGTGTGTGTGTGAATTATAGTGCACCTTCAGTCAAATGTTGACTCACGGAAAACCACACGATCAAGTCAAATTAATCACTTATCAAAAGTAAATGCATCCAATGGATCACAATGCACTAACACCACACTTACTACGGACGCACACACATGCAAGCAATCAGATTCAAATAAAAATGGCACGTGATAGGGATGGTACTCATTTATGCATTGGCAAGTTTCTAGCCCTAGGATTACAAAGATCTAACGGCTATTATATAAACTGGAGTTAGAACCCTAACTGAACCTCATCGGCCAGAGAAGGACCTCCGGTCATCTTCTCTGGCCACCTCTGTCACCTGTAAATCCTCAAATGTTCCAGAAATGTATAAAATGCGCATCAATCGAAAGAGGAAGTCAAGTAGATCACGAATCCAGCAAAAGATTTCACATATCATGCATATACACAGAGAATCGACAACAAACATTTTGCCTTAGAATTTGGATCTAAGCACTTAAGGTGCCTATCACTAGCCGGATCATTCACATTGCTTCTATTAAGCTATAATCAACATGAAACAAACTTAAAATCATTGAATTAGTGCAAGAAAAAGTTGAGAAATAACGAACCTGAAACTTGAAGAAACCTTGAATCTTCAGAAAACCAGAGATGAGAACTTGTTCTTGAGCTTGAATGGAGCAAAATAAATGCTACTAAAAGCTTGAATCCTTGCAAGATCAATGGAGTAAACTTGAGAATAATGAAGATCTAAGCTCTTCTTCAATCCACCGCTGCTTTGAAGTTGATGAATAATGAAGATTGAAGCAACAATGTGAAGAACTCGTGTGAAAAGAGAGAGAGTTCAGAGAGAAATTTTGAGATGAATCAAGTGTGAGAGTGACCAAATGAAGAGTGTTCACAAAGTTAGTTAGGGAATTCCTTATATATGTGTGGTTAGTGGTTAACCATCACAATTGATGGTTAGAACCATGGTTAGCTGTGGTGTGATGAGCAATGAGGGTGGCTGAAGTAATTTGCAAAGTGAAGAAGATAGTGTGTTAAAAAAAATGGCTCGTGTGTTGTGTTATTGTTGATGAGTGTGATGTTAAAAGATGATGATGGTGATGTTATGATATTGATGTAGCAGCATGAATACTTGTTGAACAAGTTTGTCATTTTGAATCATTTCCATATTGATGCATGGAGCAACATGTATGGCATGAGTGTAAGATGGTGTTGGTCCAAATGAAGTAATGTGTGACTGGTGTGTAGTGTTTGTATGTGTGCAAACAAGCTGGAATATCAACCACAATGACATAACATATCATTTTGGTTAGCAAGAATACAATGAAAACATGGAAGTTTGATGAAAGATTTCTTCATGTACAAGGTGTTGCACCCCAAAATTTGCCCTCCTTACTAACTGGCTTATGTTGCATTGCATTCTGCATTATCATGTGTGCATATCATTGGTTCTTAGCATGGGGTCAAGGTGCCTGAGGCAGTTCCTCAGAGGGTCAAGCAAGAGTCCTGGTATTGTCCAAGAGGGCTCAGGTGGATCATCCTCTCCTAACCAGTGCATAGATTAGGGTTTTGAGATTCTTGGGTTTATTGCTTCAATGGGCAAGCTCCTTGGGTTTTTATCATCATCAAATGGCATATCTTATCTTTTTTGGAGAGGATACACATCATATTCAGAGGAATTTGGATTTGGAGACTGTGTTATTTCCTCCTAGACTGAGGGTACCACAACTAGGGTTTGCTATAAAGTCAATTTATTTCTGATTTTTTTTTGGGCAAGACTTGATTCCATGGTACTCCTTGGGTCCCTAAATATCTAGGGATGGGAGGTTGTCCCTCAGTATGGTTCAGGAGAGAGTTAATTGATCAGAAGATTGAGAATCAGGTGAATTGGGTAAAAGTCAACAGTGAGAGGAGAAGTCAACAGTGAGAGGAGAAGTCAACTGTGGAATTTTGAGGTTCTATCCAAGGTTTTCAAGGTCTCACATCCTCATATGGTCTTCAAGGGTCAAGTTTCATACATATTTATCAGGAATCAGGAGTAGGTGCAAAGTTTCTAAATTTAGAAAGTGACTTATAATGAAAGTTTCCATTTTTGGCAAGTTCCTACACTGCATTCAACCTGACTTTTCACCATCAATAATGCTTCAAATGAATTTTTCTCCAACATGAAAGTTGAAGATCTTTTTCTCCTCTTTCCAACAAGTACTAGTGGGTCTCCATATCTTTTGTGAAACTCCAGTTATGATCAAAAGAAGGTAAAGTGGTTTTTAGGGTTTTTTATGGTTATATTTTCACAACTTTGGGCATAATGACCTATAATCAATTCCATTGCTTCATGCCACATTCTAATATCAAAAGACATTCCTTGAGGATTATTTTGGGCCCAAGAATTAAGGAATTCCATGGTGTGTTCTTCACTTATTCTCCATTGTTCAACATTGACAAATTATTTAAAAGTCATGAATCAAAAAGTTTCAAGGCCCAATTTAAATGTGGTGTAATTATCAATTCAAATGCAAGTGATCCATCATGAAACTTTCAAATATTCATGCATGGAGGAGGTGTACTTAACATAATGTGATTTTTCCAAAATTATTCAAAAATCATTAAACAAGGAATTATCCAAGCCCAATTCATTATCAGAGGAAAACCCTAGCCTATTTAAACCCATCCATGCACTGGTTAAGGTTAGTTACACGTGACATTTGGAGGATTGGAGAATTTGAACCCTAAAGCTCTCTTTCAACAAATCTCACGAATCACAAGGAGTTTCTTCAAAGTTCTTCCACAAAACTTCTCCTGGTGATCCCTAGAACACAACCCAACCACCATTTGCAGCCAAAAGCAAGGATTGGAGTGGCACCATCTCAGGTTGATGGATTTTTCGTGCTCCCAAAACTCTCCTTTTTATATACATATTGACGTGTGATGAATGGTGATTATCCTGATCTATTTCTTTTTATTTTTGGACGTGTATATTGCTTGTTATGTGCGTTTGAAGTTTTATGCCCTAACCTCTTTTCGTTCGTTTTTTATTATTCATTGGTTGTTTGCAAATTTGGATGCCATATTTGGATTCCTTGCATTTTTCTGGGTGGGATAGTGTATTCGTACGTGTGTTTTGGTGCCCTACTTGTTGCAGGTGACCGGAGCAGGGGGCCGGAACCCTAACTCCGGTGGTGGCCGGAGAACCAGTCCGGCGAGATGGGGCAAGGAAGAAGAAGAAGCCCTGGCCGTTGATGCACATGATCCAACGGTCCAGGCGAGGCCACGTATTTTCTCTTATACCTTTTTTTCTGATTTTTAATGTGTGATCGTGTGTTTACCACCCCATTGTAGCTATCATGTACGTCCAACCATATTTTCCTTTTTTATTTACTTTCTATTGCATTGACTTAATCTGACGCGTCCATTGCATCAAACGGTCCCCATCGTGACAGCACATTAAAAAGCCCATGTGCCAGGCACATGGCATTCCACGGTAAGCTGCGCCTGTTTTATTTTTTTTCTGAATAATTGGTTGGGCTGGGCTGCTATTCGCACCCTCCCTCTCTGGCCCAACTATCATCTTCAACATGATTTCCTTACTTAACGCACCCCCAACCCATTTTATTTCTCTTTTATTTTATTTCAATTATCATATCTCATATTTTAATTTTAAAAATACCTTCTTGCATCTAAAAATCATCATAAAATTCATACATCATTTTTTATTTTTATTTTATTTTTATCATTTAAATTAATTATTTAGTCTATTTTCTTTTTGAATTATCCATATAATGCATACCTAAATTATTTATTTTATTTCTCTACAACCATAAAATATTTTTGATCCATTCTTTTTGCATCTATTAGATAATATCCTAAAATGCATTAAAACATTTTTCTTTCATTTTTAAAATTATTACATATTGCATTTTGGTCCTTCCCTTTGGCACACTGAACCCTACTTCCCACTTGAACTTTGCCTAATTGTTTAGATGACTAATATCTTGATTTTTTACAGGGATTTTTGATATTTGGTTTATCTCTGGTTAAATAATATTGATGTTTAATTTGGGAATTTTAGGAGTTATTTTTCTAATTATTTGATTGGCTTTCACTTGAGATCTTCTTGTATGCCTATTTCTGACCACATCTGATTATCTGTTTGAAAAGGCACTTGTGCCATTTGCTTTGGGGTTGTTTATCTAACTTCTGAGTTCATGTTTGGATTATTATCATTATTGTTTGCCATTGCTTGATCTTCATTTGCTTTGACATTATTTATGTCGGTTTCCCACTAACCTTTTATGCAGGGACTAAGGTAAGTTCTTTAAGGGTATGGATAAATATCCATGGTCACTCTTATCCTTTCTTTCTCTCCTCTCTCCTTCCTTTAGGGTTTAGGTTGTCGTCAAACCTCACTAACCGTAGGTCACCCATGCATGATGACTTTAGGATTCATAGTCTCCCCTTAGAGTATCCCTTGTGTCTTCTCTCTTCTCATCTCAAATTTCTTTAAAACACTTAATAAGAATAAGGTGTATTGCGCACGAGCCTTAAGTATGGGGAATGAGAAATGAGGGGCTTCCTCTCATCTTTCTAGAGTGCTTAGCGAGCGTCCTATCTTGGGACGATGCGTTAAGTATTCGCCCCTGTGCCCTAGACTTTGGTGCAATGCAACTTAGGAACTAACTTAAGTCACTTCTGTCCTAAAAAATACAAACAAACCTCAAACCTTTTTGTCCTTCGGGATTGTCAAACTAAAGGCTATTTTCAAAAAGGGCACGTTACCTTCCGTCTGAGTCGCAAACAGGCATCGACCCTAACTGCCGGATGCGAACTTAACGTCGCTCATAAAAAACACAAAAAGAACTTGGTCCGAACTACATTGACTCTGAATTCCCCATTGCACAAGGGGGGTACGTAGGCATAGGACGTCGACGTCCTACCGAGTCGGTCTTTGTCTTTCCCTCCCTGTTTAGTATAACCCTAGATGATAGGATAACTCACCCTTAGAATAGACAACAAGCGTGGATACCGTCGAGTACGATGGACGCGTGGGGTGCTAGCACCTTCCCCTCGCGTAACCGACTCTCGAACCCAGGTTATGGTTGCGATGACCATTCCTTTCCCTCTTCCTCAGGTTTATGCGGTGTTCCCTTTCCCTCTCTCGGGATAAATTTACACGGCTGGCGACACTGTTTTTCCGCGCCACTCTCGCGTTTTTACCTGGATGAAAATCCTGGGAGCGACAGCTGGCGACTCTGCTGGGGATTCTGGTTGACCTATGCTGGGCCATCCCTAAGCGAGTCAATCCTAGCGCTTGCTTGTCTTTGTTCTCTTTGGGTGCTTTGTTTTTGTTTTGCTTTATGTGTTGTATTTTATTTTTACTTTTACCGCATTTTCTGCATTTCATTTTTTATTACTGTCATGCTGTTGTGCTGTGCTGGTTGTCTTTGTTTTGCAGGTTGGGTGGGACCGAGAGCTAAGCCCAATACCCAGGCTTGAGAATACCCTAGGACTAGAGTGGAAAGTAGTGGGACCTACGTGCCCGCTTGGTACGTTTGTGTATTCACGAAATTCACAACCAGACGAGGCTATCTTGGGACGCATTCTAACGTGTGTATCTTGCGCATATTGGGGTGTTGATCTAGAGAGCTGTCGACTCTGGTGACCGATCATTGAGGACCTTAGTGGAAACATCCCTCTTTAGTGGTGACAGTGGCAGACCACATCCTGTGGCAAACCCATTCGCACCCGAGGGCCCGCTTTGGAACTCGCTTAGGATGGCCCCTACGTTTGGAAGAGAATCAGTGGAGGCACTCCTCGATTGACGATAATACTGTACCCCGAGGGATGAATGTACTATTGTTTCTCGACCTCTGTGCCAAAGCTGAGGACCTTCTGCTTTGGAGAATCAGTTGAGGCCTCCTCGATTGATGATGATGCCAAACCAGAAATGGTGAACGTATCATCATTTCTCGACCTGAGAGCCCGGGATACTGAACATCCTAGTACCCACATGTGAGAGGGGATGGGCGTTTGCAGGTTTGCAGGTAACCGATACTTTCAACCTACCCAGTTTTCTAGATTTCTCATCAATGTATGATTATTTGGGTTCCTCAGTGGTTTAGAGTTCTGGTTTTCTGGGTTCTCGTTCAGCTAACAGCACAGCACATCCAGCAGTGTGCCTTGACCCCATGTTTGCATGAGCATATCATTTTTCTTGCATTCTGACATGTTTAACATTTTGTAGGGCTTGCATCTTACTCTTGATTCCGGTTTTCTGAGGTTACTTCAGCATGGATGTTCAAAGAAAGAAGACTGTTGCCTATTCATTCCCAGAACCGACTTTGACACTGATTCACAAACTGATTAATATGGCTGGTTCTGGAGTTCGTACAGAGTTCAGTGGAAGGTATGGAAGACTTTTGAAATTTGTCTATAATATCTCCAAGTATGAGAAGGATGCCATTCACACACTTCTTCAGTTTTACGATCCATCTCTGCGTTGCTTCACTTTCCCGGACTACATCTTGGCTCCAACGTTGGAGGAGTTCTCATTTATTTTGGGAATTCCTATCAGTCATGATATAGTTTTCTTTTCTGAGGAACACCCCGGTATAAAAGAGATGGTTGTTGCTCTTCATATCAGTGAGCCCGTTCTGAGCAATAATGTTGAAGAAAAACAAGGGGTTAAGGGTTTCTTGTTGAAGTTCTTATTTGATCAAGCTTGTATACATGTCAAAGAGAAGAACTGGACTGCTTTCCAAGCTATTCTGGCTGTGTGTATCTATGGGATTGTTCTGTTTCCGAATATTCCTGACCTGGTGGATATGCACGCCGTCAGAATCATTATTTCGAAGAATCCTATACCTACCTTGCTAGGTGATGTATATCACTCAGTCCACTATAAGAATGAGAATAGGCGCGGGAAAACTGTAAGTTGTTGTGCACCGCTCTTAGCTACTTGGTTTCTGAGTCATCTCCCTGAATCTGGCGCTTTCGTTGATACGAAAGATTCTCTGAAGTGGTCTAAGAGGGTAATGGGCTTGACTGCTGACAACATTGTTTAGGTTAATCGTGACTTGCTAGGAATGGAGATTATTTGCAAATGCGGAGAATTCTCGAACGTACCCTTGTTAGGGAGGAAAGGTGGAATTAACTATAATCCCTCCCTAGCTATCAGACAGTTTGGCTATCCTTTGAAGAATCCACCCGAAGAGCGAGATGTCCGAGAGTCCTTATTCTTCAATGGTATTGAGGATCAAGGGTTGATAAGGAAAGTTGTGAATGCTTGGAAACAGGTGACCAAGAAAGGTAAAATTCCTTTCGGGAAAAGTAACAATCGGGCTTTCCCTTCCTATAAAGAGTGGATTAAGAAGAGAGCAGAAGAGGAGCTTCTTCCATTCCCGGTGGAACCACCTTTGTATCCTCTGGTGATCGAGCCTCCTACCACCGTTGAGTTGGAGAAGTATAACAAATTATGGGCTGAAAATGAAAGGTTGCGGGAAGAAAATAGTGAGCTAAAGAGAGAGATTTATCAGTGGAAGCATGAGCGGGGTGAAGTCGTCCATACCGCCAAGTTGAAGACAGAGCTCCTTGCTAAAGCAGAAAGAGAGCTTGCTGACATGGTCGCATCTAGAGAAAGGATGAAACAAGCTTTGGATGCTATCAGTAATGTTCTCAAGTCCAAGGAGGAGGAATTAGGCAAGGCTTTGTTGAAGATTCACAGGTTCGATGAGCACCGAGAAACTGCCATGGCTGAGAATAAGAGAAAGGAAGACGACTACATAGCTGAGATTGATCAGTTGAAGTCGACGCTCAAGAAGAAAGACGCCAAGATCTTATCAGGGATATTCAAGAGACAAGTAGTCGAGGGTCGACTCAATGAAGCCATAGCCTCCATGGAAGAACTGAAAGTCCAAGCTGAAGTGAAGAAACCTAGACATGAGGGTCCTAGCATGGATGGTGTTTCTGGAGAAGACGCTTGGGAGTTACATTGTCGATACTTGGATGGGATCATACACAGGAGAGATCTTCTCATTCAAGGGCTAATTCAGAGGCCGAAGCATCCCGATACCAGAAAGCTGTTCAAGGAGATTCAAGACTGGTGCAGAAAGCATAATGGATGGGGGGGATTGGCGCTTGTAAACTTTAATGATATGCCATAGTTTTCTGTTTTCTTTCGTTGTATATGGATCACCACCAGGCTTGTTGGTTGGGACCTATGTTTTTTATATTCAGACTTGTTATCTCGGATTTGTGATTGTTGACATTTGGCTTTCCTCTGGTTTTCTTAATATATGAGCAGAAGTTCCATTATATCTTGTTATTAAACCAGAATCAAGGGGTTGATCGCCCTGTGAATTTTCAAACACGTCCATTTGCATCTGCATATTCATAATCATTTTGCATATTCATTTTGCATGACAGGTGTTTATCTTCGGTATTCTTATCTTGTTCTCATCTCAAAATTACAGATCAGCACATTCACCGGTATCCTACTAGACAGAATCAGAAGAGACTCATGGATCAGCTACAGAATGAGATCATTGAGATGCGGACTCGCATGAACCAATTCATGGAATTAATGCAAGGGGTTGCTCAGGGACAAGAGCAGTTGAGGACTCTCGTTCAGCCACTGATTGCGAGGGTTGATGATGACTGTGTCCTTCATGGAGGACTTCAGACTGGTGTTACTGGTAATGGTCAGAATGGTCCTACTGGCGGAGGCGTTCCTGTTTCTGGTGTTGTGATTCCTCCGGGCGGAGCTGAAAATGCTGGGGGAGGTGGTACTGGTGCTGGCGCAGTTCAGGGTCGTTAGTATGATGATGTTCAGGATGATGTATTTTCTTTGCCAGGTGGGGATGCTGGTCCCCAGTCTGAATAGGATCAGAGGATCCGTTTGATTGAGGAACAGCTGAGGGGTGTTGTGAATCAGGATTCTGTGGGAATGGATCTAGAGGATTTGGGGATGGTTCCAGGCATTGTTATTCCGCACAAGTTTCAGACTCCCACTTTCGAGAAGTATAATGGTATGACTTGTCCGAGGACCCACGTCAGGGCATATGCAAGCAAGATGGCTGCATATGCGAAGAATGAAAAGCTGATGATGCATTGCTTCTAGGATAGCCTATCTGGGGGATCCCTGGAGTGGTACATGCAACTAGAAAGGAAGGATGTGCGTAGTTAAAGAGATCTGGCAGGGGCATTTATCAGACATTACCAATATAACACTGATACGGCTCCTAACAGAACACAGATGCAGAATCTGTCACAGAAGAACAATGAGAGTTTCAAGGAGTACGCTCAGAGGTGGCGTGAACTGGCAGCAAGGGTTCAACCTCCCATGTTGGAGCGTGAAATGATAACTATGTTTATGGCCACCTTGCAGGGTCATTACTATGAAAAGTAGGTACCGTGTATGACTGGAAAGTTTGCTGATTTGATCTTGGTAGGAGAGATGGTGGAAAGAGGAATTAAGGCGGGAAAGATATCGGGCAGTGATGGGTCCTCATCTGGAGGAAGTAAGAAGCCTTATGCCAGTGGTTATAAGAAGAAGGAGGGAGATACAAACTCTGTGTCATCATATCGTGGTAGAGATGGACCTAGTCAGAACTACAATCAGCAGGTGGCCTCTGTAACCATCCCAGCAGCACCTCAGCAGCCAGCAGTGACTCAACAACAAAATCAGGCTCCTTACCGATCACAACCTCAGAATAGGCGGGATAGGCATTTTGACACTCCACCTATGTCCTACTCTCAATTATTCCAGCACTTGTTAAAACTGCAGTTAATTCAGACGAGAACATTGGCTCCACCTACTGGCAATCCACCTCCCGGCTATGACGCCAACGCCCACTGTGAGTTTCACTCTGGGGCACCCGGACATCATACTGAGAACTGTAAAGCTTTTAAGCATAAGGTTCAAGATTTGGTGGATTCCAAAGCCATCAATTTCTCTAATGACGTTCCAAACGTGAATCAGAACCCGATGCCGAATCACGGTGGGCCGAAGATCAATGCTATTATTGAAGACTGTGAAGACTTGAGTTTGATTTCAGATGTGAACGAAGTCCAAACTCCCTTGGGTGTGGTGAAGTAAAGACTGTTGAAAGGAGGGGTATTTCCCGGTTATGATGAAGGTTGTGTAGGGTGTGTGTCGCAGCCAGGCGGTTGTGGTTTGTTGAAAGCCGGTATTCAGAGAATGATCAGCGAAGGGGTATTACAGTTTGACAGAGGTTGCAAGCAGAGTAATGTTACTGACAGGGAGGTTGATGTTGCCACGATAACAATTCCATTCAAGACGATAATTATATCAGCACCGGCGAGACCAGCGCCGGTCACTATCACTTTTCCTGGACCAGTCCCGTATGAGACTACCAAGGTCATCCCATGGAACTATGGGGCCGAGGTATTTGTTAATGGTAAGAAGCAGGAATTGGAAGACACATCAGTTGTGAATACAGGGGTTGGAAATCTTGTTGAAGCTGGGGCTATCACTAGGAGTGGTAGGGTCTTTATTCCGTCCGAGAATCAAGCTGGCAATTCAAGACAGGACAAGGGTAAACAGATGATGAATGAGTCCGTACAGAGGCAGGAAGCTAATAATTCTACGACAAAGCAAGGTGGGGATACTTTCTCGGAAGATGTAGAAGAGATTATGAGGTTGATCAGAAAAAGTGATTACAAGATTGTCAACCAACTTCACCAAACTCCATCGAAGATTTCCATTCTATCCTTACTATTGTGCTCTGAGGCACACCGAAATGCATTGCTGAAGGTTCTGAATATGGCTTATGTACCACAGGAAATATCCGCCAATCAGTTAGAAGGGGTTGTGGCGCATGTGAATGCTGGTAATGGTTTGGGTTTCACCAATTTAGATCTGACTCCGGCTGGGAGGAATCACAACAACGCTCTGCATATTTCAGTGGAATGTCGTGGTTCTTTGATGTCGCATGTGTTAGTTGATACTGGGTCGTCTTTGAATGTGTTACCAAAGAAGGCTCTGATGAAGTTGGATACTCGTGGGTTGATTTGTACACCAAGTGACTTGGTGGTACGTGCTTTTGATGGCTCCAAGAGGTCAGTGTTTGGAGAGTTAGTTCTGCCGATCAAGGTGGGTCCTGAGGTTTTCAACACCACCTTTTACATAATGGATATTCAGCCTGCCTATAGTTGTTTGTTGGGTCGCCCATGGATCCATGGTGCTGGGGCAGTAACTTCCACGCTGCACCAGAAGTTGAAGTATATGGTCGATGGCCACGTTGTGACTGTTTGTGGTGAAGAAGATATCATGGTGAGTCACCTATCGACCTTCAAGTATGTAGAGGTAGATGGTGAGATACATGAAACTTTGTGCCAAGACTTTGAAGCTGTGAGGATTCCCGAGGAACCCCCAAAGGCAGTCAGTCAGCCTGAGGCGGTTGCCCAACCTGAAGTCGTCATACAACCAGAAGTCCCAATGTCCTCTTTCAAAGAGGCGCGTGCTATAGTTGAAGCTGGTGGTTCTCAGAAGTGGGGAAGTGTTATTGATGTTCAAAGGAAGCAAGATACTCATGGACTGGGTTACAAGCCACCTAGGCGTTCTGAAGAGCCTCCCAAGTTCTATGGTCCAGTCCGTTTCACCAGTGCCGGTGTTTTCTTCGACAGAGTCAATGCTATTGAGGATGAAGGAGATAGTGATTGTGACATGGATGAATGGATCCGTCCCTGCATTCCTGGTCAGAGTTTAGACAACTGGTCCTCCGAGAAAGTTATCCAAGTGGCGCGCCCGGAGTAATTTACTTTTGTTTTCTGTTATGTTGAGTCCTACGTTCTGCCCAAGACGTAGTGATATTTATTTGTAGGGCTTGGATGTTTTATTTGCTATTTTTATCATCAATAAAGGACGTTTTTTTCATTCAAATATTTTGATCCCTGTCTTTCTATTTTTACTTTTTGCATTAACCCACATCAAAATGGCAATGTGTTTTCTTGTTTGTTGCACTCATAATGAACATAAAACATCCATCATGCAGGTTCCTTTGTTCAGATTCCACCCATGACTTAGCTATGGCTCGATATGACTTCGACAATCCCATCTATCAGGCCGAAGAAGAGACTGACGAAGACTGTGACTTACATGAGGAATTAGCCAGGCTACTGAAACAAGAGGAAAGGGTTATTCTACCTCATCAGGAGGAAGTTAAGACTGTCAATCTGGGAACCGAAGATGTTAAACGAGAAGTAAAGGTTGGGGCTGCCCTGGAAGACACTGTTAAGGGGAGATTGATTGAGTTACTTCGAGAGTATGTGGATATTTTTGCCTGGTCTTACCAAGACATGCCTGGGCTTGACACTGACATTGTCTCACACCGGTTGCCGCTTAAAGAGGGTTGTACTCCAGTCAAGCAGAAATTGAGGAGGACGAAACCAGATATGGCTGTCAAGATCAAAGAAGAGGTACAGAAACAGTTGGGCGCCGGATTTCTTGCTGTGACAAATTATCCTCCGTGGGTTGCTAATATTGTACCTGTACCTAAGAAGGATGGGAAGGTCAGGATGTGTGTGGATTACCGAGATTTGAATAGGGCGAGCCCGAAGGATGATTTCCCGCTCCCCCACATTAACGTGTTGGTGGACAATACCGCTCAATATTTTGTGTTTTCCTTCATGGATGGCTTCTCTGGGTATAACCAAATCAAAATGGCCCCAGAGGACATGGAGAAGACTACTTTCATAACACCGTGGGGAACATTTTGCTACAAGGTAATGCCCTTTGGATTGAAGAATGCTGGGGCAACCTATCAGCGGGCAATGGTGACTCTCTTTCATGATATAATTCACAAGGAGATCGAAGTCTATGTTGATGACATGATTGCGAAGTCACAGACAGAAGAAGAACACTTGGTAAACCTCCAGAAGCTGTTTGAAAGGTTGAGGAAGTTCAGGTTGAGATTGAATCCGAACAAGTGCACTTTCGGTGTGAGGTCTGGTAAATTGTTGGGATTCATTGTTAGTGAAAGGGGTATAGAGGTTGATCCTGCAAAGATAAGAGCCATACAGGAGATTCCTGAGCCAAGAACAGAGAAAGAGGTTCGTGGTTTCCTGGGGAGGTTGAATTACATTTCCAGGTTTATCTCTCATCTGACAGCCACGTGCGAGCCAATTTTCAAGTTGTTAAGGAAGGATCAGGAGGTCAGGTGGAATGAAAATTGTTGAGAGGCGTTCGAAAGGATAAAGACATATTTCCAGGAACCTCCAGTCCTTATGCCACCGGTGTCTGGGAGACCATTAATTATGTACCTTACGGTTCTTGAGAATTCGATGGGTTATGTGCTCGGTCAACACGACGAGACAGGAAAGAAAGAGCACGCCATTTACTACCTGAGTAAGAAGTTCACTGATTGCGAATCAAGATACTCTATGCTGGAAAAGACATGTTGTACACTCGCTTGGGCAGCCAAGTGCCTAAGGCAGTATATGTTAAACCACACAACCTTGTTGATTTCGAAGATGGATCCAATTAAGTACGTGTTTGAGATGCAAGCACTTTCTGGAAGGATAGCCCGTTGACAGATGGTTTTGACAGAGTATGATATTCAGTATGTTTCTCAGAAGGCCATTAAGGGAAGTGTTCTGTCAGGATATCTTGCTGAACAGCCAGTCGAGGATTATCAGCCTATGAAGTTTGAGTTTCCGGACGAGCATGTTATGTTTCTGAAAATGAAGGATTGTGAAGAGCCTCTGCCTGACGAAGGACCAGAGATTGGGTCTCAGTGGAACATGATTTTTGATAGGGGTGTCAACTCATATGGTAATGGAATTGGGGCAATCATTACAACCCCGAAGGGTTCTCATATACCTTTCACTGCCCGATTAGCATTCGTGTGTACCAACAACAAGGTGGAGTATGAAGCATGCATCATGGGGTTAGAAGAAGCAATTGATTTAAGAATTAAGAACCTCGATGTCTATGGTGATTCCGCGTTGGTAGTTAATCAGATTACAGGAGAATGGGAGACTTGTCAGGCAAATCCGGTGCCTTACAACAACTATGCCAGAAGGTTGTTACCGTTCTTTGATAGGGTGGATTTTCATCACGTGCCCCGAGCTGAGAATCAGATGGCTGATGCGTTGGCAACATTGGCATCCATGTATAAGGTGAACCGTTGGAATAAAACACCTTCGATTAGAATAATGCGTCTGGACAGACCAGCTTTTGTGTTTGCAATTGAAGATGTGTCTGATGGTAAACCGTGGTATCATGATATTAAGGTTTTTCTGAAGAGACAGGAGTATCCAGAGGGTGCCTCCACCAAGGATAAGAAGACTCTGAGAAGGTTGACAGGAAACTTCTTCCTGAACAAGGATGATGTGTTATATAAGAGGAACTTTGATATGGTCTTGCTACGTTGTGTTGATGAACACGAGGCAAGCTCATTGATGGAGGAAGTTCACGAGAGTTCTTTTGGTACCCATTCCAGTGGACACACCATGGCTAGGAAGTTATTGAGAGCAGGATATTATTGGATGATTATGGAGTCTAATTGTTTCAAGTACGCTCGGAAGTGCCATAAATGCCAGATTTATGCAGATAAGATGCACGTACCGCCTACGCCTCTAAATGTGTTGTCATCTCCTTGGCCGTTTGCAATGTGGGGTATAGATATGATTGGAAAGATTGAGCCTACTGCTTCCAATGGGCATCGTTTCATTTTGGTTGCCATTGACTATTTCACAAAGTGGGTGGAGGCAGCCTCGTACGCCAACGTCACCAAGCAAGTGGTAGCCCGGTTTATAAAGAAGGACATCATCTGTCGTTATGGGGTCCCGGAGAGAATCATCACTGATAATGGCTCGAATTTGAATAATAAGATGATGAAGGAACTATGTAAGAGTTTCAAGATCGAGCATCACAATTCTTCTCCGTATCGTCCGAAGATGAATGGTGATGTTGAGGCGGCAAATAAGAATATCAAAAAGATTGTGCAGAAGATGGTGGTGACATATAAGGACTGGCATGAGATGTTACCTTACGCCCTACATGGTTACCGTACTTCGGTGCGTACGTCGACTGGGGCAACCCCTTTCTCATTGGTATATGGTATAGAAGCAGTTTTACCCTTAGAGGTCGAGATTCCGTCTTTGAGAGTCCTGGAAGATGTGAAGCTTGATGAAGCTGAGTGGGTGCGTTCCAGATTGGATCAGTTGAACCTTATTGAAGAAAAGAGACTGGTAGCCATCGCACATGGTCGGTTGTATCAGAGCAGGATGAAGCACGCCTTTGACCAGAAAGTGCGTCCTCGGAGTTTTCAGACAGGTGAATTGGTTTTGAAAAGGATCCTTCCTCCTCAGACAGATCACAGGGGCAAATGGACTCCAAACTACAAAGGGCCGTATGTAGTCAGAAAGGTTTTCTCTGGTGGAGCCTTACTACTTTCAACTATGGATGGCGAAGATTTTACTTCCCCTGTGAACGCAGACGTAGTCAAAAAATACTTCGCATAAAAGACCCGCTGGACATAAAAAGAAAGTCCAGGAAAAAGGGGGCATCCCGGCGAGCCATAAAAAGGAAAAGGTTCGGGCAAAAGTTAGGGATAAAATGTAAAAAGAAATGTGTACACCCGCAAAGTTGAAAACCTGAAAGGGCCACTTTGGCAAAAATGGGTATCCCGGTGGATTGAAAACCCGAAAAGGGCGATCCAGGCAAAAGTTAGGGATTTATAAGCGAAAGGCTACGGTCTGCGTTCGATCTGTGAACATTCTCGATACCTGGAAGTTCTGAAAGAAAGGAATCAGTACAGTTAGTCTCTTCAAAGGTCAAGACATTTGTGGATAAGCAAGACATATGGGTCATAGCTGAGTCAAATCATGGTGGATATCTGGTCCACACATTGCCGACATGTGTATTTTCTTTTTCGTTTTTTTTGCGTAATTACCTCTTTCTAGGAATTGCTTCCAAATGTAAATGCCTATTTACAGGCCACTCTTCTCAATAAAATATTCATTTCACTCAGAGAGCTTTCCATTGTTTGTTTTACTTTTACTTTTACTGTTTTGTTTGCAAAAACGTCCGATATTTTTGATAAACATTGCATATAAAATTTCGAGCTTTGCAGAGCATAACGAAAAGAAATAGAAGTTACTTAGGCGTTAACGGTGACAGTCAGGTCGTGGCATATTCCGTTTGTTGTTATTTGACTTGCAGTGTAACAGGATTGTATTCTCCCCAACAGCTTGCTTCCCCAGCATTGAGATTGCTCCTTCCCCAGCAGGACAAGCTTCCCTCAGCAGAGCAGACCTCCCCCAGCAGAATACTTGGAAAGTATTTTCCCCGGATCAAGACATTATTTCCCCACAGAATCAGGGTTTTCACTTCCCCCATCCAGTCAGGAAGCGTGCTTTCGCCGAAAATGTCATATTCTAGTCCCCAGCAAGGTGGGAGTAAAGTCATTCTCCCCACCAGCAGGCTAAGTTCAGCAGTATCCCCAAGCAGGATGGTATTATGGACTGTTTTTCCCCAAGCAGGATGGTATTATGGGCTGGCATCCCCCAGCAGGCCCTGATCCCAATTGGTTATCAGCAATCCTCAGCAACGGACTTCCGGTTCCGTCATTGGCGTTCATTCTTAACTCCCCTAGCAGAGGAGAAATCTCAGGTTGGATGTTACCTTCAGACAGGTGTGGCCCCCGGTAGTTCTCTCGGGACTTCATCTCCAGCAAAAGTTGTTGATCTGAAGAGTTCCTAGATTCAGAGGACAATTTATTTTTGTCATCCCCAGCTGAATGGATCTTTTCTCTCTGGCATTTGTTTTGCTAGAGAGACCCCTTTTGCATATCATAAGCATTCGCATTGCATCCTCAAACGCGTAGCATCTCCATGTCGTATGGAACATTACGCCATTATTCAAACATTTGCATTCGAAGCATAAGCCAGGTTTGATACTTTCTTTGCCAGTTCTCTTTCTCAGCAGAGATGGTATAACTCAGGAGATTTTGGAGGGATGTGTTCCTCATACTTGTGCTCCCTGGCAGAGTCTTTTATTTAGACTTCTCCTTTCCCCAGCAGAGCCATCTTATCTGTGGATCATGGGTCCGTTAGAAGTTTGTCTGGCCTTTCTCTTTTGTGAAATCACGTTCTTACCTGACATATTTTGTTTGCCAGAGGTGATTTAAACCAGAAGTTTTGTCTCACGTTATCCCCAGTGAAGTCGGCATTTATTTTGCTAGGTTCTCTTTATCAGCAGAGATAACAATCTTTCGGATATTTCTTTTTTCAGTTTCCCTTTGTCAGCAGGGATGACATTCGTGTTGCTAGTTTCTCTTTATCAGCAGAGATAGCAATCTTTCGGAGATTTCTTTTGTCAGTTTCCCTTTATCAGCAGGGATGGCATTGGTATTGCTAGTTTCTCTTTATCAGTAGAGATAGCAATCTTTCGGAGATTTCTTTTGTCAGTTTCCCTTTATCAGCAGGGATGGCATTTGTTTTGCTAGTTTCTCTTTATTAGCAGAGATAGCAATCCTTCGGATATTTCTTTTGTCAGTTTACCTTTATCAGCAGGGATGGCATTTATCTTGCTAGTTTCCCTTTATCAGCAGGGATGGCATTTATCTTGCTAGTTTCTCTTTATCAACAGAGATAGAAATCTTTTGAAGATAATCTTTTCGTCAGTTTCCCTTTATCAGCAGGGATGGCGTTTATCTTGCTAGTTTCCCTTTATCAGCAGGGATGGCAATCTTTTGGATACGTTCTTCGTCAGTTTCCCTTTATCAGCAGGGATGGCATTGGTATTGCTAGTTTCTCTTTATCAGCAGAGATAGCAATCTTTCGGATATTTCTTTTGTCAGTTTCCCTTTATTAGTAGGGATGGCATTGGCATTGCTTGTTTCTCTTTATCAGCAGAGATAGCAATCTTTCAGAGATTTCTTCGTCAGTTTCCCTTTATCATCAGGGATGACATTTATCTTGCTAGTTTCTCTTTATTAGCAGAGATAGCAATCTTTTGAAGATAATCTTTTCGTCAGTTTCCCTTTATCAGCAGGGATGGCGTTTATCTTGCTAGTTTCCCTTTATCAGCAGGGATGGCATATTTCGAGATTCCTTTGTCAGTTCTCTTTATCAGCAGAGATGGTAGTTTATTTTGCTAGTTTCTCTTTATCAGCAGGGATAGCAATCTTTTGGAGATTTCTTTCGTCAGTTTCCCTTTATCAGCAGGGATGGCATTTATTTTGCTAGTATCTCTTTATCAGCAGGGATAGCAATCTTTTGGAGGTTCTTTTCGTCAGTTCCCTTTATCAGCAGGGATGGCATCTTTTGAGATTCCTTTGTCAGTTCTCTTTATCAGCAGAGATGACGTAACTTGGGAGAGTTTGTTTCACTTTATACCCAGCATAGCTAGCACTCGCCCGTATTGTGACAGTACAGCATTTATGGCTAATTCTCCAGCAGAGGATTGCAAATTTCTGGGTTCTTTGGTATTCAATCTCCGTGCATCCTGATTGTCTGAGAGCCGTCACTATCATACCTTCAGGACCAAGTTGATTGAATAGGGGCAGCTGTTGCACCCCAAAATTTGCCCTCCTTACTAACTGGCTTATATTGCATTACATTCTGCATTATCATGTGTGCATATCATTGGTTCTTAGCATGGGTTTAAGGTGCCTGAGGCAGTGCCTCAGAGGGTCAAGCAAGAGTCCTGGTATTGTCCAAGAGGGCTCAGGTGGATCATCCTCTCCTAACCAGTGCATAGATTAGGGTTCTGAGATTCTTGGGTTTATTGCTTCAATGGGCAAGCTCCTTGGGTTTTTATCATCATCAAATGGCATATCTTATCTTTGTTGGAGAGGATACACATCATATTCAGAGGAATTTGGATTTGGAGACTGTGTTATTTCCTCCTAGACTGAGGGTACCACAACTAGGGTTTGCTATAAAGTCAGTTTATTTCTGATTTTTTTTGGGCAAGACTTGATTCCATGGTACTACTTGGGTCCCTAAATATCTAGGGATGGGAGGTTGTCCCTCAGTATGGTTCAGGAGAGAGTTAATTGATCAGAAGATTGAGAATCAGGTGAATTGGGTCAAAGTCAACAGTGAGAGGAGAAGTCAACAGTGAGAGGAGAAGTCAACTGTGGAATTTTGAGGTTCTCTCCAAGGTTTTCAAGGTCTCACATCCTCATATGGTCTTCAAGGGTCAAGTTTCATACATATTTATCAGGAATCAGGAGTTGGTGCAAAGTTTCTAAATTTGGAAAGTGACCTATAATGAAAGTTTCCATTTTTGGCAAGTTCCTGCACTGCATTCAACCTGACTTTTCACCATCAAGAAAGCTTCAAATGAATTTTTCTCCAACATGAAAGTTGAATATATTTTTCTCCTCTTTCCAAAAAGTACTAGTGGGTCTCCATATCATTTGTGAAACTCCAGTTATGATCAAAATAAGGAGAAGTGGTTTTTAGGGTTTTTTATGGTTCCATTTTCACAACTTTGGGCATAATGACCTATAATCAATTCCATTGCTTCATGCCACATTCTAATATCAAAATACATTCCTTGAGGATTATTTTGGGCCCAAGAATTAAGGAATTCCATGGTGTGTTCTTCACTTATTCTCCATTGTTCAACATTGACAAAATATTTAAAAGTCATGAATCAAAAAGTTTCAAGGCCCAATTTATATGTGGTGTAATTATCAATTCAAATGCAAGTGATCCATCATGAAACTTTCAAATATTCATGCATGGAGGAGGTGTACTTAACATAATGTGATTTTTCCAAAATTATTCAAAAATCATTAAACAAGGAATTATCCAAGCCCAATTCATTATCAGAGGAAAACCCTAGCCTATTTAAACCCATCCATGCACTGGTTAGGGTTAGTTACACGTGACATTTGGAGGATTGGAGAATTTGAACCCTAAAGCTCTCTTTCAACAAATCTCACGAATCACAAGGAGTTTCTTCAAAGTTCTTCCACAAAACTTCTGCTGGTGATCCCTAGAACACAACCCAACCACCATTTGCAGCCAAAAGCAAGGATTGGAGTGGCACCATCTCAGGTTAATGGATTTTTTGTGCTCCCAAAACTCTCCTTTTTATATGCATATTGACGTGTGATGAATGGTGATTATCCTGATCTATTTCTTTTTAATTTTGGACGTGTATATTGCTTGTTATGTGCGTTTGAAGTTTTATGCCCTAACCTCTTTTCGTTCGTTTTTTATTATTCATTGGTTGTTTGCAAATTTGGATGCCATATTTGGATTCCTTGCATTTTTCTGGGTGGGATAGTGTATTCGTACGTGTGTTTTGGTGCCCTTCTTGTTGCAGGTGACCGGAGCAGGGGGCCGGAACCCTAACTCCGGTGGTGGCCGGAGAACCAGTCCAACGAGATGGGGCAAGGAAGAAGAAGAAGCCCTGGCCGTTGATGCACATGATCCAACAGTCCAGGCGAGGCCACGTATTTTCTCTTATATTTTTTTTCTTCTGATTTTTAATGTGTGATCGTGTGTTTACCACCCCATCGTAGCTATCATGTACGTCCAACCATATTTTCCTTTTTTATTTACTTTCTATTGCATTGACTTAATCTGACGCGTCCATTGCATCAAACGGTCCCCATCGTGACAGCACATTAAAAAGCCCATGTGCCAAGCACATGGCATTCCACGGTAAGCTGCACCTGTTTTATTTTTTTTCTGAATAATTGGTTGGGCTGGGCTGTTATTCGCACCCTCCCTCTCTGGCCCAACTATCATCTTCAACATGATTTCCTTACTTAACGCACCCCCAGCCCATTTTATTTCTCTTTTATTTTATTTCAATTATCATATTTCATATTTTAATTTTAAAAATACCTTCTTGCATCTAAAAATCATCATAAAATTCATACATCATTTTTATCATTTTATAAAATTTTCACAAATTTTATTTTTTATTTTTATTTTATTTTTATCATTTAAATTAATTATTTAGTCTATTTTCATTTAGAATTATCCATATAATGCATACCTAAATTATTTATTTTATTTCTCTACAACCATAAAATAATTTTGATCCATTCTTTTTGCATCAATTAGATAATATCCTAAAATGCATTAAAACATTTTTCTTTCATTTTTAAAATTATTGCATATTGCATTTTGGTCCTTCCCTTTGGCACACTGAACCCTACTTCCCACCTGAACTTTACCTAATTGTTTAGATGAATAATATCTTGAATTTTTGCAGGGATTTTTGATATTTGGTTTATCTCTGGTTGAATAATATTGATGTTTAATTTGGGAATTTTAGGAGTTATTTTTCTAATTATTTGATTGGCTTTCACTTGAGATCTTCTTGTATGCCTATTTCTGACCACATCTGATTATCTGTTTGAAAAGGCTCTTGTGCCATATGCTTTGGGGTTGTTTCTCTAACTTCTGAGTTCATGTTTGGATTATTATCATTATTGTTTGCCATTGCTTGATCTTCATTTGCTTTGACATTATTTATGTCGGTTTCCCACTAACCTTTTATGCAGGGACTAAGGTAAGTTCTTTAAGGGTATGGATAAATATCCATGGTCACTCTTATCCTTTCTTTCTCTCCTCTCTCCTTCCTTTAGGGTTTAGGTTGTCGTCAAACCTCACTAACCGTAGGTCACCCATGCATGATGACTTTAGGATTCATAATCTCCCCTTAGAGTATCCCTTGTGTCTTCTCTCTTCTCATCTCAAATTTCTTTAAAACACTTAATAAAAATAAGGTGTATTGCGCACGAGCCTTAAGTATGGGGAATGAGAAATGAGGGGCTTCCTCTCATCTTTCTAGAGTGCTTAGCGAGCGTCCTGTCTTGGGACGATGCGTTAAGTATTCGCCCCTGTGCCCTAGACTTTGGTGCAATGCAACTTAGGAACTAACTTAAGTCACTTCTGTCCTAAAAAATACAAACAAACCTCAAACCTTTTTGTCCTTCGGGATTGTCAAACTAAAGGCTATTTTCAAAAAGGGCACGTTACCTTCCGTCTGAGTCGCAAACAGGCATCGACCCTAACTGCCGGACGCGAACTTAACGTCGCTCATAAAAAACACAAAAAGAACTTGGTCCGAACTACGTTGACTCTGAATTCCCCATTGCACAAGGGGGTACGTAGGCCTAGGACGTCGACGTCCTAACGAGTCGGTCTTTGTCTTTCCCTCCCCATTTAGTCCAGCCCTAGATGATAGGATAACTCACCCTTAGAATAGACAACAAGCGTGGATCCCATCGAGTACAATGGACGCGTGGGGTGCTAGCACCTTCCCCTCGCGTAACCGACTCCCGAACCCAGGTTATGGTTACGATGACCATTCCTTTCCCTCTTCCTCAGGTTTATGCGGTGTTCCCTTTCCCTCTCTCGGGATAAATTTACACGGCTGGCAACTCTGTTTTTCCGCGCCACTCTCGCGTTTGTACCTGGATGAAAATCCTGGGAGCGACACAAGGCATGAAATGAAATGATTTTGGTGGCTATGGAAAGAGGAGACAATGTAGAACAAGGTTGATGTTGAAATCAAATTGAATGGAAGCTTGGAAGATGTTGAAAAATGACTTGGAAATTAAGTGGACAAACTGACTTTGGTGGGCAAGAGAATGCGTCCATGGGGCAAGCATCCTTGGGCATATTTTCAGTTGTGAGCATCCCTTTTTGAACCCTCATATGACCTTCATAACATGTTCAAATAAAAAAATGTCCAACATCAAAGTTGAAGATGACATGGAGATGAACAACTTTGATGTTCAACAATTTTTTATTTGAAGCCTTGTTGATGGATAAAATTGGCTTGACATTTGGTACACCACCTGTTTGATGAAATTATGGCTTGGAGGCCTGAACTTGCCTTGCCATGACTTGGAATTTGCCTTGATTGTACCAAACTTTGATTGGTCATAACTCTCTCAATTTTGATCTAATGGAAGAGTTCTTGGTATGGATTTGAAGCTTAACATGTGATATTTAATTGGATCAACTTAGGCCTGAAGTTTGAAGCTTTTATCATGGAGAAAGAGTGCTTTGAAGTAGAGTGCAAAATGGCCTAAACTTTCCATTTTTAGAAACCCTAAGTTTCTATTTTGGGCAACTTTGTACAATTCTTGATTTTCATGAATCTCTTGACATTTCTTGATCAAATCTTGTCCAATGAACATATGTGACTTGAATTTCATTAATTTGACCTTAAAAAGTCAAGAGTTGACTTTTTCCTTTGCATAGTTGACTTTTCCCCAAATTCCTTGATTCTCAGGCAACTGACCAATTGAACCATTTCTGAAATGAACCAATGGGCAATCTTCCATCCTTAGATACTTGATATCATGTAGAAAACATTGAGATCAACTTTGAACCAAAATTTCATCAGGAGACTGCTTGAATCCAAAACCCTAATTTTGACTGCTTTTGATAGGAGATGATGAACTGTCCAATCTTCTTGATGAATTCCCATCTTCCAATGACTTATGGGATCAAATGGGATGTCATATGATATAAGAGACCCTCGAGGCTTGTTGGGAGACCCTTGGCTCTTGCTCTCTTGCTTTGGATGATCAATATTCTGAAAGGCAACTGATCACATGTCCTATGATGAACCAATGCTGAATGTTTTATTTTTCTATAACTTGAATGCAATGCAATGCAATGAAAGTACATGCTAAATGATATGAAAAAAATGAGAGGGAAAATTTTGGGGTATTACAGATGGTCCAAAGAGGTCCAAATGGAGGAGCTCAAGGGGTCTCGTAGTTGAAACAATGTTTTTAGATTTAAACGAGATCCTTGTTTGCTTCCCCATTTGACACGCATCACATAAGTGATCCTTATTGAATTTGATTTTGGGCAAGCCGATCACTAGGTCTTTAGAAACTATTTTATTAAGCAAATCAAAATTGACATGCGCCCACCGTCTATGCCATAACCATGAATCTTCACTCATGGTGACTAGACACTTGTCGTTACTCAACGATACCTCATTCAAATCTAGCATATAGACGTTATTCACCCTCAAGCCTTTAAACATGTTCTTTTTATCACTATTCTCAATTATGCAACAATCCTTGGAAAAAGATACTTTATAGTCCTTTTCACATAATTGACTAATGCTTAAAAGGTTATGTTTAAGGCCCTCAACAAGAAGCACATCAGAGATAGTAGTAGATGAGGGGTTACCTACACAACCTTTGCCAAGTATTTGTCCGTTGTTGTTGTCTCCGTAGGTAACAAACCCCTTTTTCTTCGCCACAAAGTCGATGAAAAGAGATATGTCTCCTTACATATGTCTTGAGCAGCCACTATCCAGAACCCATCTTCTTTCCGTAGTCTCAAGACGTTATACCTATATAGTCAATCAAGGGAAATAGGTACCCAATTCTTATTGGGTCCTTGGTTGTGAGTGAAAACATGATTGCATTTAGGTAACCATTGATAAACACCTTTAGGAACCAAAAACCTCCTAAAGCGACACTTAGCAATGGTATGACCCCTTTTGCAACAATATAAGCAAGTGAGGTTAACATGAGAATCACTTTTGCTAGGTTGATTTCTAATCACATAAGTATATTTTTAATATGGATTAATCATTCTTTTCTTAAAGTGTGATTTATCAATAGCAAAAGTCATTTTTGGTTCTAGAGCCTTGTCAAGCTTGGCCTTAAGAGTTCTAACCTCTTTTTTCCAAATGTGACAAGTATCGTAACCAAAATTTAACCACTTACTTTTGTCTTCCACAACATCTACCTTTGTTACTTCCACCATGGACTTTTTTAGAGCCTCTAATTCCTTTTCGAAATCGGAGATCTTTTGCTCCAAATGAGAAAATATTTGTTTATTTGAAGCTAACCGTTTAAAGGCTTCCTTGGCCTCGTGGTGTAGAGTATCAAACGCACATTGTAGTTCACAATAAGACATTGAATTAGAGTTATCGTACTTAGAGTGTCTTAACTTTTTATTCTTTTTCCTTTGGTGAGCGGAAAGGCAAAGATTGACGGATTCTCCTTCGTCACTTGAATTTCAGCACTAGATGATTCACTATCGCTTTCCCAAGCGATATAGGCTCTCTTAGGTTTTGATTGTTTCTTCCCCTGACGACTTTTGTACTTACCTTTGTCCTTCTTCAACAATGGACATTCCGGCTTATAGTGGCCGACTTTCCCACGGTTATAGCAAGAACCCTTAGTTTTTCCACTTTTTTTGTCTTCATTCTTGGAAGACTTTGATTGTTTACGAAAGTTGACGAGGTTTTTCTCCGAATATTGGGTACCATTTTTCTTGATATAGCGATTGTATCGCTTCACAAATAATCCCATGTCTTTATTCGAATCCTCTTCCTCGTCATTACTGGATTCACTCTCGCTCGGCTCGTATGCGAAGGACTTTGAACTAGAAGTCTTTAGAGCTATCGACTTCTTTTTCGCTTCTTTGATCTTGCTCTTTTCCTTCTTCTCTCTTTTCTCAAATTGGTCTAAGCTTGTAAGCATTTTCTCATGTTCCTCAAGCTTCCCAAACAACGTTGTGATGTCTAACGTCATTAGGTCGTTGGCATCTTTGATGGCGGTGACCTTCGATTGCCAATCCCTAGTCAAACACCTCAAGATTTTGTTAGTAGTAACCTCATTGGAAATTGGCCTACCAAGTGAATGAAGTCTATTGATTAAATGAGTGAACCTCTTTTGCATGTCGGCAATGGTTTCCCCTTGCTTCATGTGAAAGAGGTCGAACTCTTGAGTCAATGTATTGATTCTAGCTAGCTTGACATCGTTAGTACCCTCATGGACAACTTGTAACGCGTCCCACATAGCTTTGGCACTCGTAAAATGTGAAACTCTATAATATTTGTTAACTCCCAATGAGGAGATCAGAATATTTCTAGCCTTCCAATCGTAGTTGTACTTTCTCTCGTCTTCTTCATTCCATTGTGCTTCAGGCTTAGGTACTACCACGTTATTCACATCGGTCATGGTTATTTCCATTGGACCATTTTGGATAACGCTCCATACATTCCTATCAATAGAATTGATGTGAACACGCATACAATCCTTCCAGTAACTATAATTCTCACCATAAAAAGCAGGTGCTCTATTATAAGCCCATTTTGGTTTGTTTGCCATTTTCTAAACAATTATACTTGAAGCACTAGAATTAACCGGTGCTCCTAATACCACTTGTTAGACGAAGGCAATTGATCTAGAATGGGGGTTGAATAGATCACTTCTTTTTAAATGTGAGTCAGTGCAAAAATTTGTTTTTAAAATTATTTTGCCGAAGCGGCCGAGGATAATTCGTCTACACGAACCGAGTTACTAGGAGGATCAGATATACGTAAGCCAAATGGAACGAAAAGCTCGAAGAGAAAAACTAGAATCGCAACTTAACAATTAATCAATTTTCCAAAAGCACTTAATAAGGTGTAATCTCCAATGAGCAGTCAAAAATTAAACCAAACTTGACAATATATCAAAAACCTTGTATGCGTTCAATCTATCGAGCACTTGGAGTGCTTAAAACTCCAAGCTAATCCTTCTATGATAGTTGATGCAGAATTTTCACTAAGCACAATCCAAAAATGGTTGTGCAATGGTTTTCAACTTAATTTTCTGCACAGAACTATACCAAAATTTTTTGTCGATCAATTGAACGATTACAAGCGTACACAGTTCGAAATATAAATGAGATAAGGAAAAGGAAACGACATCAGGTTTGTTTAGGCAGTTCCCCTTTCGTCCTTTCTTCGGGTACGTCTGCCCCCAATTCTAAAAACTAGAATTGAGATATCTATAACTTGTTTGCAAATGTTTTTACAAGAGAAAACGTAGTTATCCCACACTCAAGAAACTTCGTTGATGCAGATACTTTGTCTTCTCTTCCCTTGATTCGAGTCGAATTAAGTGCCTCGAACTTGTCAGAAGAACCCCCGTTTACCGTTACTAGATTGTAAGAACACACAGGTCTTCAATCACCTTCACTCGGCTGATTCTGATCCACACACAGTTCGATCCTCAAACCTTGTTGTACAATCCTCCGGTTAACGCTACTAGATCGACAAAACCCTCCGTTCTTCGATCACCTTCGCTCGGCTGAATTCAATGCACATAAGATCTGATCCAAAAACTCCCAAATCCAATTGATCTTGGAGGACAAAACCCTAGAGGTTTTATTCAAGAACAAACCCACTGAAACACTCACCCCAAACCAAGATACAACTCAATGCTTTGGACGTTATCACTTCATGATGCAAAAAACCAACAAAAATGATTATGTGTATTTGTTGAGAAAGGTGCAAGATGAAGATGAAAGTGATGAGAGAAAAAATTTCAATGTATTTATTTCACTTGTTCTTGTTCATTTTTGTAAAAAAAAATGAGGAACCATCTATATATATGACGCCAAGACCAACAGAAAATAATAACAGCATTTTGAAGAAAGAGAAAAATAGAAAAAAATGATTACTAACAGCGAGCGATCGACCACTCCTTGAAGAGGGTCAGCCTGCGCTGACCCGTGGAGCAATCTGCACATGTTGGAAGACCATGTGTCGACCACTACAGGGACCATGCGTCGACGCATGGCTGGGAAAAATGCATAATCTAAAATTCCAGAAGCGTGCGTCGACCGCAGGGTAGGCGTGCATTTACCCGAGCAGGACACACACATGGCCAACATATTATGAGTCGATCAGACCTCAGCTTAGGTCGACTCAAGCTTCAAAAACACCAGAAAATTGAATTTTTGACACATTTTTATCTATATAGGGACAATTTATGCATTCCTAATACTAATATCATGATCACCATATTTAATGGATATGCAAGACTCCACCATGTATTTAGACTCATGATTATGCAATGCAGAATTAGAATGCCGACACCAATGAGATGACACCGTCCAAATTACAAACTACTAGCCCTCACATACATTTTGACATCATTAAAATAAAGCTCAAATGAGAGGCACCTTTCTCTCACACTTCTGAAGAAGTTTTACATGTTAGAATACAAGATGTCTAAGACTCATATGCATCCTACATGTATTATTGAGACGGATGAGGTAAGTGCTAAGGTAAAACAGAAGCTATGCAGAAGTATGATTAGATATCTCTTATACTTGACTGCTTCTAGACTTGATATTTTGTTAATGTCTGTTTGTGTGATCTCTTCCATTAGATCCTAGAGAGTCCCACTTAACAGCAGTTAAGAGGATCTTCAAGTATCTGAAAGGTGCGATTAAACTAGGCTTGTGTTATATAAAATATAAAGATTACAAGCTAATGGGTTATAAGGATGCTGACTATGGTGGAGATAAACTTGAGAGGAAAAGCACTTCTGGAAGCTGTCAGTTTCTGGGAGATAACCTGATCTCTTGGTCCAGCAAAAGTCAATCAATAATAGCATTATCAATTGCTGAAGCTGAATACATTGCTGCTTCTAGATGCAACACTCAGATGCTCTGCATGAAAAGTCAGCTAGAAGATTTCCAGATATATGAGAGTAACATTCATATACTCTGTGATAATACTTCTACTATTTGTTTATCTAAGAATCCCATTTTGCATTCTAGAGATAAACATATTGAGATAAAACATCACTTCATACGTGACTATGTTCAGAAGGGAATTTTAGATCTAAAATTTATTGATACAGACCATCAATGGGCTGATAATTTTACAAAACCCCTTGCTAAAGATAGATTCATTTTCATTCTGAAAATTTTGACAATGGAATCGTATCCTGAATGAAAAAGATGTTCTTAGAATGTTAAACTATCAGAATGGTTAAATGAGAATCTAAAATTTGTTTTGATTCTGAACGTGTGAGTCTTCTGAAGTAAGAAGGTTTCATAAGTTCAGATGTATCCAGTCAAAATTTGTTTGGTTTAAAAAGTCTACTTTATGGATACTGGACAATTTTTGCATTTAATAGCTGTCAATCATTTTTGGATAATGGGACGGTTTTTTTACGACTGTTTTAGAAAATTGAACCACTTTCTAACGTTTAAGTGTGACACATTGGGTTAAATCATTAACCTTGGGATTAGGTTAAAATCTTCACGCTTTACTCCTTTGTCATTATTATTTATTTTTGTCATGATTGCAAAAATTCTATTTAAACTCACTTCACACACCTTCGCTACTTTTCACTCCCCACAATTTCTTGTTTTCAAACCGAAAAATTTCTCAAACCCTAAAATCGCTCTCTCTTCATCAATGGCTTCTCAAAACCAACAATCATCGGCTCAGCATTCTCAGCAACAAGAGCAAGAACTTGAAGGTCATTAAGAACTCACATTGTCAACACCAGTTGAAGAGCTATCTTTTCTGAGTGAATTACTGGTGGATTTTGATAATCTCAAAGCAAATGGATATGATCTGATAGAAACTGCTAGATTTCAAAGATGGTAAGGTTACTTTGAACGTCTTAAAGGACCAGTTTACGACCAACCTGTTAAGAAATTTTGGATCTTTGCTGAAGCTTCGTCTCTACAAGTGACATCATATGTTCTAGGTCACAATATTTCTATCTCTGAAAATTACATTGCTACTCTTCTAGGACATGATGGTTCTGGAAAATAGTGTTTTGGTATGGTTTCTAAGAAGAAAAAGATGGAAGAGATTGCTAAAGTTATCTTTACTAATAAAAAGCCCTCTTCTAATCCTAAGAATCTTCATGAAAATATTATGATCTGGTTCAAGATTATTCTTGGATGTATTCATCCACGACCTTCTTTAAATTCCCCTGATTACATTAATGTTGATTAGAAGTACATTTTGTACTATCTGGCCAGTAATGTCAAGATGAATCTGCCTTTTATTCTCTTCAAATATCAGAAGGTTGTGGTGAAGGAAACTATAAATGGAGGTTTTAAGATGAGAACGTGAATACCTATAGGAAGGTTGATCTCAGATATCTTAGTTGAAAGTAAGCTGGTACAAAAGCTGATGGAAGCAGGGATGTCAAAGGAAATTGATTTTGTCATTGGAAGGAATTTCAATGGACATAATCTAAAGAATATGTTTTTGATTTCTAATGTTGTCAATCCTTCAGAACTTCTTAACAGAACTTATGTTGGTTCTAGGAGTATGCTTGTGGAGGATTACCCCCTCTTTACACAAGAAGAACCAAAGGATGTTTTGCAACATTACAATGATATATGCCAGGAAAGGGATGAACACGAAGATTTGTTAAACTTTAAGGATCTTCCAGAAAACATCTTTGATACTCACCCTACGAGAAGAAAAAGGAAGTCAAAATCTTCTGGTGAGGAAACTTATGGATCTGCTAAAACTCCCACCAAAGTTGCTAGAACTTTTGGACCTAGCAATGTGGCGTACACTATAAGACCTGAAGAAGAATATGAAGATGCTAGTTCTTCTGAAGTAACTCCTTCTAGGAATTCTGATAAGTCTCCCTTGACTGAGACTCTCTTCCTCACTGCAAGATCTATTCTGGTTACTTCATCTTTTCCTCCTCAAACATCTTCACCATCTACAATCCCCTTTGGAACAATAACCACCCCTCCTCCTAGAATGTCTAGAGTTTCTGAACCAACTAAACCACATCCACACCATAAATTTCCATCTCACTCCCCACACCTAACCTAACTTATACATAATTAACCATCATCTCAACCACTGAATAACCAACTATAACCATCTCCAACACTTATGTTGAAGGTGATGAAAATACACAAGAAGGGGGGTTTAGTTTTGTTCGCCAAAAACATTTCTGCTTCTGAACAGAGTTCAGATTCTAAACTTTGGTCAAAATCTGATCATAAGTGCGGCGGGGAAATATATCAGAAGTAGAGTAAACAGAACAATGAACACAACATATTTATCCTAGTTCCTCTCCCAACTGAGAGTACTCTAGTCCCCTAGCCTCGCAAGAAATTTTCCACTATAATCAACTCATGATTACAACTGCTTATGGACTTAAGCATAAGACTTTCGGTGCTCTGACCTATAGTCTAAGACTTCCCTACTCAATCAGCACCTGATCGAGACTTCCTGCTTAGATCCTCAGATCCTAAGACTTTCCTTGCTTAAACCCTTCTGGTTCAAGACTTTCCTGCACAGACACTCTGCCTAAGACTTCCCTTGCTCAGATCCTCGATCTAAGACTTTCCTTCTTAGACGCACCGTCTAAGACTTCTCTGATTAGACCTTTTGTCTAAGACTTCCTTTGCTCAGATTCATAATCCAAGACTTTGCTGCTTAATCAAAACAAATCAAAACTTTCAATGCTCAAGCACACAACAAGAGACTTACTTGGCTCAAGCTTTTCAATTGGAGACTTTGATGCTCAAACACATAGCATGAGACTTTGATCTTAACTGCTGAACAACATGTTCAGCAAAAAAGAAAACAAGGTGTATTTGATCCTGAATCAGAGGTTCAGGGTAATAACCTTAACAAAGACCTTAAACACTCAAGATTTATAGAATATTCAATGTTTAGGAAACCTTAGAGCTATTTATAATTTACAACAATTAACAAAAGATTCTTCATATTTAGTAGTGTTGCTCATTATTGATCTTGTTATTTCTTCATTTAGATAGAGGCGTTGAACACCTTTATCCTCTTTGGCATTCCTTCTTCTTCTTATTACTTGTTAAAGATTCAAGTAGAACCTTCAGCTAATTATATAGCAGATTTCAGTGAACTAGCCGTCGGAAGAGATAACTTAATCAAATGTCTTTGTTCTCTCCTTAGTACAAGAGACGTTGAGGATAGATACATAGAAGATCTTGATCCATTGTCTAATTTGTTTAACCATAGCGTCTTCAGAAGTATCCTGTACTATAGATCTGTTAAGAGTGGTTATCCATAAAGCATGTCAACTCTTCTTGAGCCTTGTGAACATAGACTCTAGCTGACAAGTTGATTTGGCATTACTGCTTGCTTTATGTAGTACGAATAGCTTCAGCTTCGCTACAACTTCTGAACAATCACCAGAAGCCAATACAATTACCAAGTGTAGAAATAATGTGTTGCTTCTTCTGATGCTGAGGCCTTCAACTTCATCGTCTATGCCAGACATCACTTCGCAAGTGTTCTTCAGATTCTGTATCATCAGAAACACGTAACTCAACTTCACTCAAGTGTGCCTTCATATCAGATTCTGAATATATCTTTTAAGTATAAGAACCTGCATGCTTGAACACACATTAGATAACACCATTGTTCTTTTAATACTTTTGTTATCATCAAAACTAAGGATATATGTCATGAACAAATCTTGTTCTAACAATCTCCCACTTTTTGATGATGACAAACATAAGTATTTAAGGGACAATGTTTTGGCTATTTTAATTTTTCTTAGACAACATCAGAGCATGAGGTTTGTAAGCTCTCTCTGAGTCTGATAGATCAAAGGTTGAGTTTTGTAAGCCCCCCCCCCCTTAAGTTCTACTTCTAATAAATCCTAAAATATATATAGTTTTTCTCAGCAACATCAGGGTATGATGTTTGTAAGCTCCCCCTGAGTCTAATAGTCCAAAGTTGAGTTCTGAGAACCCACCCTAAGTACCATTTTCAAGAAAACTATAATTTTAACTTTCTTAGCAACATCAAAATACGAGGTTTGTAAGCTCCTTTTGAGTCTAGTAGGCTAAGGTTGAGGTTTGTAAGCTCCCGCTTAGTTCTATATACAAGAAGAGTTAAAATTATTTACCCGGGCAAGATAACCATAATAACAAAATATAGAAAAATTAAATGAACAGAATTAATAATAATATTAACGTTGGCAACATTGAATCTAAATGGGTATAAATTCATATTTAAATACTTCTATATTTCTCTCCCTTTTGTCACATCAAAAAGGTTTAAACACAAAAGAGAGGACAATTAATGCAAGCAAAATTCAAAAGTGCGGAGTCTCAAGATGGTCAAGGATACTTTATAGGTTTTATAGAAATCAGAATCAAGTAAATGAAGTGTTCTAATATGGTCAAAAATCATTAAATATAGGTTCACTGATGTACTTGACTAAATACTTAAAGCACACTATAAAAGTATATTAACCTTGCATCCTCATAAGGTCATCTAGTTCTTCAGAAATACTTCAAGCAAGAGATAGCTATGAAGAGAAAATCTCACAACTGCATACTTCACAAGAGTGAGAGACGTGATATTGTACGAGAATTTGAATTGCTCAAGAAGGCTGAAGCAGCAAAAGAAAGACATTTTGCAAATAAGGGACGTTATGCACAACTTCTTGCAGATGCAACAAAAGAGAGTCAGAAACTGAAGGAATAGAGTGTCATTTAAACCATATTGGCTACCTACAGAGCTCAAACTTTAGGATCAAAGGAGCACATAAATGCTTCTAAGGATCCTTCACCTGAAGATGAGAAAGCAGAACAATACTGGAGGGAGTATGCAAGGAACACAGAGAAAGATGACTGAAGCAACAAAGAAGACTATGAATAGACTAGTTTATTATACAATCATATCTTTACTCATGTAACTTTTAAATTCCAATGAAGTCTTTCCCTTTAATCAATTTATTAATCAATTTTGCCACCAAATGCAAGTCTCAAGTTACTTTAAATAAGGCACAACAAATATGAACTATGACCATTAAACACACAGAAACATGATAGATTTATAAGCATACAGATTCATAACCATAAAACACTATAAAGATTCACAAACAAGAAAAATCCACATAATAAAGCTTCACAACTAAAACAAAAGAGCACACAAAAGGGTTCTACATCCTAGACCTAAGTTTTCTTCAACAATTCCATGATCGCCTTAAGGTTAGAACCAATTTGTTTTGCCTCTCAACCACAAACATAAGTTGATCATCCAATGAGAGTTAGTTACTAGCCATCTGAATTTTTATAACCTCTTGACATTCAGCAGCTGCAGTGACTTTAGCTTCAAGATTGAGCAGTTGCTTCAGGATAGTTGCAGCAACTTCCTTTGATGAAGAATTCTTCAGATCTTCAATAACTGGGTTGACAGATCTTCTCAAGCATTCCCATTTAGCATTGTAAACCATAGGATCAGTGGATGTGAGCCCATCTTCCACAAGTACTTTTGCCTCGTAAACAACCCAATCCTAAAGACTTCTAACTGAGAAAGTATATGATTGGGTAGAGGCTGGTGGTTGGGCATGTGCTGAGATGGTTTGGATGTGTTTGTTTCATTTTTCTGGGTTTCATGAACATATTAGGCTGAGATATCATTTTCTAAGGCATGATTTGATGGAGATTTGTGTTGGTCAGTTTGATGAATTAATGGTAAGGGTTGATTTTGGCCATTGTTTTCTGATTGTTGTTCAGACTCACTGTTGTACCCCAAATTTTACCCCTTAGATGTCATAACATCTTTTGCATGAGCATCATAGATCAATCACCTATGCATTGTTAACTAACCATTTTTTTTTTAGTTTTTGTTTGTTTTGTTTCACTTGTAAATCAGGGTTTGTTTCAAGAGACCTCCTCTCCTCAATAATCCAATGTGGTTTGGTTTTCATCACAAGTTCTTCCTCAAGGACCAGACAAGGCCATCAGGACAAGGGTCTGTGTGGTGTGGTTTGAGATTCAGTGGAAGTTTGACTTAATCTTGGTGAAACAAGTGGTTTGTATCTGTATCAGGTTATCAGGCCGTGGCAGAGATTCTGAATCAGGTTTTTGGTCCTCATCCAGTCATTTGTTTCATAAGTGCGCACTCGAGGCACGAGAATTAGAGTTTCTCACCCTTGGAGTTTATGGTTGACAAATACCATTCAGCTGTGTCTCCTAAGGTTAGCTGGTTCATGGTGTGTGCTGTATTGTTTCAGTTCAATTGAGGTTGCAAAGTCATCAAAGAGGTCGGAGTAGTTGGTACATTTCAAGTTGTGTGCAAGGGTTTGGTCGTGTAGTTCAGGATTTGTGGCAGTCAAGTGCAGTTGTCAAGGTTTAGGTGTTGTTCAAGCGTGGAGGTGCTTATCCATTCCCTTAACCGCTTCATCCAATTTTTCATAATCCCATTCATTTCATTCCAGCTATCCATTTTGATATCCAATCCATTTTTATCCATTTCACTTTGAGCCATTAAATCCATCAATATTCCATTTTTAATTTCATATCCATTTTCAATTCTAATCCATTTCCATTTTTTTTTAAATTTCATTTACCCATTTCCATCATCTTTATTCAATTTATTTTCCCATTTTTTCTAAATCCATTTTCAAATCCATATCCACCTTTTCACATCCATTATCCATTTATTTTTAACCGTAAACCATTTTTTCCCAATTTTAGTCCAAATCCATCCAAGATCAATTCCAATTTTAATTTGAATTCAAGACCAATTCAAATTGCATCCAAATTCCAAATGTCCATAAGTCTAGGCCCGTTTTTTTTTTATTTATTCCTTTTTACAATCCATCAAAAAATTTGTCAAACAAAGCAACAATGCTCATTAGGATAATTTGCCACGACTTGCAAACTTGTTTCAAAATAAGTTATTATTTTCATATGACTGCTACAAGCATCCTATGCCAAACCAAAATCCAGTTATGCCTTAATTCACAGGCCCCACATCAATGTTTCAAACTTTACCCACATCAAGAGGAACACGTCACCATCTCTGCAAACAACCGTATACTAGCTAATTGCTAGTAGTACGTCCAGCACACTCCAAGCCTTCTGTACGCTGCTGCAATTGATACAGCATAACAACAGCTACCACGCGACCACCATGTCCACACACAAACCTCCAAAACCGTACCAGCAAGATCAATCCGTACTCTAAACAACAAACCAAAGCCTACATATCTACATAAAACCTGCATCATGGAAAGGGACCTATCAAACAGCACAAGACAACAACGCTTTTTCTACAGTTGAGAGCAACGTCCAAGACAGTGAAACTTACTCAACAAGTCCCAATTGGTTTTAAAAGGGGATGAATAAAGAGAATTAGAGAAGGGGGGGTCGAATGAAAAAAGAAAAAAAACATTAAACTCCTGAGAGCAAACACTCACCGGAAACCGCTCACGACCTCTCATCATCGTGAATAAAAGCCCAGCTCTCCTTCACCCTTGGTTTGGACAGAACAACATCAACGTCCCTTCCCACCTTCAGCAACCTCTGTTCAACCACTATCCTCCCAAACCATCATCATCACCGTGAAACCTCAACCTTCAATCGTTACCTTTTTTTTTTCAACCAACAACATCCAACAGCAACTTCAACAAATCCCTTAAACATCCCCAAATCAAATCCAGAACCCTTTCATCAAACCCACTCAGACCAGGTCAAACATAAATTGAACAGAATAGAAGGAGATGAAAGAGAGGGTGAACTGAAACGAGTTGAAATCCAAACCCAAACCTGAAATTAGATGAATCTGAATCGAAACTTGAATGAAACCAAAACCGAGCAAGAAATCAAGGGGGATAGGGATTCACGCAAAGTTAAGGTTGGGATGAGCTGCATCGTGATTCTTATTTTGACCCTGTTGCTGGATTTTCTTTTTTTCATGAGTTGTTCTGGTTGATGTTGTTTTGAGGTTTCACGTTTGACTTAGATGCTGATAACCTCCTTCTCCATCCTAGTGGACCCTTTTGTTTTGTTTGACCATGCCATAGCCTTTAGGTTTTCACTTTTGAGAGTTTTTGTTTTAAAAAATATAATAATAATCCGTATGGTATTTGGGCTCGTTGGCCCGTGATGCTATTTCATTCTCATTTCTTGTTTTTTTTTGCACCGTATTTGTCTTGAACAACATGGATGATAGGCTACTGTCTTAGCCCATAGGATTTCATTCTTGTTTTGTTTTTTTAATTTATGTTTTTTCTTTTATGTTTCTTAGTTAATTCATAAGTTTTATCCTTTAATTGATTTTGGTTTTTCTCCATTTTAATTTCGATTCTATTTCGATTCCATTAGGGCCAATGATATAAAAAAATCTTAACTTTGTTGATTTTTTTCAAATCAATAAATTTTGATTAGTATGAGGCCACAGTTTCATTTTCTTTTTTTATTTGGTCAATGAAAGTCTAATAAAAAGATTATCGATTTTTCGATTAAATCTTGATAAAAGATGAGACCAATCTTATATTTTCATTTCGATTTTATTTTTTTTATTTTGGCCGATGATATCACAAAAATTATGACTTGGTTAATTTATTCAAAATCACTAAAGTCTTGATAAATATGAGGCCATTCTTTTTTTAGTTTTTTGGTCAATGAAAGTCAAACATCAAGGTTATCAATTTATCGATTCAAACCTCAATTAATACGAGACCAACTTTATCTTCTTTTCGCATTTTTCTTTTATCTTCATTTTCATTTTCGATCAATGAAGTCTTTCTATTCAAGAATGTTGTTTATCGAAGTGATCAACCTTCATTATTTCAAATCTGTAGTGAGTGATCATCGAGATCTCTTTCTATACTTTGGGATCGTGATAGGTTACCTTCGAATAATTAACGAAAGTTTGTGATTAAGACGAGATCTCCACCTTTTCTTTTCGTGTGGCACGATGGTATCGAAGAATGATCATCAATATCATTTCTCCATTGTGTCTTAACACAAAGATTGAATTGTGCCTCCTCCTATAGTGTGGTCTTCCTCATAGACCGTGCTACGACTGTTTAGCACTACATAGGACCCGATTCACCGATCCAATAAGTTAATCATCAATCACTGACTTTACTTTCTGTCAATATTATCTTGATTTTATTTTTTGTCAAATATTATCCTGATTATTATTCTTGTTCATATTATTCTTGTCATATTCATATTTGTTCATATATTCTTTAAAACACACTAATAAATATTGAAACCCTAAAAAACTCAACTGACCGGACTGTGGTTACTATTCTGAGTTTTGGACATAGGACTTAGATTTAGGACTCTTTACCCTATGCTCTTGGAGTGGAGGTTTTGATCTTGGTTTGCCAGTGGCTCACCAGCATGCACTCTGTTTTGGGTTAGATCTTTCTATCTCTTGCTCATTTACATTGATGCATTTTTATCCCTTGATGTTTGCTTGTATATATGTTTGCCTGACATTGTTTTACTCATTTTCACTTGCTCATTTTCACTTTGACTCCTAAGTCATAATCCACTCCCATTTCACCTTGGCCTCCTAGAGCCATTTTCCCCCATAGTTTAGTAATAGGATAGAGTTATCGAGAACTCTATGTGATTCTCTATCACGAGAACTCACTTCCTTTACTTAGACTTATAGAGTTATCGAGAATTCTATGTGATTCTCACTATCATGAGAACTCACTTTCTCCATCCATGACGTAGACTTAGAGAGTTATCGTGAACTCTAAAATGAGCTCAGACACATTTCCCTTTGGAACGTTGGCCATAGTCAATGTTTCTTTCCTTTCACCCCTTAGTTAGGTGAACTACGGTTGCTCTGATTCTTTAGTCAGATACGTAGGCACAAGATGCGACGTCTTGGCGAGCAAAGTTAGTATACATACCTTAGGTCTTTACCTTAGTCTTAGTACAGATTTAACTTAGCAAGCAAACATAACATAACACAAACTAAACAAGAGGTTCCTGTAGAGTACTACAGATACTTAGTGTTGCGGTGAGAATCAGATAACAAGCTATTAATTAACTTGCATCACACATCTTTGAAATTCACCACCGAGCTTTGATTTATCCAAAGGAAAGGGTAAAGAACGAAAACCCTAAAAAGAGAATCTAGGTCCGGGGGTTGGTTATACTAAGGGAAGGTATTAGCACCCTAAGTATCTGTAGTACTCTAAGGGAACCTCTTGTTAGTATTTGTGTTATGTTATGTTTGCTTGATAAAGGAAAGTGCTAAGGTAAAAGACCTAAGGGGTATATACACTAAGTATGCTCGCCAAGACATCGCATCTCGTGCCTACGTATCCTGATGGGAATGGAATCAGAGCATTCGTAGTTCCCCCCAACAGGGTAAAAGGGTGTAAAAACCTAATTAAATTAAAGATTAAAATGTTTTTGGTTTTTCTTTTTAAATAACTAATTAACTTAGAAAGTAAAAAAAAATTAACAAATAAATTATTTAAAAATAAAAAGTTTTAAAGTAGCATGATGTATAGACATGAAAGCATCCTAAAAAAGAGAAATGGTTTATTTCCATTCATGAACATATCCATTACAGAGAGTACCAGTACATTCCCACAAATCAACAAAATCAATATCAACCAAGCTTAAAAGCTACTCTAATTCAACTTAAAGAGTCAACTACAAACACACATGAATCAACTATTTCAACAAAGTGAATGCAAGGCAAATTATAATTCGCAAAACAAAAGCAACAACAATATACGTAACATGCCAATTTGATTAAGCTATGAGGAGAATATCTTAAAAATAGATTTTAGCCAAAAAGAAAGAACACAGTATTATTTTTAGTATTTTCCAAATATTGTTTAAATTAAAAAAGTTAAAATGATAATATGTATAAAAAATAAAACGTATGATTTTTCTTTTAAAATGTATATCATAATAAACAACAACAGAAAAATGCATATGCACAGGAGCTCATTAACCGAAGTGTATATAAAATTTAAAAGAACTAAAAACATCAAAGTTGTGTAAAAGTTATTATATGATGTAACAAGAATATAAAACTCAACCGAAATTAAATGAAAAAGTGAAAAAGTACTGGAAACTATCATCATCTTTGTAAACATGCACTACGAACACAACATAACCTTAGAACAGCATTTCTACTCAGTAAAATAACGCACATGAAAACCATAAAACAAACATGGAAGACACAAGGAGAATGGACCGAAATCAATACCCTTGTCTGTGTGGCTCCAATTCCGTGCGGAGATTTGTGGTGTTCGTTTGCTTTTCCTCCCGTTCACGTGGTTCTCTTTCTCTACGGCGGCGGCGATTAGTGGCTTGTGAAGGTTGTGATTATGGGTGGTGATGGTACTCACAGCGTAACTTACTACACGATACTCCAGATTGGACAAGGTGTTAAAGTGAGTTGAGGTTATGAACTAATGATGGCATGTTCATATGGTGTTACTGTTGGTGAAAAAAAAAAGATCAGGTGTGTGTTTATTTAATGGTGGAAAGTGGAGGTTGTTTTGAAGTGGCAATGGCTATGAAGGTTTTGAAGGGTGGTTCGTGTAGTACAGTGGTAGCATGAAAAAGAATGGTGAGTTGGTTTATGTGTATGAAGGTGTATATGAAGATGATCCTCAAAAGTGGTGAGAAAAATTATATTAACAAAGGATGTGGGGACCACGATTAGTAGTAGTCAAGGCATTTTTTTTAACTGGCAATACTGTATGTCACGAGACCAAAATATACGCTGCATGAAGTAGTATAAGGAGAGAGCCAGGCTATGAGTGAAGCTTTATTATTATTTTTTTAAATAGAAAAAAAAGTAAAAGTAATATCTGTATATGTTAAAGTCTGTTTCCAAATCCTCATGAAAAAAGTGAAGCAGGTCCTTCCTTTTATGAAAAAAAAAACAAAGTCTTTGTATGTTCATATCATGTGTCGTGTAGTAGGAAGAGGTCAAACGTGGTACACTGTGTGCAACAGGCATGCAGTATGTTATATAAGAAGGGTTAAACAAAAAAGGCTTTTCAAAACTTGTTTATTAAGTATTACTCTAAATAATTAAAAAAACAAAAATTAATATTATAAAAAGAAACAAACTATAAATAATAAATAATAAATAATAATAAAAAAAACTAAAATAAAATTCTGATTAATAAACTATTTAACAAAATATAATATGATAATAATAAATAAAAAATAAAAAATACAAGGAAGAAGAAAATGCATGGTTAATGAGATGTCTAATTTAAAAAATGAGACGACTGACTCAAAAAAAAAATACAAACGACCAGAATATCTGAGGGTAAAATTTCGGGTACAACAGTTGCCCATATTTAAATATCTTCACCGGATGACATGAGTGATGATAATCTTTATGAGATCATGGTGAAAGGTATTTAAATATAGATAACCGAAAATTTTGCCCTTAGATGCGCTGACATGCAATGCTATGTACAAAAGAAACAAACTAAGATGCTGACATGCCATGAACTCTAATATGATGAAAATGATAGGATGATAAATGTAAATTGCAGACAAAAACGAAAGCAGACAGGGCCAAACCCCACACAATGAGAAATCACTCGCTGGGGATGACAATAACACTGGGGGAACTGAAATAAAATTGGGGGAGAACCTAAAGTGATAGAGCAGCTGATTCAAGCGTGACTGACTGACACTTTAGAAGGAAAAGAATAACACAAGATCCTCAATGGAAGTAGCACCGGAAAGAGGGTCTCCACTGGGGAATTAAATGACAAAGACTTAATCTGGAAGAACATCAGAAAGAGAAAGGCACATCCGGAAGAACATCAGATGGCAAAAGAAACCAGACATCCAATAATGGCTTTGACTGAAAGGTACAAATCACGATATCTGAGACGGCATCAGATAAAGTGAGCAAAGTAAGGATCCAAGACAGCAATGGATAAAGAAACCAAAGTATTCAAGACAGCATTGAATGAATGGTATAAATCACCATATCTGAGACGACATCAGATAAAGTGAGCAAAGTAAGGATCCAAGACAGCATTGGATAAAGAAACCAAAGTATTCAAGACAGCATTGAATGAATGGTATAAATCACGATATCTGAGACAGCATCAGATATACGTGAGAAAGGTAAGGATCCAAGACAGTATTAGACGCGAAGGTAAATCACAATACCTGAGACAGCATCAGATATACGTGAGAAAGATGACATCCAATAAAGCATTGAACAAAGAAATACCCAAGAAACCATTGGATAAGAGGAAAGAACTTTCAGGAATGACACTGAAAGAAAGGACAGGTAACACTTGGTAGGCGCCAAGGTAAGACGTGGATAACGACGCGACCTCGGGAGAAATGCAAATGAGGATGAAACACTCATGCTATGCATATGGTATATGAATTATGCAAATGATATATGATCAAATGCAAATGCAAATGCAGATGCTGACGACACAACACGACTCTTTTATGGAGAAGACAATACTGGAAGGCTGATTCCTCAACACGGAGATCACCGTCATTCTGCTTGGGGATTAGGGATGCTATTACTGAACACACCTCTACCACACTGGTAAACTATATCAAATGATGGTCCTTGTAGGAAGGATGAAGGGCTGCTTGGGGATTCTTCAAGTAACTTCCCCCTGATTAGCTGACTGTTGTAGATATATTGATCATTGCTTCAGCTTGTCTGATTCTGTAGATGACTGTTTCGTGGTGCTCTTAGAAAGCTTGCCCCAAATTGAGTCTTGAAAATGATTGTTTTACTGTACACTAGGAAAGCTTGCCCCTGCCTGAGTCTTGAAAAATCTTCTGTATAAACCAATTCTGAGAAGTCGTCATTAAACCACAAATCTTGAACTGATTCTCAACAGGATATGGAAGGAACTTGCCCCTGATTGGATCACCGACTAAGTTTCTCAAATGTTTGAAAATTCCTTAAGAAGAAAGCTAGTTTGCAAACAAAAGTATTTGTACAAACATGGTAACTGCAAAGTTCATGCAACTTTTGAAATCAATCATTTTTTAAAGATGCAAAGTATATGAGTTATTAGTCAGAACATGGTGGTTCAAGATATTTAAAAGTGAAAGGTAAAGCACAAGGCGTGATGCCAAAACAGATGATCTGCAAAGATCTTTTGGAGTCAGTTTACGTAACCTTGTTGTAGTATGCTTTCAAAATAACCTTGTTTCAATTAGGTCTTTTGAGGGTTGTAATGTGGTCTGGTTCACGGTTTAAGAAACAACGGATAAAGGCTCAAAGTTTATTTGTGCCCGCCCAATCTTCGTGATGTTCTCCAGTCCTATGCTCAGTTAACTCATCTTATGCAGTCAGGCTCCCATAGGTTAGGAACTGCACTGATGGTAGTAATGATGGTTCAGAAGTAAAGGGACTTTGAAATGGCAGTCATTGCTTCTCACAACATTTTGTTGTTTTTTGGTGAGGACCTCAGTCAACTCGTTTTATCTTTGAGGATTTTGGCAACCTCTTGAATGATTTTTGTTATCCTTAACTTTTGCCTGAACTGTGTCATTTGAGCTTACAGCCAGCGGGATGCCCCAATTTTGTCTAAGTCTCCTTCATAGGTTTTGACTTAGCGGCCTTTTATTTTGATTTTTTTTCTTTCACCCATTTTTTTTAGTGACTGCCTGGCTTAATGATTACAGTGAACCATCATTGGCGTTTGACTTGAAAGACATCTTCGACACTTGCTTGCTGTGTGCGAAGGAACATTTGTGAACTTTGTCGAAAGGCGTCTTGAATGCTACTCTTGTATTTGAATGCACAATCAAGTTAACTGAGAACTACCCTGCCCCAGGTTAAGATTGCGGGTTTTTATTTGTAAAGAAAAGAAACTCCTACTTCAAGGCTCAAAGGGGTTGACGAGGGGTTATCTTCCTTATTTCTCCAGTGTTTAGGGATTGAAACAATGCCTTACATCGTCAGCAAAATTTTGATTTGAAAGCATACCAACAACAATTATGGGTATAATGTATCATCATCCTCCCTCCAATCTTTGCATAATCAAAAAGAAAATGGAAAAGAGATAAAGTATTTATTGAAAAAGAAAGCATGGAGATGTAAATAGCAAACACAAATGTATTGATCAAAAAGTTGCAATGCTCATTTCATTAATTGAGAAAGTACAAACATAATTGAAAGCAAACAACCATTACAAAATAAGGAAAATGCAAACAACAAGAAACAAGGCCTAGTGACTAATCAACACAAGGATGAGCTGTCATGTCTGAAACACTGGCTTTTAGGAGAATAGCATGTTGAAGTTGACTGAAGCTTCACTTGGCGTGCCCTGGAAGAGGGTTACTTTGGACATTGGGATTGTCCTTAAAGGAGAGGATTTTGTTTCTCATCAGCTCTTGTACTCTAGCCTTCAATGTAAAGAAACCTTCCAAATTATGGCCTGCACCACCTTGATGGTATTCATAATGAAGATCAGCCCTATAACCGGCTGGAAGAGGATTTGGAGGAGGTGGCATAGGCCTTGTGGTAATCAAACCTTGCTCAACCAGGCAGGGATACTTTTCAGTGTACTTCATTGGAATTGGATCAAATTGATTCCTATTACAGCAGTGATTCTGTCCAACTGCCGGACGTTGAGGAGCTTGAGCTGGTCGTGGAGCAGCAACCACGGGAGTAACAGCAGCAACAGTAGGGTGAACAACATACTGAGGTTGAGGACGAGGCCTTCTCACTTCAACCATTATAGCATTAGTCTGATCTTCCTTCTTTTTCTAAAAGTTCCCATAAGATTTCTTCACAACATTAGAAGATTCAGCAACCTTGGACACTTTTCCATTCTTAAGCCCTTCCTCGAGTCTTTGTCCGATAGTAACCAAATCAGTGAAGTTGGAGGAAACACTTACAATCATCTTCTCCCAATAGAATGGGGACAAGGTATCCATGAACATTCCGGTCAATTCCTTCTCAGCCAAATGAGGTTCAACCTGGGAAGCCAACTCTCTCCAGCGCTGAGCATACTCCTTAAAAGATTCCTTATCATTCTAGGACATGTTTTGCAGTTGACGGCGATCAGGAGCCATGTCGAGGTTATACTTGTACTGCTTCATGAAGGCATTTGTGAGGTCTTGGAAGCTATGGATGGAGTTTTGCTCGAGACCCATGTACCATTTAAGTGATGCTCCACTCAAGCTGTCTTGAAAACAGTGGATAAGCAACTTCTGATTCTTGGAATGAGCAGTCATCCTGCGAAGATACATGACCAAATGAGCTCTTGGGCAAGAGTGACCCTTGTACTTCACAAAATCTGGAGTTATGAACTTAGCAGGCATAACAAGGTCAGATACTAAGCACATGTTGTCTGCATCCACATTAAAGAAATCAGTACCCTCAACGGCTTTGAGTCTCTTCTCTATGCTCTGAAACTGCTCTCGAACAACTTCAGGTTCAACAAAGTCTTCACGGTCTTCACCTTGAGCACTGGCAGCATTGTACTCATAGAGGGGATTCTCAAAGGGAGCTCTAGTAGTCTGAACTATAGGTTGAGGCTCGGCAAAAACAGGAGCTTGAAACACTGGTCTAGCAGTCTGAACAATCATAGTAGTAGATGCAAGAGGTGGAGAATAGTTGTGTGGCAAACCAAACTCTGGCCAAGTTGAAGGTGGCATATGAACTGGTGGAGGATCCGCGCTTGAAACTTCCTGGATGACAGTCCTTTAGGGTTGCTCTCCCCTAGCAATCAAAACTTGAATCATCTCAGTGAGTTTGGTCACGCTCGACTTAAGGTCATCGATCTCCATTCGGACCTCAGCATTGTGTGCCTCTTGCTCTGACATCTTGCGTCTGTAGTTAGCTCTAGTCCGGTATCGGTGTCGAGGAATCAGCTTGACGACTCACAAATGACACTGGAAGATAGAGACCACTGGAAATGAGTAGCTGGATAAACAGATGCATGCAATGAATCATGTAAAGATGCAAATGATATGCAATGCAATGCAAACAGGATACAAAACACATGCAACAGGATCAAGGGTTCGAGATCACAACATGAAGTCCAGGTAAAGAACCAACCACAGGGTGTGTACTAGGGTTCTTGTATCTGAAGAGCAAGGTTCTAAAGAGTTCCCAGAGTCGACAACCCATCTTTTGGATATTATCGATTTCCCAATTACTTGGTAGTCAAGAATATTCTCAAGAGAATCTCGTCTGAGTGTAGTATCGCGTAGCAATCATTTAGGATTACTCCCTCATAATCATCGCACTACATCCTAAATAGGCCAGGTGGGGTAAAGGGTAACTAATGGTCATCAGTATCCCTGGCACCAAGGTTGAAAGTAGTAACGCCTTCACGATTGCTCGTTTAGCTTATACCACTTTCAAGAGGGCCTCAACTGAGTGTGGACTTCAAGTTCACTCCTTTGGGATTTCTCCCTCGAAGTTTCCTTGACTATGCCCATGGTTCCTAATCAAATGTGCTCTCAAGTCCCGGTTAGGACTTATCTCACCACTCAATAATGGCACCAAGATCCCAAGCAAACAAATATACATATATATACAGATATGCACAAGTATAGCAGGCAAACATAAATAACACATGCAAAAACAAGGTGGGCTTAACCCTTAAGAGGATCCCCAGTGAAGTCGCCAATTCTGTTGCGGTGAGAATCGGATAATAAGCTATTAATTAACTTGCATCACACATCTTTGAAATTCACCACCGAGCTTTGATTTATCCAAAGGAAAGGGTAAAAAACGAAAACCCTAAAAAGAGAATCTAGGTTCGGGGGTTGGTTATACTAAGGGAAGGTATTAGCACCCTAAGTATCCGTAGTACTCTACGGGAACCTCTTGTTAGTATTTGTGTTATGTTATGTTTTCTTGCTAAAGGAAAGTGCTAAGGTAAAAGACCTAAGGGGTATATACACTAAGTATGCTCGCCAAGACATCGCATCTCGTGCCTATGTATCCTGACGGGAATGGAATCAGAGCATTCGTAGTTCCCCCCAACAGAGTAAAAGGGTGTAAAAAGAAAATGGGGAATCCGAGAAGGCATCGGATGTAAAGGTAAAAAAGTGGAAAAAGAAAAAAGGTAGGAAAACAAAAAGGTGGCTCGCTAGGATCATCGTAATCCTATGCCTACATATTCTCAAGATGAACTTGAGAAATCAGAGCGTCCGTAGTTCCCCTCAACGGGGGTGAGAACTCTTGACCGTGGTCAAGGTTCCAAGGGAAAGTAGGGTCTGACAGCAAGACACCTACGTGGAGTGCAGTGACTCCAAACCTAAGGCTAGGTTAAAAGGGAAAGAAAGTGTCCACGGGAAAATAGGGTCTGACAGCAAGAAACCTAAATAGAGCACGATGGCTCTAAACCTAAGGTTAGGCAAAACGGAGCAAGACGGACAAGGCTACAGGGAGACAAGGAGGAAACCTCGAGTATCAGGGGTAAGATGAATAGCAAAATATACAGTAAATGTAACAGGATTTAAATAAAAAGAAAATTAGAAATTAGGGGCTAATCACAATTAAAAGCAAAGGAAATACTCAAAAGAACGTCAAGAACTAACTGAAATGAAAGTGAGGATGGTAAAGATACATTTAGAAAATTAATAAAAATCTAAATAAACAAAAATCTAATTAAAGCTAAATAAATTCTAATTTAAAGCTAATAGCTAATTTAACTAAATAAATTAAAACTAATTCTAACTAAATCTAGTTAAAACTAATAACTAAAAAAATAAAAATTAAATTAATTTCTAATCTAAATCTAAACTAATTCTAATAGAAACTAAGAAACTAATTAAAAGCTAATAAAATTAAAATCTAATTAAACATTAATAAAATTAAAACCTAATTAAATTAAAGATTAAAATGTTTTTGGTCTTTCTTTTTAAATAACTAATTAACTTAGAAAGTAAAAAAAATTAACAAATAAATTATTTAAAAATAAAAAGTTTTAAAGTAGCATGATGTATAGACATGAAAGCATCCTAAAAAAGAGAAATGGTTTATTTCCATTCATGAACATATCCATTACAGAGAGTACCAGTAAATTCCCACAAATCAACAAAATCAATATCAACCAAGCTTAAAAGCTACTCTAATTCAACTTAAAGAGTCAACTACAAACACACATGAATCAACTATTTCAACAAAGTGAATGCAAGGCAAATTATAATTCGCAAAACAAAAGCGACAACAATATACGTAACATACCAATTTGATAAAGCTATGAGGAGAATATCTTAAAAATAGATTTTAGCCAAAAAGAAAGAACACAGTATTATTTTTAGTATTTTCCAAATATTGTTTAAATTAAAAAAGTTAAAATGATAATATGTATATAAAACAAAACGTATGATTTTTCTTTTAAAATGTATATCATAATAAACAACAACAGAAAAATGCATATGCACAAGAGCTCATTAACCGAAGTGTATATAAAATTTAAAAGAAGTAACAACATCAAAGTTGTGTAAAAGTTATTATATGAAGTAACAAGAATATAAAACTCACCCGAAATTAAATGAAAAAGTGAAAAAGTACTGGAAACTATCATCATCTTTGTAAACATGCACTACGAACACAACATAACCTTAGAACAGCATTTCTACTCAGTAAAATAACGCACATGAAAACCATAAAACAAACATGGAAGACACAAGGAGAATGGACCGAAATCAATACCCTTGTCTGTGTGGCTCCAATTTCGTGCGGAGATTTGTGGTGTTCGTTTGCTTTTCCTCCCGTTCACGTGGTTCTCTTTCTCTTCGGCGGCGGCGATTAGTGGCTTGTGAAGGTTGTGATTATGGGTGGAGATGGTACTCACAGCGTAACTTACTACACGATACTCCAGATCGGACAAGGTGTTAAAGTGAGTTGAGGTTATGAACTAAAGATGGCATGTTCATGTGGTGTTACTGTTGGTGAAAAAAAAAGATCAGGTGTGTGTTTATTTAATGGTGGAAAGAGGAGGTTGTTTTGAAGTGGCAATGGCTATGAAGGTTTTGAAGGGTGGTTCGTGTAGTACAGTGGTAGCATGAAAAAGAATGGTGAGTTGGTTTGTGTGTATGAAGGTGTATATGAAGATGATCCTCAAAAGTGGTGAGAAAAATTATATTAACAAGGAATGTGGGGACCACGATTAGTAGTAGTCAAGGCATTTTTTTTAACTGGCAATACTGTATGTCACGAGACCAAAATATACGCTGCATGAAGTAGTATAAGGAGAGAGCCGGGCTATGAGTGAAGCTTTATTATATTTTTTTTAAATAGAAAAAAAAGTAAAAGTAATATCTGTATATGTTAAAGTCTGTTTCCAAATCCTCATGAAAAAAGCAAAGCTGGTCCTTCCTTTTATGAAAAAAAAAACAAAGTCTTTGTATGTTCATATCATGTGCCGTGTAGTAGGAAGAGGTCAAACGTGGTACACTGTGTGCATCAGGCATGCAGTATGTTATATAAGAAGGGTTAAACAAAAAAGACTTTTCAAAACTTGTTTATTAAGTATTACTCTAAATAATTAAAAAAACAAAAATTAATATTATAAAAAGAAACAAACTATAAATAATAAATAATAAATAATAATAAAAAAACTGAAATAAAATTCTGATTAATAAACTATTTAACTAAATATAATATGATAATAATAAAAAAACATAAAAAAAATACAAGGAAGAAGAAAATGCATGGTTAATGAGATGTCTAATTTAAAAAAATGAGACGAATGACTCAAAAAAAAAAATACAAACGGCCAGAATATCTGAGGGTACAATTTGGGGTACAACACTTAGGGTGCTAATACCTTCCCTTTGTATAACCAACGCCCGAACCTTAGATCTCCCCCTTTTAGGTTTTCTTCGATCTTGAACCTTTCCTTTGGATAAATCAAAGTCGGTTGTAAAAGAAATGCGATCCAAGTTCATTAATAGCTTGTTATCTGATTTTCACTGCAACAGAAATGGCGACTTCACTGGGGAAACTTTTGAGGGTTAAGCCCACCTTGTTTTGTTTATGTTATTTATGTTTGTTTCCCATACTTGTACATATCTGTATATATCTGTATACCTGTATATCTGGCTGTTTGGGATCTTCTATGTGCAGGGTGCTACTTTTGAGTGGTGAGATAAGTCCTAACCCGGACTTGAGTGCACTTATGATAGGATAGTGGATATAGTCAAAGAGACTTTGAGGGAGTCGATTCCCAAAAGAGTTGACTTGAGATTCCACACTCAGTTGAGGCCCTCTCGGAGTTGGTATATGTTGAACGAGCAATCGTGAAGGCGTTGCCACTTCGACCTGGGTGCCAGGGATACTGATGACCTTTAGTTACCCTTACCCCCACTTGGCCTTTTAGGATGTATTGCGGTGACCATGAGGAAGTCTATTTCTGAAATGGTTGTCACGCGATACTACACTCAGACGAGATTCTCTTGAGAATATTATTGATTACCAAGTTAATTAGGAAGTCGATAATATCCGAAAGATGGATTGTCGACTCTGGGCACTTTTTAGAACCCTGTTCTGCAGATGAAAACCCATAGTACACACCTTTTGGGATGGGTAGACCATGGCTCCATGCTCGCAATTTTCAAACCTAGGCCCTCTCTTGTTTGTGTGTGCATATCTGTGAATACCTATATATGTGTGTTTGTGCATACGTTCATCCATTCATAATAGGCTTTTGGTTTCAAGGAACTCATATGCTCTTTCCTTTGCAAAATCAAAAGAGATCATGGATTTTAAAACAAAACTCTTCAGCTTTCAAAAAGTTTGCAAACTTGCCTTTGAGTTCCTTGAAAACATTTGGCTTGCATTAGCATTGCATGCGCATTTGCATTGCATTTACATTTCTCAGCCTTGAGTCTTATGCACCCTCTGTCTGTAACCCAGTTGACTTTCCCAAAGCCATCATTGGACTTGAAGTAGCTTTTGGAGTCGTCTTTTCCAGACTCGTCTGTTGTGACTGCCACGCTGGGGCATAGGGGCACTCAACTGAAGATTGTAAGATGCTCGGAAGCAAGGTTCAGACTTTGTTTGACTCCGAGATGGTTTCATTCACGTCTCAAGGCATCCAAATCAACAACCTTCACCTAATCAGGCAGATTCATCAGACTTCGAAATGGAAGAAATTTCTGAGAGTATAGGTGAAGATGATTCTCAGACGGATCTCGACAGTCAACTCTAAAGACGGTTATCCCATTTTGGCAAGTTAAGAAAGGAAAGCCCAGTTCCCCGAAGTTGGCAATCTCTTGGCTATTTCAGCGTTTTTGTTGTATTTTCTTTGCATGTTTGAATTATATTTGCTTATAAGCATTGTTGTACTTTCAAATTGGCAAGATTAATGAAATGTTTGTGCATCTTTTGATTAAGTCCATTTGTTTCACTCATTTACTTCTGTATTCATAAAAACAAAAATAGCTTTATCCTGCTTTACTCCTTATCATTTTGTTGTTGAGCAAAGATTGGGGAGGATGATGAAAACATCATATCCATGACTGTTGTGGTATGCTTTCGACTAAACCTTGCCGAGGATGTAAGGCATTGTTTCAATTCCTAAACACTGGAGAAATAAGGAAGATAATCCCTCGTTAACCCTTTGAGCCTAGAAGTAGGAGTTTTCTTTTTTTACAAAAAAAACCCTTAAATCTCAACCTTGGGGTGGGTAGTTTCTCAGTTTAACTTGGTTATGCATTCGAATGCAAGCGCTTCATGCAAGACACCAGTCAGCTCTCTCAAATCAAATGAGTTAGCGTTTGTACAAGTTATTCCTCCAAACAGCAAATAAGGAAGGATCGTTGGAAAATCCTTAATCAAAGAATGAGCCGAGTCCCTTTTAAGGCAAAAGCCAAAAAAAGGTGGGAAGCCCAAAACTTTGCCTTATACAAAAAGAACTTGTACAACAGCCAAAAAGAAGAGGTATCGTGACCTCAACCAAATCAAAAGAAGAGGTATCGTGACCTCAACCAAAAAAAAAGAGGTCATAACCTCAGCAAAGACAACAAAAGACAACCAAATTATGCAAGGGAGCAGTGACTATAAAGGTGTCTGAATCATCAATTATCATTAATTCATTCCTAGCCTATAGGAACTTGAATGTATAGCTTGAGTTAACTGAGTGTAGGATTGGAGTTCATCACGAAGATGGGGTGGGTACCAAATAAACTTTGAGCCTTTATCTTTTGTTTCATAAACCGTGAACCAGGCCACGTTACAACCCTTAAAAGACCTAATTGAGGTAAGGTTGTTTCGAAAGCATACTACAGTAAGGTTGATTAACCTGACTCCTAATGATCTTTGCTAATTGCGTGTGTTGATCACTTCATCTGTCTGCCATCAATGGCTAGATACACCTTTGTTTTAATCATTTAATCACTCCACTGTGTGTGTTTCATCAATAAAATTTATTTTCAAAAGCTTGCATGAATTTTGCATTAAAATTGCCAATTTTTAATGAACAATACTTGTTTGAAAAAAAAAAACGGTTCAATATCAAAGGAATCCTAACAAATGCAACCAGCTAAGAAATTTGACTTGATAAAGGAAGCTCAGTCAAGGGGCAACCAAACAGAAGGTTCTGCCAATCCACCATCTCAATAGCCAAGAATCATGGGCAGAACTCCCCAAAGTTCAGCATATTGGGGCAAGCCTTCTTGAGGTCATCTTACGACAAGTTTGGACTCCATCGACCCATCAACAGGGGCAATTTTGTGCCCCAGTTGTTTCTACCACAGTCTGGGTACTTTGTGTTGCAAAAACAGTTAAACTAGGGGCAGTTACGTTAAGGTTCCTGAACCTCTCCAAGAGTTTGAAGATATTGAAGTGTTTGGTATTTCAATTCTTCTGTAAAATCCTTTTGGTGACTTATTCTCACAAATCATTAAATCAGAGGCAATCAGGTCGAGATTCAACAAATCTCTAAAAGACAACCAGTCTGGGGCATCTCCTTCACAGACCAACCAAGCTGGTAGGGGCAAGTCTGTTCCCCAGTTGTCATCAACCAGTCAGAAGAACTAATTCAAGGACTTTGTTGTGCAGACACTATTAATCTTGGGCTTTGTACAAGATACCAAAACACTCAGTGATGAGTATAAACTATCAGACAGCCTCCTCTTAGGCTTTGTATAATGATCCTCCCATATGGAGTCAGTCAGTCAGATAGCCTCCTCTTAGGCTTTGTATAATGAGTACCCCTATCAGACAGCCTCCTCTTAGGCTTTGTATAATGATTTTCCCTAGGGGAATCCAATCAACCTCTTAGCTTCAACCTTGGCTTCGATCAAGACACAACTAGTTCAAGGACTTTGTCGTGCAAAGGCAGTCAGGCTGAAATTCATGAATCTCTCCAAGAGTTTGAAGATATTGAAACACCTTGTGTGCCAATTCTTCTGCAAAATCCTCTTGATGTATTCTTCTGACAGACCATGTACTCTGGGGCAGATGAGTCATGCAGAATTACTCAGCTTTTGTGGCGTCTCTGCTAGCTCCCCAGAAAGTTGTCTCTTCAGCTAATCTTGGCAATTCTCAATGGATCTCTTAACTCCAGTGAAGAAATCAAGCTTATGATGACAATCCTAGTGAAGTCATGATGCTATACCAAGTGGAGTACTCTTTCCCCAGAGAAGGTCATAACCTTGAAGTAGAGCTGCTTTATTTGCAAGTTCATCCCCACTAATGGTCCAATCTAATGAGTTTGGCTGGGTATCCTTGTCAAGATGTTTATTTCATCTCCAGCCTCGCTTCTTGTGTCTGTTTTGTCAGCATAAGCATAAGTATGGCATAAGCATGGCATAAGCACTCATATGCATAGCATCTTAGCATTTTGCTATCTCTCTGGTGTTTACCTGTCTTTGGTTCACTTTGGTGTTTATCTCCCCAAGTGACTGGGTTTGTCTATTCACTCCAATAGAAAGTCAGTCCTAGGGGTAAAGTGTCCATCTTTTCTAAATTCCCCACAGAGTTTGATTCTCGTGGATGATGGTTGGTTTAGTTATCTTTTCCATATTTGGATTAGATAAATCCCCATTTGAGTTCATTCCTTAATTGGAGTCTTGTTTGACCGTTTCTTTCTAGCTTGTTCCTAGATTGAACTTTGATCCCTGACAGGTGTGGTTTCTGAGCCCATCTTGAACGTGCACTTATTTTGCACTATGTCTCGCAGGAAGATTCTTTTTCAAATCCCCATTGAGGACAAACTTATTTCTCCAGCAGTGTTGTAATATCAACATCTCGTTGGAATCTATACCCAACAATAAGTGGCAATCACCTTGAGAAACTTATTTTGCTATCATTACCTCTACAACGATAAGTGGCAATCTCTCTCCTGAGAAGCTTATCCGTCTATGGTTTTATCCATACTTCCACAGTTACCAGTGGTGTTACAATCAGTCATCTTCCATCAACCCGTTTGATGTGATCCCTATTTGAGAAGTTTCCTTGTCGTCAATATGTTTGATGAGGAATTCAAAAGTCCAACGTATACTGGTGCGCAGAGTTTGTCTCTGTCTTTTCTGGCTTTTCTTGAAGATCTCGTTTGAATCGAGTCAAACACTAACCATCTTTGAGTTTTTTGTTTAAACCATTCTTGTTCGAATCGAGTCGAACCTGAACCGAGTCTTTGTTTGAATCGAGTCAAACACTGACCATCTTTGAGTTTTTTGTTTAAACCGTTCTTGTTCGAATCGAGTCGAACCTGAACTGAGTCTTTGTTTGAATCAAGTCAAACACTGACCATCTTTGAGTTTTTTGTTTAAACCGTTCTTGTTCGAATCGAGTCGAACCTGAACCAAGTCTTTGTTTGAATCGAGTCAAACACTGGCCATCTTTGAGTCTTTTATTTTAAATCGTTCTTGTTTGAAAAAAGTCGAACCTGAATCGAGTCAAACACTGACCATCTTTGAGTCTTTTGTTTTAAACCGTTTTTGTTCGAATCGAGTCGAACCTGAACCGAGTCTTTGTTTGAATCGAGTCAAACACTGGCCATCTTTGAGTTTGTTGCTTTAAACCATTCTTGTTTAAATCGGGTCAAACCTGAACCGAGTCTTTATTTGAATCGAGTCAAACATTGAGTCTTTTGTTTTAAACTGTTCCTGTCGAATCGAGTCGAACTTTGACCAAAAGTCAAATTATCGTTGGCACAGTCTTTGTTTGAATCGAGTCAGACATTGCTTTTATTTCAGTTTGTTCCTGCTTGAATCGAGTCAAGCTTGATCCAAAAGTCCAATTATCGTTGGCACAATCTTTGTTTGAATCGAGTCAAACATTGCTTTTATTTCAGTTTGTTCCTGCTTGAATCGAGTCAAGCTTGAACCAAAAGTCCAATTATCATTGGCACAATCTTTGTTTGAATCGAGTCAAACATTGCTTTTATTTCAGTTTGTTCCTGGTTGAATCGAGTCAAACATTGCTTTTATTTCAGTTTGTTCCTGCTTGAATCAAGTCAAGCTTGAACCAACAGTCCAATTATCGTTGGCACCGTCTTTGTTTGAATCAAGTCAAACATTGTCTTAACTTCAGTCTGTTGTTGTAAAACATCTTTGTTTGTATCGAGTCAAACCTGAACTTAACTTTCCAGATATTGTGGACCATTCTTTGTTTGAATCGAGTCAAACATTGTTTAAACTCCAGTTTATCATGAACCTGTTGCTTGAACCTTTTCCAAAGTCTGGCTCACACTGGTATTCTTCATAAATCATATTGTTATCTTAACCAACTTTGGTGCCCACTGGTTCATTTAACCTTATTCTCAGCTAAAAGTCGAGTCACCTTTCATCATCTGATGCGCAGAGTTTGTCTCTGTCTTTTTTGGCTTTTCTTGAAGATCCTGTTTGAACTCTTCAGTATAAGAAATCCCCATAAAATATTTGTAGGATTTCTATCCTTTTATTTAAAACTGATCCCTAGTGGAGATCATGTCTTCTTTCTGGTTTCATGACCAGTAAGAATGTGTCTTTTTCCCCAATGTCTTCCGGTCACATGTGAACCTGTCTTCCATCTCCCTGGATCTTTCCCCAGTGGAGAATACCTCTCTGGCTCCTATTTCCAGTGAGGACCTCCCTTTATTTTTCTATCCCCAGTGTTGCCTCAGAGTCTCCCCAGTGAGTCTCTTTTGTTGGTCAGCCTGTATCCCCAGTGAGTTTTCCTCATGAATATTAACCTTCATCCTTCCCCAGTGAAGCTCACCTGTGTCTGGTAGCTCCTTATCTTTAGTGTCTTGTTTGTCTGCATCTTTGCACTATCATTGCATCATATCATCATACTAGAAATTCATGGCATGTCAGCATTTGCATGTTCGTCGCTTGTCCTTAGCATTTGCATTCCATCTAAGGGCAAAATTTTCGGTTTGCTATATTTAAATACCTTTCACCTTGATGCCCCGAGGATTTCTTTCCTCGAGCCATCCGGTAAAGCTATTTAAATAGGGGCAACTGTTGTACCCCAAATTTTACCCCTTAGATGTCATAACATCTTTTGCATGAGCATCATAGATCAATCACCTATGCATTGTTAACTAACCATTTTTTTCAGTTTTTGTTTGTTTTGTTTCACTTGTAAATCAGGGTTTGTTTCAAGAGACCTCCTCTCCTCAATAATCCAATGTGGTTTAGTTTTCATCACAAGTTCTTCCTCAAGGACCAGACAAGGCCATCAGGACAAGGGTCTGTGTGGCGTGGTTTGAGATTCAGTGGAAGTTTGACTTAATCTTGGTCAAACAAGTGGTTTGTATCAGTATCAGGTTATCAGGCCGTGGCAGAGATTCTGAATCAGATTTTTGGTCCTCATCTAGTCATTTGTTTCATAAGTGTGCACTCGAGGCACGAGAATTAGAGTTTCTCACCCTTGGAGTTTATGGTTGACAAATACCGTTCAGCTGTGTCTCCTAAGGTTAGCTAGTTCAAGGTGTGTGCAGTATTGTTTAAGTTCAATTGAGGTTGCAAAGCCATCAAAGAGGTCGGAGTAGTTGGTACATTTTAAGTTGTGTGCAAGGGTTTGGTCATGTAGTTCAGGATTTGTGGCAGTCAAGTGCAGTTGTCAAGGTTTAGGTGTTGTTCAAGCGTGGAGGTGCTTATCCATTCCCTTAACCGCTTCATCCAATTTTTCATAATCCCATTCATTTCATTCCAGCTATCCATTTTGATATCCAATCCATTTTTATCCATTTCACTTTGAGCCATTAAATCCATCAATATTCCATTTTTAATTTCATATCCATTTTCAATTCTAATCCATTTCCATTTTTTTTTAATTTCATTTACCCATTTCCATCATCTTTATTCAATTTATTTTCCCATTTTTTCTAAATCCATTTTCAAATCCATATCCACCTTTTCACATCAATTATCCATTTATTTTTAACCGTAAACCATTTTTTCCCAATTTTAGTCCAAATCCATCCAAGATCAATTCCAATTTTAATTAGAATTCAAGACCAATTCAAATTGCATCCAAATTCCAAATGTCCATAAGTCTAGGCCCATTTTTTTTTTTATTCCTTTCTACAATCCATCAAAAAAATTGTCAAACAAAGATACAATGCTCATTATGATAATTTGCCACGAGTTGCAAACTTGTTTCAAAATAAGTTATTATTTTCATATGACTGCTACAAGCATGCTATGCCAAACCAAAAGCAAGTTATGCCTTAATTCACAGGCCCTACATCAATGTTTCAAACTTTACCCACATCAAGAGGAACACGTCACCATCTCTGCAAACAACCGAATACTAGCTAATTGCTAGTAGTACATCCAGCACACTCCAAGCCTTCTGTACCTTGCTGCAATTGATACAGCATAACAACAGCTACCACGCGACCACCATGTCCACACGCAAACCTCCAAAACCGTACCAGCAAGATCAATCCGTACTCTAAACAACAAACCAAAGCCTACACATCTACACAAAACCTGCATCATGGAAAGGGACCTATCAAACAGCATAAGACAACAACGTTTTTTTTGCAGTTAAGAACAACGTCCAAGACAGTGAAACTTACTCAACAAGTCCCAATTGGTTTTAAAAGGGGATGAATAAAGAGAATTGGAGAAGGGGGGGTCGAATGAAAAAAGAAAAAAAACATTAAACTCCTGAGAGCAAACACTCACCGGAAACCGCTCACGACCTCTCATCATCGTGAATAAAAGCCCAGCTCTCCTTCACCCTTGGTTCGGACAGAACAACATCAACGTCCCTTCCCACCTTCAGCAACCTCTGTTCAACCACTATCCTCCCAAACCATCATCATCACCGTGAAACCTCAACCTTCAACCGTTACCTTTTTTTTTTCAACCAACAACATCCAACAGCAACTTCAACAAATCCCTTAAACATCCTCAAATCAAATCCAGAACCCTTTCATCAAACCCACTCAAACCAGGTCAAACATAAATCAAACAGAATAGAAGGAGATGAAAGAGAGGGTGAACTGAAACGAGTTGAAATCCAAACCCAAACCTGAAATTAGATGAATCGGAATCGAAACTTGAAGGAAACCAAAACCGAGCAAGAAATCAAGGGGGATAGGGATTCGCGCAAAGTTAAGGTTGGGATGAGCTGCATCGTGATTCTTATTTTGACCCTGTTGCTGGATTTTCTTTTTTTCATGAGATGTTCTGGTTGATGTTGTTTTGAGGTTTCACGTTTGACTTAGATGCTGATAACCTCCTTCTCCATCCTAGTGGGCCCTTTTGTTTTGTTTGACCATGCCATAGCCTTTAGGTTTTCACTTTTGAGAGTTTTTGTTTTAAAAAATAATAATAATCCGTATGGTATTTGGGCTCGTTGGCCCGTGATGCTATTTCATTCTCATTTCTTGTTTTTTTTGGCACCGTATTTGTCTTGAACAACATGGATGATGGGCTACTGTCTTAGCCCATAGGATTTCATTCTTGTTTCGTTTTTTTAATTTATGTTTTTTCTTTTATGTTTCTTAGTTAATTCATAAGTTTTATCCTTTAATTGATTTTGATTTTTCTCCATTTTAATTTCAATTCTATTTCGATTCCATTAGGGCCAATGATATAAAAAAAATCTTAACTTTGTTGATTTTTTTCAAATCAATAAATTTTGATTAGTATGAGGCCACAGTTTCATTTTCTCTTTTTATTTGGTCAATGAAAGTCTAATAAAAAGATTATCGATTTTTCGATTAAATCTTAATAAAAGACGAGACCAATCTTATATTTTCATTTCGATTTCATTTTTTTTATTTTGGCCGATGATATCACAAAAATCATGACTTGGTTAATTTATTCAAAATCACTAAAGTCTTGATAAATATGAGGCCATTCTTTTTTTAGTTTGTTGGTCAATGAAAGTCAAACATCAAGGTTATCAATTTATCGATTCAAACCTCAATTAAGACGAGACCAACTTTATCTTCTTTTCGCATTTTTCTTTTATCTTCATTTTCATTTTTGATCGATGAAGTCTTTCTATTCACGAATGTTGTTTATCGAAGCAATCAACCTTCATTATTTCAAATCTGTAGTGAGTGATATTCGAGATCTCTTTCTATACTTTGGGATCGTGATAGGTTACCATCGAATAATTAACGAAAGTTTGTGATTAAGACGAGATCTCCACCTTTTCTTTTCGTGTGGCACGATTGTATCGGAGAATGATCATCAATATCATTTCTCCATCGTGTCTTAACACAAAGATTGAATTGTGCCTCCTCCTATAGTGTGGTCTTCCTCATAGACCGTGCTACGACGGTTTAGCACTACATTGGACCCGATTCACCGATCCAATAAGTTAATCATCAATCACTGACTTTACTTTCTGTCAATATTATCTTGATTTTATTTTCTGTCAAATATTATCCTGATTATTATTCTTGTTCATATTATTCTTGTCATATTCATATTTGTTCATACATTCTTTAAAACACACTAATAAATATCGAAACCCTAAAAAACTCAACTGACCGGACTGTGGTTACTATTCTGAATTTTGGACTGAGGACTTAGATTTAGGACTCTTTACCCTATGCTCTTGGAGTGGAGGTTTTGATCTTGGTTTGTCAGTGGCTCACCAGCATGCACTCTGTTTTGGGTTAGATCTTTCTATCTCTTGCTCATTTACATTGATGCATTTTTATCCCTTGATGTCTGCTTGTATATATGTTTGCCTGACATTGTTTTAGCATTTTAGCATGTTAAGCATGATACTATGTATTTACTGTCATTCTTTTATTTATTATCACTTGACTTTGATATCTTGATTATTACCATGTTCATATCTCGTTCATTTTATCTTGATTATTATACTTGTTCATATTCATATTGTTCACTGTATATTCATACTTGACTCATTTGACCCTCCTTCCAAAGGAAAGTTTTTTCACTTTGACTCCTAAGTCATAATCCACTCCCATTTCACCTTGGCCTCCTAGAGCCATTTTCCCCCATAGTTTAGTAATAGGATAGAGTTATCGAGAACTCTATTTGATTCTCTATCACGAGAACTCACTTTCCTTTACTTAGACTTATAGAGTTATCGAGAACTCTATGTGATTCTCACTATCATGAGAACTCACTTTCTCCACCCATGACATAGACTTAGAGAGTTATCGTGAACTCTAAAATGAGCTCAGACTCATTTCCCTTTGGAACGTTGGCCATAGTCAATGTTTCTTTCCTTTCACCCCTTAGTTAGGTGAACTACGGTTGCTCTGATTCTTTAGTCAGATACGTAGGCACAAGATGCGACGTCTTGGCCAGCAAACTTAGTGTACATACCTTAGGTCTTTACCTTAGTCTTAGTACAAATTTACCTTAGCAAGCAAATATAACATAACACAAACTAAACAAGAGGTTCCTGTAGAGTACTACAGATACTTAGGGTGCTAATACCTTCCCTTTGTATAACCAACCCCCGAACCTTAGATCTCCCCCTTTTAGGTTTTCTTCGATCTTGAACCTTTCCTTTGGATAAATCAAAGTCGGTTGTAAAAGAAATGCGATGCAAGTTCATTAATAGCTTGTTATCTGATTTTCACCGCAACACTCACCATACTCAGGTCCATCATTAAGTCCTGAATAGGTTGATCTGACATAGTTTTGGTGGAGCTGCTATAGGGTGATGCAATATTGAGAGGCTTAGCATCCAAACAGCTTCCGGATTTACCAGGAATTGGTGAAGTTAGACTAGTTTGGATGTAAGTATCAATGTCTTGAATGGTTTGGTCAAGATATGGATCATTAGTATTAGGTGTTATGAGTGGAGAGGTTTTTAGTAACAAGATATCAGTGTTTAGAGGGATGATTAATAGTACAGAGGTTTGGTTGGGTTTAACAGGTGAAGGTGTGGGAGACCTTCTCAGTGAAGTATTTAAATTAAAGTCATGAATGGGTTCAGCCTCAGTACCTGATCTTGCTGCTAATGAGACAGGCTCTTCCAAAGCTTGTGTTTCATTGACATTATCATCTGGATTCTCATTCAACCAGCTTCTGGACTCATCATCCTTCTCTGCAGATTCCTTTTCAGCTTCTCCTTCTGAAGCAACTTCCTCTACTTCCTTAGGCCTATCTTCAGTACTAGAAACATCCTTTTTGCACTTCTCAATAAACTCTTGAGTCATCTGAATAACTTCAGAAGAGTTTAGAATAGATTCTCCCAAATGTTATCTTAAGATCTCCCTGCCTTCCTTTAAGATTTCTGCTAATTCCTCAACACGATTCTCCTTAACCATTTCTTCAGAAACCACGTCCATACCAGACAAAATAAAGGAGGTGAAGAGCTGTTTGACTTCCTTCAAAACCTGAACCCTTTTTGCTTCCCTTTCTTCTTCTTCTATTTGGCTCAAACTAGATAGTTTCCTTTTCTTAGATGAAATAGTTTCCTTGTCTAAATTGCAACTAGATCCTCCTCTTATCGTCTTGGTAGGAAGGATTTCAATGGTTTCCTTGAGTTCTTTAACTTCTTGTTGCAAAGCCTCCTTGGAGCTATGAAGATATCTTTTCTTTCCACACTTATGAACAAACCTTTCTTCCTCCTTATGCACTACTTTCTGAGCATCTCCCATCAGTTTCTTTCTAACAAGTACATGATATTCAGTTTCTTCATCATACTCTTCATCATTATCATATGTCATTACCACCCTTTTTCCTTTTCTCCTAGAGTCATACTCATTCTGAGACCTAACGAGGAAGATGATCGAGATGATCCTGGGAAATGGTCACTCCACACTCCTTCTTAGCTTTTTCAATAAGCATTCTGATGACTTATGGAGAATCTTCTTTGGTTATCATATGAAAGTCATCCAAAAACTTTCTTCTTTTATTTTTTCTGATTCTGATAGGCTTGTCAATCATTATGATTTCCTTTTCAACGTATCTTTCATGTAAGCCAGAACGGATGCAGACAACACATTTCCATAAGCATCATCAAAGTCTTGAGTGGCTCCACATTCTATCATCAAGTTGATCAATTTGCCTTGATAGAAAAGTTCAGAAAGTAACCTTGCATAAGGTATTGTTCTTTTGAGCTTCTTGGAGGAATCTTTGATGGATTCACACAAATGATGAAAGATGTAACTAAGAAGGTTTAACCTTTGATCAGATGTTAGATACCAGAGAAACATCTTGTGATCCCAAGAAATTTGATCAGAACTACCATCATGAGGGATCAAACATCCAATGAAAATTTTGAACAGTAGTTTTTGTTCCAAATGCATGTTCTTCACTTTACCAAAATCATCTTTCTTTTTTAAGAGAATTTTCTTAATTTCCTTGGCATAAATTCCTCCATCCTTTGAGTTGAGAATTACCATTCCTTTATTCTTTGGCCCAATTAACTGAGCAATATTGTCCTGAGTTATTGCAACCTCTAGACCCATTACAACATATCTAATTTCAACACAGTTGAATTCCATCAGACCCATTTCTGCTCTTGATTTTTCTTTCAAACTTCTGTAATTTTCTATAGCAATTCTTTCTTCATTCTGAGCAGAGAACTCGTCATACACTTCTGCTCTGACCCATAAATCTTTTACCAGAGTTGGGCAAGTTGGTCCACTTAGCATGTCGAAGAATTTCATCCATCCTTGAAACTCAAAGTACTTCTTCAAATGACAACCAGTTGCAGCAAAACTTTCAAAATCAACCACTTGCTCAATAAGAAGCTTTAAATTATTTTGATTGAGCGGAGTAGCCTTTGGTTTGATCTTAAGGTCTTGCATGGAATTTATGTTTAAAGGATTGACAGAAGATGCCATAGAGAGGGTAGAAAGGTTTTTCTAGGGTTTACAGTTAGAGCACGAAAACGACAGTGATAAAAGCCATGTGTCCTGAAAATGTGTTGAGAGAATTAAATGACATTAAAAATATTTTAAACATACAAATATTTAAAACAAATTCAAGTCACCAATAATTTCAAACGTGCTGAAGACATTTCAGAGAGGTGTAAAGAGTGATACAACTATCAAAATAGATTTTCACTCTTTGTGTATGTGAGAAACAAAGATTTCTTTATGCAAGATTCTGAATCATAAAATTTTTTATAAAAAGTTTTGCTACCAAAGACTTTGATTAGGACAATTTCTAAAAATTATCAGATTCAGATTCTTCACTTGGAATCAAGCATAAACTACTAAGTTCAGAATTCTTTTTCCACTAAATAACTCTTGAGAGAATTATTAGTTGAATCAGTTCAGTGAAGAACACACCATATGTATTAATTTGTTCTGAACAATAGTAATAGAGCTTTCTTCAAAAGTATTAAAAAGAATTCTCTATTTCAACATGACAAAGATATTGTCACAACAAGTGAGAATATCCACTACACCAGTTCGGAAGGTTCTTAAGTTAATTTTTTCCACGATATATGAGAATGAAGATTACTTATGTTTAAACATCTTGTACAGAAGGTTACACTTGACATAATAAATAATAGAACTTACCTAGATAGAGTTTCTGATTATGGATCTGCAGTTTGTTTTGATGCAGTATTTCTGACTTGTTCAGGAGTCAGCATCTTGAACTATCTTCTTCACAAGGATAACACCATTGAGAAAGAGACAAGTTGCTTTCAATAGATTCCTTCATCTTGTAACCACCCTTCTTTTCATACTGAAATAAAAATATACTTTCCCCACAAGATCATTGTTTGCACCACTGTAAAGTGTTATGGAACGCATCAGAAACAATGGGTCTTTCACCCCCGATTCGTCTGACCTTACCATTCCCATTTCCTATGATACTGAAATTCTTTCTAACCTTTAGGAAACTGATGATTTAGTCAGACAGTCTGCATCAGAGATCGAAATCATTGCAGCTTCAGAAAGGACTTCTCACCCCTATTCAGTTGAGTCTTCTACTCAAACCAACATTCGTCCAACACCCTTTATAGATCTGCTTGCACATTTTGATGTAGTCGCTGAAGGCAGACTCGATACTCTCAATGAGGCTTTCAAAGATAATGCATACCTCTCTAAAGTATGTGATCTGATCAACCACTTCAGAAGATGGATATAGGTCAGTTCTGAAGAGCTGGAATTTTCCTGGCTGAAGGAAGCTAAGAGGAACTTCCATGCTAGACTCTCTGGTATTGTTGAACCTCTACTTCAAAAGGTTCCTGCCACTCTTCTGCTCCCTGCTCCAGAAGTGATTCCACCTCCGTCCCCCATTCAGACTACAACGGTTGCTTCTGAGTCTAATCCAGAAGTTGCCAACAAATCTAGTGTCAAGAAGACTTTTGATTCCGAGGAGTTCATTTTGAAGAAGTTGGAGTATCTGGCTGCATAGAATTCTGAAGTGAAGGAAATGACATCAAAGATTGAAGGGCTACTTGGAGAGATCTTATCAAGACTACCTAAACCCTCTTAAACCTTAGTCTTAAAAAAACTTTGTGTTATCTTTGCTTTGTCTTTCTTTTTGTTTCATTTCTGTACTTGCCTAACTGATTAATGAAATGAAAGTTTATTTGGTTTATTTACTTTGTCTCTTTATTTCTTTTTGAATGATGACAAAAGGGGAGAAAGATTAATTGATTTTTATATATCTAATTCCCATTCTGAAAACCCAAACATGTTTCTAACAGTTTTCTAACTTGGTTATTTTCTGAGAAGTTTGTAAAAGTTCATCTTTCTAACCAAGTGTTTCAGGTTCTAAGGCGCTAACCTAACTTATGGATGAGACATATGTTTAGGAACCAAGTGTTCTTTTAAATCAAAGCTAAACCAGGCGCATTAGAAACCAGGTGTTACAAGCTCTGAACAAGACATGGTTCTGTAACCTGCGCACTGAACAAGTTCTGATTTCCACAAGAATCTAGTTATACAATTTGGCATCCAAAACCAAACCATGGAAACCAGACCTTCTAACACTCAAGCAATGAAATCTGAAGGAAATACTTTTGTATCCAAGTTGTTGCATTCTGGATAGTTACCTCAACCATTCCAACCAGGCTTCTGCCTTATGGGAAGAGAGTAACCAGGCTTCTGTCTGAAGAGAAAGTAGTAACAATCAGACTTCTGCCTTATGGGAAGTTATTTCTTTCATGTTGTTTTTAAAACTTTTATATGTGTTAAGATTATTTTAAGTCTTAAATTTAGGGGGAGCTTACAAACCTAACTCTGACATTCTAAGCTAAAAAATAATTTTTAACAGTATAAAATTCAGGGGGAGCTTAGAAACCTCACTCTGATGTTTTTATGTGATTAAACCTAGTAAAAATTATTCATCAAAATACAAGGTTTTGTCATCATCAAAAATGGGGAGATTGTTAGAACAAGATTTGGTTCTGCATCCGGCCTTTAGTTTTGATGATAACAATACATTGTTTCTTAGAGAAAAATTTTGTACACTAATAATTTTATGTCTAGTGTGTATCTTAGAAACCTCATTCTGATGTTTTTAGGTGATTAAACCTAGTAAAAATTGTTCATCAAAATACATGGTTTTGTCATCATAAAAAATGGGGAGATTGTTAGAACAAGATTTGGTTCTACATCTGACTTTTAGTTTTGATGATACCAATACATTGTTTATTAGAGAAAAATTTTGTACACTAATGGTTTTATGTCTAGTGTGTAGCTTTTTCTTAACAACTTATGACTCTGAAGCTTTGACGTGTGGCGTCATCAGACTCTGAAATCAACACACTCTGACTCTGAAGAGATACAAGTGCTTTACAGGATGATGTCAAGTTCTAGAAAGCTCTTAGACAACGATTCAAAAGAATGTTTGTGCTAAAGCTTCTGATTGTGATTCTGATTGAAGAGCCTTTAAAGAATTGTCTACCTGCAAGATTCTGCGCTCAAGTTCTGAAAGTTCTGAAGAATAAGATCTAAAGACTCTGAAGACCAGGTTCTGAGATTCTCTCAACCCGTCTCTTGATCCTTCTAAACATGATTCATTATCATTTTATCAAAAGCCTCTAAAGATTAGAAGATAAGATTAAAAGGTTTTGCGTTAGGAAAATCGTACACATTACAAGATCAGTCGTCTCTCCACTACCCTGATTTTGTGGGCGAAGGATAATACTATTGTACCATTTTGCCTCCCATTTGCAAACCATTATGAAAGAGACAGCTGCAAAGTGCTATTCCAATGCTACCCTCCAACAGATCTTTTATCGGCTAATATAAAGAGGACTTGGACGATTGGAAGATGCTTTTAGTTGCTATTGCATTGATCATGCTATTGAACATACACACCTTGCTAAATTAAATATTATTTTTGTGTATACTCTTTGTAAACACACAAAGAGTTTTTGCTCGTCATTTGTGTGAGATTTGCATTGTATTAACTTGGGTTAATCTACTATCTTATTAGCACTCTTTGTAAACACAACTTGTAAATCTCAATCTTGTTTGAGTGATTTTCCTTAAGTGACTAGGGTTTAGTCAGATATACTCGAGAAGACAAAGATGGTTAGTCTTTGTGGTGTCTGTAATCAGTTTCGGTTATAGTGGATTAAGTCCTTATCGAGAAGGCAAAATCACCTTGGTAGGGTGGATTGAAGGTAGTTTCGTTAACAGCGAACCAGTATAAAAGTAACTTGTTATTTTTATTGTTCGTTTTATTGCTTGTTGAGTTAGTTTTTTAAAAAAGCTTTAATTTTTAAAAACCCAATTCAAATCTCCTTTCTTGTGTTTCTCGCCACCTTCACTCACCTCTGCCAAAACCTAAAGGAATCCAAACACCATTACAAACTTTATTAGAGATCTTATGCACTAATCTTTGCAAACACTTGTTTCAAATTCAGCTCTTTAAAAACATGTTTTAAATTTTTCTCTTTCTATTTTTTTTTGTTATGCTGAAAGGTAAAAAAAAGTTTATTTTCTTCTTGTCATTACTTAGTTTTATAAAAGATAAATCTATAACATGAGTATAGAAAAAAGTGGTATAGTAGGAACAAAAGTATATTTGGACATGTTTGTTTTCTTAGAAATGGTCACTTTTTCCTTAAAAAAAATCTTAACAAAATTTTAACTATTAATTAATTTGAATATAAAAAGATTATTTTTCATTAGAACTTCGGATTTTTCACAATAAAATACATTTTATGAAAGTTGAAATGAAAAGTGAAAAATACAGTGAATTTTTTTATTTTTTTTTTACCATCAATATCTGTTTAACTGAAAGTGGTTCTAGACCTCTTATCAATCACAATGACTTTTTATAATTTATTTTTACCATCAATATCCGTTTAACTGAAAGTGATTCCAAACCTCCTATCAATCATAATTGCGGGAGATCAAACTATAATTCTCTATTGAATCCAGCCATTGAGCTAAGTGACTATTGATCACACTGGAAAATTTAAAAAGACATAATTCAACAGATTTTTGTTTTGATGTCTTAAACATTATATTATCTTTTACTTAATACTAGTAAATGAAGTATGAATTGTTGGGAAAGAAAACAAAAGAAAACAAAAAGTAGAATTGTATAAATATAATAAGCTAAGGAATGAACCGAATTCGATTTCAAAATGACATATAATTCCACTGTCTAATCAATACATGTCCTGAATTGTCAAAGGCGTCAACCATATTCTTTCTTCTTAGTCTTGTTGCTCTTTCCGATTTTCTCTCAACATATCATCATTTTTCTCTTCACCTCCTAATATAAATACTCACAAATTTTGAACCTTTTTTTAATTCATTCATTTCTTCACACAACACAACACAAAGATTATAAATTAATACTAAGTTTAGTAATTTTTTTGTTGAAGATTAGTTGATAATTATCAAGCATGGCTGAAGAACAGTTTCAAGGTAGTGGAAATTGGTGGGAGACACCAGCTCGAAGCATGAGATTTGAAAGTGTTGAACAACAACAACAGCAACAACAATCTTCCTCGTTTGGTGGTTGGCAGCAGCAGCAACAACATCATGATACTATGTCTGCTTCCGGTAGTTCTTCAGTTGTTTTTCATGATATTACTCAAAAGCTTCAACCTTCAGAATCTTCTACTTCAAATAATGACAACAATAACTTGCATATGATGAATTTGGGTCTTTCCTCTCAAACCATTGATTGGAATCATGCATCTTTACTGTAAGTCTCTTCTCGAGATAGTCTGTAGTTCAAATTCAATTCATTTATATATTCAGTTAAATTTTCAACGGAAGTTCAACTCATTATTTCATGGATATAAATAATTTAACATTTAACGCGTTAATTATCAAATCGGAGAATATATGATGATACACACCAAAAGTTACAGTATAATATTTTTTAATAAAGTAGGATCGTTCTTTTTCTTTTACTTTTTCTTCATTCTATTTTTGCAAAAGAGAATAATTTATGGGTGAAAAAAAGTGTATAAAGTAACTAATTTTTTCTGTTTGTTTGATGCTGATGATATAGAAGAAGTGACAAGGCTTCAGAAGGAAGTTTCAGGTCTATGTTGCAAGAGAATTTGAACTCATCAAGCACAAATTTCGATCAAGAAACTGGTGGAGTTAGATTGAGTAATTGGAGGCAAGAAAAGTTGTTTTCGACAGAATCTTCTAACAATGAATACAAGCAAGTGAATAGAGGCTTCTCTTTGGATCAAACACAGTTTAGTCCTCAATATAGTTCAGGAGATAGTAACATGATAAGCCAAATGGATTCTTCAGCTTTATATGGCAACCCTTCAATGTTACAAGGACTTTTAGGAAATGAAACCAATCAAATTCAACCTCAACATGGTAATAATTCATTCGAGAATCGTTCGATGAATTTTCCTTACTCGTCAAGAAGCTATGGTTTGGGTTCAAATGATTTGATTCCTTCTTGGTCGAAAATACCTCAACAAAAACAACAACAACCAAATAACCAATTGCATTTCACCAACAATGCTCCGTTATGGAATGCTTCGGAGTTGACTATTAAAGATTCTTCATCTAGCTTCTTGCCTCCTTTTACCACATCGAATTTTGGTGCACAAACAAAGGTATATCATAGATTGATAATCAAACAACTTTTTAGCATAAATATTTGTGAAATGTAAATTCCTTAAATTAACATCTAATCAATGCATTATTTGTCGTATTTTGCCCTAATATCAAAATTTGCAATGTAACTGCATCTGCAACTGCAATATTTATTTTAGATAAATTAATAATATTCACTTAAAACTCATACATAGTGTAATACCTACTAGAGTTCGATTCCTAGTGATGACGTTTAATTTATCAGTATCGGCTTCTGTCAATTGAAATAGAATTTGCAGACATTACAACCGCAATACTTTTTTCTGTAGATAAATCGATAATAATCACTAGAATTTCACACACAAAACAATGAGTACTAAGGTTTGAATCCTAGTGATGATGTTCAATTTAACCATATCTGCTTCTGCTTGTTGAGATAGGATTTACTACGATTTACGAACACTGCAACTGCAATTTAGAACTAAGATGAATAGGTACAAAAATAATATAAGGGTTAAATTTAAATTTGATGTATGTACTTATATTTTGGCAGAATATATCTGAAGGTAGGGACCCAAGTGGTGTGGTGAAGAAAAGTGGGAGTGAGCCTGCACCAAAAAGGTCCAGAAATGAAGCCCCATCACCTTTGCCAGCTTTTAAGGTACAATAAATGTAACTAACCTTTTAACAATAAGGAGAAACTATAGCTAGCCTTTAAACATTATATCTTTAATTTTATACATATTTACCTTTTTTTAATGTACTTTTATTTTATATTTTTGTTTTGTTTGAGTCCATAATTAATATAGATATGAACATGTACATGTACTGTGTCTCTTGTTCTTAGGTGCGAAAAGAGAAAATGGGGGACAGAATCACTGCACTTCAACAATTGGTTTCACCTTTCGGAAAGGTCAGCTTCATTCTATTACAGTAAAATAGAATTATCATTTTTTTTCTTCTTTGTATTTAAAATTAATACTAAGATTTTAAATTTCGATTGCGCTGCAAATATAGTTGTTGATGTTGCAATTGCAAACATTGCCAATGCTGCGATACACATTGCAACTATTGCAATCTAAATTTTGATTGAAAAATATTTAAAATGATTTGTTGAAAAACACGTACTATTAAGAATTTGTGGTTACATGAGATTAGAATAAATAGAGTTTTGAAATTTTGATATTTTATTAAAATACTTAAAAAAAAAACATGGGCAAAGTTGTACGACACGACGAGGTTCTAAATGACTGCAATTATAATTAAATACAGTTGCATAGACTTTTTACATTAATAATATTACATTGAGATTAGTCAGGCAATTTAAAACTATGAATAATAATATAAAAATAAATTGTAATTGTGAATAATATTGTGAATTGTATCATTGTGACTAAAATTGTATTTGCTAAATCATTGGGAGATGTATGAATTTTTTACCACAATATAAAACAATGATATATAATTTTTTTTTGTGTGGACAGAATGATATATTTAAAAGATGTTTGTTGATTTTATTTTAATTTTTTTTTGCTGTCATGTTGAGTAAGACTGATACAGCCTCAGTGCTCTCTGAAGCAATTGAATATATCAAGTTTCTTCATGAACAAGTGACTGTAAGTCCCATTTTCCATTATTTTATTTCGTTATAAAAAAGTTTAAAATTAAATTAAAAAATTATCATATTAATTTCCTCTTCATTTATTGCAGATTTTAAGCACACCGTATATGAAAAATGGTGCTCCAATCCAACATCAACAGGTAGTATATATTTTACTAAATCAAATTCATTGTAATCAAATATCCTTTACATTCACGCATTAAATATATTCTCACGAAATCAAATTCATTGTAATCAAACATCCTTTGCATTCACGCATTAAACATATTCTCGATTGTTAGATTAAGATAAAATTGTCTAAACTTAAATATAATTTTTATTTTGTCCTAAAATAAAAATATTGAACATAAATTTTAATCCTGCGCTCGAGAAAATGTCAAACACGTGAATATGGAATATCTGACTCTAGAAAAATATATCTTTTATATTACATTTTTGTTGTTTATCCTTTATTTATAAATTTTAAGATTTGATTATTTATATAGTTTTCTTTTATTGCAGGGTTCTGGTAAATCTAAGGAAGTAGAGGGTCCAAAGCAAGATCTTAAAAGCCGAGGGTTATGCTTAGTACCAGTTTCTAGTACATTTCCAATGACTCATGAACCCACAGTTGAATATTGGACACCAACATTTGGAGGAACTTTCAGATAATTAATAAATGTTTTTTGAAGAAAAAAAAAAGTGGCACGGAACCAATACTTGGCTACTAGGACAAGTCTTATCACAGAACATTGTCAAGTTGGTAATGATATGATGAATGAAAAGAAACAACATACAAGGCCACTTACTTATGTAAAGTTTGTTATCTCTGCAAAAAGAGACTAGAAAATGTGTTTAAAGAAGAAAGGAAAGAGAAATGACCCATTCAAAGAAAGGAATTAAGATTCTCTTCGTTTTAGGATTTTCGCATTTATACAACAATGAGCTACTCAATCTGGATTTAATGACGGATATTTCAGTTGTATGTTAACTTTTTTAAAATGACTAATTTTAAAATATATATCATTTGATCTCAATTAAACCGTTATCGAAGAAACCTATATCTGTAGATCCGAGAGGAGCCGGTTGAGGTTTAGTATATGAAGGATTTAGGACAATTTCGAGAGAACATTTTGAAGAGCGCCTTATTTAAGTTGTTATAATAACTGAAAGATTATATGCTTACAAAAAAGTTGGATTATAATTATGATAAAGTTGGTGAATATATGAGGTTCTAATTCTAAACTAGATTGAAAATTGTTGTTAACAAAAAGATAAAGGAGCTTTTGCTCTAATTTATTCTTGTTATTATATATATATTGTGAATATAGGTGAAAATGAAAGTACCTTTAGTTGAAGTTAAAGAAATCTAATTTGAAGGAATCATTGAAATATAGAATTAGAATTATTTGATTTGAAAACTCACTTTTCATTTGTTAATTTATTTGGAATATATGAGTGGAAGTCAGAGGGGGGCCCACACCGGCTATTTCAGTTTTTGTTTAAAATTTAAAAAATTTATGCACACCATTAAAATTAATAACTCTGTTTCAAAATAAATGTTTTATTCGAGATATATGCGATTCTTAAAAAAAATATTATATGTATTGATTTTAATAATAAAAATTGATATTTTTTACTAAAATATCTTTATTTATTATAGTTAGTAGAGGAGTTGAAAAACGTGAAAGTTACTACTTCCGTCTCATAATAAATATTTTATTTGAGATGTATGCGGTTATTAAGAAAATGATTAGATATGTTAATTTTAATGATAAAATTTGTATCTTTTAATAAAATGTCATTTTTATATTATAGTTCGTGGAGGAGTTGAAAAACGTGAAAGTTAAAAATAAAGGAATAGAGTGGAAAAATATAATAAATGTTGTATTGTTAATTTAAAGAGACATTTATTTTAAAATATGAAAAAAATATAAGTTAGACATTTTTATGAGATGTAGGAGTAATGAATAGAGATATAGAATGGAAAAATAATAATAAATGTTGTATCAGACACTTTTTATGAGACAAAGACGGAGGAAGTAATGATTATAAAATATGTATTCTGAAGATGCTTGGACACATGCTTTTGTGCTTTATAGTGAATGGTCACATAGAAGAGCTTCTATTGGAAGCACATGTAAAAAGAAGAGAAAGCCCATAAATGGTTTTATCTTTGAAGAAGTTCTCTAAATAGTCTTTCTTTTGAATGACGTTGTGTATACGTTTTTTTTTAATTTCTCAAGACAATTATGGTTTTGCAAGAAACATGTTTGCCACATATTTGTAGTTAAAATAATCTCAAGGTTATTGACTTTTTTTTGGATGCAACGGACTGAAGTCAAAAAAAAATATATAGGGAATTTAATAACGGATAAAGAAACATTCATAATTAGGGTTGCTCAAACAAACTGATTATTAAAATTATTCATATTTATATCTAAATTTGATTATGAAAAATCAATTAATTATAAGTATGATTTTAATCAAATTTATATTTTAAATATTTTATTAATATGGATTTAACCAAATCTATAATTTGAACATCCATATCCAAAATAAAAATCAAATTAGTCAATTTTTTTAATTAAAAAAAAAAGTTTTTAATTTTATTTAAAAAAAAAATTTAAAAATACTTTTTCTGGAAAAAAAATTTTCTGAAAAATTAACAAAAAAAATAATTTTTTTAAATAAAATTTTTTTTTACCAAAAAAAAAAAAAAAAAAAAGATTTCTTATTTTTTAACATAAATATTTTTTCTTAAAATAAAAAACAATTATTATTTTTTTAAACAAAAAATTCTTGAAAAAAATAATTTTAAAATAAAATTAAATCAAAACTAATTATAAAATTGGTTATGGATATAACCGGTTTATAACCATTTTACAAAAATGAAAACCGCTTATAACATTTGGTTTTAATAACCAATTATAACATATGAATTATTTATGGTTATGAATTGGTAATGAAAATTAACCGTTCATAAGCAGTCTTATTCATAATATCATTAGTAAGAATCCGCATAACTTTAAGAGCATGCTCGTGTTTCACATGGTCATAAATAGGTGTACATTTCATGTTAGCTAATAAAATTTTGTATCTAATTCTTTCCTATGGGCAATTTTAAAATTCCAATTCAATTTCAATAACTCTGAACTTTTTTACAAGACTCCACCATTTTGTTGGCACTTAGAACTACAAGGTTGGTGAATTATTCAGTGTGAAGAGAGAGAGAGAGAGAGAGAGAGAGAGAGAGAGAGAGAGAGAGAGAGAAGAGAGAGAGAGAGAGAGAGAGAGAGAGAGAGAGAGAGAGAGAGAGATGAGAGAGAGAGAGAGAGAGAGAGAGAGAGAGAGAGAGAGAGAGAGAGAGAGAGAGAGAGAGAGAGAGAGAGAGAGAGAGAGAGAGAGTAATTGGGGGTGAAAATATGAGCTAACTTTATTAATTTGATACCTATAAGGTATTTATACAATCACAAGATGATATACAATTATCAAAACACAAAAAAACCAAAATTCCCAGATATAATCGATTGCATTATTATGCCAAACAATTACATTCAACTAATGTCTCAGAATCAGGGGAAAATACTACAGGTGTAACTGGTTGACATATTATGTCAACTAGTTACATTTAGCTATTGTAAGCTATGTTTGACAAATATAAAGAGATTTCACTGGCTACACTATTATGTCAACTAATCACATTCACGTGAATTACTCTTTTTCGCATAATACATTTAACACTGCCAATATTATTAGTAGTCACATTCCAAATAACTGCCATCGAATCTAGCTGAACTTCCAAATCAATGACACCAAGTCTTCTAGCTAAGCACACACTTTCATAAAGACCTTGAAATTTTGCAATATATGCAAGGTATGACCCAAATAAATAGTAAATCCAACAACCCACTGCCATTGTTATCACAAATAACACCACTAAAACTTGTAACTTGGTTATCCATTTTAGCAGCACCGTCAGTATTCAAACATATCCACCCGTGCATAGGAGAATACCAACTTATATTAATTTTTTTTTTATAAGGGCTTGAGTTCATCCTTTGCATGTCTTTTAAATTATGATTCCATTTATCTTGGTCGAGGATAAAACACAAGGGTTTCTACATACTTTTATAATTGCCATCATGAACTCGTTTGTTTCGCAACTGGAAAATCCAATAACAAGTAGTGCCCAAACATCTCTCCACTTATTATTACCATTTTACTAATTTCTTGAGTTAAATTAAACTCAATCAATTGTTGCATTGTTCTAATGAAGAGCCTTCCATAATTATCAATATCTACCAAATGATTCCAAATTTCTATAGCTAGCGGGCAATCTCATAGGATATGCATTCACTACTACGAATAAATGATTTTACCTCGTTTGAAAAGGGGTTTTATCTCGGTTTATTGGTTGAGATAAAGAAGGGTGTCATGGAAAGTGCGCCACATTTTCCCTCGGTTGACATTTTCTTAAACTAATATGGGTAAATCACACACTCACTAAAACATTTTTTAAAGCCTCTTTTTCTTAAAGAAAACAACCTAAAAATGTTTTAGAGCCTAGCTAGATGAATCAATAACTGTTATAACAATTTGAATAAGTTTTTTTTTAAATTGTCCAATCTATTGGAGCATATTTCTAATCGATTGGGTTAGTGAAAATTGTGTTCATAATTGATTGTGATAGTGTCTTAATGAAGGGAAGCGACTCTCTATCCAAGCCATCCAAAATGGGAATTTGTAACCGATTATTTTGGCAATCTAATCGATTGGCTTAAGGTCCTAATCGATTGAAAAATTAAATTGGCTCATGGTTCCTTTCCTTTTTTGTGTGAACCTTTAGCCTATAAATAGAGGCTTCTCCCTTCACCTTTTCACATCCAAAATCCTGAGTTATCATACTTTCCCCCTCTCTCTCTCTCTCGCTCTCTCTCTCTCTCTCTCTCTCTCTCTCTCTCTCTCTCTCTCTCTCTCTCTAAAGTATATTTCTAATTTCTCTCACTTCAATTTAGCCATAACGCTAAATTGATACCACGATGTAACACCATAAACCTCGACTCTTAATATAAAAGAGAATTTTCACAACTTAGGATACTACTCAATGCAAAACATGCAACCTCAAGGATATTTTTCAAAAACTTCATAGCGGAATTCAAAATATCTCAAAACATAAAGTAATTATGTTAATCAAATATTCAACTAAAGTAACTCCGAACAACAACCCCAAAACAAATATTACGCTTCATTCCTGATGTTACATACCAGAGTTTAACAACCAACTAAATAGCGATAAATATGAAAATAAACGAAAAAAGCTTCACAGTCATCTTCTAACTCACAAGCAACTACTCCCGCTGAGTACCTGATTGTCTGTACTCCAGAGGAGCATAGACAACAACAAAAATAGGTGAGAATACACAGTATAAATGATAACGATGAAAATAGCAGTAGGATGGTAAATAACGCAATCACAATTATATCATTCACACTGTCATACCCTAATTTTTATCCCTAAGATCTCTCATCTTTTTGCATCGTCTGCATAGTCTATCATGTCTTTTATCATGCATAATGCCCAATTTATCAGCCAGAATAAACTAGTTGAATTTACAGCTGAATCGGTAAAACCAAAAGTCAATTATGCGTAAAATCAGTGGACAAATTTTTTTAAAATCTAGCTTGCAGACGTCAGTGATATTAATCTACGTTTCGCGTAGTGTAACCTGGCACTACTAGAAAATTCGCTTTTAGTGACCGAATTAGTGACTGGAAAATTTTGATCACTCTAGTGACCGAATTAGCCACCAAAATTAAACATCATGTTAGTAAAATTTTAAAAGTTACTAAATCGATCACTAAATAAAATTAGCCACCGAATTAGCGACTGATATTTTGTGACCATAATTTCCAGTCTCAAATAATCGTTTTTATATAAATTAATTCATAAAAAAATTCAGTGACCGAAATTTTGGTCACTAATATGTTTTTTTGTTTTTTTTTTTCATTATTAAGTTGCTTCCCTCCCAATTTTCTCCTGTTACTTTTTTTTTTTTAATTGTTTAGTCAAAATTTTCATTTTTATTGTTTTAACATATAAAACATATATTTATATAAATAATTAACTCATACAAATTTATTAATTTAGATAAAATATAATTTTAATGACAACTAGTGTAAGAATCTTTTTAAATAATATTTGAAAGTTCTATTTCATTAATAATATATACATTTCAAATGTAAATTATACAACAAAAATCAAATGGCTTAGTGGACACCCAAAAGCCTCATAAAGGAAAGTGCATTGGTTCGATTCTTGCTAAAGAGGAAACTTTTGTTTTATTTTAAGTTTTTTAAACAATTGAAAATGGTCACTAAAATCGGTCACTAATTTCAATCGCTAAAATCGGCCACTAATTTCGGTCACTAAATTCGTCTCTAAAGGTTAGCGACTAGCACTTTTCCAACCAAAATTTGGTATTCGCGTTATTGGTCGCTAAACGTTATAATGACCGATTTTTAGGCTTTTCGGTCTCTAACTCGGTCACTAAACGCGAATTTTTTAGTAGTGTAGCGTGCTCTTTTGAATTTTTTGACTGCTTTTCGGCCGCATTTTGGACAGTTTAAGCCATTTAACTGGGTAAAATTTATTTTGAAATTTCACCAAACGCTGTATTTTTCCAATAAGTTTATTTCGCGCTGATTATTTTGGTGTATTCATTTTATTTTTTCGAGCACCTCGATACCGGTTCAATTATCCGTTTTTACCGTTTTTATTTCTATTTTTTAGTTGATAATCCTTATTTAATTAATCAGATTTTTATTTTAGTTTTTGTTTTATTATAGTTTATTTTATTGTTATTTATTTATTTATTTTATTATTATTATTTAATTTTGTTTTAGTTTTATAAACTTGTTAAATAAGCTTGATGAAGTTAACTTTTTGATGAATTCCCATGCACCTCTTTCGTACGTACTACTACCTACTCTTTCTACACTTTCATTTCCAACATACACACATTGAAAGAGACGCCATAATGCTCACCTCCATGTGGCTTCACATTTCATTATCACTTTTTCCATCTTTCGTATTACACACACAAATTTTTTGCATCTTTTCCCATGCACACAACTAGACCACGCCATGCACACATAGAAGGGAGAGGAAAAATGCAGTACGCATTTTGGCTACGAAGGAAACCTTTTTCACTGCTTCTGCATTAAACAAACACGCGCAGCACCCCATACAGCTTCTCTCCCATTATTTTTCTTTATGCCCATGCAGACCCACCTTGTTCTTTGACACTTCATTTTCTCTCCCCACACACAAGAAAACATACATGCTACTAAAAAGAAAAGACACTTTCCATCTTGACCACTCCTCACTTCATGTCTGTCACTTACCTTAAAGAAAAGGCATTTATTATCACCTCTCACTTGTACTCCCTCACATATACACAACACAAAAATCGTATCTCTCTTCATCTTCTCCTACGACACTCTCCTCTCATTTTAGAAACTAGACAACACACTCCCAAAATCTATCCTCTCATGCGCCCCACCTTCATCACTTTATCACCTCAACACACCACTTCTAACCAATATATAACTTGACCACCATTTTAAAGGGATAAAACTGCCTGCATCTCCATTTTTTTTTACATATAGAACAAAACCATAAATCACTTATATCATCATACTCCATCAGTGCGACACTCACCTACACGCGACGCTACAAAGACACCTTCACTTCATCTCCACAAGACAACTAAACTACCATATAATATTTATGTAATAATGTAAGTTATTTAGTTATGATGTTATAATATTTAGTTATGATGTTATTTAGTTATGATGTTATTTAGTACATATATATAATATTTATGTAATAATGTAAGTTATTTAGTTATGATGTTATTTTAATAGAAAACAACAATCTGTGCTTCCTCTAGTTTGTTTAAATTATTCCCGTTTTTAAAGAAAAGAAAAAAAAATTACTTTTTCATTTTTAGTTTAATATTGGAAAATGTAAAATGTAAAAAAATGTTATAATTATTAATTAATTTAAATAATTTGTTGCCTGATTCTATTTCGTGATTTGCTTGCTTCCATGCTTCGGGCTTGTTCCTGATTAATCTGATCATATTCACGATGTTTTGCCGTGATCATTTGATGCTTTCACACAAAATTTTGCCGTGTATGTACTTTTTTAACTCACGATGTTTTTCCGTGTATGTATTCTTTTTCTGTGGATTTTATCACGATGTTTTACCGTGTCTGTTCTTTGTGTTTGTGGATTCTCACGATGCTTTGCCGTGACTATTATTGATTTTTCTTGTTGTTGATTCACGTGATGCTTTGTCACGTATCTTTGTAATTTTATGTTCGCGATGCTTTGCCGCGTATCTTTATCTGTTGCTTATGCATGATGTTTTTCCATGCATGTTGTACTTTCTATCTATTTTACCACGATGTTTTGTCGTGATTGTTTGTAGATTTTATTCGCAATGTTTTGCCGCATATCTTTGTCTGTTTATGCATAATGCTTTTCCGTGTATGTTGTTGATCTCATTTGCTGATACAAGACGTTTTTCCATGTATTGTGTTGATTTCATTTACCTTGATACCGTGATGTTTTGCCGCGTATCTTTGACTGTTTATGCATGATGCTTTGCCATGTATCTCTGTTGACTTTTTGCTGTCTGATTACCATGATGCTTTGCCATGAGTATTATGTGATCCTTGTTTCTTTGACTGTGCATGATTCTCTTGCCATGTACTATGTCTGTGTCTTTGTTTGATGCCATTTGCATGATGTTTTTCCATGTATCTGTTGCTTTTTTTTATCCTTGTTGACCTAATCCAAGGGAAAGGATTGTATGTTGACTCATTGTCATTGTGCACGTTACTTGTATGTTTGTATACTTTACCTGTCTTTTCTGTTGTTCTTGGTTCTTAAAACCTAACAACTCATGGTTCCACAAACTACGGACGCTCTGATTTCTTATTTCCTTTTGAGAATACGTAGGCACAAGGTCCCAATCTTTAGCGAGCACTCTTTTCTTTTTTTTACACCCTTTCTTCTTTTCACTCGTAGTTCTGAACTACGATTGCTCTGACTTCTTATTAAGGATACGTAGGCATAGGATTGTGAGATCCTAGCGAGCTACCTTTTTCTTTTTCCCCCTTTTCTTTTTACTTTACCCATCTTTACCCTTAGCAAACAATTTTAGTCAAAACACAAATATTTCAAGAGGTTCATGTAGAGTACTGCAGATGCTTAGGGTGTCAGTATCTTCCCTTAGTATAACCAACCCACGTACCTTTGATCTCTCTTTGCTTAGCTTTAGGCCTTGCTTTTTGATTTTCATGTTTACTTAGGGTTTTTGTTCAATGTTTTCTCAATTCCCTTGGAAAAATAAAAGTTCGGTGGTGATATCTTATTTTTGCGAGCCAAGCTGATCTGATAGCTTTGGTATACAATTCTCACCGCGACACTCACAAAACACAATCACAACTCAAATAGAAATTCAAATGCTAATTCCACAAACTCCTTCATCAAAATACATGTGGTACCAGGTTTTTAGGGTCAGAGGTATGTTACTGATTGCCCATGTCTACGATTCCTCTTGAACAATGTCCCTCTCTGGACGTGAGACTGCTATGGTTCCTCTCTAAACCTGGCCATTACAAGACCAAAGTCCTACCTGCCTGTAACATCCCAAAATTTTCCTCACCTTTTCTTAATCTCTTGGCTTATGTTTCATATCATTTGCATCATCATTTGTGCATAGCATTGGTTCTAAGCATGAGATTAAGATGTCTTGGTTAGCTCTCAAGATGAGGGTTTGTTCCTCAGAGGGTTAAGCAAGGGATTATACTCAATCTTATGGCATCTTCAAATTTCAAAGTACTTTTCTCATCGGGGCATTCTCAACCTTTCATCATTAAGGAATTCACAATCATCTTAATCGATATTACAAGCATTGGGCATATCCTCATATCTTTTGATCATCTACATTAGGGTTTTGGTTAAAGGGCATCTGTGACTAGCTTCTTGGGAAAGGCATTGTTCTATGGCTTAACACACATCTTAAGGGTTCCCTACATGTATTAGAGATCATCACAGGTCATGGCATGAGCCTCAGTCAGTGGAAAGAGGGCTTGGGTTTCATCTGGTCAAGAAAAGTCAACTGTGACTCCATAAGGTCAAAGTCTTGGATTTCAAGGTCAACCAAGGGCATGCTATGTCATCTCAAGTGTTTTCATGTATTTGGAGCAAGAATAATCCAAGAGAAACATAAAATCAGGAGATTGGTTGAATTAGGGTTTTAATTAAAAATTTCTAAGTATGGACAATCTCCATTTTTAGTCATCTTGATACATCCATAACTTTTCATCCTTGATCCAATTGGGGCAAACTTGTTATCAAATTTAAGAGGACATCGTGAACTACAAGTTTGAAGAAGGAATGATGTTCAAAAGATCAAAGGATAAGAAGTTATGAAGTCATGAATTTGAGGAAAAGTGAAAAATGAACTTTAGTACTTAGAATTTTTTTCTAAGTGTTAATTGTCAAGTTCAACCATGGTTTTTCAAGGCCATTTTTCTCCATGATAAATGTCTCATCTCACTTTCTTGCAAACATGAAAGTTTTAGAGCATTCTCCAAGCTTTATTTTGAGTACTAGAACTCCTCCATTGGATGTGTAGAACTCAAGATATGAAGTCTCAACGTTGGGGTTTTCATTATGCCAAATTTAGTAATGTGTTTGCCAACTTCATGAACCAACTTTCCAAGGCCTTTTTCACTTTGATCAAAGCTCCAACTCAATTTCCTTCAAACATGAAAGTTGTAGACTATTCTTCATGCTTTCCAACCATAGCTAGAACTTTTCATTTGGCCTATTATAGCTTAAGTTATGAGGTTTCTAAGTCATTGCTATTTTTGGCAAGTGTCATGAACTAGTTTTGGCCATTCACTTCAAGGCTAGAATCCATGAACTTCTAAGCTCCAATTCAAAAGGTTTCCAACACAAGACTTACTCCTTATCCTTCATGCTTCAATTTGGTCACAAAACTTCATGGTTATGACAAGGATTAATCAAGTTATGTTCATTTGAATTGTTATGCATGATTATGAGACATAATTTGGTTTTCTTGTTTTTCAAGTCACAACATAGAGTACTCTTGTTCTCTATTTGATACCACCATATCACCATCACATGACATCCAATTTTTGCCCAAAATGAGCAAGCATACATTCACCTTTCATGTGCAAATTTGAATTTTCATACTAAACTTAGAAAATTGCAAAATCACTTCATTAGTCTATTTCCCTTATTCCAATCATCATTATTCATTTCCTCACCCTCATTTGTACTTGATACTGACCCTCATTATTCACCATCCCATAGCCCGTGTGCACATGAAGTTTGAGATTTTTGGCAAAGTTTTCAAACAAGTCAATTTGCACTTCATGGGCCTTCCATACAAGTCCTAATCCACCTTATTTAATCCCGTGCAAACCCTAGTAGATAGGGAGATCATTTTGTTGCTGAGAGAGCTTGAAACCACCCAAAACTTCTCAAATTTCTCTCACTTCGAATCTATCAAATCTTTGGAGTTTTTGTTTGTTTCTTTCTTGAATCATACTCATTGGAGCATAAGGAGTCCATTGGTGACCTTAATCTAAAGCTTAAGCAAAGTTTAAAGGAGCAACGGAGTTGCTCTGTTAGGTAATTTTCTCCACCTTGAATCTATCATGTAAGCACCTATTTAAGCTCATGTTGGTGCATCTGAAGTCCTTAGTGATGGAGGCAATGTTTGAACGTACAGTGTTTTGATTTATGAAAGTTTCAGTTTGAGATTCAAATTTTCGTGCACTGATATCACCTTGATTTAAGAGCCTTTTGAAAATCCATTGCCATATTCTTGTTCTCCATGGAATTCACTTCAATTCGGTGCTAGAGGTTTTGATTTTTATAGAAGTTTATAGTCTTCTCCGGCGAGGCTGGCCGGAGAAGACAACCGGAGTAGGGTTCCAGTGGTATGCATGTTTTCTGAGGTGTTTTTCCTACGTGGCATGTTGAATCATTGACTTTGATGTGTTAGCGTATGTGTGGCATGAGGTGGATGCCACCTTTGATTAATGAAATGAATCGTTTCATTTGTTTTGTTCGGTCGCTGATGGTTTTTGATGTTGGGCTTAATATTTCTGCTTTTCACACCCCTCTAATTTTAAGCCCAATAGCACATAACTGAGTTCCTTTGTATTGTGTTTTGCTGGTGCACCCCTGGCTCATTTCATTTCTTTTTTATTTTGTTTTCTTCACATTTTCTACTTTGATTTTCAGTTTAATGGTTCTAAACATGATAAAATTCCATAAAAATATTTCTCACACACTTTGATATGTCCTTTAATTTTTCATATTTTTTATTTTAATTTTTAGTTTATTTTATTATTTTATTTTGATTTAATTGTGAAGGGTGTTCTATTTGACCTAATTTTGAAACATGGCTTTGATTCTTGATCTTTTCATTTGTCTCTTGACCCAATCTTTTGTACACTATTAGGCACATTTATGTAGTACATTTGAATGCTTATTTGATGGCTTGGTCATGTATTTTGATCCTTGTTTGAATTGTTTCTTGATGCCCAACTTCTTTGATCAATGGATTGTGTGTTTGCCCAATGTTTGATATGGTTTGAACAACTTTTGTGCACATGCTTAGACATTCCTTTTAGGGTACATTGACTTACTTCCTCCTTGATATCATGACCATTTTTTTTCCTTATTTTTTAGAGGGTTTTAACTATTTTTCATGTATGATGCAATGCATGCTTGTGTGTTGAGATGTGCTTAAACTTTGTGAATTGTTTAGGGGTGCACTTGTGCAACCAATTAGGGATTGTTCCTACCTTTTGTTCTTGATTGAAATACCATGTGGTAGAGACCTATTCTTAGTCTCACTTGGCTTTTCTCCTGTCTTTAATTGATGCATCAATGTGTTGTTGCTTTAAGGTGGATGTGTATGCCTACTTGACCTAGTTTTGATCTTGTTTGATTACATGTGATTGGTTGATGCTTAAGATGTTTGGAGGACATTAATACTTTTTTGTCAATGTTATCTTGATTGGTCTTTATTGATCAATGACATGTTTCTCACTTCTTGAATTTCACATGAATCCTTGTTTCTTCTTATGGAAAATGTTGAGTGAAGAATGTTTAGTTGTGTGGAGTTGTTTGGATGTGATGCCTTTGATTCTTTCTTGTGGTGTTGAACTTGATTTTGAATTGATCTTCATACACACATTACTGCTCCTACTTGGATTGATACCTTAGCCTTACATGTTTACTTCTTTGAGGCGTGTCTCTACATGACTTTTTTATTGACAATTGATTGAGTTTGGATATGATGCATGAATTGAATCTTTTTGCCCTTTTTTTGACCATTAACATGAGGAAAATGCAATATGACTTAGCTACCGCCCTATCTTGGTTATCATATCATTTGACTTCATTTCACTTTGCTTGCTGATTGTTGTTGCTTCTTGGTTGAGATTAGGTCATTTGTGTGTGCATTGGTGGTGCATTGTTTTGTCTAAGTTGTTTTGACTTCCAATCTTTGAACTTGGTGCATATTCTTGTTATATTGAAATGGTGTTGATGTTTACCTTGTGTGATTGAACATAATGCTTGCATAGTTTGATGTTTATATCTAATTGTTTGCACTTCACTATTTGGTTACTTAATGTTGCATCTTCTCCATCATTTCTCATTCTTCTTTCTTTTCTTTTAAGTCTTGAGACTTGGTTAAATCTTGAGTTTTCTTTTGTTTGTGACTGATTAGTATAATGTTTACTTGTGTTTGTTCACATGATCCCTTAGGATTCCTAGCTCAACTTAATTTCTGATTAAGTTAGAGGTAGGAGAGACATTAGGTTTTCAATCCTTTGCATGATAACAACTAGGATAGTCCCTTTCAAACCTTAACCTTAGGTCTATCTCTTTGCATGCTAACATTAGGTAGAATTCCCTTTTTATCCCAACTTTAGGACCATTGTGCATGACAACATTAGGAGCTAATTTCCCTTAGTTGTTTTCTTTTCAACCTTTGAGTCCTTCTCTTTCTCATCTCAAAACAAAATCAAAATACTTAATAAGTATGATATGTATTGTGCGCCACGAGCCTTAAGCACATGGGAAAAGATGGGCGGATGTATTTCTAACCTCATCTTAAGGTACTTTGCATGCGAGATGTTTGGATCGTTAGCGTGAAGTAGTCGATCCTATGTCATAGACTTTAGTGCGATGCGCATTTCAAACCAAAATCAATCCACTTCTGTTTAAAATTCATAAACAGGCATCGACTCTAACTGCTGGAATACGAACTTAACGTCATTTCCATTCTACCGCAAACAGAAAGAGTACGTCATTTCCATTCTACCGCAAACAGGCATCGACCCTAACTGCTGGAATACGAACTTAACATCGCTCAAAAAAAACATTCAACCAACTTGTGGTCGTGACCACGAACTACGGACACTCTGATTTCCTCATTCTCATCCGAATGAGGATACGTAGGTGCAAGACAGCGAAGTCTTGGAGCAACCTTCCCCCATCCACCTGTAGTCCTCCGAACTACGTTGACTCTGACTTTCCCATTGCACGAGGGAGTACGTAGGCCTAAGACGGCGAAGTCCTATTGAGTCTCCTTTTTGTCTTTCCTTTCTATTTCGGTTTAGAAGTAGAGCTTTAGATAACACACCTTTTGATTAGATAACAAGCGTGGATCCCATTGAGTACAACGGGCGCGAAGGGGTGTTAATACCTTCCTCTCGTGTAATCGACTCCCGAACCCAGGAATTGGTTGTGATGACCATGTTTTCTCCCTTTTGAGATTTCTTCGATCCTTTCCTTTCCCCCGTCGGGATGAATTACATTCGGTGGCGACTCTATTTTTTCGCCGGTGGTTTTTCGCGTTGCGACAGCTGGGGACCCTGGTTCCCTATGCGAGTCAATCCTAGCGCTTGTCTGTTTTCTATTTCATTGGGTGTTTTTATGCATTTATGTGCTGTATATGTTGTATATTATTGTATCTTACTGCATTATTTGCATTTGACTATTGTTATCATATTTTTTTGCTGCTATTGTGTTGTTGGGTGGGTTTGTTCCACGAAAGATAAGCCCATTACCCAGGCTTGAGTACACACATAGGATTAGAGTGGGCTCTTGTTGACATGCGTGGTGTTTGACACGTATCGTTGGTTTGGGTTCGAATCCAGACGAGGTTTTCTTGAGGATACTCTGAACTGCATGTTTATGTAATAACCAGGGTGGTCTGATAGGAGCTTATGACTCTGGAGACCATTCATTGGTAATCGGTTGAGGCCTCCTTGATTGATGATGATGCCAAACCATAAATGGTGAACGTGTCATCATTTCTCGACCTGAGAGTCTGTGATACTGAGGACCTGCTAGGATGCCGTGTCCAAGATTAGAATCCACATGTGAGAGGGGATGGGTATTGCAGGAAACTTTGACCTTTAACCAATCCGGATTTCTGGTTTTCTTATCAGTGCGAACTTATGAATGTGGTATTCTGGTTATCTCAGTGTTCTGGTGTTCTGGATTTCTTGTCAGGGTGGAATTCTAATCTTATTCAGTCAACAACACAATAGCTATTCTGAGCATATTGGATACCTTGATCCCATGTTTGCATTTGAATAACATCATACCTGTATTTTAACACTAATGTTTGTTTATTTCTAGGGTTTGCATCTTATCTTTGATTCCCGTTGACGAGCTCTTCACGGATGGGTAATGGTAGGAAGGACACTATCAGTTACAAGTTTTAGTCACCAGATTTGAGTCTAATCCATAGCCTGATTGCCAAAACTACTCAGAGTAATCTGGAAACCTTCAAGGAAGACTATGAGAGGATTATCAGTCTGCTGCATACTGTTACAGATTATGAGAAAGGGGTTGTACATACCTTGCTACAATTCTACGATCTTGCTCTGAGGTGTTTAACGTTCATGGATTATCAGCTGGCTCCTAATCTAGAGGAGTTTTCTCTCATCTTGGATATTCTGGTTATAGATCAGGTGCCTTTCCATGAATCTATGGAAGTTCCCGATCCAGAAGCTATTGCCAACGCCCTTTATTTGGGCACGTCTGTGATGAAGGGTCATTTGTAATCCAAAGGAGGTTTATCTAGTTTTCTGTTGAGTTCTTTGGTGAGTGGAGCTATGAAGTATGCCGAGGCTTATAGTTGGACTGCCTTCAATACCATACTGGCTTTGTGCATTTATGGAATCATTCTCTTCCCCAACTTTTTGATTTTCGTAGATATGAATGCTATTCGAATTTTCATGATGAAGAATCCCGTACCGACTCTCCTTGGTGATGTATATCACTCAGTGCACTCTAGAAGCTTTAAGAAGAAAGGTGGACTCCTTTATTGTTGTATTCCTCTTATCTATAAGTGGTTCATGAGTCATCTCCCGCGTGATGGCGTTTTTGTCGATACTAAGGACTCCTTGAACTGGGCAGAAAGGGTAATGGGCCTTCTCGCTAAGGATATTCATTGGTTTGATAAAAGATTGTTAGGAGCAGAGATGATCTACAATTGCAGAGAGTTTCCTAATGTCCCTCTCTTGGGAATTAGGGGCGGAATCAATTATAATTTATCCCTTGCTAGAAGACATATGTGGTATGCATTGAGGGGTCCTCCAACAGATGAAAAGGTGTGAGAGTCTTTGTTTTACAGTGGCAATGGCAATCCTGAGGCCATGAGGAGAGTTGTAAAAGCTTGGGGCACTATTCATAGGAAAGGAAAACCATTTCTAGGTAAAAGTGACTGCAAGGTTTATCCCCCGTATGAAGATTGGCTGCAAGAGAGAGTGGAAGTTGTTCACCTACATTTTCCAATCAAGACTCTTCTGCACCCATTGGCTATCGAACAACCTACTACTGTGGATGTTGAGAAGTATAACAAACTCTGGGCAGAAAAGGAGGAACTTCGCAAGGAGAATGAAGAATTGAAGAGGGAAGTCTATCAGTTGGGGCATGATAAGAACGAAGTGACCTATGTAGCCAATGTGAAGACGTAGTTGTTAACCAAAAGAGAGAAAGAACTAGCAAAAAAGGTCAAGAACAGACAGCAAGTAGGTCAAGATCTGAGAGGTTCCCATAGCATACTCCAGCCAAAGAAGAAGGAGTTGGAAAAAGCTCTTGTCAAGATTTATAAGTTCGATATTCAGTGGAACGCCACGGTGACCGCTCATAAGAAGAAAGAAGACGACCTCCGAGACCAGATCGAGAAGATGAAGTTGCAACTCAGAGATAAAGAAAAAGAAGTCAGAGATGAGGCATCCCATAGGTACAGAAGTGAAGAACGACTTAAAGAGACCTTGTCAGCCCTTGAGGAGCTCAAGATCCGAACAGAGGTAAAGAAGCCCAAACTTGAGGATCCTAAACTTGAAGATGCTTTTGGCAAAGATGCTTGGGAGTCGCAGTGTCAGTACTTGGAGGAAGTCATGCACAAACGCGATGCTCTCATTCAACAATTGATCCAAAGGCCGAGGCATCCAGACACAAAGAAGCTATTCAAGGAGATTTAACCTTGGTGCGAAGTGTGTGAAGGCTGGGAAAGGCTGTCTGTGGTAGATTTTGACGATATGTCTTAGTGGCTTTCTTTCTTTTGCATTTGATCACCACCAGACTTGTTGTATTTGGATATCTTTCTCTATTTGGGTTGTATGTAAAGACTGGTGGTTATTCTCTTATTTTCTAATCTATGAGCAATTGTTATTGGTGTTTCGTCCATTTATGGTGTTTATTATTATTATTATTAAACTAGAATCAAGGGGTAGATCGCCCTGGGAATATTCAAACATGGCATTGGCATTTGCATCGCATATTCATTTGCATAGCAGGTGTTCTGGATGGACTTATTCTTATGTATGTTTGGTTTTCATCAGCAGGATTGCAAACCCAAATATTCACAGGTATTGCACAAGAGGGAATCAACAAAGAGCAATGGAACAAGTACAAGCTAAACTTCAGGAGGTCTGAAACCGCATGACTCAGTTTATGGAGTTAATGCAGAATATGGCTCAGGGGCAGGAACAGTTAAGAACCTTGGTCCAACCTTTGGTAGCTCATGTGGATGAAGATGGTGTTGTTCATGGTGGTGCTGGCATTATTCCTCTAGTCGGAGTTGCTGTTGGTGGTGCTAACCTTTAGAGAGGATGTGGTCCAGGTGTTGTCATTCCTCTAGGAGGAGGCGTAGCTGGTGGGATTCCTGGAGTAGTTGGTGGTGGGGGGAGTGTGTATGCTGTGCATGGCGCTGGTGGCCATTATTGGGAAGAGGATCGTCAGGAGGATGCTTTCTCCATGCAAGATCTGGACGTCGGTCTCCCATTGAGGCTGACAAGAAATTCAAAATGATCGAAGAAAGGATGCGCGCATATGAGAACCAAAACACTTTTGGTCTCAATATGGCTGATCTTGGCTTAGTTCCTAGAGTGAGAATCCCTCCCAAATTCAAAGTCCCCGACTTTGATAAATATAAGGGAATGACTTTCCCTAAGACTCATATTTGGGCTTACTGTAGGAAAATGTCGGCTTACTCAGATGACGAGAAACTCTTAATGCATTTCTTCCAAGATAGCCTGGATGTGGCTTCATTGGAGTGGTATATGAAGTTAGAGATGACCCATATTAGAAGCTGGAGAGACTTGGCGAAAGCCTTCGTCAAGCATTATCAATACAATAGCGACAACTTATCGATATGTTCATGGATACGCTTCAGGGGCCTTATTATGAGAAGTTGGTTGGGTGTATGTCGGCTGGGTTCTCATATCTGGTGCTGGCAAGGGAAAAGGTTGAAAGTGGAATCAAGACAGGAAAGATATCAAGTGGAAATGGATCCTCGTCTGGAGGAAGTAAGAAACCATATGCAGGAAACCCAAAGAAGAGGGAGGGTGACACAAATTCTATTTCCTCCTATCGTGGTAAAGGCAGGGTTCAACAAAATTATACTCAACAGGTTGCTACCGTAGCCATCCCGACTGTGCCTTAGTGTCATACCCCAAATTTTAACCACTAAGATTTCCCATCATTGTGAAAATCATCATCCCAATATGGATGAACGATCATGCCTCACCAAATGCCTCAAGGGTTGTTGAGCATTCACTACAATCAAAATTAGGGTTTTAAGCCCTCTCAGAGCTCTTAGACAAAGGATCAATCAAGAAATGACATGATCTTCAACTTGTCTAGCCTCTAACATATCCAAAAAGGATCAAGAGGACTCACACTTTAAGGATTAAGCACAAGGCTGCTCCCTTCTAGGTGGATCAAGTCTCAAGATCGCCAGTATCACCAAATTAGGGTTTTGGTCGACCAGGGCCTCCAGATGGAAAGTTTCATCTGGGCACAAGCCAAAGATCCAAAACACAACCTAATGTACTCAATGGAACCTCATGGACCCATCCATCAAGTCAATTTTGCCTCAGGGGATGCACACATAAAAAATCAAGAATTAGGGTTTCTTTACCTAATTCACCCCTAAGTTGACTTTTGGGACAAATCATGAACCAAGACCTCAAGAGAGGATTTGAGGGTCTCTAATAAACTATATTGATCCATTTGGAACAATGGATTAATCCAAGAAGCTTGAGCAACAAGTCTCAATTTCATCTGTACCACAATTAGGGTTTTAAGGAAAAAGTCAACTGTAACTTTGACTTTTGACCAGGACATGCTCCCAAGCCCTAGGACATGCCCCAATGTACCCTATGACACCCTTGGAACATGTCCATCAAGTTTGATTTAGGTCAAGGACATGATTTCATGAAGAATTGCACAGTTTGGAATTCATCTGATAAAAAGTCAACTGTGCACAAAAGTCAACTTTAACTTTTTGAGATTTTTCACCAAAATGGATTTTTAACCCTAAAATGATGTTAATGTATGATTTGAATCATCATTCATCAAGAAAAATCAAAGAAAGTGGGATAACTTGTAAAAGGGGTAACCATAAAACTTAGAAATTTTTCTAAGTTATGGAAAAAGTACCACTAATGCACCAACTTTGGAGGATCATAACTCCTAAACCACATGGCCATTTTTTCTCATCCAAAGATGGATTTGTAGCCCTCATTACCCTCTACAAAAACTTCAACTAGACCTAAGTCCAATTCATTAAGGATTTTGAGTTAAGGAGTGATCAAAATCAAGAAATCACACTTTGTTCCAACACTTTGTGAAAATTTCACTAAGTCAGATTTTGCTTCACATTTTGCCAAATGTAGAGGGATTTTTCACTTGGAATCAAAAGAGATCAAAACCAAACTTGTTCAAACAGTTGTTGTATCATGTAAGGGTTTTCCAAAATGGCCAAGAACATTTCCAAATTCAACTTACCCCATGAGATATGACATTGTCAAGTTGCCTTGCTGAAATCTGTCAAAGGCAAGGCAGATTTTGCATTTTGGCTCGATTTGCCAAAATCAGCCAAATCCAAATGCTCCTATCCACTTGGACACATCTGAGGATTGAATCTAAAGGGGACAATCACTGAGCCAAGCCTCCAAAGTCCATGGAACAAGAAATAACATGTTGAACCTAGAATGGCCAAAATAGGGACAAGACTCCAAATTTGGATTGAAGCATTCAATGGAAGCATCAAGGTGGCATGGACTGAGCCATTCTCATCTGAAATCAGTCAAGACTTATCCAAGACCAAGGGAACCAAAGCTCTGTGCCCTAACCTCTAGTCAATGGCTAGAGGAGACTTGGATTTTCATTTGCCAACATTGGCCAAACCTACTTACCAGCTGCCATTCACTATTTCTTGCAAAACAATTTTGCTCTACTATAAATAGAGCTCAATTGTGATCAATTTGAGTACACAAAGCCATCAAACAGATGCTTTCCTCAAAATCTCTTCTTTCACTCCAATTTTGCCTTCTAAGGCAAGTAGCTATCAGGTTTTGAGTTTGAGAGCTTTTCCAATCAAACCAATCACTCACACACCTCACATACATCACATATGAGCTGATCAAACACTTAGATCACTTCTGAAACACCAATTTCACAAAATCACCAGTTGGTTGCTCAAATTTTCAACCAAGTTGCAGCTGAGGTACCACAAATTGATCCAGCCAATTTCAATCAAGTCCAACCATTCAAACACACTCCATAGGGTGTAAGGAAGCTGTTCAGATCATCACCACTCATCTGTAACACCTCCAAATCAAAAATCACATTGCACATGCTGTCACGGCTTAGCGGTAAGCATATACTTGGTCATCTCTCAATCTATGCATATTTCCTCGCACAATAATTTGGCCATATGTTCATAATCATGCATGGAATGTTTTCCCTCAATTAATTGCATTGTTTGAATCGTGTATCAAAAATCCTAGTCTTCATGCAGAAATTAGGGTTCTTGAGGTTTCTTCGTGATTTCATGTTTTATGTTTAATTTAAATGAAATTAATGGACATAGACATGATCGTGAGGTTGAGACGAGCATAATGATATGTGGATTGCATGTTATAATCAAGTATTCAGTGAGATTGAGGAGAAAATGCAAATCAGTCAAACCAAGAACACGCGCGTGTTCTTGGTGTGTTTTTGGCGCCATTTTTGAATAATTCAAATATTTGAATTTTGTGATTTTATTTAATTGATTCAAAAATTAATTTCTCTCTGAGTTTTAATGATTTTGAGTTGATTCTTTTTTTAATAATTCAAAAAAATGTTAAAATATTTTATTTTCCCAAAAAATCCCAAAAATATTATTTATTTCATACAATTGATATTTTTGCAAAGAATTAATATTTTAATTGTTTTTGACATTTTAAATATTTTTTCTACATTGATTTTGCAACTTTTAATGCTTTCTAATTATTTTGTAGGTCAATACTTAATTTTTGAAGCATTAATCCAAGATCACAATTTGTTTTTCACATGTTAAACAATTTTGATCATTTTAATTGAATTTTTATTCAATTAAATACATTTTTGAAAACAAATTAGGGTTTTTGGATTAATTCAACCCTCATAAATCATTTTCAAAGCTTTTTGGGCCTCTAATAGAGTGTAAGACCCAATCCTTTTTTGACCAAAACATTTTGGGCCTCAGTGTATTGTATAAGTCCCGATACCGTCAAAAACAAACGGCGCGATCGTCGCCTTTTGAAAATTTAACCATCTGGGCCTCTCCTCGAGCTATAAGACCCATTTAACACTTTTGGGCCTCTAATAGAGTGTAAGACCCAATCTCCTTTTAACCAAAACCATTTGGGCGTCACTTATTGTATAAGTCCCTCTGCGTTAAAAGAAAATCTCGGCGCGATCGCCATTTCAAACAAAAAATCATCTGGGCCTACCCTCGTGTTATAAGCCCCACTCTTTTTCTTTAAACCTTTTGGGCCTATTGAGAGAGTGTAAGACCCATCCCTTTGTACAGAAAACATTTTGGGCCTCAGTCACTTGTATAAGTCCCTCTGTACAAATTCAACAGTGCGCTCACTGATAAAACCCTGGGCCTCTCCTTGAGCTGTAAGCCCCAAAACTTTCTTTTTCAAAGCACTTTCTCCTTTGATTTTTGAATATACTGTTGTTTTCAATCTTTCTTTGTTGAACAACTAACCAAACAGCATGGAAGCTCTACAACCGAGTAAGTGGTTATTGCTTTCATTTACCGCTTTCATATACATATAAACTGTATTGTGGGGCTGTTTCACTATAAGTCTTCTTTCATAAACTCATATCAACTGTGTAATAATAGTATAGATATTTAGAGTTTCCCCGGCAACTACGTCTAGAACTAGGTGACGCCGTTTCGTTTATTCATAGAAATAGACAACTAGATCCCCAATAGGATCACCAGATACAGTATTCTCTTCGGCTGTCCTCATTAGGAATTGTCAAGAAACTCTATTCCCAGAGATGAATGTATTCTCCGTGAATGGCATCTTTGAGTTTCTTCCAAATTCTCAAACTTTCCTGACTTTGATCTATTCTCGGTGAATAGCATTGCCTTGAATTTCTCGGGGTTTGGGGACCCACGGGCTTCTCAAAAGCATCAGCCTCCTCTTGGGCATCGTACAAGGACCCACATGCTTCCTAAAAGCAACCTAGCCTCCTCTTGGGCTTAGTACAAGGACCCTGCGGCTTATTAGAAGTATTCACAGCCTCCTCTTAGGCTTCGTATAATGATCTCTTCTTCCGAAAATGATAGCCTCCTCTTGGGCTTAGTACAAGGACCCGTCGGCTTCTTAAAAGCTTCCAGCCTCCTCTTGGGCTTCGTACAAATTGTCCCGACGACCTCCTAGAGGTATAGGAACAGAACTTAATCATCTGCATAGAACAGTCCTTTCTTAGAGTCTACTACTGTTTCTCAAAGCATAGTATAAAAGATAAAACTCTAGACACGGACAGTCTAACTTCCTTGAGTCTCAAAGACATTCTCAAGTGACCCCTTCATTAAATAGGAAGGAAACCCGCAGACTCGGACAGTCTCAATACCCTTCGGATTTCCCGCTTCCTTAAAGAACAGGAATAACCCGGATCCCTGAGTCAAATCCCTGAGTACAGTGTTGCTCATATAAGAACTGATTTTCTATTTCAAAATCAGTACACTGGACTTGTCACTTAACTGAAACAGTCACCATAGCCTCCTCTTAGGCTTTGTATAATGATCCTTCTCCAGTGAAGTTAGCCTCTCTCTCGGGCTTTGTACGAGACACATAAGAGACTCCCTCGTTGAGTCAATCACCCCTTTTCGCCTCCATCTCGGGCTTTATACGAGATACAAAAAGGTTCTTATTGAGCCAAACAAATTTTAGCCTCCATCTCGGGCTTCGTACGAGATACAAAAACTCTCTTGTTGAGTCAAATAGTCTCCATCTCGGGCTTTATACGAGATACCAAAAGACTCCCTCTTTGAGTCAAAACCTTTTAGCCTCTCTCTCGGGATTTGTACGAGACACATATTAGCCTCCTCTTAGGCTTTATATAAGAAAAACACTGGTTAATCCAATTAACCTTTTAGCATCAAAGTTGTGCCTCGTTCACAGTAAACAAACATCAAACAACTCCCTTTCATCTAATCGCTGTAAGCGGCAAGCCTCTGGATCATCTACATCCATGCCACTGTCCCTTTTTTAGCATGAGAAATTCCTAAGGAAAGATAGCATTGCTCTACACTGAGTTAAAGTCTTCCCCTTCAGGTTAAAACCCCCTATAAAGGAAATTATGGCATTGCTAGGATCCACGTATCCCGGTAAAAGTAATTCTCCTTTATAAACAGTTGTGACATACAACCCCCTCTTTAGAGATGACAAATTCTCTCTAAAGTTGAGACTTTTCAGCTTCACATCTTGGGCTTTGAACAAGATACAAACCACCTTTTCGCTTCACGTCTTGGGCTTTGAACAAGACACCAAAACAACCATTTCCTCCCATAGAATAGGAGGAACTACGAACACTCTGATTTCCCTGTTTCGGTAAACGGGAATACGTAGGCATAAGATTGAAAGAAAAGATCTTAGCGAGCACACTAAACAAAAACCCAAAATTCCATATCAAAAGCAGTAATTCAAAAGCATCAGTCCTAACATCCTAATCCTTGTTCCCCGCCAGAAACCTGTCATTCTGTTAAATAGCACAAGAAAGGCCCCCCCCCCCCCCCCCCACAATGATAGCATTCGTAACCTAACAGACCGCTGTTTAAACTCAGTATGCAAGCAGGGTTAATTGGAGACATCTATTTCCCTTCCTTCATCAGCTTCAATAGGATAAAAAATGAATCGACCTGTAGTTTTAAGCTCAACCGCAGAGAGCGACCAGCGCCTAAGAACCGCGTCCAAAATCGCTCGCTACAGAAAAATGGCGCCCACCGTGGGGTCGAATTCTGATTTCCCTTTTCATCTCTTGTGTGAATACCACAAATTGGGGCTTCCGTCGGGGAACCCATTTTCTGTCAGGAACATAGGATTCTTAGCTTCATAGGTCTAGGATGATTAGGACAAATATATATACTGCTTTTCCTAATTGCTATACATGTTTATTTTTCTGCTAATGGGTATGCGGGTGATGCCGTATGTGGAAAGATTGAGTATACACTTAAGATAAGTGATGGCGACGGGGTCGACCATCAACCTCAGTGGAGGCTGACCAACGCAACCCATTCTCTCACCTAGACAATGGGCCGGTTGTTAAGTCTGAGAAGCTGAGGAGCCAAACCCTTTCGTAGTGCGGAAACTATCAGAAATAGTTGTTACGCGATACTACCCTCATTTGAGGCTGGTGATCTATTCTCGGTGAATGGCACTTACTCTAAGATTGCACTACAACTCGCTGGCGATCCGCTTGTTGTTTTGCTTTCCTGGGAGGAGCTAATGATAATGAGTACAGGTACAAAAATCACCCTAGTATAAACCTTTGGGGATGGGTAGAGCCTTGACTTCATGACAACGACCCTTTGACCCCATGTTTTTTCTATGTTTTTGTGTGCAGCATTCATGCATTCATTTAAAAAACATTAAAACATTCAAAAAAAATATTCTCTTCTAGTCTCTCTGTTCTTTCAAAATAAACTAAGACTGTGATTGCAAATATCAGAGAAAAGGATTGCACTAATGGATTTCGGTAGAAGGAGAACTCACCAGTATACCTTCAAGGTTCCAAAACTAGAGGATTTGAGAAGGTTAGCGAGGATGATCACTAACCCAGAGGCTTTCAGAGCCAAGCACGGAGGTTTGCTACCACTATTAAGAGTCCATGTGATTAAGGGAATCATGGATGCGCTCATTCAGTTTTATGATCCGGTTTATCACTGTTTCACATTCCCGGATTACCAACTTGCACCAACGCTGGAGGAGTATTCTCACCTGATCGATCTACACAGTACGAATCGAGCTCCATTTTCTGGACTGGAAGAAATTCCAAAGAATCATACTATTGCAAGAGCAATTCATTTGGACGAGTCTGAGGTCAGGGCTCACATGACCGCTAAGGGTGGCATCCAAGGTTTGCCAGCCCAGTTCTTGACAAGGAAAGCCCTGTACTTCACCAGTATAGGAAACATGACTGCTTTTGAAAGCATCTTTGTCTTGCTCACCTACGGGTTATTTTTGTTTCCTAACATCAATAACTTCGTCGATATTAACTCCATTAAGGTTTTTCTCATTGGAAATCCTGTGCCGACTTTGCTCGCAGATGCGTATCATTCTGTACACCTGGGAAATTTGTACAGCGAAGGGGAAATCACATGTTGTGTACCTCTGCTTTACAAATGGTTTATCTCTCACTTGCCCAAGTCTGCTGCTTTTTGGGATTGCAAGAGTGCCTTACGTTGGTCGCAGAAGATAATGTCTCTTACCAACTCTGATATAGATTGGTGTAATAGGATTTATGAGGGAATCAGGATCATTGACCGTTGTGGAAACTTCCCCAACGTACCCCTTATAGGAACTAAAGGAGGAATCAACTACCATCCGGTATTGGTTCACCGTCAATTTGGATACCCGATGAGGCACATCCCACTGGGTGTTCATCTGGAAGGTCTTTTCTTCAAAGAAGGAGAAAACGACATAGCACTAAAGATGGAAATAGTGCAAGCTTGGAAGCATGTTCATAAGAAAGGACGAGAGTCTCTGGGAAAACCGGACTGTGTCTCGGTGGAGCCTTATCTCCATTAGGTACAAACTAGAGCTCTCAAGCTAAAGATGCCTTATCCTCGTTACAGAATTCTTCCGCCAAAGGAGTCTGTCATGTATTTCATGACGGAAACTGAAAAGCTTCAGGTTACTCTCAACAAAATTCAAAAGGAAAGAAGGTCTTGGAAGAACAAGTACCACACCCTCGACATAGAGTGCATCAAAATACAACAATTACTGAAAGAGAAAGACGCTCTGATCGAAATTTTGGAGCAACATGCTGTAGAGAATCAAGATGACCAAAAGAATTTGCTCACTCCTTTCACTTGGCAAAGGAATGACAACCCGACAACGGCCCAAGAGCCCCGGTCAAAGAAAAGGAAGATACCAGAATCAGCACCTGATTTCTCTTCAGAGAGGACTCGGGACCCATTAGCTTAGGTTTCTGTTTCTGCACTTTGTAATCTACTGTATTTCAACTTCTGTAATCTTTTGAATTTCAATAAAAAGGGGTTTCCCCACCGTTTGATATTTGCAATCTAATTGTCGAAGTTTATTTTGATTAAACCAAAAAACAATTAATATAATCATTGCATTCATCATTCTCACATCGCGTATTCTTCTTCCCTACGAATCTCACGTTTGTGTCTCGATTCTAGAGTCAAACTGTCTCATTCGTATAATACTCGGGCCAATCTTCAGAAAAAGATGGATGATCTTGAGGAAGATAACAGAGAGTTGAAAGAAGAGATCGACTCTCTGAGAGAGGATATGAGAAAGCTTCGTAATGACATGCAAACCATGGCAGAAGCTCAGCTACAACGAACTGTGATCTCAGAGATCACCTCAACGCCCATAGTGGAGAGGTATGATCCTAGGTATCAGATACCGAAAGATCGTCCTTGGGGCATGCCGTTAACTATATCCCGGAAGGATATGTTCCGCCGATCACTGAGGATCAGGGAATCACAACAGAAGCCGCTGGGCCTGAAGGTTACAAACTTCGGGAAAGCGAAGATGCCAGAGGCATATTGAAGACTCCTGAAGGTTACAAACTTCGGGAAACGCCAAGACTCACTGCCGTAGTCACGGTACCACCCCCTATGGTGCACACTGTCCCGGAAGGACAGACTCCATAGATACCTTCTGGTAAAAAGGAAACTATGTTTGACAGAATGGATGAATTCCAGGAACAGTTCTTGGAAATGCAGAAGGAACTGCAGGCCATTCGCGGTCAGGATCTATTTGGAAAGGACGCCGCAGATCTCTGCTTGGTCCCAAATGTGAAAGTCCCGCACAAGTTCCAAGTGCCCGACTTTGAAAAATATAAGGGTAACTCTTGCCCTTAAAGCCATCTGGTGATGTACGCTCAGCGGATGTCAGCCCAGACGGAGAATCAGGACCTACTGATTCACTACTTTCAGGATAGTTTAACCGGTGCTGCACTCAAATGGTACATGGGTTTAAACCGTGCTACGATTAGCACATTCAGAGATCTTGGTACCTCCTTCGTCCAACAATACAAATACAATTTGGACATGGCACCCGACAGAGATCAACTCAGATCGATGTTGCAAAAGGACAAGGAAACCTTTAAGGAGTATGCTCAAAGGTGGTGTGAAATTGCCGCTCAAATTTGTCCACCTCTTGAGGAAAAAGAGATGACAAAAATCTTCTTAAAGACCTTAAGCCCATTTTACTATAACCGAATGGTTGCCAGTGCACCCAGTTATTTCACCGAAATGGTCGGCATGGGTGTACGTCTTGAGGAAGCCGTCCGAGAAGGATGTTTGGTAAAAGACACTGGATCGACGAGTGGTACTAAAAAATACGGTAGTGCTCTCCCTAAGAAAAAAGAGCAAGATATTGGGAATATCTCTCTCAGAAAGCAAAGACGACGTTATCAACCGGTAGCAGCTGTGACTCCTGCTATCAACCCTGCGTCTATTCCAACGTATCAACCTCAGGTTGCGTAGAGCCAACCTGACCAGCAAAGGACACAACAGCCTCTTCAGCAGGCTCGTCCTCCATATAACAACAACCATACAACACGGACGCCAGGATTTAATCCTATACCCGTATTGTACACATAACTGTTTCCATTACTACTGGCTAAGGGGCACATTCAGACTAAATCTCCTCTTACAGTACCGGAAAATCCGCCTTTTTGGTTTAAGGTGGATCAAACATGCCCTTATCATCAAGGAGGTTCAGGGCATAACATAGAGACTTGTCTCAATTTCAAGTCCGACGTGCAAAAACTTGTTAGGAGCGGGGTCTTATCCTTCAAGGATACAAATCCTAATGTTCTCACAATATCCGCTGCCTCAACACGAAAAGGCTGCAGTCAATTTGATAGAAGGAGAGACTAACAATGTCTATCAAATTCACGATGTACTCTTGTTGAAAGACCAATCTGGTCAAGATGCATTGTAGACAGAGTGGATATGGCCATGTGCCACCTCATAATTATCACCAGTGTGATATCTGCTCTAAAGACAACCAGGGATGTTCTGTAGTGCAAGCAGCTCTACAGGAACAAATGGATCTTGGATGGATCCAAGAGCACCGAGTTCGTGGAGTTAACATGGTTTACACGAATTCCAACGTCATTCAAAACCACGACATCCGTGTGATGAATGTCAACTTGGTGGCGATGCACTCAAGGCAAAGCCAGTATCATAATCTGCTGCGGCACGATTACAGTTCCTGTCTGATTTGCTCGGTAAACAAACAGGGATGCTCTTTCATACAATAGGCCCTCCAGCGTCAGATGGATCTTGGATGGATCCAAGACTACCATGATAGGAACTCCTATCAAATCAACATGGTTCAGATCTTCGATATTCACGTAATGAATACCAACCTGGTAGAGTTACATGCTGAGCAGGTCCGACTCGGATTCTTAATATCACATGACTATCAAAGCTGTAAAGCGGGTTGCGAAAATGATCGAGGTTGTACCCTTGTCCAGGAGGCACTTCAGCACTTGTTAAATCATTGGTGGATGCCAATCTACATGGATGAAGATACTCAGCAGATTAATATCAGTAATAGAAACCCCACTCGGCGTTAGAGTCAGGATGTCCGATCAGTGGAAGCTAACCTAGTAAGGTTACATTGTATTCAAAGTGGGCGTGGCCAGGTACCACCACACAACTATGACAGTTGTAGCGTCTGTTCGGAAAGTAACCAAGGGTGTTACCTTGTGAGAGCAGCTCTTCAGGGTCAGGTCGATCGTGGAGAAATTCGCTCCTATTCGGGTTCTGGACCCATCAACTGGACGCCGAACTACCTTGCCGAGCAAGTTGAGGATGTTGTCACGATCTCTGGTCATCACAGGACCAGGGATGTTTTTACCATTATTCCTCTACTTGACGAATCTAAAGTTCCCAACCGGGAACGGATCGAGATTACTTATGATGGTCAGAAAAATCAAAAGGCTCCTGTAGTCATCTATCTACCAGGACCGCTACCGTATGAATCAGCTAAGGCGATCCCTTACAAATACGGTGCAACAATAATTGAAAATGGAAAGGAAATTCCATTACCCTCCGTTGTGAACATTGCAGACATCAGTCGAGTAACACAGAGTGGTAGAATCTTCAACCGAGGGGTTGAAGAACTTAACAAGGAAAAGGAACTTCAGACAGAAGCTCTCGATCCCCCAGTCGGTCAATCCAGTAATCCCGACCTTTCAAAAAATGATGATGAGATGCTGAAGTTCATCCAAAGGAGTGAGTACAACATTGTTGATCAGCTATTACAAACTCCTTCAAAGATCTCGGTATTATCGCTGTTGCTCAGTTCAGAGGCCCACAGGGAGGCTCTACAGAAAGTCTTGGAGCAAGCCTTTGTGGAACAAGATGTAACAATCAGACAGTTCGATAGTATTGTCTCTAACATCACTTCCTGCAACAACTTGGGATTTAGTGATGAGGAATTACCTGAAGAGGGTCGTCGTCATAACATGGAACTCAATATCACAGTTAAGTGCCAAGACGATGCTTTAGCCAGCGTACTGGTAGACACAGGGTCAGCCCTGAATGTTATGCCGAAGTCCACTTTGATGCAATTATCATTCAAAGGACCTCCGATGAGGGTTAGCGAGGTTGTCGTCAAAGCATTCGACGGATCCAGAAAAACAGTTATCGGCGAAGTTGATCTTCCCATAACTATTGGTCCTCACACTTTCCAAGTCACTTTCCAGGTCATGGACATCCGGGCAACATACAGTTGTTTATTAGGAAGACCTTGGATACACCAGGCTGGAGCGGTCACTTCGACCCTCCACCAAAAGCTAAAATTCGTCAAGAACGATCAACTTGTCACGGTTTGTGGGGAACAAGCCTTGCTTGTGAGTAACTTGTCATCATCTACTGATATAGAACCCGGGGAGGTTATTGGAACTCAGTTCCAAGCACTGTCGGTAAGCGAGAACAATCAGTTCAGAGGAGGAACCTCGATTTCCTCATGCAAAGATGCTATTAAAGCGGTCGAGAGTACCGATACGATAGGATGGGGACAGCTTGTCATTCCCATTAACAATAAAACAAAGAAGGGTCTTGGTTTTTCTGCAACCTGTACCCGGACAGCTGCCAACGATGAAAGTCTTCATCCCTTTCAAAACTTATTCCACAGTGGAGGTTTTCTTCACCCAGTGTCTCAGACAGTTCATGCTATCAATGAGGAAGATCCCTCTGACACAGATGAAGAATGGAAGTCCTACCTTAACAAGGACGGTTATATGTCTCAGGAAGAGGTGCCTATGCCTTTTTGCTTTCCTACAGAAAGTCTGAGATTTATACCAAGATCAGATGTCGAAATGATCTACGGGGATTGTGATCCGGAAGGATGCCGCGCTCCGCCAAATTCATTAGAGGAAGACACTCCGATGAAAGATAATTTTGACTACACCTACTATGGCCCAATGGATGGTCTGCCAATGTGGCAGCCTTACCCAGGAAACTTGGGGCAAGAAAGTCAGCCGAACAATGAAAATCAGCTGACCATCATTGAACAGAATACCTGTGTCCCCACCATGTCATGGGATCAACACTCAGGTCATTCAAAAACTACTCAACATGAAGATAAATTCGCAACATTTGCAGGACTTGAGTTCATCAACTATGCTTTTCCCGAGGTCAACGTCATTGAGAGAGATGACTCCTCCAGTTCCAAAGAAGTTTGGGACACTCTGGGAGAACCAAGTGGAAAATTTGACTATATGGTCAAGTACACCGCTCCCGAAAGCTCTCGTATCAGGCTCGAGGATATCCAGGCAACTGGATGGGGAGATGTACCTGAGAGCACAAATGTTATGCAAAATGCAACAGAGGAATTCTCCTACGACAATTCTGCCCGGGAGACAGATTCCAATGATCCCGCTCCACCAGAAATCAGTGTCATTTCTGAAGACAAATCAAGGAAGGTGCCAGACTTTGTGATTCACCGAGGAGTTCGCCGCCAATGGGTTGCTGACGAGGTTCCGAAGGTCGTTCATCAGTCAAAGTAATTGCCATCTTTAACCTTTCGCCCTGCCCAGGTGAAACGGATGTTTTGATAGGGCTCGCTTTCTGTAAATATCCCTCTTCGCTTTGCCCAAAGCGACAGAGTTTTGTTTTATAGGGCTGTAGTTTCAAGAATCGACTTGTTCATTAATAAAATAATGTCGTTCTGTAATTTCCGCATTTATTTGCTGTTTTCTCTTTTTGCTTTTTCAGAAAATGGTAATCCTAAAAAAAAAAACATGTAAAAATAAAAACAAGCAGTAAAATAAAACACTGCACACACTTGCATTTTTCTCTATCTCTTCTAAACACGAATCATCACGTCATGCAGATTGCTTGTTTTAAACCCAGTTGAAACATACGATCCGATGCCTTCTCCCAACTTTGAGTTCCCGGTATTCGAGGCTGAAGAAGAAAATGACAACGAAATTCCAGAAGAGATCTCCCGATTACTCAGACAAGAGGAAAGGTCCATTGAACCTCACAAAGAGCCATTGGAAACGGTAAACTTGGGTTCAGAAAAAGAGAGAAAAGAAATCAGGATTGGGGCACTGCTCAGTTCAACTGCCAGAGAGGGTTTGATAAAGCTTCTCAAAGAATTTCCCGATGTATTCGCTTGGTCCTATCAGGATATGCCAGGGTTGGATACCAGCATCGTGGAACATCACTTACCGTTAAGATCGAAATGTCCGCCAGTAAAGCAAAGGTTGAGACAGACTCACCCGGACATGGCCATCAAAATCAAAGAGGAGGTACAGAAACAGATCGACGCGGGTTTCCTCGCTACAGCTGAATATCCTCAATGGTTAGCCAACATCGTACCCGTTCCCAGAAAGGACGGAAAGGTCAGAATGTGTGTTGATTACAGAGATCTGAACAAGGCAAGTCCAAAGGACGACTTTCCTTTACCACACATTGACATGCTGGTAGACAGCACAGCAAAGTTCAAAGTTTTCTCCTTTATGGATGGATTCTCGGGCTATAACCAGATCAAAATGGCACCGAAAGACATGGAGAAAACTTCGTTCATTACCCCATGGGGTACCTTTTGTTACAAGGTAATGCCGTTCGGTTTGAAGAACGCCGGGGCAACCTATCAAAGGGCCATGACGACTCTGTTTCATGACATGATACATAAGGAAATCGAGGTATATGTCGGTGATATGATTGCAAAATCAAAAATAGAGAGGGAGCACGTTGAACATCTGTCAAAATTGTTCGAACGTCTAAGAAAATTCAAGCTCCGCTTGAATCCCAACAAGTGCACCTTCGGTGTCCTTTCAGGGAAACTACTAGGGTTCATCGTCAGCCAGAAAGGAATTGAGGTTGATCCTGACAAGGTCAAGGCCATTCAAGAAATGCCTTCTCCAAAAACTGAAAAACAAGTCAGAGGATTCTTGGGACGTTTAAACTACATCTCCAGATTCATATTCCTTATGACCGCCACATGTGCGCCGATTTTCAAGTTACTCAAAAAGAACCAGGATTGCGTTTGGTCAGAAGATTGTCAAACCGCCTTCGACAGTATTAAGGAATATCTGTTGAATCCTCCGATTCTATCACCTCCTGTGGAAGGAAAACCACTGATCATTTACCTCACAGTCCTAGAGGACTCAATGGGTTGTGTACTTGGCCAACAAGACGAAACTAAAAGAAAAGAGTCTGCCATTTACTATTTGAGCAAGAAATTCACCGACTGCGAGACTCGGTACACGATGCTCGAAAAAACTTGTTGTGCTTTGGCTTGGGCAGCCAAACGTCTTCGCCAATACATGATTCATCATACTACTTGGTTGGTCTCCGAAATGGATCCAATCAAGTACGTATTTGAAAAACCTGCTCTTACGGGAAGAATTGCCCGCTGGCAGATGCTGTTATCAGAATATGACATAGAGTACCACGCTCAAAAAGCCGTTAAGGGAAGTATTTTAGTCGATCATTTGGCTCATCAACCGATTGACGATCAAGAATCAATCGGGTTTGACTTCCCAGACGAAGATGTCATGTATTTAAAAATGAAAGACTGCGATGAACCACTACCCAGTGAAGGGCCAAAACCAGGTTCCCAATGGGGACTTATCTTTGACGGAGCAGTTAACCATTATGGAAACGGAATTGGGGCAATAATTGTTACCCCTCAAGGTACCCACATTCCTTTCACCGCTCGACTTACGTTCAAATGTACGAAAAATGAGGCCGAATACAAAGCTTGTATTATGGGTCTCGAAGAAGCAATTGATTTAAGGATCAAAAACTTGGACGTATATGGTGACTCAGCCTTGGTCATCAATCAGATAAAAGGAGATTGGAACACATACCAATCAGGACTGATTCCTTACAAAGACTATGCAAGAAGGTTGTTACCTTTCTTCAACAGAGTTGAGTATCATCACATCCCTCGTGATGAGAATCACATGGCTGATGCATTAGCCACTATCTCTTCCATGATTAGTGTACGTCAATGGAATGACATACCTAAGATCGACATAATGCGCCTTGAACGGCCCGCTTACGTCTTCACGATTGAAGCAGTCATAGATGACAGACTTTGGTATCACGATATCAAATGCTTCCTTCAGAAACAAGAGTACCCATCTGGGGCACTCAGAAAAGACAGGAAAACCCTCAGAAGATTGGCTAGAAACTTCTTCCTGAGCGGTGACACTCTCTATAAGAGAAATTTTGACATGGTCTTGCTCTGATGCGTAGACAGACCAGAAGCAGACATGCTTATGAAAGAAATTCATGAAGGATCCTTTGGCACTCATGCCAACGGACACACAATGGCGAGAAAAATTTTGAGAGCAGGGTACTATTGGTTGACAATGGAATCCAACTGCTACAAGTACATGAGGAGGTGTCACAAGTGTCAGATATACTCTGACAAAATTCATGTACCGCCATCACATCTCAAAGTGCTTTCTTCCCCGTGGCCTTTTTCCATATGGGGAATCGACATGATTGGCTTGATTGAACCCAAGGCTTCGAACGGACATCGGTTCATCCTTGTAGCCATTGACTACTTCACCAAGTGGGTCGAAGCAGCATCATTCGCTAATGTAACCCGACAAGTGGTGGTCCAATTTATCAAAAACAATATCATCTGCCGTTATGGTGTTCCAAGCGAGATCATTGCTGATAATGGATCTAACTTAAACAACAAGATGATGAAGGAGTTGTGCGCAGAGTTCAAGATTAAACATCATAACTCATCTCCCTACCGACCCAAGATGAACGGGGCGGTAGAAGCGGCTAACAAGAACATCAAGAAGATTGTTCAAAAGATGGTTGTGACCTACAAAGACTGGCACGAGATGCTACCCTTTGCTCTTCACGGTTATCAAACATCTGTCCGCACTTCAACAGGGGCTACCCCTTTCTCTCTAGTGTATGGCATGGAGGTAGTTCTCCCCATAGAAGTAGAGATCCCATCAATCCGAGTATTGATGGAAGCTAAGCTCACCGAAGCTGAATGGTGTCAAAGCCGACATGACGAACTGAATCTGATCGAAGAAAAGAGAATAAAGGCACTATGCCACGGTCAGTTGTATCAACAGAGAATGAAGAGGGCGTTCGACAAAAAGGTCTGACCTCGTGTCTTCAGGAAAGGAGACCTCGTGCTCAAGAAGATACAATCTTTTCTCACTGATTCTCGGGGCAAATGGACTCCAAATTATGATGGCCCCTATGTGGTCACGAAAGCTTTCTCAGACGGCGCCTTGAGGCTTGCAACCATGGACGGAGAGGAATTTGCCTACCCCACGAATGTTGATGTAGTCAAGAAATACTTCGCCTGAACTAAAAAAAAAAACGTCTCGGTGGATTGAAAACCCGAAAGGGCGGTCCAGGCAAAAGTTACAGACAAGAAAAAAAATCATCCCGATGGATTGGAAACATCATAGTACAATCCAGGCAAAAGTTAGGGATAATGGCAAGTAACTATGTTTAACAGAGGCAAGTCCCTCAGCAGCAGTAGTTACATCATTTGTCAGAAAACTCCAGTCAAGGTCATCTTCGACAAAAGTTCAGGATGCTCCGAATTCAAAGTTGGTAGAAGGATAGTGGTCGTTATGTTTCAACGTAGCCCTTTTCCCTATAAATTACCATTTTTAAAACTTTGTAAATACTCAATGGAATCACGCGTTTGGCTGATCTCCATCTTATCAATAAAATTTGAGCCTTGTGCTTTTGTTTGTAATTCTTGTTTGTTTTAGCTTTACAGAACGACGTTGTTAACATGACTAATGACTCTTGAAATAAAACAAAAATGAATTTACTTGGTAAAACTTTTTCTGCTTTTAAAATAAAGATGGCAATTTCTTTTGACTGTTAAACATCGAAAGAACATCAATCGCGTCTCCAAAGGTGTTCGAACCTCAAAGTGCAGAATCAAAGTACTCCTTCTAGACCAGTACGCCTGAATAAAGGGATCAACTGTGTCAGAGACCTTGGTTCGTCTGACATCCACGGCAGAGTTCTTACCTCCTAAGCCCGATCAACGGTATTCCCCGCAGGGATTATCTCTCCTAAGCAAGGTGGAATTGCTATCTTGAACCAGCGATATCTCTGTACGCCCCGCGATGGCCGAGTATCCAGTCATGTTCATCTTTTAGTTTGTGTATCGCGTCAGTTTTGTCAGCATATACATACATACATCATGAATTATTGATTTGCATTTACATTTCATTTTGCATCGCTATCACTCTAGTCGGTCTTATCCCCTAGTGATAAAAGTCCTCTCAATCGAGTTGTCGGACCTTTCCTCGTTGGGAAGTGAATCATCTAAGCAATCTCTCTCCCGTTTATCTCTAGATCAGAGTCGGCACTAGACCACTTTGATAACTTGAACCTCTGAAAGGCCAGAGAACCTTCAACAGATGTCACTCTTCGCCATTTAAGATGATATCCTTGCTTTCCCGGATTAAGGAAAATCCACGGAGAAAGCCTCGTAATCAGAGATTCGGCAGCATGCCAGTTTCGCTCCGAAAAGATCGCGGATGAAAAGGTCATCAGCACCTCAAAATTGGACCCCATCATATGGCATTTCTCCGGGAAGATCCCGAGAAAAGTATGATGTAAGATCCCAAGTGGAAACAGTTTCTCAATAGACTCGCTTTCCCCCCCAGTAGAATCGACAAATGGCATCTCCAACAGAGAAGTTTGTGCACCTCTACAACTCAGACGACTGGGTTCCCCAGCAAGTCTGACATCAAAACTTTTTCCGTCAAATGGCATCTCCCCAGGAAAATTCGGCGAGAAGTTTGAAGGAAAGCCCTACACATAGCGTCCCTTGTCAATAAAGTTTATTGACAAAAGAAACTAAGACCAGTTCCTTGGTAGGAAACCAGGATCGAGGGGAAGTTTAAATCAGAAACTAAGACCAGTTCCTTGGTAGGAAACCAGGATCGAGGGGAAGTTTAAATTAGAAACTAAGACCAGTTCCTTGGTAGGAAACCAGGAACGGGGGGGAGGTTGACAAAAGAAAACTAAGACCAATTTCATGGATACGCTTCAGGGGCCTTATTATGAGAAGTTGGTTGGGTGTATGTCGGCTGGGTTCTCATATCTGGTGCTGGCAAGGGAAAGGGTTGAAAGTGGAATCAAGACAGGAAAGATATCAAGTGGAAATGGATCCTCGTCTGGAGGAAGTAAGAAACCATATGCAGGAAACCCAAAGAAGAGGGAGGGTGACACAAATTCTATTTCCTCCTATCGTGGTAAAGGCAGGGTTCAACAAAATTATACTCAACAGGTTGCTACCGTAGCCATCCCGACTGTGCCTTAGTGTCATACCCCAAATTTTGACCACTAAGATTTCCCATCATTGTGCAAATCATCATCACAATATGGATGAACCATCATGCCTCACCAAATGCCTCAAGGGTTGTTAAGCATTCACTACAATCAAAATTAGGGTTTTAAGCCCTCTCAGAGCTCTTAGACAAAGGATCAATCAAGAAATGACATGATTTTCAACTTGTCTAGCCTCTAACATATCCACAAAGGATCAAGAGGACTCCCACTTTAAGGATTAAGCACAAGGCTGCTCCCTTCTAGGTGAATCAAGTCTCAAGATCGCCAGTATCACCAAATTAGGGTTTTGGTCGACCAGGGCCTCCAGATGGAAAGTTTCATCTGGGCACAAGCCAAAGATCCAAAACACAACCTAATGTACTCCATGGAACCTCATGGACCCACCCATCAAGTCAATTTTGCCTCAGGGGCTGCACACATCAAAAATCAGGAATTAGGGTTTCTTGACCTAATTCACCCCTAAGTTGACTTTTGGGACAAATCATGAACCAAGACCTCAAGAGAGAATTTGAGGGCCTCTAATAAACTATATTGATCCATTTGGAACAATGGATTAATCCAAGAAGCTTGAGCAACAAGTCTCAATTTCATCTGTACCACAATTAGGGTTTTAAGGAAAAAGTCAACTGTAACTTTGACTTTTGACCAGGACATGCTCCCAAGCCCTAGGACATGCCCCAATGTACCCTATGACACCCTTGGAACATGTCCATCAAGTTTGATTTAGGTCAAGGACATGATTTCATGAAGAATTGCACAGTTTGGAATTCATCTGATAAAAAGTCAACTGTGCACAAAAGTCAACTTTGACTTTTTGAGATTTTTCACCAAAATGGATTTTTAACCCTAAAATGATGTTAATTTATGATTTGAATTATCATTCATCAATAAAAATCAAAGAAAGTGGGATAACTTGTAAAAGGGGTAACCATAAAACTTAGAAATTTTTATAAGTTATGGAAAAAGTACCACTAATGCACCAACTTTGGAGGATCATAACTCCTAAACCACATGGCCATTTTTTCTCATCCAAAGATGGATTTGTAGCCCTCATTACCCTCTACAAAAACTTCAACTAGACCTAAGTCCAATTCATTAAGGATTTTGAGTTATGGAGTGATCAAAATCAATAAATCACACTTTGTTCCAACACTTAGTGAAAATTTCACTAAGTCAGATTTTGCTTCACTTTTTGCCAAATGTAGAGGGATTTTTCACTTGGAATCAAAAGAGATCAAAACCAAACTTGTTTAAACAGTTGTTGTATCATGTAAGGGCTTTCCAAAATGGCCAAGAACATTGCCAAATTCATCTTACCCCATGAGATATGACATTGTCAAGTTGCCTTGCTGAAATCTGTCAAAGGCAAGGCAGATTTTGCATTTTGGCTCGATTTGCCAAAATCAGACAAATCCAAATGCTCCTATCCACTTGGACACATCTGAGGATTGAATCTAAAGGGGACAATCACTGAGCCAGACCTCCAAAGTCCATGGAACAATAAATAGCATGTTGAACCTAGAATGGCCAAAATAGGGACAAGACTCCAAATTTGGATTGAAGCATTCAATGGAAGCATCAAGGTGGCATGGACTAAGCCATTCTCATCTGAAATCAGTCAAGACTTATCCAAGACCAAGGGAACCAAAGCTCTGTGCCCTAACCTCTAGTCAATGGCTAGAGGAGACTTGGATTTTCATTTGCCAACATTGGCCAAACCTACTTACCAGCTGCCATTCACTATTCCTTGCAAAACAAACTTGCTCTACTATAAATAGAGCTCAATTGTGATCAGTTTGAGTACACCAAATCCATCAAACAGATGCTTTCCTCAAAATCTCTTCTTTCACTCCAATTTTGCCTTCTAAGGCAAGTAGCTATCGGGTTTTGAGTTTGAGAGCTTTTCCAATCAAACCAATCACTCACACACCTCACATACATCACATATGAGCTGATCAAACACTTAGATCACTTCTGAAACACCAATTTCACAAAATCACCAGCTGGTTGCTCAAATTTTCAACTAAGTTGCAGCTGAGGTACCACAAATTGATCCAGCCAATTTCAATCAAGTCCAACCATTCAAACACACTCCATAGGGTGTAGGGAAGCTGTTCAGATCATCACCACTCATCTGTAACACCTCCAAATCAAAAATCACATTGCACTTGCTGTCACGGCTTAGAGGTAAGCATATACTTGGTCATCTCTCAATCTATGCATATTTCCTCACACAATAATTTGGCCATATGTTCATAATCATGCATGGAATGTTTTCCCTCAATTAATTGCATTGTTTGAATCGTGTATCAAAAATCCTAGCCTTCATGCAGAAATTAGGGTTCTTGAGGTTTCTTCGTGATTTCATGTTTTATGTTTAATTTAAATGAAATTAATGGACATAGACATGATCGTGAGGTTGAGACTAGCATAATGATATGTGGATTGCAGGTTATAATCAAGTATTCAGTGAGATTGAGGAGAAAATGCAAATCAGCCAAACCCAGAACACGCGCGTGTTCTTGGTGTGTTCTTGGCGCCATTTTTGAATAATTCAAATATTTGAATTTTGTGATTTTATTTAATTGATTCAAAAATTAATTTCTCTCTGTGTTTTAATGATTTTGAGTTGATTCTTTTTTTAATAATTCACAAAAATGTTAAAATATTTTATTTTCCCAAAAAATCCCAAAAATATTATTTATTTCATACAATTGATATTTTTGCAAAGAATTAATATTTTAATTGTTTTTGACATTTTAAATATTTTTTCTACATTGATTTTGCAACTTTTAATGCTTTCTAATTATTTTGTAGGTCAATACTTAATTTTTGAAGCATTAATCCAAGATCACAATTTGTTTTTCACATGTTAAACAATTTTGATCATTTTAATTGAATTTTTATTCAATTAAATACATTTTTGAAAACAAATTAGGGTTTTTGGATTAATTCAACCCTCATAAATCATTTTCAAAGCTTTTTGGGCCTCTAATAGAGTGTAAGTCCCAATCCTTTTTTGACCAAAACATTTTGGGCCTCAGTGTATTGTATAAGTCCCGATACCGTCAAAAACAAACGGCGCGATCGTCGCCTTTTGAAAAATTAACCATCTGGGCCTCTCCTCGAGCTATAAGACCCATTTAACACTTTTGGGCCTCTAATAGAGTGTAAGACCCAATCCCCTTTTAACCAAAACCATTTGGGCCTCACTTATTGTATAAGTCCCTCTGCGTTAAAAGAAAATCTCGGCGCGATCGCCATTTCAAACGAAAAATCATCTGGGCCTACCCTCGTGTTATAAGCCCCACTCTTTTTCTTTAAACCTTTTGGGCCTCTTGAGAGAGTGTAAGACCCATCCCTTTGTACAGAAAACATTTTGGGCCTTAGTCACTTATATAAGTCCCTCTGTACAAATTCAACAGTGCGCTCACTGATAAAACCCTGGGCCTCTCCTTGAGCTGTAATCCCCAAAACTTTCTTTTTCAAAGCACTTTCTCCTTTGATTTTTGAATATACTGTTGTTTTCAATCTTTCTTTGTTGAACAACTAACCAAACAGCATGGAAACTCTACAACCGAGTAAGTGGTTATTGCTTTCATTTACCGCTTTCATATACATATAAACTATATTGTGGGGCTGTTTCACTGTAAGTCTTCTTTCATAAACTCATATCAACTGTGTAATAATAGTATAGATATTTAGAGTTTCCCCGGCAACTACGTCTAGAACTAGGTGACGCCGTTTCGTTTATTCATAGAAATAGACAACTAGATCCCCAATAGGATCACCAGATACAGTCTTCTCTTCGGCTGTCCTTATTAGGAATTGTCAAGAAACTCTATTCCCAGAGATGAATGTATTCTCCGTGAATGGCATCTTTGAGTTTCTTCCAAATTCTCAAACTTTCCTAACTTTGATCTATTCTCGGTGAATAGCATTGCCTTGATTTCTCGGGGTTTAGGAACCCACGGGCTTCTCAAAAGCATCGGCCTCCTCTTGGGCATCGTACAAGGACCCACAGGCTTCCTAAAAGCAACCTAGCCTCCTCTTGGGCTTAGTACAAGGACCCTACGGCTTCTTAGAAGTATTCACAGCCTCCTCTTAGGCTTCGTATATTGATCTCTTCCTCCGGGAATGATAGCCTCCTCTTGGGCTTAGTACAAGGACCCGTCGGCTTCTTAAAAGCTTCCAGCCTCCTCTTGGGCTTCGTACAAATTGTCCCGACGACCTCCTAGAGGTATAGGAACAGAACTTAATCATCTGCATAGAACACTCCTTTCGTCGAGTCTACTACTGTTTCTCAAAGCATAGTATAAAAGATAAAACTCTAGACACGGACAGTCTAACTTCCTTGAGTCTCAAAGACATTCTCAAGTGACCCCTTCGTTAAATAGGAAGGAAACCCGCAGACTCGGACAGTCTCAATACCCTTCAGATTTCCCGCTTCCTTAAAGAACAGGAATAACCCGGATCCCTGAGTCAAATCCCTGAGTACAGTGTTGCTCATATAAGAACTGATTTTCTCTTTCAAAATCAGTACACTGGACCTGTCACTTAACTGAAACAGTCACCATAGCCTCCTCTTAGGCTTTGTATAATGATCCTTCTCCAGTGAAGTTAGCCTCTCTCTCGGGCTTTGTACGAGACACATAAGAAACTCCCTCGTTGAGTCAATCACCCCTTTTCGCCTCCATCTCGGGCTTTATACGAGATACAAAAAGGTTCTTATTGAGCCAAACAAATTTTAGCCTCCATCTCGGGCTTCGTACGAGATACAAAAACTCTCTTGTTGAGTCAAATAGCCTCCATCTCGGGCTTTATACGAGATACCAAAAGACTCCCTTGTTGATTCAAAACCTTTTAGCCTCTCTCTCGGGCTTTGTACGAGACACATATTAGCCTCCTCTTAGGCTTTATATAAGAAAACCACTGGTTAATCCAATTAACCTTTTAGCATCAAAGTTGTGCCTCGTTCACAGTAAACAAACATCAAACAACTCCCTTTCATCTAATCGTTGTAAGCGGCAAGCCTCTGGATCATCTACATCCATGCCACTGTCCCTCTTTTAGCATGAGAAATTCCTAAGGAAAGATAGCATTGCTCTACACTGAGTTAAAGTCTTCCCCTTCAGGTTAAAACCCCCTATAAAGGAAATTATGGCATTGCTAGGATCTGCGTATCCCGATTAAATTAATTCTCCTTTATAAACAGTTGTGACATACAACCCCCTCTTTAGAGATGACAAATTCTCTCTAAAGTTGAGACCTTTCAGCTTCACATCTTGGGCTTTGAACAAGATACAAACCAACTTTTTGCTTCACGTCTTGGGCTTTAAACAAGACACCAAAACAACCATTTCCTCCCATAGAATAGGAGGAACTACGAACGCTCTGATTTCCCTGTTTCGGTAAACGGGAATACGTAGGCATAAGATTGAAAGAAAAGATCTTAGCGAGCACACTAAACAAAAACCCAAAATCCCATATCAAAAGCAGTAATTCAAAAGCACCAGTCCTATCATCCTAATCCTTGTTCCCCGCCAGAAACCTGTCATTCTGTTAAATAGCACAAGAAAGGCCCCCCCCCCCCCCACAATGATAGCATTCGTAACCTAACAGACCGCTGTTTAAACTCAGTATGCAAGCAGGGTTAATTGGAGACATCTATTTCCCTTCCTTCATCAGCTTCAATAGGATAAAAAATGAATCGACCTGTAGTTTTAAGCTCAACCGCAGAGAGCGACCAGCGCCTAAGAACCGCGTCCAAAATCGCTCGCTACACTTAGCAACAGAACAACGCTCCTCGCCGATATCCCGATAGGCTGAGAATAGCAAATCGGCATTTTGAAACTCCACCAATGCCGTACTCTCAGTTACTACAACATCTTTTGCAACTATAGTTAGTACATAAAAGAACTTTGGCCCCACTTATTGGCACTCCTCTGCTAGGGTATGACGCTAATTCACATTGTGAATTTCATTCAGGAGCGCCCGGGCATCATATAGACAACTGTAAAGCCTTCAAGCATAAGGTACAAGATTTGCTTAATTCTAAGGCAACTGATTTCACCAACGGCGGCCCGAATGTCATTCAGAACCCAATGTCGCCGCATGGAGCAGCGAGGGTCAATACAGTTGAAGATAGGGAGAATTTGAATTTGATATATGATGTGAATAATTTGAAGACTCCATTATTGTTCATTAAAGAGCAGTTGTTGAAAGGAGGGGTATTCCCAGGATGTAAGAATGATTGTCATAGTTGTACACTGCAGTTAGAGGGTTGTAATTTGTTGAAAGCGGGCATACAGAGAATGATTGATGAGGGTCAGTTATAGTTTGACAGGATGAATGTTGAGAAAAAGATTGTTGATGATGACGATGATAATGATGTTGCCACAATTTCTATCCCATACAAAACTATCCATATTTCAGCACCGATGCGGCAGGCACTTATTGTTATTACTACGCCCGGACCAATTCCTTATGAGAGTACCAAAGCGATTCCATGGAACTATGGAGCAAAGGTATTTTGTAACGGGCAAAAGCAAGAATTAGTAGGATCTTCTGATGTTGGCTCAAGTGTTGAAAATATTGTTGGGGCTGGTGGAATTACTCGCAGCAGTAGGGTATTTTCACCATCAGATGAGAATGTGGGCAGTTCAGGTAAAGACAAAGATAAACAGGTGGTAGATGATTCCACCCCGAATCAGACTAATGATACTTCTTTTTCAAAAGACGTAGAGGAGTTTATAAGGTTGATTCGAAAGAGTGATTACAAGATTGTTGATCAGCTTAATCAAACACCGTCAAAAATTTCTATCCTATCATTGATGCTATGTTCTGAAGCCCACAGAAATGCTTTGTTGAAGGTGTTAAATACTGCTTATGTACCATAGGAAATTTCAGTAAATCAACTTGAAGGAGTGGTGACGCATGTGAATGCTGGAAATGGTTTGGGATTTACCGATTTGGATCTGACCCCTGCCGGAAGAAATCATAATAATGCCTTGTATATTTCCTTGGAATGCAAAGGCTCCTTGATGTCTCATGTCTTAGTAGATACAGGGTCTTTTCTGAATGTTCTGCTGAAGAAGGCCCTTATGAAGCTTGAAACTCAAGGTTTGATCTCTAGGCCAAGTGATTTGGTTGTGCGGGCATTTGATGGATCAAAAAGGTCAGTGTTTGGTGAGGTGGTGATGCCTATTAAGGCCATACCAAAATTTTTTGATGCAACTTTCTATATCATGGACATCCAACCGACCTACAGCTGTTTGTTAGGTCGTCCTTGGATACATTCTGTCGGAGCGGTAACATCTACCCTGCATCAGAAGCTGAAATACATGGTTGAGGGTAAAGTGGTCATAGTATGTGGGGGAGAAGATATAATGGTTAGCCATTTGTCGACATTTAAGTATGTTGAAGTTGATTGAGAGATCCATGAAACTTTATGTCAGACCTTTGAAGCTATTCAAATTCAGAAGAAGCCTCTGGTGGAGGATAAAGGGCCTAAGGTTTTGATGTCTTCATTCAAAGAGGCACGTGGTGGTTGAGTCTAGTGGTTCTCAAAGGTGGGGCCAGATTCTTGAAGTTTCGATGAAGCAAGATAAATATGGTTTAGGGTACAAGCCATCAAAGCCACCCCAAGATCCCCCAAGATACAGTGGTCCAGTCCGGTTTACAAGTGTTGGGGTGTTTTTCAACAGGATCAATGCAATAGGGGATAATGAGGTTGATAGTGACTGTGATATGGATGATTGGATCCGCCCTTGTGTTCCATGTCAGGAATTATGCAACTGGTTTGCTGAAGAAGTCATTCGGGTCACCTTTGAAGAGTAATTTTTATTGTCTTTGCATATGTTAAGTCCTGCGTTCTGCCCAAGACGTAGTGACTCATTCTGTAGAAAAATGGCAATGTGTTTTTCTTTATTCAATGTTGCATTCATAATAAACATAAAACATAACTCATGCAGGTCTGTCATCTCAGATTCCACTGATAATGATTCAGCTATGGCTCGGTATGACTTTGATAATCCCATTTATCAAGCTGAAGAAGAGACTGACGAAGACTGTGAACTGCCCGAGGAATTGGCCAGACTTCTGAAACAGGAGGAAAGTATTATTTTACCTCATCAGGAGGATATTGAAGTTGTCAATTTGGGCACTGAGGACATTAAAAAGGATATCATAATTGGCGCTGCTTTGGAAGACAGTGTCAGGGGAAGATTGGTTGAAAAGCTTTGAGAGTATATGGACATCTTCGCCTGGTCTTACCAAGACATGCCTGGGCTTGACACGGACATCTTCGTGCACCGTTTGCCTCTTAAAGAGGGTTGTCCTCCGGTCAAGCAAAAGCTAAGAAGAACGAGACTGGACATGGCTGCCAAAATCAAGGAAGAGGTTCAAAAACAGTTAGATGCTGACTTTCTTGCTGTGACTAATTATCCTCCGTGGGTTGCTAGCATCGTTCCTGTACCTAAGAAGGATGGAAAGGTCAGGATGTGTGATGACTACCGTGAATTAAATAGAGCAAGCCCGAAAGACGACTTCCTGCTCCCCCACATTGACGTGTTAGTCGATAACACTACTCAATACTCTATATTTTCCTTCATGGATGGCTTCTCTGGGTATAACCAAATCAAAATGGACCGAGAGGACATGGAGAAGACTACTTTCATAACACCGTGGGGGACTTTCTATTATAAGGTAATGCCCTTTGGATTGAAAAATGTTGGGGCAATCTATCAGCGGGCAATGGTGACTCTCTTTCATGATATGATTCACAAAGAGATTGAGGTCTATGTTGATGACATGATTGCGAAGTCCCAAATGAAGGAAGAGCATTTGGTAAATCATCAGAAGTTATTTGAAAGGTTAAGTAAATTCAAGCTGAGGTTGAATCAGAATAAGTGCACCTTCAGGGTGAGATCAGGTAAACTGCTGGGTTTCATTGTTAGCGAAAGGGGTATTGAGGTAGATCCTGCTAAAGTAAAATCCATGCAAGAGATGCATGAACCGAGAACGGAAAAAGAAGTTCGTGGTTTTTTGGGGAAATTGAACTACATAGCCAGGTTCATCTCTCATCTTATAACCAAGAATGACGAGACATGCAGAAAAGAGCATGCCATCTACTACCTGAGTAAAAAGTTTACTGATTGTAAGTCGAGGTACTCAATGCTGGAAAAGACATGTTGCGCACTCGCTTGGGCAGCTAAGCGTTTGAGGTAGTATATGTTAAACCACACAACCCTGTTAATTTTGAAGATGGATCTGATAAAGTATGTGTTTGAAAAGCAAGCACTTTCTGGGAGGATTACTCATTGGCAGATGGTTTTGACAGAATACGATATTCAGTATGTTTCCTAGAAAGCCATCAAGGGAAGTGTTATGTCAGAATATCTCGCTCAACAACCGATTAAGGATTATCAACCGATGAAGTTTGAGTTTTCGGACAAAGATATCATGTATCTGAAAGCAAAAGACTGTGATGAACCTTTGCCTGACGAGGGACCTGAGATCTGATCCCAATGGAGTTTAATCTTTGACGGAGCTATCAATGCATATGGTAACGGAATCGGGGCAATCATTACTACTTCAAGTGGTACCCATATACCCTTCACTGCCCGATTAACGTTTATATGCACCAACAACGAAGCAGAATATGAAACATGCATCATGGGGTTAGAAGAGGCTATTGATTTCAGAATCAAGAACTGTGATGTGTATGGTAATTCTGCATTGGTAATCAATCAGATTAAAGGTGAGTGGGAAACTCGCCAGGCAAACTTGGTGCCTTATAAGAACTATGCCAGAAGATTGTTGTCGTTCATTGATAGGGTTGACTTCCATCATGTACCCCGGGCTGAAAATCAGATGGCAGATGCGTTGGCAATGCTAGCTTCAATGTACAAAGTGAATTTATGGAATAAAGTTCCAGCAATAAGAATCATGCGTCTTGACATACCAGCCTTTGTGTTTGCAGTTGTAGAGGTATCAGATAGCAAGCCATGGCATTATGACATCAAATGCTTTCTCAAGAGTCAAGAGTACCCATTTGGGGCATCTGCCAAGGATAAGAAAACTCTGAGGAGGCTAGTTGGAAATTTATTTTTGAATGAGGACGATGTGTTATACAAGAGGAATTTTGATATGGTCCTGTTGTGTTGTGTTGATGAACACGACACATGCCTGTTAATGGAAGAGGTTCATGAGGGTTCGTTCGGTACTCATGCTAATGGGCATGTTATGGCGATAAAACTGTTGAGGGCAGGGTATTACTGGATGACTATGGAGTCTGATTGTTTCAAATATGCCAGAAAATGCCATAAATGCCAGATTTATGCTGATAAGGTGCATGTACCGCCTACCCCTCTAAACGTATTGGCATCTCCTTGGCCCTTTGCTATGTGGGGCATTGATATGATTGGAAAGATTGAACCGACTACCTCTAATGGGCATCGCTTCATTCTGTTTGCTATTGACTATTTCGCAATGTGGGTAGAAGCAGCTTCGTTTTTCAACATCACTAAACAGGTAGTCGCCAGGTTTATAAAAAAGAACATCATTTGTCGCTATGGTATCCCAGAGAGAATCATTACTGATAATGGTTCAAATTTGAATGACAAGATGATGAAGGAGTTATACCAGAGTGTCATACCCTAAATTTTGACCACAAGATTTCCCATCATTGTGTAAATCATCACCATAATATGGAGGTATCTTCATGCCTCATCAATCCTCTCAAAGATTGTTGAGCATTCACCTCAACCAAGGATTAGGGTTTTTGAGCCCTCTTAGAGCACTCAGGAAAAGGATCAATCAAGAATTGACATGATCTTTAACTTGTCAAGCCCCTCAAACATCCATGAAGGATCAAAAGGTCTCCCACATCAAGAATCAAGCATAAGAATGCAACATTTCAAGCTGATCAAGCCTTAAGATCACCAGTGTCACCAAATTAGGGTTTTGGTCGACCAAGGTCTCCAGAGGGAAATTTTCATCTGGGCATGAGCCAATACTTCAGAACATGATTCAACAAGCTCAAAGGGACCTCATGGATCTAATCATGAGTTCAAAATAGCCTCAGGGGATGCATTCATCAAAAATCAGGAATTAAGGTTTCTTGACCTAATTCACCCCTAAGTTGACTTTTGGAGCAAGGCATGAGCCAAGACCTCAAGAAATGTTTTGAAGAACTCAAATATCTTATATTTATCCTCTCACAAGTTTAAATTGACACAAAGAACTTGATTCATGAGCAATGCAAGGATTCAAATTCACCTGGACCACAAATTAGGGTTTTTGAGAAAAAGTCAACCATACCTTTGACTTTTGACCAAGACATGATCTCAAACCTTGGGAAATGATTCAAGACACTCTAAAACACCTATGGAATCCATCCATTAGGTTTCATTTAGCCCAAGAACTTGATTTCATAAAGGATCACAAAGTTTGAAATTCATCTGATAAAAAGTCAACTGTGCCCAAAACCAAGTTTGACTTTTGAGATTTTTTGTCAAATATGGCTTCTTCAAGTCAAAAACAATGATAAATTATGGATTGGATCATCATCCATCAATAAAAATCAAGAAAAGTGAGGTTACTTGCAAATGGGGTAATCTTAAGAAACTCAAAATTTCACTAAGTTATGGAAAAAAGATGATTTTTACCCAACTTTGCAAGACCATAACTTATGATCCAAGCAACCATTTTCTTCCATCCAAAGCTCAATTGAAAGCTCTCATTACATACTACAAAAGTTTCATACTGGTCCATAGTCAAAAGAGGCATGGATTTTGAGTTATAAAGCCATGAAGTTAGGGTTTCATGGGATTTCCACTTTTGACACATAGTGAAATTTTGGGACAGAATCTGTTTGCATTTTTGTCAACTTTGAGGTCATTTTTCTCCATGATCCACATTGATCAAAGACCAAAGGTAAACATCAAAGTTGAAGTATGATGTACAAACTTTCCAAAGAGTACAAGAACATCATCAAACTCCATTTGAGCAAAGAGATATGGAGTGATCAACATGCCTTGCTGCAAACTGTTTACAAGACAATTCTGGTCATTTCTTGCTAGCCACGATTGTTTTGTCAAGAGCAATGATCATGGAACTACACCAATTCAATGTGATCAGAGTGAGTCACAACAAACCTGCATAATTGTGTCAAAGAATCAAGAAAAATATCAAGTTAGAATGATGAACTTTGTCTTCTTATGCCTTGAATTCAAATGGCATTTATGTGCAATAGTGCACATTCAACAAAAGGATGAACTTTGTCTCCTTAGTCAAGATGCTCACATAAACAACAATAAAAATGACTGAGGAATGTGGAATTAGTCAAAAGTTAGCTATGCCACTTGAGAGAGCTATTGTACCCTAAGAAGTAAAGATACCAATCCAAAACCATTGAACCAAGTTCTTATCTTCCAATCTGAAGTTGTTCATCCAAGACAAAGCCATCGACCTATAAATAGAGGTAACATTGCTTCATTCAGATCACACCAAAACAACCACAATGCTTGTTTTCTCACAAATTCTTCCTCTTGCAAAATTCAAAGTTCTCAAAGAGTGAAAACTTGGAATTCTCAAACCAGTCCAAAACTCCACTCAAACCAAGCATCCAAAAACTTCACATAAGCATCATAAAAGTGATCCATAGCCTCAAAACACTTCTGTAACATCAGAATCACCAAGTTCACAACAAGTTTATTAAATATATTTGATATTTTATATCATTTTTATTTAATTTTTCTTTAAAAAATTTATTTTTAAATAAAATTAGGGTTTATCCTTGATTTTTAAAACTTTTCAAAACTTCATTTGAAACACTTGGGCCTCTATTAGAGTGTAAGACCCAACCCCTTTTGTAAATAAATAATTTTTGGGCCTCTGTCATAGTATAAGTCCTAGTGCGATTTTCAAAATAACGGTGCGTTCACTGTTTTCATTTGGGCATTTCCTTGAGTATAAGCCCCACTTTTCTTCTTTCAATAATCAATTTTGGGTCTCTATTAAAGTGTAAACCTTTTTGTACATAAATAAATTTTGGGCCTCTGCTGTAGTATAAGTCCCACAACGTCTTTCGGTATCGCAGTGCGATCACTGTTTTCAAGTAATTCATCTGGGCCTCTCCTTGAGTATAAGCCTCAATCTTTTGTACATAAACTTGGTTTTAAACAATAAACAACCTCCATGGGACTCTCCTTGAGTTGTAAGCCCTATACCTCTATTTTCAAAATCATCTGTCTGTTTTTTTACTGGTACAAAGAGGAGCATTATTCTTGGTGAAGCTGCTCTTAGACCACTTGGGCCTCTCTTTGAGTTATAAGCCCCAAACATTCTTTTCTTTTTAAACAACTTTCTTTTTTCAAAAATCAAAGTTTTCTCAAAACTTCTTCAATTTCTAAAAACCCTAATCATACAGTTGTAGTCAATACAATCAATCACAATACACTTGAGCCTCTTTTCAGAGTGTAAGACCCAACATCTTCTCAAATCATTGCCTACTTGTTTATATATATCTGTTAATTCATTTATTTGTATATGCTTGTGCACACCTATCTAAAGTTTCCCCAACAGTTAGGTCATCCTCAGTTTACCCTTTAGGTCAAACAATAAGGATACTCATAACTTAGTTCAAAAACTAGTTCCCCGATAGGAAACTTCCCCAAATACAGTCTGCCTCCTCTTGGGCTTTATTCAATATGGAAATAAGAAAGACACTATTTTCGGTGAAACTTTTCTTAAGACTTTCAAAACTTAGAAACATATAAAAGAAATTCATATAGTCTAGACCTTCTCCTGGATTTCAATAATCCTCAGCAAGAGTCATCCTCCTCTTAGGCTTTATATAATGATTTTCCCAAACAGCCTCAATCTTGGGCTTTGTACAAGATAGATATAACACTCCTCAATGGAGTCATTTTCTTTCAGCTTCAACCTTGGGCTTTGAACAAGGCACACAAAAAACAACAACCCCTCTGTAGGAAGATACCTCTTCTATACATCACATATCAAAGCAAATAATCAAAACCTTTTTCCAGATAATTGATGTAGGCACACTTGTTGATTCAAAATCCAAGCTGGAGTCCTTCCTTTATCATGGTTAAAATTTCTCTTTCATCCAACTGATGTAAGTGGCAAGCCTCTGGATTCTACACATCCAAGCCAATGTCCCTCTCTTAGCACGAAAGATTCATAAAGGAAAAAGTGGCATTGCTCTACAATGAGTTAAAGCTTCTTCCTTTATGACATCTCTCTTATAAAGGAAATTATAGCATTGTTGGATCCCATATTCCAGTTAAAGTAATTTCCCTTATAACCAATTACCTGACATTTTGTGATGAACAGGTGAGATATCTCCCTTTAGAGATGACAAATTCTCTCTCTCATTCAACTTTAGCTTCAATCTTGGGCTTTGAACAAGACACCAAATATTTTTCGTCCCATAGAAATAGGAGGAACTACGATTGCTCTGATTTCCCAAATCTCTTTACGTGAATACGTAGGCTTAAGATTACGAAATCTTAGCGAGCACACAAATCAAAATTCTAGGTCCAGTACCTTCCCAAAAACAATAGAAAACCCGAAAACAACAAAAACACTTCCTCAATCCTCCCAAAGGAGAAACTTTCCCAATCAACAACAAATAGACTTAAGAATGCATTTTAAACAGTAGAAAATACCTGCAAATAAGGGTTCCCATAGACAACTAGAGATACTCTAGGTGCTAATAGCTTTCCTTTGTGCAACCAAACCCCGATCCCCGATCTCTTAGCATTTGATAAAGAAAACACTTGCGTGTAGGGTTAGTATAATATATCTTTGTTATTTCTTTGATTTTGTGGTTGGCATTTATTTTGCTAAAAATATTCTAGCAGCAAGATGTTGAAACAAGATGTTCTAATATTCTGCATTTAACATGTCGGATAAAGATGTCCCATCCTGGATCATAGGACATCGCGTCTGATTTTGGTTTGAAAGAAAGATTCTGTTAGTTGTTATTTGTTACTGAATATTCTGTGAATATTTAGTTATCCTATGTGGCATCCAAAGTATTTTGGGTTGAGTTTTTGTGTGTTGGTTTTCGGATTTTCAACATTTTCTAAATATGGAGACATATTAGGAAACTTTAGATTGAAGACATATTTTCTTGGAGTTTATTTTGCAGAATTGTGTGCAGTCTCTTTGCTGCGTTTTGAAGCCCAATCCAGTCCAGATTTAATGATATATATTGACTGGTGTAAACCTAGTTTAGGTGTGGAACTTACGTGTGTTTTGTTAGGGTTTTTTTAGTGTTATTTGTGAGCCTAACTGGTATCATTCTGATAACAGTACAAGGATTGGTTTTGTGTTGTAAGTTCTGTCAGTTACTCATAAGCTTTTAAGCATTGAGTTTCTTGTGTGTCAATTCTCATAAGCTTTGAAGTATTGAGAATTGTATGTTTTGAAAGTGTGGCTTTCATTTTGTTACTTGTGTTGAAAGGAACCAGTCACGGTTTGTGATTGAAGAGGGATTTGAGGAGGGCCTCATACCTAGGTGAGTTTTAGGTAGAAGTCATAGGAAGAGTAGTGATTAAGTGAGCGGATTATAACTGGGTGTGGTTGCTGTATTTTCTGTGAATTGATACTATCGTATATTGATTTTGTCCCTGGCTTGGTAGCCCCCAAAGTAGGATTGTTGATCCGAACTGGGTAAACATATCACTGTGTTCTTTACTTTCTGCACTGTTATTATTGTTAACTTGTTCATTGTGTTGGATATCAGTGTCTCAACATCTGTGTAGGACATCTGATATCTGTGCCAGAATTTCAATTGGTATCAGAGCTTGCACCCTTGTCTGGTTCTGGTTGAGATTCAGGGAAGGTACTTTCTGGTGCAATGGACAAGGATGGAGGATTTTTGAACAAACCACCTCTGCTTGATGGTTCCAACTATGACTACTGGAAACCAAGGATGGTAGCATTCATCAAATCCATGGATGATCAAGCATGGAAAGCTGTTATCAAAGGATGGGAACCCCCAAAGGTTAGAGATGGAAAGGGTAATCCTACTTATGTGGTGAAGGAAGAGGAAGACTGGGATGATGCAGACTACAAAGGGTCCTTGGGAAATTCCAAAGCCATGAATGCATTGTTTAATGGTGTTAACAAAAATATCTTCAGGTTGATTGAACACTGCACCATTGCAAAAGAGGCTTGGCAGGTCTTGAAGGTTGCTCATGAAGGGACTTCAAAGGTGAAGATGTCAAAACTTCAGCTTCTCACTACCAAGTTTGAGAATTTGAAGATGAAGGAAGATGAGAGCATTCATGATTTTCACATGAACATTATTGAGATAGCTAATGCTTTAAGTGCCCTAGGTGAAAAGATGTCTGATAGCAAACTGGTCAGAAAAATCCTCAGATCTCTACCTAAGAGATTTGACATAAAAGTGACTGCTATAGAGGAAGCTCAGGACATAGATAAGATGAAAGTGGATGAACTTGTGGGATCACTTCAAACATTTGAATTGGGGATCAGTGAAAAGTATGAAAAGAAGAAGAGTATAGCTTTTGTGTCAAATGCTGGTGATTCAGACGATGAAGGTGACTTGGTCAGAGATGAAGGGGTGTCTAAAGATCTGGTATTACTTGGAAAACAATTTAACAAAGTGTTGAAAAGGATGGACTGGAAGTCAAGAGCAAATGTTCATAACAAGTCACTCGACATCAGTAAAAACCAGGATGGAGGCAGAAGGTCCAGAACTGAAGAAGACTCCAATCAAGGGAAGAGAGTTCAGTGTTTTGAATGTGAGGGATTTGGGCACATAAAAACTGAGTGTCCCACGTATCTCAAAAGGCAGAAGAATGGCTTATTTGTGTCTTGGTCAGAAAGAGAGTCTGAGAGTGATCTTGAAGAAGAATCAGCAAAATTGGTGACAGCCTTGACTGAAATCTGTAAGTCTGATGGAGAAACAACTTGTGAGTCTGATTCTGACAAAGAATATTATATTGGAGAACTCACTAAGCATAAATTTATCACTGGGTTTTCAGAGTTGTGTATCAAGAATGAAGAAAGGTGCCAGATAATATTAGAACAGAAGGTTCTGATAGCTCAACTAGAAGCTGAGAAGGAAGAACATCTATCAATCATTGGTGATCTTAAAGAGGAGGTTATATGGCAAAAGTCAAAACTTGACAATATGACCAAATCTATAAGGATGCTGAACAATGGTTCCACGCAGCTGGATGAGATTCTTCAGACAGGGGAAAATGCTGGAAATGTACAAGGCTTGGTTTTAACAATCAAGCAGAGAACTACAAGAAGTCTGTATTAAAGTTTGTTCCTCAGAAAATAAAGCAAGAGGAGGAGATGTCAAATCACATGGTTCAACATCAGATGAAACATCAGAAAATAGTATGTAGTTCAAAGTATAAACCATGGAGATGTCATTATTGTGGAAAGATTGGTCACTTAAAGTCCTTTTGCTACAATTTGCATGGTTATCCCAAAACTGCTCATCAACAAAATAAAGGACAGAATTGGGCTAAAGTAAAGAAAAGATAGACTCCTAGAAATATGATGGCTGGTTTCATAGCACATACCTCTCTCAGAGCATCTGCAAGGGAAGATTGGTACTTTGATAGTGGTTGTTCAAGACACATGACTGGTGTGAAGAAGTTTTTGTCAGATATCAAGCCTCACTCTACCAATTATGTCACTTTTGGGGATGGATCAAAAGGTGAAATAAAAGGTGTTAGAAAGCTGGACTACACAGGACAACCAAATCTAGATCGCGTTCTATTTGTCAAAGGGCTGACTGCAAATTTGATCAGTATAAGCCAACTGTGTGATCTAGGACTCAAAGTAAATTTCACAAAATTTGAATGCCTAGTAACCAATGAAGAAAATGAAGTTGTCATGAAGGGAACCAAGTCTAAGGATAACTGCTATCTGTGGAATCCTCAAGAATCAGAAAGTTTGTCTACCTATTTGATGTCAAAGAAAGATGAAACCAACTGTGGCATCAGAAATTGGGTCACCTACATTTGAAAGGGATGAAGAAAGTTCTGTCAAGTGAGGCTGTTAGAGGTATTCCCAAGCTGAAGATTGACGAGGATAGAATATATGGTGAATGTCAAGTTAGGAAGCAAACAAGGATGTCACACAAAAAGCTTCAACATCTTACCACAACTTCTAGAGTTCTGGAGCTGCTTTACATAGACTTAATGGGACCTATGCAGGTTGAAAGTCTTGGTGGGAAGAAGTATGCCTATGTTGTCGTTGATGATTACTCCAGATTCACCTGGATAAGCTTTATCAAAGAGAAGTCTGAAGTATTTGCAGCTTTCAAAGAATTGTGTCAAAGGATTCAACGAGAAAAGGATTGTGGTGTTGTACGAATCAGAAGTGACCATGGGAAAGAATTTGAAAATAGCAGGTTTGAAGAGTTTTGTTTATCTGAAGGAATCACTCATGAATTCTCATCACCAATCACTCCTCAGCAAAATGGTGTGGTGGGACGCAAGAATAGGACTATTCAAGAGTGTGCAAAGGTCATGATTCATGCCAAAAAGCTTCCATACCATTTTTGGGCTGAAGCCATGAATACAACTTGCTATATACACAATAGGGTGACTATCAGATCAGGTACTTCTGTTACTCTTTATGAGCTATGGAAAGGTAGAAAGCCAAATGTGAAATATTTCCATGTTTTTGGGAGTAAGTGCTATATCTTGGCGGATCGTGAGCAGAGGAGAAAGATGGATCCTAAGAGTGAGGAAGGGATATTTTTGGGATACTCTACAAACAGCAAAGCATATAGGGTATTTAATTCCAGAACTAAGGAGATGATGGAATCCATAAATGTGGTGGTTGATGACTCTGGCAAAGACGAAGATGTCCCAGATGATGTTGGAACATGCTTTCCCATGAACAATGAAATCTCACAAGACACTGAGTCCGCAGAAGATAATGCTCAAGAGACCGACACTAGACCTGAGAATGAAGAGGTAGAGGATGCTAACAGGGGACCCTCTATAAGGGTTCAGAAGGATCACCCTAAGGAGTTGGTTATTGGAAATCTGAATGAAGGTGTAAGAACCAGAACGAGGGAGGCTGTGTCAAATGCCTGTTTTGTTTCAAAGCTTGAACCAAAGAATGTTAAAGAGGCATTGAAAGATCAGTTCTGGATAAGTGCTATGCAGGATGAGCTTTGTCAATTCAAGAGGAATGAAGTCTGGGAACTGGTACCACGACCAGCAGGAACAAATGTGATTGGAACAAAGTGGGTTTATAAGAATAAGTCTGATGAACAAGGAGTTGTTACCATAAACAAAGCCATACTAGTTGCTCAAGGATACACACAGATTGAAGGAGTAGATTTTGATGAAACATTTGCTCCTGTGGCTCGATTGGAATCCATCAGATTGTTGCTAGGAGTGGCATGTTTTTTGAAATTCAAATTGTTTCAAATGGATGTCAAGAGTGCCTTTCTGAATGGCTGTCTTAATGAGGAAGTTTATGTTGAGCAGCCTAAAGGGTTTGTGGATCCAAATTTTCCTAGTCATGTCTACAAGCTAAAGAAGGCTTTGTATGGTTTGAAACAAGCTCCAAGAGCTTGGTATGAAAGGCTGACTGAATTCTTAGTCAAACATGGATACAGGAAAGGTGGTATTGATAAAACACTCTTTGTTAAGGAGAAGGATGGGAAACTAATGATTACTCAGATTTATGTAGATGATATTGTGTTTGGTGGGATGTCGGATGAAATGGTCCAACATTTTGTCAACCAAATGCAATCTGAATTTGAAATGAGCTTGGTAGGTGAATTGACTTACTTCCTTGGATTGCAAGTCAAGCAGATGGAAGATTCCATTTTTATTTGTCAGAGCAAATATGCAAGGAATATTGTGAAGAAGTTTGGATTAGATAATGCCAAGCACAAGAGAACTCCTGCTCCTACTCACTTGAAGTTATCCAAAGATGAAAAGGGAGTGAATGTTGAACAGAGTTTATACAGAAGCATGATTGGCAGTCTGTTGTATCTCACAGCAAGTAGGCCAGACATAACCTTTGCAGTTGGTGTATGTGCACGATACCAAGCAGAACCCAAGGTCAGTCACATCAATCAAGTTAAGAGAATTCTTAAGTATGTGAGTGGTACATGTGATTATGGGTTGTTGTACTCCCATGAATCAAGTTCCATTTTAGTAGGATACTGTGATGCTGATTGGGCTGGAAGTGCTGATGATAGGAAAAGTACCTTTGGAGGTTGTTTCTTTTTGGGAAATAATCTTATTTCATGGTTTAGTAAGAAGCAGAATTTTGTATCTCTTTCTACTGCTGAAGCTGAGTATATAGCAGCTGGAAGTAGTTGTGCTCAACTGGTGTGGATGAAGCAAATGTTATCTGAGTATAATGTCACACAAGATGTCATAACATTATTTTGTGGCAACCTGAGTGCTATTAATATTTCTAAAAATTCTATTCAACATAGCAGGACTAAGCACATTGATATCAGGCATCACTTCATCAGAGAACTTGTGGAGGACAAAGTCATAACTCTTGAGCATCTTAGCACAGAAAATCAGCTTGCTGGCATATTTACCAAGGCTCTGGATGCAGTTCACTTTGAAAACCTGAGGAGTAGACTTGGGGTTTGTATTCATGAAGAACTATAGCAATTAATGTTCTTTCTGGCTTCCAGATTAAAAAGAATAAAGGTAATTCTAGTAGTGCAGCTTGTGCAGGTGTTTATGAAGGGAAAGATGCTGAAGTTTGTGCATGACATTTGGTCATGTGATGTTGTGTGCATCTACTGTCTGATGCTATTTATTCTGGTTTATGACTCGACCATTTCTCAAAATTAATAACTGTTCTACTTGCCTTTGTCATATTTATGGCTAAAAAGGGGGAGTAGTGTGCTTGTGGTGTGCTTGTGCTGGTGCTGCAGTTGAGGGGGAGAATGTGGTTGTGTTGCTGCAGTTGAGGGGGAGTTTTTTTTTGTGTGAATTTTTGCTGCTATACTGTTATGGTGTGTTTTTCACTGCTGTCTCTGATATTTATGTTTTGCTTGTGTTATCTTTGCTAGATTGATTGGTGTGTAGTTTTAGCCAAAATAAGCCAAAGGGGGAGATTGTTATTTCTTTGATTTTGTGGTTGGAATTTATTTTGCTAAAAATATTCTAGCAGCAAGATGTTGAAACAAGATGTTCTAATATTCTGCATTTAACATGTCGGATAAAGATGTCCCATCCTGGATAATAGGACATCGCGTCTGATTTTGGTTTGAAAGGAAGATTCTATTAGTTGTTATTTGTTACTGAATATTCTGTGAATGTTTAGTTATCCTATGTGGCATCCAAAGTATTTTGGGTTGAGTTTTTGTGTGTTGGTTTTTGGATTTTCAACATTTTCTAAATATGGAGACATATTAGGAAACTTTAGATTGAAGACCTATTTTCTTGGAGTTTATTTTGCAGAATTGTGTGCAGTCTCTTTGCTGCGTTTTGAAGCCCAGTCTAGTCCAGATTTAATGCTATATATTGACTGGTGTAAACCTAGTTTAGGTGTGGAACTTACGTGTGTTTTGTTAGGGTTTTTTTAGTGTTAGTTGTGAGCCTAACTGGTATCATTCTGATAACAGTACAATGACTGGTTTTGTGTTGTAAGTTTTGTCAGTTACTCATAAGCTTTTAAGCATTGAGTTTCTTGTGTGTCAATTCTCATAAGCTTTAAAGTATTGAGAAATGTGTGTTTTGAAAGTGTGGCTTTCGTTTTGTTACTTGTGTTGAAAGGAACCAGTCACGGTTTGTGATTGAAGAGGGATTTGAGGAGGGCCTCATACCTAGGTGAGTTTTAGGTAGAAGTCATAGGAAGGGTAGTGATTAAGTGAGCGGATTGTAACCGGGTGTGGTTGCTGTATTTTCTGTGAATTGATACTATCGTATATTGATTTCGTCCCTGGCTTGGTAGCCCCCAGAGTAGGATTTTTTATCCGAACTGGGTAAACATATCACTGTATTCTTTACTTTCTGCACTGTTATTATTGTTAACTTGTTTGTTGTGTTGGATATCAGTGTCTCAACATCTGTGTAGGACATCTGATATCTGTGCCAGAATTTCAATCTTCCCCTTCCTTTCAAGCTCCATAAGATAAATACAGAAATCAGAAAGTAGCAGCAAACAGCAGTAGGTGGCCGCGTCACCAAAAAACCAACGCTACACAGAGCTTAAAAATTAAACATCACAATTCTTCTCCATATCGTCCGAATATGAATGGTGTTGTCAATTACCCATCCTATATGTGGTTATCCATAGGTTGTTAGCATTAGGTTCTACTTTGTACTTGATGGTGTTTATCTGTAAATGGGAAAGTTTCTTTTTTGGGAATGTTTGAGAGTGAGAGTGAGTTTTTGATGATTTGGTGAGATATTGGGCCTCAGGTTTTTCTGATTGATATGAAGGTATTGGACCTAGAGTTTTTGATTGGTATGTGAAATTACTGGACCTAATGTTTTTTATTGGTATGTGAAGGTATTGGACCTAATATTTTTTATTGGTATGCTTGCTAAGATTTCGCAATCTTATGCCTACGTATTCCCGTTAAAGATAAACAAGGAAATCAGAGCAATCATAGTTCCTCCTATTCTATGGGAGGAAAAAGATGTTTTAGTGTCTTGTTCAAAGCCCAAGATTGAAGCTAAAAGGTTTTTTTGTGTGTCTTGTTCAAAGCCCAATATTGAAGTTAAAGGTTTGACTGAGAGAGAATTTGTCATCTCTAAAGGGAGATACCTTGTCTGTTTATCACAACTGTTGGGTGACTGATTATAAAGGAGAATTACTTTAACTGGGATATGTGAATCCAGCAATTCCATAATTTCCTTTATGAGGGATTGATTCTGAAGGAGAAAACTTTTAACTCAATGTAGAGTAATGCCATTTTTCCTTAGGAATATTTCATGTTAAGAGAGGGACAGTGGCGTGGATGTAAATAATCCAGAGGCTTGCCGCTTACAGCAATTATATGAAAGAAGGGATTTACCAGGATAAAAGATGGACTACAACTTGGATTTTGAATTAACAAGTGTGCCACTTACAGCAGTTATCTTAGGATAAGGGATTGTTTGATTTATCTGTTTTGAGGGATATACAGAGAAATGTCTTCCTACAGAGAGATTTTTGATTTCCTCTAAGGGTGTAGTGGTTTTTGTATGTGCCTTGATCAAAGCCCAAGGTTGAAGCTAAGAGATTGATTGACTCCACTGGGGAAGTCCTTATACAAAGCCTAAGAGGAGGTTGGAAAAGGCTGACTCAACAAAAGAGTGTTTATCTGTCTTGTACAAAGCCCAAGATTAAGGCTAAAAAGAGACTTGACTCTTTTGGAGATATCATTATACAAAGCCTAAGAGGAGGCTGGGAGGAATCGACTCCGCTGGGGAGATATGTATCTGTCTTGTACAAAGCCCAAGATTGTGGCTAAAAGAGGATTTTTTTTATTCCACTGGGGAATATTTGTAGGTGTCTTGTACAAAGCCCAAGATTGAGGTTGAAAAAGAGAAGATTGAATCTGCTGGAGAGTATGGTTTTATCTGTCTTGTACAAAACCCAAGATTGAGGCTAGAAGAGGTTTGACTCTGTTTAGGGAAATTTATATGGTGTCTTGTACAAAGCCCAAGATTGAAGCTACAAAATATTTGACTGACTCAGCTGAAGATATTTTTGGGTGTCTTGTACAAAGCCCAAGATTGAGGCTGACTTTTGCTGAGGAAAAAAAAGGATCATTATACAAAGCCTAAGAGAAGGCTGGAAGATGATTACTCAGTAAGAGAGTGTCTTTGTGTGTCTTGTACAAAGTCCAAGATTGAGGCTAAAAAGGGTTGACTCAACAAGAGAGTGCTTTTATCTGTCTTGTACAAAGCCCAAGATTATGGCTGAACTAGCTGGAGAAATCATTATACAAAGCCTAAGAGGGGGCTAAAAAGGGTCAACTCAACAAGAGAGTGCCTTAAGGTAATTAACTCAACGAGAGAGTGTTTTAAAATCCTTATACAAAGCCTAAGAGGAGACTGACTTCTGCTAGGGGAAATCATTATACAAAGCCTAAGAGGAGGCTGAAAAAGATTGACTTAACAAGAGAGTGCTTTTTGAAGCTAGATCTACTGAGGAAAATCATTATACAAAGCCTAAGAGAAGGCTGGCTTCTGCTGAGGATTACTGAGATCCAGAGGCAGGTCCAAAATGGGGAATCAACTCTTGCTGAGGATTACAAAAGAGTTGAGGTATCAGATGCCTTGAGGTTCTGATAGGCTAGTATGGTATTGATGATAAGATGACCCTAGCTGGGGAAATTTAGGGTGAAAGACTGAGTTTTAGATCCGGTGAGGGTTTTAAACTCTACTGGAGATTGATCGAATGATCAGGGTTTTTCTCGTATTCGTAGGGAACTTGAGAATGTCTTTGAGATCCAAGAGGAGATTAGATTATCCAAGTCTACTGGTATGAAAAGGTTTATCTTTGTATGATGCCCAAGAGGAGGCAATTGTTTTAAGGGATGAGAATCAACCCTAAACTAATCTGAGGTTTTGACTCTTTAGAAAGGCAGCTCTAACAAAGGATGACTAAGTTCTGTCTTATACCTTTAAGAGGTCTCCAGGGTCCTTGTATTAAGCCCAAAAGAAGGCATGGGAACTTCTAAGAAGCCGCAGGGTCCTTGTACAAAGCCTAAGAGGAGGCGGGGATGCTTTTAGGAAGCCTGTGGGTCCAAACTTAAGAAGAGTTCAAGAAAAGTTTCACCGAGAATAATCTTTTCTTTAATAAACAGTTCTAGGGTTTAAAGAAATTCAAGAGAGGTTTCACCGAGAATTAATCCTCTCTGGGGAAATGAATTTCTTTGACAATTTCTAATACTGACAGTCTGAGAAAAGTTTCACCAGGAATAATGCCTTTCTCTTTGTTCCATATTGTTTAAGCTCAAGAGAAGGCAAGACTGTATCTGGAATTACTATGGGGAACTAGTTTTGACTGTGTTGAAAGAGTGACCACTGGCTCTATCTAATTCTAGACCTAATTGCCGGGGAAAACTCTAAATAGATATACAAGTATATATACAATTAATATATGACAAGTATTTAAAAGGATATGAAAGAAGGACTTACAGGTGAGCAAGCTTCCAGTAATACAGTTATATATATATATGAAAGCATGTAAAGAAAGTTGATAAAACTTACAGGCGAGCAAGCTTCCATAGTAACAGCTGTATGGTTAGTTGTTCAAGAAATTAAAGAAAGTTTTGATAACAACTATGAGTTTGAACCTAAATAAAAAGGAAGTTTTTTTGAAAAGATTGTTAGGGCTTATACTCAAGGAGAGGCCCAGATGAAAAACAGTAATCGTACCGTTGTTTTGTAAACTCGTATCGGGACTTATACAACGACTGAGGCCCAAAAATTGTGTATTTACAAAGGGAATGGTTATTACACTCTAATAGAGGCCCAAAAGTTTATTTTTGTACAAGGGATGAGGCTTACAGCTCAAGGAGAGGCCCAGATGAAAACAATGATCACACCCTTATTTTGAAAATCGTATCGGGACTTATACAACGACTGAGGCCCAAAAAGGTTTTGGTTAAAAAGGGATTGGGTCTTACACTCTAATAGAGGCCCAAAGTGTTTTACAAAAGGATTTGAAATGAGACTTACAACCAAAGGGAGGCCCAGATGATTTTGTTTAAAAGGCGACGATCGCGCCGCGGTTTTAGAAAACACAGTGGGACTTATACAATGACTGAGGCCCAAATTATTTTATTTACAAAGAGATGGGACTTACACTCTACAAAGAGGCCCAAAAAGTGTTTGAAAATTTAAAATCGAGAGGAAACCCTAATTTTAAATTAAAATGTCATTTTTTCAAAGGAAATTTAAATAATAAATGATAAAATATCAAATATATTCAAAAACAAGTTGTACACTTAGAAAAATATTTTGAAAAATCATGTTTGATCATATGAAAGCTTGAAATTCAATTGGTTTTGAAAGATCAAAGTGGAAATTTCATTTAAAAATGTTTAAAAACAATTAAAATGAAGTTAATTACAAAAATTCTAACTATATTAAATAAATAATATAAATTGGATTTTTTTTTTTTTGTAAAATAAAATATTTAAACATTTTAGTGAATTTTGAGAAAAAGAATCAATTCAAAAACATTAATATTCAGAGAGAAATTAATTTTTGAATCAATTAAACAAAATAACTAAAATTCAAAAATTTGAATTATGGCGCCAAGAACACTTGGTTCTTGCCCGCGCCCTCTGTTTTTGCAGATTTGCATTTTCTCACTTTTCTCCATGATTTCTCAATGGTTTTTCATGATTCAAGTACCAATCTTGTTCGTTTTTGAACTAGGATCACAACCATATAGATTAATTGCATTTATATTAAGTATGGAGGAAGAAATCAACAGAAAACCTCAAGAAACCTAATTTCAGAATGAACACAATGAAAATCCATACAAGATGGATTCATGGCAATTGATTGAGGGTTATTACTCTATATACATGCAGGAACAAGATGGTAACTCACAAATTCATTCATGATGCATGGATCATAGAGTTTGAAGGGTTCAGGCTTACCTCTTGCAGCTGGTGATCGAGTTTGGTGATTGAGGTGTTGCAGCTTGGTTCCAATGATCTGGACAGATTCCTTAGGTGCCAAGGAGTGCGTTTGAATGCTTGGAGTGGATTGAAATAAGCTGGAACTGGTTGTGGTACCTCAATTGCAACTCTGTTAAGAACTTGAGCAATTGGTTGGTGATTTTGAGAATTTGATGTTCCAGATGTGATTTTGTGTTATGGATTGCTCATATATGATGTTTATGAGGTGTGTGTATGATTGGTTTGGTTGGAATCACTCTCAATCTCAAAACCCGATAGTGACCTGAGTTAGAAGGAAAAATTGGAGTGAAGAAGAGATTTTTGAGTAAAGCATCAGTTTGGGTGCTTTGGTGTACTCAAATTGATCACAAATGAGCTCTATTTATAGTGCAACAAGTTTGTTTTGGCAGCAATAGTGTGTGGCAACTGCAGCAGATCTGTGGCCAATGTTGATCAAATGGAATCTCAAGTCTCCTCTAGCCATTGACTTGAGGTTAGAGCACAGGCCTATGGTCTTTTGTTTCTGAGATAAGGCTTGACTGAACTTGGATAACATTGTCTTGATGAATGCCACCTCTATGCATCAATTAAATGCTTGAAAACAAAATTGACCATTTGAAGCATCTTGAATTTTTAGGAGTGTCATGCCTAAACATAGATCCATGGACTTGTGAGGCTGGTGGATTAGTGTTTGTCCCTTGGTTGTTCCCCCTTGAGGTGTGCAGATGGATAACCATGCTTGTCATGGCACAAAATGATCAATTCAAGCGCTAATGCACAAATCTGCCTTGCAAAACAGTTTGTAGCAAGGCATGTTGCAGCTGTCATAACCTTTAGCTCAGGTGGAGCTCTCTCATGTTCTTGGGCTCATTGGAAAGTTTGTACATCCCTCTCCAACTTTGATGTTCACCAGTGGACCTGAATCAGTTTGCATCAAGGTGAAAAAATGCCTTGGAAGTTGGTGGAAATGCTGAAATAACAAGGCAGAAATTTCACTAAGTGTTTTTGACATATTTTGGTTTTTTCACCACTTTTATCCACTCCTAACTAAAAATCCATGAAGAATTGGAGTTGGATGTAGTTGAAGCTTTTGTAGAGTGTAGAAAGACCTACAAATCCAGCTTTGGATCACCCAAAATGGTTGCTTGGATCTCAAGTTATGATCCTTGGAAGTTGGTACCAAAATCACTTTTGTTTCATAACTTAGAAAAATTTTGGTTTCTTATGGTTGCCCCTTTTGCAAGAAACCTCACTTTTCTTGATTTTTCTTAATGAATGATGATCAATACCACACATTAACATTATTTTTGACTTAGGGGAACCATATTTGTGAAAAATTCCAAAAAGTCAAACTTTATTTTGTGCACAGTTTACTTTTTATCGGATGAAATCCAAACTATGTAATCCTTTGTGAAATCAAGTCCTTGACCTAAATCAAACCTAATGGATGGATTCGATAGGTGTTATATGATATATTGAATCATGTCCCAAGGTTTGGGAGCATGTCTTGGTCAAAAGTCAAAGATACAATTGACTTTTTCCTCAAAACCCTAATTGTGATCCAGATGAAAAATGAAACTTGTGAATCAAACTTCTTGGATCAATCCATTGTTTCAAGTGGATAAATTTAGTGTATTTGAGGTTCTAAAATCATGTCTTGAGGTCTTGGCTCATATCTTGCCTATAAACTCAACTTAGGGGTGAATTAGGTTAAGAAACCCTAATTCCTGATTTTTGATGAATGCATCCCCTGAGGAAAATTTGACTTGATGATTGGGTCCATGAGGTACCTTGGAGTATCTTGGGTTGTTCTTTGAAGCATTGGCTCATGCCCAGAGGAAAAACTCCATCTGGAGGCCTTGGTCGACCAAAACCCTAATTTGGTGACACTGGCGATCTTGAGGCTTGACCCACTTGGAATGTTGCAACCTTGTTCTTGATTCTTGATGTGGGAGTCCTCTTGATTCTTTATAGGTGTTTTAAGAGGTTAGAAAAGTTGAAGATCATGCCATTCCTTGATTGATCCTTTGTCTAAGTGCTCTGAGAGGGCTTAAACCCTAATTCTTGGTTGTAGTGAAAGGTCAACTATCTTTGAGGAGTTGATGAGGCATGAAAGTACATCTATATTGTGATGATGATTTGCACAATGATGGGAAATCTTGGTTGTCAAAATTTGGGGTATGTCAGATGCCCCTATTTAATTTTCTTGGACCCGAAGGTGTGAATGGCGAAGGTATTCGGGCATTCGGGGTGCAAGAGGATTAAATACCGGAATACCCGAAATTTTGACGGTGGTTATGAATGGCAATTCGCTCATCCATCTTCTTTTGCTAAGCAATGATACTCAGAAAAGGGTGAAACTTCCCCTCGATCCTGGTCTTCAGCCACAGAACTGGTCTTAGTTTTGAAATAAACTTCCCCTCGATCCTGGTCTTCAGCCAAAGAATTGGTCTCAGTTTTTGAAATAAACTTCCCCTCGATCCTGGTCTTCAGCCAAGGAACTGGTCTCAGTTTTTTGAAATAAACTTCCCCTCGATCCTGGTCTTCAGCCAAGGAACTGGTCTTAGTTTTCTGAAATAAACTTTCCCTCGATCCTAGTCTTCAGCCAAGGAACTGGTCTCAGTTTCTTCTTGTCAAGTTCCTTCCTTGACAAGGGATGCTATGTGTAGCGGTCTTCATCAAACTTCTCATCGAGATATACTGGAGAGGTGCCATTTAATGGGAAAATTTTGAGGTCAGACTAGCTGGGGACACGCATTCGTTCGAGCTGTAGAGGTGTACAAACTTCTCTGTTGGAGATGGCATTTGTTGACTCTACTGGGGAAAAACGAGTCTCCTGAGAGGCTGTTTTCTGCTTGGGGGTATTACATCATACTTTTCTTTGAGATATTCACGGAGAAATGATATGTGATGTAATCTAGTTTGGAGGTGCTGATGATCTCATTTGATAGCAAATTTTCAGAGAGAAACTGCTGTATTGCCGAGAGTCTTCGATTAAAGGGGCTTTCTCTGGGGATTTTCCTTAATCCGGGAAAGCGAAAATATCATCTTCAATGGTGAAGAGTGATGTTCCAAAAAGTGTTTGTTGACTGTTTTCTTGCCTTTCAGGGGTTTAAGTTATCAAAGTGGTCGAGGACCATCTCCAATCCAGAAATAAACTAGGGAGAGAGATTGTTCAGACAAAACATTTCCTGGCGAGGAAAGAACTGACAACTCGATTGATAAGAGGACTTTTATCACTTGGGAAATGAATATGACCAGAGTGATAGTGATGCAATATGATTATGAATGTGAATCAATAATGCATGATGTATGTATGTTTATACTGACAAAACTGAGGCGACATACAGTCTAATAAATGAACACAACTAGATACTCGGCCAGTGCGGGGGATGAAAAATATCATTGGTCCAAAATAGCAATCCTGCCTTGCTTAGGGGAGGTAGTCCCTGTGGGGGGACAGAGTTGTTCAATCGGTCTTAAGAGGTAAGAACTCTGCTGGGGATGTCAGACGAAACATGGCATCTGACACGGTTGATCCTTCATTCAGGTGTACTAGTTTAGAAGGAATACTTTGATTCTGCATTTTGAGGCTCAATCACCTTTGGAGAAGTGATCAATGTTCTTTTCGATGTTCAATAGTCAAAAGAGTCGCCATCTTTATTTTTTAAGAAGCAGGAAATTTTTTATAATTAAATTCATTTTTGTTTTATTTCAAGAATCGTTGATCATGTTAAAAATGTCATTCTGTAAAGCTAAAACAAATAAGAATTACAAACAAAAGCACTAGGGCTCAAATTTTATTGATAAGATGGAAATCAGCCAGGCGCGTGATTCCATAGAGTATTTACAAAGTTTAGAAAATGGTAATTTAAGGGAAAAGGGCTACATTGAAACATAACGACCGTTATCCTTCTACCAACTTTGAATTCTGGACATCCTGAGCTTCTGTCGAAGATGAACTTGATTGGAGTTTTCTTGATGGATGGCATTACTACTGGGGATTTACCCTCGTCCGACGTAGTTACTTGCCATTAATCCCTAATTTTTGCCTGGATTGTACTTTGAGATTTCCAATCCATCAGGATGATTTTTTCTTATGTCTCTAATTTTTTCCTGGACCGCCCTTTCGAGTTTTCAATCCACCGAGACGTGTGTTTTTTTAGGCGAAGTATTTCTTGACTACGTCAACATTTGTGGGGTAGGAAAATTCTTCTCTATCCATGGTTGCGAGTCCCAAGGCACCGCCTGAGAAGGGTTTCTTGACCACATAAGGGTCGTCATAATTAGGAGTCCATTTGCCCCAGGAATCAGTGAGAAACGATTGTATATTCTTGAGCACAAGGTCTCTTTTCTTGAAGACACGGGGTTGAACCTTTTTGTCGAACGCTTTCTTCATTGTTTGCTGATACAACTGACCATGGCATAGAGCTGTTATTCGCTTTTCTTCAATCAGGTTTAATTCGTCGTGTCTGCTTTGACACCACTCAGCTTCTATTAGCTTAGCTTCCATCAATACCCTGATTAATGAGATCTCTACTTCTATGGGAAGCACTGCTTCCATGCCATATACTAGAGAGAAAGGGGTTGCCCCTGTTGAAGTGCGGATAGATGTGCGATAACCGTGAAGAGCAAAGGGTAGCATCTCGTGCCAGTCTTTGTAGGTTATAACCATTTTTTGAACGATCTTCTTGATGTTCTTGTTAGCCGCTTCTACCGCCCCGTTCATCTTAGGTCGGTAGGAAGATGAGTTATGGTGTTCGATCTTGAACTCAGCGCACAACTCTTTCATCATCTTGTTGTTCAAGTTGGATCCATTGTCAGTAATGATCTAGCTTGGAACACCATAACGGCAGATGAGGTTGTTCTTGATAAATCGGACCACGACTTGTCGGGTTACATTGGCGTATGACGCTGCTTCCACCCACTTGGTGAAATATTTAATGGCTACAAGGATGAACCGATGTCCGTTCGAAGCCTTGGGTTCGATCATGCCAATCATGTCGATTCCCCATACATGTCTTTCGGCGCTATTTTTATCTGATTATAGCCCGAGAATCCATCCATGAAGGAGAAGACTTTGAACTTTGCTGTACTGTCTACCAGCATGTCAATGTGTGGTAAAGGAAAGTCATCCTTTGGACTGGCTTTGTTTAGGTCTCTGTAGTCTACACACATTCTGACCTTTCCGTCCTTTTTCGGAACTGGCACTATGTTGGCTAGCCATTGAGGATATTCTGATGTGGCGAGGAAACCCGCGTCAATCTGTTTCTGTACTTCCTCTTTGATTTTGATGGCTATGTCTGGATGAGTCCGTCTCAACCTTTGTTTAACTGGCGGATATTCTGATCTTAACGGTGGATGATGTTCCACAATGCTGGTATCCAACCCTGGCATGTCTTGGTAGGACCAAGCGAATACATCGGGAAACTCTTTGAGAAGCTTTGTCAAACTTTCTTTGACAGTCGGACTGAGCAGTGCCCCAATCTTGACTTCTTTTCTCTCCTCTTCTGAACCCAAGTTAACCGTTTCCAACGGCTCTTTGTGAGGTTCAATGAACCTTTCCTCTTGTTTGAGTAATCGGGAGATCTCCTATGGAATTTCTTCATCCTCTTCTTCTTCAGCCTCAAATACCGGGAATTCAAAGTTGGGAGAAGGCATCGGATCGTATGTTTCAATGGGGTTTAAAACAAGCAATATGCATGACGTGATGATTTTTTTTAGAAGAGATAGAGAGAAATGCAAGAGTGTGTGCAGTACATTTTTTGATAACTGCTTGTTTTTATTATTTGTTTTTTTTAGGATTACCATTTTCTGAAAAAGCGAAAAGAGAAAACAGCAATAAATGCGGAAATTACATAACAACGTTTATTTATTTATGATTTTGTCAATTCTTGAAACTACAGCCCTATAAAACAAAACTTTATCGCTTCGAGCAAAGCGAAGAGGGATATTTACAGAACGTGAGCCCTATCAAAACATCCGTTTCACCAGGGCAGGGCGAAAGGTTAAAACAAAGATGGCCATTACTTTGACTTATGAACAATCTTCGGAACATCGACTGCAACCCATTGGCGGCGAACTCCTCGGTGAATCACAAAGTTTGGTACCTTCCTTGATTTGTCTTCAGAAATAACGTTGATTTCTGGTGGAGCAGGATCATTGGAATCTGTCTCCCAGACAGAGTTGTCATAGGAGGATTCCTCAGTTGTATTTTGCATAGTATTTGTGCTTTCAGGCAACTCCCCCAATCCAGTTGGTTGGATGTCTTCGAGCCTGATGCGAGAGCTTTTCGGAGCGGTGTACTTGACCAAGAAGTCGTATTTACCACTTGGCTATCCTAGGGTGTCCCACACCTCTTTGGAACTGGAGGAGTCATCCCTCTCGATGACGTTGACCTCGGGAAAAGCATAATTAATGAATTCTAGTCCTGTAAACTTTGCAAATTCATCGTCGCACTGCATATTTTCTGAATGACCTGAGTGTTGATCCTATGACATGGTGGGGACGCAGGTATTTTTTCCAATGACGCTCAGCTATTTTCATTGTTCGGCTGATTTTCTTGCCCCAAGTCTCCTAAGTACGGCTGCCAGATAGGCAGACCATCCATCGGGCCATAGTAGTCGTGGTCAAAGTTGTCTTTCATCAGAGTGTCTTCCTCTAATGAGTTTGGTGGAGCACGGCATCCTTCTGGATCACAATCTCCGTATATCATTTTGACGTCTGACCTTGGTATAAATCTCGGACTCTGTGCGGGATAGCAAAATGGCATAGGCACCTCTTCCTGAGACATATAACCGTCCTCGTTAAGATAGGACTTCCATTCCTCGTCTGTGTCAGAGGAATCTCCCTCGTTGATGATATGTACTTCTTGAGACACTGGGTGAAGGAAACCTCCACTGTCGAAGAAGTTCTGAATGGGATGAAAACTTTCAGCTTTAGTAGTCTGGGTACAGGTTGAGGAAAACCCAATACCTTTCTTTGTCTTATTATCCGTAGGAATGACAAGCTGTCCCCATCCTTTTGCGTTGTTACTCTCGATTACTTTGAGAGCATCTTTGTACGAGGAAATCGATGCTCCTTTTTCTGATTGATTCTTATTGCTCACCGAAACCACTTGGAATTGAGTTCCAATAACCTCTTCTAGTTCTACACAAGTGGACAATGATAGGTTACTCACGATCAATGCCTGCTCTCTACAGACCGTGACGAGTTGGTCATTCTTGACGAACTTCAGCTTCTGGTGATGTGTCGAAGTGACTGCCCCAACCTGGTGTATCCAAGGTCTTCCCAATAAACAGCTGTATGTTACTCGGATGTCCATGACCTGGAAAGTGACTAGGAAAGTGTGAGGACCAATAGTTATGGGAAGGTCGACTTCGTCGATAACTATTTTTCTGGACCCGTCCAATGCTTTGACGACGACCTCACTGCCTCTCATCGGAGATCCTTTGAATGATAGTCGCATTAGAGTGGACTTCGGCATAACATTGAGAGTCGATCCGGTGTCTACCAGTACGATGGTTAAAGCATCGTCCTGGCAGTTGACTGTGATACTGAGCGCCATGTTGTGACTTGGGCCCTCTTCTGGCAATTCCTCATCATTAAACCCCAAGTTGTTGCAGGAAGTGATGTTAGAGACGATACTTTCGAATTGTCTTATTGTTACATCTTATTCCACAAAGGCTTGTTCTAAGACTTTCTACAGAGCCTCTCTGTGGGCTTCAGAACTGAGTAAAAGAGATAACACAGAGATCTTTGAAGGAGTTTGCAACAGCTGATCAACAATGTTGTATTCACTCCTTTGGATGAGCTTCAGCATCTCATCATCGTTCTTTGAAAGGTCGGGATCACTGGATTGACCGACTGGTGGATTAGGAACTTCTGTTTGAGGTTCCTTTTCTCTGTTAGGTTCTCCAAATCCTCGGTTGAAGATTCGACCGCTTCGTGTTACTCGACTGATGTCTGCAATATTAATGACGGAGGGTAATGGAATTTCCTTTCCATTCTCAATTGTTGTTGCACCGTATTTGTAAGGGATAGTCGTAGTTGATTCATACGGTAACGGTCCCGTTAGATAGATGACTACAGGAGCCTTCTAATTTTTCTGACTTTCGTAGGTAACTTCAATCAGTTCCTGGTTAAGAGCCTTCAATTCATCAAGTAGAGGGATGATGGTACAAACATCTTTGGCCCTTTCGTGATCAGAGATCACAACAACATCCTTAATCTGATCAGCAAAATATTCTGGCATCCAGTTGATTGATCCAGAACTTGGACACAGTCGAATCTCTTTGGGAGCCAACTGACTTTGAAGGGCTGCTCGCACGAGGTAACATCCTTGATTATTTTTCGAGCAGACTCTACAGCACTCGTAGTTGTGTGGTGGCACCTGGCCACGTCCGCTTTGAATGCAGTGTAATCTCACTAGATTTGTTTCCATTGATCGAACATCCTGACTTTGATGTCGAGTAGGGTTCCCGTTAACCACACCGACTTGTTATGTGTCTTCATCCATATATATCGGAATCCACCAATGGTTTAACAAGTGTTGCAAAGTTCTTTGCACGAAAGTGCACCCTTGGTTACTCTCACGACACACTTTACAGTTCTGATAATTATGCGAAGTCAGGAAACCGAGCCAGACTTATGTAGCGTGTAACTCCACCAAGCTGGTATTCATCAAGCGAATATCAAAGATTTGAATCATATTCACTTGATACTGATTTCTATCGCGGTAATCCTGAATCCAACCAAGATCCATCTGACGCTGGAGGGCCTCTTGTACAAAAGAGCATCCCTGTTTGTCTACCGAGCAGGTCAGACAGGAATTGTAATCATGTTGTGGCAGATTATGATGTTGGCTTTGCCTTGAGTGCATTTCCACCAAGTTGACATTCATCGCACATATGTCGTGGTTCTGAATGATGTTGGAATTTGCATACGTCATATTGACCCCACAAACTCAGTGCTCTTGGATCCATCCGAGATCCAATTGTTCCTGTAGAGCCGATTACACCACAGAACATCCTTGATTGTACTTAGAGCAGATATCACACTGGTGATAGTTATGAGGTGGCACATGGCCGTATCCACTCTGTCTACAATGCATCTTGACCAAGTTGGCCCTCAATAGGCGTACATCATGAATTTGATAGTTGTTGCTAGACTCTCCTTCTATCAAATTTACCGCAGCTTTCTCGTGTTGAGGCAGCGGGTTCGTGAGAACATTTGGAATAGTATCCTTGAAGGATAGGACCCCGCTCCTAACAAGCTTCTGCACATCTAATTTGAAGCTGAGACAGTTTTCTATGTTATGCCCTAGTCCTCCTTGATGGTAAGGGCAAGTCTGATCCGCTTTGAACCAAAAAGACAGATTTTCCAGTACTGTAAGAGGAGACTTGGTTTAGACATGCCCCTTGACCAGTAATAATGGAAACAGTTCTGCATACAACATAGGTATAGGGTCAAACCCTGGTGGTCGCGTTGTATGGTTGTTGTTGTACGGGGGACGAACCTGCTGAAGAGGTTGTTGTGTCATTTGCTGATATTACTGTTGATTAGGTTGGCTCTGAGCAACTTGAGGTTGATACGTAGGAACAGGCGCAGAGTTGATAGCAGGAGTTACAGCTGCTACTAGTTGGTACCGTCGCCTTTGCTTTCTGAGAGAGATATTCCCAATATCTTGCTCTTTTTTCTTAGGGAAAGCACTACCATATCGTGTTGTACCACTTGATGATCCAGCGTCTTTAACTAAACATCCTTCTCGGACTGCTTCCTCAAGACGAACTCCCATGCCCACCATCTCGGTGAAGTCACTGGGCGCACTGGCGACCATTCGGTCGTAGTAAAATAAGCTTAAGGTCTTTAAGAAGATCTTTGTCATCTCTTTTTCCTCAAGAGATGGACAAATCTGGGCGGAAATTTCACGCCATCTCTGAGCGTACTCCTTAAAGGTTTCCTTGTCCTTTTGTGACATTGATCTGAGTTGATCTCTGTCCGGTGCCATGTCCAGGTTATACTTATACTGCTAAACGAAAGCAGCGCCAAGATCTCTGAAAGTTCCGATTCTAGTGCGGTTTAAACCCATGTACCATTTGAGTGCGGCACCGGTTAAACTATCCTGAAAGTAGTGAATCAGTAGCTCCTGGTTCTTTGTCTGAGTTGACATTTGCTGAGCGTACATCACCAAATGGATTTGAGGGCAAGAGTTACCCTTGTATTTTTCAAATTCGGGCACTTTGAACTTGTGCGGAACTTTCACATTGGGCACCAAACAAAGGTCTGCGGCGTCTTTTCCGAATAGATCCTGACCGCGAAGGGCTTGCAGCTCTTTCTGCATTTCCAGGAACTGTTCCTGGAACTCATTCATTCTATCAAACATACTTTCGTTTCCACCAGAAGGTATCTGTGGAATCTGTCCTTCCGGGACAGTGTGTACCACGGGTGGCGGTATGGTCATCATGGTAGTGACTCTAGGTCCTTCCCTCTCCCTAAGTTTATAACCTTCAGGAGTTGTTGTCATGCCCCGGGCATCTTCGCTTTCCCGAAGTTTGTAACATTCAGGCCCAGCGGCTCATGCTGCGGTTCCCTAATCTTCAGTGATCGGCGGAACATATCCTTCCGAGATATAGTTAATAGGCATGCCCCAGGGATGATCTTTCGGCATTTTGTACCTAGGATCATACTTTTCCACTATGGGCGTTGATGTGATCTCTGAGATCACAGTCCTTTGTTGTTGCATCTGAGCTTCTGCTAGAGCTTGCATGTTGTTATGAAGCTTTCTCAGATCCTCTTTCAGAGTGTCGGTCTCTTCCCTTAACTCTCTGTTCTCCTCCTCGAGATCATCCATCTTTTTCTGTCAATTGACCCGAGTATTGTACGAATGAGACAGTTTGACTCTAGAATCAAGACGCAAACATGAGATTCGTAGGTAAGAAGAATGTGTTATGTGAGAATGATGAATGATATGCAATGATTATATTAATTGTGTATTTTTTTTGTTTATTCAAAGTAAACTTCGACAATTGGATTGCAAATATCAAACAGTGGGGAAGACCCCATTTTATTGAATTCAAAGATTGCAGAAATGGAAATACAATAATTTACAAAGTGATGTAAAAGGAAATGTCTAAGCTAATGGACCCTGAGTCCTCTCTGAGGAGAGCTCAGGTGCTGGTTCTGGTACTTTCCTTTTCTTTGACCGGGGCTCTTGAGCCGTTGTCAGGTTGTCATTCCTTTGCCAAGTGAAAGGAGCGAGCAAATTCCTCTGGTCATCCTGATTTTCTACAGCATGTTGCTCTAAAATCTCGATCAGAGCATCTTTTTCTTTTAACAGTTGTTGTATTTTCTTGCACTCCACATTGAGAATACGGTACTTGTTCTTCCAAGACCTCTTCTCCTGTTGAACTTTGTTGAAATTAACCTGAAGTTTTTCCGTATCAGACATAAAGTAAAGGACGGGATCCCTTAATGGAAGAACTTACTGACGAGGTTAAGGCATCCTTAGGTGTACCCAGTGGAGATAAGGCTCCACCGAGACACAATATGGTTTTCCTAGAGACTTTCTTCCTTTCCTATGAACGTGTTTCCAGGCATGCACTATTTCTGTTTTTAGTGCTCTGTCATTTTCTCCTTCCTTGAAGAAAAGACCTTCCAGATGAGCATTACGCAGGACATGCCTCATCGGGTATCCAAATTGACGACGAACTAAAACTGGATAATAGTTGATTCCTCCCTTAGTTCCTATAAGGGGTACATTTGGGAAATTTCCACAACGGTCAATGATTCTGATCCCGTCATAGATTAGATTGTACCAATCGATGTCAGAGTTGGTAAGAGACATGATTCTCTGCGACCAACGTAAAGTATTCTTTGGATCCCAAAATGCAACATACTTTGGCAAATGGGAAGTGAACCATTTGTACAACAGGGGTACACAACATGTGATCATTCCTCCGCTGTACAAATTCCTTAAGTGTACAGAATGATAAGCATCTGCGAGCAGGGTCAGTACAGGGTTTCCAATCAGAAAAATCTTAATGGCATTGATATCTACGGAGTTATCGATGTTGGGAAACAAAAATAACCCGTAGGTGAGCAAAACAAAGATGCTTTCGAAAGCGGCCACGTTCCCTATACTAGCAAAGTACATGGCTTTCTTTATCAAGAACTAGGCAGGCAAACCCTGGATTCCACCCTTAGTGGTCATGTGAGTCCTGACTTCTGACTGGTCCAAATAGATTGCTCTTGCAATGGTTTAATCCTTTGGAATCTCTTCCAGTCCAGAAAAGGGAGCTTGATCAGTAATATGTAAATTAGTCAGGTGAGAGTACTCCTCCAGTGTTGGTGCTAGTTGATAATCTGGGAATGTGAAACAGTGATAGACCGGATCGTAGAACTGGATTAGTTTCCTTCAATTACATGGACCTTTAACAGAGATAGCAATCCTCCATACTTGGCTCTGAAAGCCTCAGGGTTGGTTATCATCCTCGCCAGACCTCTTAAATCCTCTAATTTTGGAACCTTGAAGGTATACTTATGAGTCTTCCTTCTACCAAAATTCATTAGCACAATCTCTTTATTTGACATTTGCAATCATTGTCTTAGTTTAATTTGAAAAAGAGAGACTAGAAGAGAAGATTTTTCTTTGTTTAAATGTTTTTTAAATGACTGTATGAATGCAGCACACAAAAACATAGAAAAAACATGGGGTCAAGGGGTCGGTGTCATGAAGTCAAGGCTCTACCCATCCCTAAAGGTTTATACTGGTGATTTTTTGTTCCTGTCCTCAAAATCACTGACCCCTCTTGGGATAACAACAGCAAGTGGATCGCCAGCGAGCTGTAGTATCTTAGAGTAGTCTCAAATGAAGGTAGTATCGCGTGACAACTATTTCCGATAGCTTCCGCACTACAAAATGGTTTCAGTCTACTAAAATCCTCAGCTTCTCGGATAACCCAATGGAACAATCTGCTTTCAACAACCGAAGTCGTATAGACATTAAATCTGCAAAGGGCATCTCCACTGATTTGATGGTCGACCGGGACCTCTTATCTGGGATTCACTCCCCGTAAGATTACCCGTATAATGTCATCACTTATCTTAGGTGTATACTCAATATTTCCAGATGCGGCATCACACGCATTCCCATTAGCAGAAAAGTAAACACAGATATCAATTAGGAAAAGCAGTATATGTATTTGTCCTAACATCCTAGACCTCTAGTCTTATGATCCTATACAGACAATAACTCCCCAGCAGAGTCGCCATTTCTGTAGGATTCTGTGAATTTAAGGCTTTCTACCTAAGACTGTAAGAAAGAAAGGTCTTCTCTCATTGTAAGATTGCAAGAGATAAATACCTCCCACTGTGGTCGCCATTTTTCTGTAGCGCGATTTTTGTGGTTTCGAATCATTATCGCTTTGGTACTACAGTTCCATTCATTTTTTATCCTGTTAAGCTAATTAAGGAAGGGAAATAGTTGTCTCCAATTAACCCTGCTTGCATACCGAGGTTAAACAGTCAAAATTATTGGTTTACAGATGGTATCAAAAGGGGGTCTGTCTTTAGGTTATTTGCTTAAAAACAGTGTCTAGACTATTGGCTAGGTTTCTGGTAAGGTGTTAGGATCTGATGCTTTTGATGGATGTATGAAGGTACGGGATTTTGAGTTTTTTTTATTAGTATGCTCGCTAATATTTTTGCAATCTTATGCCTACGTATTCCCGAAACAGGGAAATCAGAGCGATCGTAGTTCCTCCTATTCTATGGGAGGTAAAAGGTTGTTTTGGTGTCTTGTTCAAAGCCCAAGACATGAAGCTAAAGGTGGTTTGTATCTTGTTCAAAGCCCAAGATGTGAAGCTAAAAGGTTTGACTGAGAGAGAACTTGTCATCTCTAAAGAGGGGTTGTTGATGTCTGTATGCTGTGAGCAAGGCATAAATTTGATGCTAAAAGGTTGATTGACTCAACTGGGGTTTTCTTTATTCAAAGCCTAAGAGGAGGCTAGAAGTTTGACTTTTCCGGGGAAAAGGTTCTTTCTGTCTTGTACAACGCCCAAGATTGAGGCTAAACGGGATTTTGACTCCGTTGGGGAGAATGTATCTTGTATAAAGCCCAAGATGGAGGCAGGAATGGTTTGACTCAACAAGAGAGTACTTTTATCTGTCCTGTATAAAGCCCAAGATGGAGGCTAAAAAGGTCGACTCAACAAGACAGTCTTGAACAGGTGATTGACTCAACAAGAGAGTCTGAAGGTTGATTAACTCAACGAGAGAGTCTTTTATACTCAATAAGAGAGTGTTTTTCTGTCTCGTACGAAGCCCGATATTTAGGCTAAAAGGAGATTGACTCAACAAGAGATTCTTTTATACTCAACAAGAGAGTGTTTTGCTATCTCGTACGAAGCCTGAGATAGAGGCTAAACGGAGATTGACTCAACAAAAGAGTCTTTTATACTCAACAAGAGAGTGTTTTTATATGTTTTGTAGAAAGCCCAAGACGGAGGCTAAAAGTGGTTGACTCAACAAGAGAGACTGAAAAGGTTGGCTCCGCTGGGGAGAATCATTTGTACAAAGCCCAAGAGGAGGCTGACTTACTGCTGAGGATTATTAGGATCCTGAAGTGGGTCCAAGTGTGGGGAACTCTCATGAGAGAGACTGGGTTTCTGCTAGAGATTGATCCAGAGTGATCGGTGTTTTTTCCTATGTTTGAAAGGAACTTGAGAATGTCTTTGAGACTCAAGAGGTTTAGACTGTCCAAGTCTAGGGTTTTATCTTTTGTACAATGCCCAAGAGGAGGCGCGGACATTAAGGGATGAGTATCAACCCTACAATGGCTGGAGTTTTGGCGCGGGAAAGACTGCTCTAGCAAAGGATGACTAAGTCATGTCTTATACCTTTAAGAGGTCGTCGGGGTCCTTGTATTAAGCCCAAGAGAAGGCATGAGAATTTCTAAGAAGCCGAGGGTCCTTGTACAACGCCCAAGAGGAGGCGGGTATGCTTTTAGGAAGCCTGTGGGTCCCCAAACCAAGAGAAGTTCAAGAAATGCAATTCACAGAGAAGAGATCATTCCAGGAAAGTTCAAGAATTTGGAAGACACTCAAGAGATGCCATTCACGGAGAAAAGATCATCTCTAAGGAGTTAGAGTTTCTTTGACAATTTCTAAGGGTGACAGTCTGAGAAAAGGTTCACCGAGAATACTGCCTTTCTCTTTGTTCAATTTTGTTTAACCCCAAGAGAAGGGAAGACTGTATCTGGAAATCCTATGGGGATCTAGTTTTGTTTGTATTTAAAGAGTGACCAACAGGGCTTTACCTAGTTCTAGACGTAGTTGCCGGGGAAAACTCTAAATAACTATACTAGTATTACACAGTGGATATGTGACAAGTATATAAAAGGATGTGAAAGAAGACTTACAGTGAAACAGTCCCACAATACAGTTATATACATATGAAAGCGGTAAATGAAAGCGGATAAACACTTACTCGTTGTAGAGCTTCCATGTTGTTTTGTTAGTTGTTCAACAAATAAAGTTTTGATAACAACATATATTTGAATTCAAAATCAAAGGAGAAAGTGCTTTGAAAATATTGTTGGGGTTTACAGCTCAAGGAGAGGCCCAAGTTTTAACGATGATCGCACCGTTGTTTTGTAAACTGTACAGAGGGACTTATACAATATGTGAGGCCTACACCATTTTGGTTTCAAAAAAGGGTTGGGTCTTACACTCTATTAGAGGCGCAAATATTTATTTTTGTACAAGAGATGGGACTTACAACTCAAGGAGAAGCCCAGGGTCATTTGTTTGGCAACAGTGATCGCGCCGAGGTTTTTGGAAACACAGTGGGTCTTATACAACATCTGAGGCCCAAATCATTTTTGTTTCAAAAAGGGGTTGGGTCTTACACTCTATTAGAGGCCCAAAGAGTTTAAAGAAAAGAAATGGGGCTTATAACACGAGGGTAGGCCCAGATGATTTGATTTTTAAACTGGCGATTGCGCCGAGATTTTTCTTTTAACGCAGAGGGACTTATATAATATCTGAGGCCCAAAATTGTTTTGGTTAAAAGGGAATGGGTCTTACACTCTATTAGAGGCCCATGGGGGATTTTAAGAAAAAGAAATGGGGCTTATAACACGAGGGTAGGTCCGTGTGATTTTATTTTAAGCTGGCGATCACGCCGAGATTTTTGAAAACACCGTGGGTCTTATACAATGACTGAGGCCTAAACTATTTTGGTTTCGAAGAAGGATTGGGTCTTACACTCTATTAGAGGCCCGTGAGTGTTTGAAAATGATTGATGAGGGTGGAATCAATCAAAACCCTAATTTCATCATTTTTAAAAGTGAATTCTTAAAGAAAATCAATAAAAAATGATAAAACACTAAATAAGCTTGAATAAACAACTTGTGATTTTTGGTTAAGGTTTAAAAATGAGGTTTTAATCACAAGATGAATTAAAACTCATTCGGTTTTGATTTTTCAAGATGAATATTCACTTTTAAAATGTTTAAAAACAATTAAAAATGAATTTATTCATAAAAATACCAACTATATTAAATAAATAATATAAATTTGATTTTTTGTGGAATAAAATATTTCAACATTTTTGTGATTTTTTGCAAAAAGAACCAATCAAAAATAATTAAAATTGAGGGAGTTATTAATTTTTCAAATCATTAAAAAAAATAAGAAAAATAATAAAATATGAAAAAGTGGTAAAAAAAGAGGATCTGGGGCGAGGGGGATTCGAACCCCAGACCTCTTGTATGCAGTGCGCGCGTCCTACCACTAGGGTGGTGATACATCCGTGTATCAAACCCCAGCCACAAATATACAAGGCTTGCCTTGTTTTTGGCCTGGCCAAGGCAAGGCAAGGCAAGATTTTGGCCAAAAACGTGAAGCTTGTAAGTTTCTCATTTCTCCATGGATTGGGACCAAATTTAGGTCTATCCTGCCTAGAATTTCACAAGGAATCCAATGGTGGTGGTGGTTTTTTCAGATGAGGTTCCCATTTTAAAACCCGATAGTGGTTTTGAAATAGGCCTCCATTTGCTTTTTCTGTGCTACCTCATGGTACATACATGAATTACATGATGAATTGGTCCAAACACAACATATATAACATGTATGACATATGTATAATCAGTGGACCTCAAAGCATTGCATATTTTAAGGAGTTTAAGTTGAGATGCTTACCTCTTTCAGAACTTTTTGGGCAATTTGTCAAGGGCCTTGTTCCAGAAATGTTTTGATGCTTTGAACACTCTCAAATGATCTCTTAGAAGCTTTTAGGATGATTGGAATCAGCTGTGTTATTTCCTTGGTTTTATGGTTGGCATTATTTTGCTAAAACTCATGTAGCAGCAGATGTTGAATGAAGATGTCTAAAAATATGTTTCACTATTCTTTGTTCAACATGTCGAATGAAGATGTTCCATGACTGCTCATAGGACATCGCGCTGTGAAGTCAGGTTTTATTGTAGATTCTGTTACAAAGATTTGTAACTGAATATTCTATGAATATTTGGTTATCCTATGTGGCATCTAAAGCATTTTTGGATTAGGGTTACTTGTTGGTTTTCGGATTTGCTGCTGTTTCTAATTATGGAGACATAATAGGAAACTTTGGATTGAAGACCTATTTTATTGGAGTTAATTTTGCAGATTTGTGAGCAGCCTAATTGCTGCGTTTTTGAAGCCCAAATTCAGTCCATATTTCAAGCTATAAATAGACTGATGTAAACCTACTTTTCGGCGTCGAACTTACATGTATTTTTAGGGTTGTGTGCTTGTGTTTTGTGAGCCTAACTGGTATCTTATGATAACAGTATAAGGACTATAGTGTAAGTTGTGTAAGGTTGCTCATAAGCTTTTAAGCATTGAGTAGCTGTGTGCTAATTCTCATAAGCTGTGAAGTATTGAGAATTTGTGTTTCGACCATTGTTATTTATCTGGTAAGGAACCAGTCACGGGTTGTGATTGAAGAGGGATTTGAGGAGGGCCTCATACCTAGGGGAGTCTTAGGTAGAAGTCATAGGAAGGGTAGTGATTAAGTGAGCTGATTGAACCGGGTGTGGTTATCAGTGAATTGATACTATCGAATATTGATTTCATCCCTGGCTTGGTAGCCCCCAGATGTAGGATAGTTAGATCCAAACTGGGTTAACAATTTCTGGTGTTCTTTACATTTTATGCACACTTTTGTATTGAGCTTGTTCATTGTTGTTGTATATCAGTGTCTCGACATCTCGATAGGACATCTGATATACAGGCCAGAATTTCAATTGGCATCAAGAGCTTGCACCCTTTGTTGTTTCTGGGTGTGATTCAGGGAAGGTACTTTCTGGTACAATGGACAAGGATGGAGGAGCTCTGAATAAACCACCTTTGCTGGATGGCTCTAACTATGAGTATTGGAAACCTAGGATGATAGCCTTCATCAAGTCCATGGATGATCAAGCATGGAAAGCGGTTATCAAAGGTTGGGAGCCTCCAAAGGTAAGAGATGGAGAAGGAAATCCTACTGATGTTCTGAAGGAAGAAGGGGACTGGGATGATGCTGACTACAAAGGATCTGTTGGAAATTCTAAAGCCATGAATGCATTGTTCAATGGTGTCAACAGAAATATCTTCAGGCTGATTGAGCATTGTACTATTGCCAAAGAGGCTTGGCAGGTCCTGAAAGTTGCTCATGAAGGGACCTCAAAGGTGAAAATGTCAAAGCTTCAGCTTCTCACTAGCAAGTTTGAGAGTTTGAAGATGAAAGAGGATGAGAGCATTCATGATTTTCATATGAACATTATTGAGATAGCTAATGCCTCTAGTGCCTTAGGAGAAAAGATGTTTGACAGCAAGCTGGTCAGGAAGATTCTCAGGTCTCTTCCTAGGAGGTTTGATATGAAGGTTACTACTATAGAGGAAGCTCAGGACATTGACAAGATGAAGGTGGATGAGCTTATGGGATCACTCCAAACTTTTGAGTTAGGATTCAGTGAAAAAGCTGAAAGAAGAAGAGTATAGCACTTGTGTCAAGTGCTGATGACTCAGATGATGAAGGAAAACTGGTCAAAGATGAAGATGTGTCCAAAGATCTAGTGTTGCTTGGAAAACAATTTAATAAAGTGTTGAAAAGTATGGACTGGAAGTCAAGAGAAAATGTTCGGAACAAGTCTCTCGACATCAACAAAGACCAGGAAGGAGGCAGAAGATTCAGAACTGAAGAAGACTCTAATCAAGGGAAGAGAGTTCAATGATATGAATGTGAAGGATTTGGGCACGTAAAAACTGAGTGTCCCACTTATCTCAAAAGACAGAAGAAGGGATTATCTATGACATGGTCAGAAGATGATTCTGAAACTGACACGGATGAGAAATCTGCAAAGTTGGTGACAGCATTAACAGGAGTATGTGAATCAGATGATGAGTCTGAAGAGCTTACTTTTGAAGAGCTGGCTATCTCCTATAAGAAATTGTGCTTTGAACATGAAGAAGTATGTCAGCAGAAAGAAGAACAAGCAGGTGTTATTGTTCACTTAGAAGCTGAGAATACTGAGTATATGTCTACTATAGCTGATCTACAAAGTGAAGTAAATCATTTGAATTCAAAACTGGACAACATGATCAAAAATGTCAGAATGTTAAATAGGAGTTCGGATGTACTTGATGAAATTCTGAAGTCAGGAAGAGATACTGGAAATGTCAGTGGTATTGGATTTAAAGGTACAAATGAATCTGAGGAAGTACCCGCTCAAGCTAAGAGAAGTTTGAAGATGTTGAATAACATGCTGCAACTTCCTCCCAGGCATCAGAAGAAGTTCATAAAGAAAAAGAATCAAAGGTGGACATGCTACCATTGTGGGAAGTTTGGTCATATAAAAGGTTTTTGCTACAAGCTACATGGTTATCCCAAACCCATGCAACAGTATAGTAGGAAAAAGATCTGGGTTGAAACAAAAAGGATATGGACTTCAAAGGATAGTGAAAAAGAACATAGGGACTACAAGTCTTTCAGAGTCTCTACAAATGAAAAATGGTTCTTTGATAGTGGATGTTCTCGACATATGACAGGCATTAGTGGATATATGTCACATGTTAAGTATCATGCTCCTAATGAGGTGATTTTTGGTAATGGATCGAAAGGAAAAGTGCTTGGTGTTGGAAGAGTGGATGGTCCAGGACAGCCAATTCTGGAAGAAGTATTGCTTGTTGAAGGGTTAGATATTAACCTAATAAGAATAAGCCAGCTGTGTGATCAAGGTCTTAAGGTCATTTTTACAACCTACGAATGTTTAATAATGGATGAAAAGAATGTTGTTGTTATGAGAGGTGAAAGAACCTCAGAAAATTGCTATTTGTGGAAAGACGAAAGCACAATTGTGGAAGTGTTAAACCAAAGAACTTGTGAATGGCACGTGTATAAGGACCCATTTCCAAAACTTATAAACAGCCCAGCTAACACATTCCAACTTCAATCCTACAGTGCGAAAACTTCATCTGACCTACTCTCTCAAAACTCTTCTTCGCTAGGGTTTGCTCTTACTCTCTTCAATACTGCATTTTGTAAGCAACAAAGAATGTCTCAACATCATGATTCTCCTGCTGATTCACGAACTTCTCAAGTCAATGATGAAGACTATGATCCTCACCGAATGATCAAACTCACAGACCTTGTTCTTGATATCGCCCCGTTGAATGTAGTTCATTCTGACACTAGAGGTGAGCAACCAGTTTCCCACTCTGTGAATGAAAGTATGTCAAGTAAGAAGTCTAAACCCCTTTCATCTAGGAAGAAAGACAAAATGATTACTAGGTTTTATTCTGATAAGTTAAACCCTAGAAAAAATGTCACTGAAAAGAATTCAAATAGGAGGGTGGATAAAACTAAGAATGATAGTAGGACTCTTGATGATAATGTTTTCAGTAGAGATCAAAGTCTTAGAAGATTTGCCACCTTTGCTGTTAGTGAAGCTGATAAAGATGTCGGGTCTGACGTCCCAACATCCATGGCTGGAAATACAAATAATAGTTCAAAGAATCTATCAGGAGAGATACCAGTTCAGGTGGCTAGGGAAAGAAGAAGCAAGAAGAGGGCTGAGATGTGTAGTAACGTTGCTGAGAAAAACTCTGATGAGGAACCAATAGCTGACATACTACAAAGAATCAAGAGTAGAAAAGAGAATACCAGTGTGGCTGAGAATCCAAAGGATGCAAAAATAATTAGGAAATCTGCTGATGTGGAGAGTAACAAAAGAAAGACTGGAGCAAGTCCCTCTAAGCAATGGAGTAAAGTTGTGGTTCCAATCAAGAAAAGAAGGGTCACAGGCTTGAATGAGTCAAATGCTGGAACTGATGTCCAGGACATCAGTGGGAGAAGGGAGGATCAAACTGTCAGGCAAACTGATAGGTGGAAAATTGTCAGCCAAAGAAGGGTAGCTTTAGAGAGAGAATTGGGAAAAGACTTCAACAAGTATAAGGAAGTGGTTGATCTCATTGAAGCTGCTGGGTTGATGAAGACTGTGTCTGACATCGGACCATGTTATGAGAAGTTGCTTAAGGAGTTCGTTGTGAGTATCCCTGAAGACTGTAATAGCAAACTCAGAAAAGTCTATGTAAGAGGCAAAGCTGTGAAATTTTCTCCCAAAGTGATTAATAACTTTCTGGGGAGACCTACGGACCATCATGCTGAGTTAGGAGCAACAGATGATGAAATCGGTGAGGAGATAACAGGTGGGTGCATCAAAGTTTGGCGAGATGAAGGAAAGCTCTCTTCTGGGAAGCTAAGTATCAAATATGCTATCCTTCACAGAATTGAAGTGGTAAACTGGGTTTCTACCAATCATACTTCCACCATCTCATCCATGCTTGGAAAGTTCATTTATGCTATTGGAAAGAAGGTCCCTTTCAACTTTGGAGCACATATCTTTGAACAAGTTTTGAAGCAAGCTAGCCCATCCGCTGTTAAGCTACCCATATGCTTTCCATCCTTAATCTGTGGAATAATCCTAGATCAATTTCCTGACTGCTTAGTAAGAAGTGACAAGGTCAGCAAGAGAAAACCTCTAATGACTTTGCATTATAGGCTGCTAGGTGGAGTCCATGTGTCTGATGTTGTTGAGACATCCTTCTCAACTTCACGACCTGCTAATCTTGATGATGAAGCCATTGCTCAGTTGCAAGAAACCTGTAAGGAGCTGGAAGAATCAATCAGGAGAGATACAGCAAGGAAGACAAAGCTCGAGCAGCTGATTAAAGCCTTGGTTGAAAAGAGAAATGCTGCTAAAGAGCAAGAGCTGGCTGAAGATGATGGACAGGGTGAATCTACTGAGTCTGATAGAAGGAATGTCCAACAGTCTGATGATTCTGGTTCTGAGAAGGGTGCTTCTGAATCTGAAGGTGAAAGTGATAAGGTGGCTGAAGAGGAGAGTGCTGAATAGCTATAGGCTATCTGCAAGTTTACTTTCTGTTTTTTTTTTTGTTTTTTTCTTTCTTCTTCTTTTAGGACAACTTAATTCTGTTTTGATTTTGAACACTATACTGCTATTTGGTTACATTTGTCTATGACCTCTCTTTGTCATATTTGTGGCTAAAAAGGGGGAGTAGTAAGTGTGAGGGGGAGCAGCATTAGTAAGTGCTTGTGGTGTTGAGGGGGAGTGCTGCAGGTAGATTATGTGTGCTTGTGCTGAGGGCAGAATATGGTGTGTTGCTGCTGTTGAGGGGGAGTTGCTATGATGAGATGTTTGCTGGTACTGTGTGTTTTCTTTTGCAGCTGAAGGGGAGTGTTGCTATGCTGGATTTGTTTGTGTTTTTTATGCAGCTGAGGGGGAGTGCTGCTATTAATGGTGTTTTTTTCCGCTGCTGATTCTGATGGTGTTTGAGTGTGTGTGGAGTTTTAGCCAAAAATAAGCCAAAGGGGGAGATTGTTATTTCCTTGCTTTTATGGTTGGCATTATTTTGCTAAAACTCATGTAGCAGCAGATGTTGAATGAAGATGTCTAAAAATATGTTTCACTACTCTTTGTTCAACATGTCGAATGAAGACGTTCCATGACTGCTCATAGGACATCGCGTTGTCAGGTTTTATTGCAGATTCTGTTACAAAGATTTGTAACTGAATATTCTGTGAATATTTGGTTATCCTATGTGGCATCCAAAGCATTTTTGGATTAGGGTTACTTGTTGGTTTTCGGATTTGCTGTTGTTTCTAATTATGGAGACATAATAGGAAACTTTGGATTGAAGACCTATTTTATTGGAGTTAATTTTGCAGATTTGTGAGCAGCCTAATTGCTGCGTTTTTGAAGCCCAAATTCAGTCCAGATTTCAAGCTATAAATAGACTGATGTAAACCTAGTTTTAGGCGTCGAACTTACATGTATTTTTAGGGTTGTGTGCTTGTGTTTTGTGAGCCTAACTGGTATCTTATGATAACAGTATAAGGACTGTAGTGTAAGTTGTGTAAGGTTGCTCATAAGCTTTTAAGCATTGAGTAGCTGTGTGCTACTTCTCATAAGCTGTGAAGTATTGAGAATTTGTGTTTCGACCATTGTTATTTATCTTGTAAGGAACCAGTCACGGGTTGTGATTGAAGAGGGATTTGAGGAGGGCCTCATACCTAGGGGAGTCTTAGGTAGAAGTCATAGGAAGGGTAGTGATTAAGTGAGCTGATTGAACAGGGTGTGGTTATCAGTGAATTGATACTATCGAATATTGATTTCATCCCTGGCTTGGTAGCCCCCGGATGTAGGAAAGTTAGATCCGAACTGGGTTAACAATTTCTGGTGTTCTTTACATTTTATGCACACTTTTGTATTGAGCTTGTTCATTGTTGTTGTATATCAGTGTCTCGACATCTCGATAGGACATCTGATATACAGGCCAGAATTTCAAGCTAGAAACCTCGGAAATGGAAACTGGCCTTTTCTTGTAAAAGGGGCAAAAGTGACCAAAATAGCAACTCTCTCAAATGGTGTTCTAGATGTGGGGAACCATTTGGGATAGTTCAAGGATAATATTTGGAGTGTGTTTGAGGCTTTAGCTGGTTTTGAAAGTGACTGAATCAAGACATTGCTTGGAAAGTCCAAAAAAAGCCTATTTTGAGGATTTGAGAGGGGACTTTGTGATTTTGGTGTTACAGGTCACTTGTGAGAGCTTGGACAGCTTGGATATGACATATTGGATGTGTTTGGATCATGAGCTGTGGTGGAATTGCTCTCTAACTCAAAAACTCAGAGTTACCTTGCTAAAGAAGGCATTTTTGCCTAGAGAAAGAGATATTGAGGAAAGCAAGTGTTGTAGTGCTTTGGTGTACTTAAACTGAGCACAAGTGAGCTCTATTTATAGTAGCGCAAGTTTGTTTTGGCTGCAATAGTGAATGGCAACTGCTGCAGAGGTTTGGCAAATGTTGATCAATAGGAATCCAAGTCTCCTCTAGCCATTGACTAGAGGTTAGAGCACAGGCCTTTGGTTCCCTAGTTCAGAGATCATCCTTGACTCATTCAGCTGGAAATGGCTCAGTTCATGCCACCTTGGTGCATCCATTGAATGCTCCAAAACAAAATTGGAGTCTTGTCCCCTCTTTAGGGTTTTTTAGGTTTGGCATGCTATTTTTAGTTCCAAAGACTTGAGAGGCTTATGGATCAGTGTTTGTCCCTCCTTGGTCTCTCCCTGAGGTGTTCAGATGGATAAACTTATTTGTTATTTGCACAAATTGCTCAAATCGAGCAAAATGCACAAATCTGCCTAGTTATGACAGTTGTAGCAAGGCATATTGTCGCTGTCATAACTCTTAGCTCAAATAGAATTTCATGGGGTTCTTGGCCATTTTGGAAAGCTCTCATATGATACAACATATGTGTGATCATAGTTTGTCTTGACACTTTTTGGATCCAAGTGAAAAATGCCCTTAAATTTTGAAAAAAGTGAAACAGATTCTGACTTAGTGAAAATTTCACTAAGTGTTGGAAAAAGTGACATTTCATGTTTTCAGCCATTTTGATCCAACCATAACTCAAAATCCATGATGAATTGGAATGTGGTGTAGTTTACACTTTTAAAGTATGCCATGAGAGCTACAAATCCATCTTTAGATCAGCCCAAATGGTTGCTTGGATCTCAAGTTATGATCCTTGGAAGTTGGTACCTTAGCCACTTTGTTCCATAACTTAGAAAACTTCTAAGTTTTTTATGGTTACCCCTTTTACAAGTTATCCCACTTTTCTTGATTTTTCTTGATGAATGATGATTCCAATCCCACATTAACATCATTTTAGGGTTAGGAAACCATAATTGACCAAAAAATCAAAAAGTCAAACTTTGACTTTTCGGCACAGTTGACTTTTTATCAGCTGAATTCCAAACTGTGCGATCCTCTATGAAATCAAGTCCTTGACCTAAATCAAAATTGATGGATTAATTTCATAGGTGTTATAGGGTGTATTGAATCATGTCCCAAGGTTTGGGAGCATGTCTTGGTCAAAAGTCAAAGGCACAGTTGACTTTTCTCGCGAAACCCTAATTGTGGTTCTGATGAACTTGAAACTTGTGAATCAAGCTTCTTGGATCAATCCATTGTTGAAAATGGATCAATGTAGTGTATTAGGGACCCTCAAATCATGTCTTGAGGTCTTGGCTCATGTTTTGTCCCAATAGTCAACTTAGGGGTGAATTAGGTCAAGAAACCCTAATTCCTGATTTTTATTGTATGCATCCCCTGAGGCTAAATTGACTTGATGATTGGGTTTATGAGGTTCCTTTGAGTATTTTGGGTTATGCTTTGAAGAATTGGCCCATGTCTAGAGGGAAATTTCCATCTGGAGGCCTTGGTCGACCAAAACCTTAATTTAGTGACATTGGCGATCTTGAGGCTTGATCCACTTGGAATGTTGCAACCTTGTGCTTGATTCTTGATGTGGGAGTCCTCTTGATCCATTGTGGATATTTGAGAGGTTTAGACAAGTTGAAGATCATATCATTACTTGATTTATTCTTTGTTTAAGAGCTCTGAGAGGGCTTGAAACCCTAAGTTTGATTATAGTGGATGCTCACCCATCTTTGGGGAGACTACTGAGGTATGATGGTCCATCCATATTGTGATGATGGTTTGCACAATGGTGGGGAATCTTAGTTGTCAAAATTTGGGGTATGACAGTTATGTATTAGTAATAAGTGATGGGATAAATGTAATATTTGTTTCGTTCTGAAACCATGTAAGACTTTGGATTTGATTACGATGATCTCCAGGGAGGTGGCGTAGGATGGACCTGCAAGGTTAATACTCCAACGCCCTAGTCAGTTCAGAGTCCAAGATGAGTATAATAAAAGTGGAGATCAAAAAATTGTACCTTAAATCTCATGTGCATTGACTTTATACATTAGATAATCTTCATTGGACTGGTGTACGATTGGAGTTTTATATTGAGCCTTTGACCGACCCATAAAAGTTTCTCCCAAGGTTTGTCGGGCATGAACTAGTCGGGAAGTCTTCAAAGTAGTGCCGACTTCTAATGACGATGTCCGACTATGGAGAGAATCATAAAAGCTCTATATCACTTACAAAAGTAGTGGGGGACAACCGCATTAAATGATTTCCTATCTTTGGAACATTTCGCCGATTTTTCTAGACGCGTGGCTTTAGATTACTAGATTAAATAATGGTTCCTCTTTTTTAGTTAGGGAAGAGATATATTTTGGCCCAAGCCCTTTTCACTTAGTCATTAATCAACCACCCCGTGAGGTTATACTTGTACCTGATGATTGTGATTTGGAGAGGCTTTCTATATACTCTTTAGATTAGGAAATTTCCTCTAGCGATTCTTTCTTCAACACACTTTTTCTGATGAGGATGTTGCGATGATCGCGCAACTGGCTCTATGCTTGCATCTTCCAAAGTTGCAGAAGCTTCTGCTTCTCATGAATTTCCTGACTCTAGAGAGGGAATTTAATATTTTAAACATGGAGGATGCTAAAAATTTCCTCAAAGCATACCAAAAATATTATGGTCAGGAGCCGAGCAATGTTGAGATTAAGGACCATATAGCGTGTGGAGCTCGACCAGATGGTGTTACATGGCTCAATCCCTTTGGGATTTTTAAGGATGATGAGATACTCTTGAGGGGAGTCACATTAGTGAAACCTACAAATGCCAGCAAATAAAATTAGTTGGACTCAAAGATACTCAAAACCCCCTCTGTCTTTAGTGATTTTCCAGCAATGGATATAGTTAAAATCATAGTTGGTTACCCATCTGACTGGTTGGTTCTTCTGATTCACTCAAATAAGAGGATATGCAGTACCTTTAAGGGGTGATTTATTTCCTTTTATGAGTACTTGTTCACCAGGATAAACGTATCACTGCCCCTTACTGAGTTCGAGGTAGAAGTTCTAAAGTTTTTGAAGGTTTCCCCCTTGCAACTTCATCCTGACTCCTAGGTATACATAAAGTTGTTCTAGTTATGGGCCGAATACAGGTCTTGGAAACTCTCTTTTCATTTTTTCTTCAATTTCTTCGTTGTAATATGTACCTCTAAGTAGGGGTGGTAAATGGGCTCAACCTGTTGGGCATGCTCGTTTTTCTCACATTTTCTACGGGGGGAGGGGCCAAAGGTTCTGGCTCGGACACTCTAATGTGTCTGCCCCGCGCTATCCTATTTTTTGCAGGCTTTTATAGGCATAGACAATTAAGTAAATTTTGTATTTTTAAGCTTAAAATATGCAGTTCCCTGTGGGCCCGCCTCGCCCCACCCTCACTTTTAGTGCAGGACAAGCTAAGGTTTTAGGTCCACACCCTTAACTATGTCCGCCATAGTTTTCTGTCGGCTTTTGCGGGGTGGGCCTAAATGCGGCAGGCGTGTCTATTTTCCGCATTTACCTCCAGGTATAATATCTGTGATTTGGGAATGATCGTGGTGCCCTAGCACGTTCCCTTATTTAGCACATTTTCCAAAAGTTGGGGTGACTTCCGGGGGCGTTTCATGCTAGTGATTTCTCGCACTCGAGAATATCATTATGCATTATGTTTCAGCCCAATCGAATCTTCTGTCCCTTGTATGGATAGATTTCAGAAATACTGGTCATGGATCCACTTCCATAGTGAACCTCATTCATATTCCATTCAATTGGGTTCACATACTTCTGAAGAGGCTATGATGAGAAGGGACCTGGAGGATTTTTATTAGGGTCTTGGCACTACTCAAGCAATACCAATGACATTGTGAGTGTGATCAGTCTCCTAGAGAGTAAATAGATCTTTGGTGATGGTAGAGTCCTCCCTATTTTTTTAACATGGGTTTTATACTTGTAAATAGAATGGATTCTTTGGAGAAGATCTATTATATTGCTAAGTGGAGGGAGAGAGAGAGAGAGAGAGAGAGAGGCTTAGGGTGTTAAAATTTTACCTTCGACCGAGGTTGTAACTCCTCCTCTAACTTAACTTGTCATGTATTCTACTGTCGAGGCTTCTCTGGTCACACATGTACCTGACTAGTCTTAGACTTCCAATATTTCTATGATTGCTGAAAATCGGCCTCTGTCCCCTGCTTCCTAAATGAAGAGGGACCGATATCCAGATCAAAGTCCTCCATTTGAGGAAGATTTATCAAAACGAGTTTGACTGTCTAGGGTGGTGCTTTAGGGTTGACTACCTCCATTCTCAAGTTTTTGACCATCTTACCCTCCCAGATTCCTTGTACTCTCCAAGAATTTGTTTTTGCTATGTTCGAAGAGGATTTGACTTATCTTTATAATCTTCCTGAAGTAGAGAAGATGGAACTTTTCTCTCAAGTTACCTTTTACACCTATCGAGCGGTTTCTTTTCTCTCCCTTTTCATTGTTGGTCGAGGTGATGTAATGGCCATGGGTAATCCTTCCCATAAGAGGGATACTTGGAAAGGGATGTGTGAGTCCTTGGAACATAAATTGTCCAACTTTCTAGAGGAGATATTTGCCTTCCAAGAGAAGGTCGATCGTGTTAAGTCTCTCTAAGAGGGTGTGAAGATTCATGGTTCCCCTTTCTCTTAAGCTATCACGATTGTCGAACTAGAGTCTTCTCTAGAGGCTGATAAGAAGCACTAAGTGGAAATAACCACTGCTACTGTGGAGGCGGAGTCCCATGTTGACGAGACTCTGAAAGCTCTTCTAGATGAGAAAGAATCATGTGTTTAGGATCGTAAAGCTCATGATAACCAGATGGCAGAGCTGAGGAGGAAGGTCAATGAGTCCCTCCAACAAAATTTGAAGAATGTATACAAATCTTTTTATCAGACGCTTGATTATATGGAAATACTTTTCTCGATCACTTCATTTCTCAACTCGGAGCTAAGCCCGTTCAAGGTTGTTTGGGACGGGACTTTGGTGGATAAACTTAGTGCGGCGTCTTAGAGTGGAGAGGCTTGACCTTATTTCCCCCGTTTCTCTCTCTCTCTCTCTCTCTCTCTCTATCTATCTATCTCTCTCTCTCTCTCTCTCTCTCTCTCTCTCTCTCTCTCTCTCACATTTGTAATGTAAACATGGTGTTTTGTCTTTTCAAAAATAATAGTATTTATACCTTTACCTTTCTATTCCGTGCATATATTTATATTTTCTTCTTTGTCGTGCTTTGTTTTATTTCCTTCGTTGTGTAAGTGTTCAGAATTATGACTTATAGGCTTCGAACAGTTCGTAGTTTCTTCCCTATCCATATTCGACTCTGATTATTTTTTGCAAGTGGGGATTTTTCCCCTTGGTGATCTCCCCCTTTGGATCTTTGAAGTAGATTTTCACCTGTTTTGCCTATGGCATTTGGCGTGTTCGCGGACCTTAGTTAAGTTGTTGCCGACTCAGGTTAGGAACAATTGAAGTTTTACTCTAACGTCATTAGGAATTGTCCCCAGCCAAAGGTGGGGTTTTGGTCCCTACACCAAGTTTATCCTGGTTCGAGGTTGACGTCTTCGAGATCCACCACTTACACTCTTGTAGTGGCTAGTTCCTAAGAGGGGGTGCGCCAATTGCACTTTAAGCGCGTTCATCAAGCGAAGGGCGTGGATCAGAAGCAGAGTTTATACCATGTTGTTGAGGGATACAATAACACTTACACTCACGACATTTCTCATGGTTAGGAAATTATTTATTCAAATTGCAAAGAGTTTTGAAGAATACATATCTTGTTGGGAGAATGACAAAGGAGTGTTAGTTGCCAACAAGATATGGGCTTGATCGAATTATCCGCAAGTTGAACACTTTCAAAACCACCATTCGGTACAGGTCTAACTTCACCCCGCATGCATTCAAATTGAACATACTGACTCTTTTAAGACCCTTTCCTACCACCGCCGAAGAGGTGATGAGGTTTATGAGGATGACTTACCTGATACGCCATGCTTCCTTGAGGTAATAGATGACCACGAATGGCTTTACCTTGCTATTGTGGTACACTACTTTAGGTGGACTAGGGGAGCCATGACATCTAGCCTTGCCAGAAAATGATATACCAAGTATGACACTAAAAGCACTCCTACCTAGAATTACAAGGACGTTAAGGGTTACCTTTCTCTCATCCGCTCCTACCCCTAGTGACCATGTAAAATCTATGATTCTACGAGGGTGAGTTATCGAATCATTGAAGGCCAGGAGATCTCCACCACTTTGTGGACTCATATCTATTTTCCAAAGGCCTAATTACTGAAGCGTGTAGGTGTAGATGATGTTACACAAACTTTCGCTGTCTACAAGGAATCCTGCGAGCGTGTTATTGGCAAAAGTGATTTTTATAATCGATGGAAACTTCTTATTTGTGTTTCCATTTATATTCTCCCAATCTCATAATCCTAGCCTCATTTGGTCTTTGCTTCGCGATCACGAATCATTCGTTTCTTGGAAGAGGTGCTCCGACAATGAATCACTGTCAGACTTACCGTGGTGCGGGTCTCATCGATGAGTGATTATTAAGGTGGAAATGGATCGATAGATTTAACCGAGCTCTTCAGTGCCACATAGGACATGGTTGTCTTCATCTCTTAGCAATTTTGCCAGAGATCTTATTTTGGATAAAGGATGATTTATTCATGGAATTTTATCGGAATTAGGAGTCAATCCCCATAGACGACGTCATTGTTCTATGATAGAACCATAGTTCATCTTAATTGATGATGTAGGACTCTGAATTTGATGATGATGATCTCTAGTGCAATGGCGCAAAGTGGACCTGCAAGGTTAGTGTAACATCCTGAATTTAATTAAATTACTTAAGTGGATTTTGTTTCTTTTATTTAATTGTTTAAGTGATTTTAAATGCTTTTAAATTAATTATTTTAGTGATAATATGTGATATGTGATCATTTGGAAAATTGGGAGTGTTATGGTGTGTTGATGCCAAGACAGAAGAATACCAGCACAGATACAAGGGTACATGGTTACACCGACTCAGATTTCAGTGGAGATTAAGATGAGAAGAAGAGTATTGTAGACTAGATATTCATGATTGAAGGTGCCCCAATCTCTTAGAGCTCAAGAGAAAAAAAAAAAGCATTGTGCCTTTATCATCTTGTGAATTTGAATACGTGGTTGCATCATATTCAGCGTGTCAAGCGGTATGGATAGAGATGATGCTCGGAGAGCTCAAGATCATGGAACCTAAGAAAATGAAGTTGTTTGTCGATAACAAGTCAGCGGCCGACTTGGAAAATTATGTGTGTCATGATTGAAGTAAGCACATAGAGAGAAGGTATCGTTTCCTTAGGGATCAAGTAAATAAAGGGAAGCTTGAACTTGAGAATTGCAAGACATAATGGCAACTAGCTGATATACACATCAAACCCATGAAGAAAATCAGGTTCGATGAGTTGAAGAAAAGCATTGGGATGAGAAGTCGCGAAAACATGAATTAGGAGGTGTGTTAGAAGTTGTAATTTAATATTTTAGAATGCAAGTTGTATTCGATTTAGGTGTGTTCGACCTAGTCGAGGTAGTGAAATAAGTAAGAGTAAGATGTATCCGAAAAATTCGAATATAACATGTAGTTGTCAGATTGAGTAAGCATGCATTCGACTGAGTCGAATGAAGCACTTTGTAAGTTTGTATTTTTGCTTTCCTATATAAAGAGGTGACGATGTAAACACTTAATATCTTTTCAATACAACAATTACATTTTAAATCAAATTCCATCTTCACATATAATCTCTCTCTCTCTCTCTCTCCCCCTCCTCCTCCTCACCCTCATCCTCATTCTTCTTCTTCTTCTTTTCAAAATGTTTGTTGGAACTGTAACACAGCAGCAAGCAAAAACATTTAAGTAACCCAGTTTTGTCGTATCCACAGGGATCAGTGCGAGGGAAAGAATGCCATCCGACGGTATCTACATTTCTAAGCTGATGGTTCAAAAGTTTTGGTTTAAGAAGGAACCAAAATAAAATACGGAAAATATAAAGTAAATACTGAATTATAAACGGAGCCTTGTTGGAATTGGATCTCATCAATTGATAACACATGCATTCTTCTGACCAATTTATACATAAATCAAACATTCGCCTAATATCATCATGTATCACTCACGACATACATATCCTCTCGGTCCCCGCTATTATGAGTGATTTTATACCGATCAATAATTGCTCTCGCACATCACCAATCAATACAAAGCATTTAAAGCCTACATGAATGTTAAGCCTATATCCATTTCTGGTATCTAAACCCAACAGATATTACTATAACATCAATATCACACCAATGAGTAATTCATATACAAGCCAATGATCAAAATACGTACAGCCGTTTAACCCTTTTTACATTTATTCAACTAATTTTCCAAATGAATGTGAATATCATTCTTCATGACTATTATCATGCGTCCTCGCAATACTGTATCGATCCTACTCATGCTAGGCATGCTACTAATCAACACAATACAACAAAAGATAAAATGAATATCAACTCACAAAACCATGTCAGAAGTTTGTTCATTGATAGATGAAAACTCTAAGATCAAGTATTTGCACAAGGTTTTGTCAAGACCAACAAATAAGCAATCAAAGACAACAAACAATAGAGAATCAAAACTAGTTCACAAACATAGATTAGAAGAAATACATAAGGTATCAAAAGATTACATCTTTTCCCAACAAGAGATCAAAGATCCTACCTTTTCTCCCTTGAAATGAAGAGATGTAAATTCTGATCTTTTAATCTACAAGTTCTCTCTCCAAAATTATAATGATCATATCTCAAAAAGTGTGAAAATTCTATTTATACACATTCAGGAATTTCAGAGTTCGCAAAGTGAGCTCTTTACTCGCAAAGCGAATGGTTAAAATTGGCACCTGAGGTGCTTCTAAATAGTTAAATCGCCACAGAATTTCCTTGTGACTTCGCAATGCGAAGGATAGTTCGCAAAGCGAACTTTACTGCCTTTTTCCTCTGCCATCATTCTAGGACCATTCGCTGGGACCTCGCCAGAGTTCGCAAAGCGAACTTACTAATGTTTTCCTCTGTTCTTTGGCAGCTTGCACCATTTCTTGTGTCTTACCACTTTGATCAATTTATGCCTTTTCCTGCACAATAACACACATATTACAAGCACCAAAGGTAGATTCTGAATGTTAGAAGAATAACAACAATCATGAGTAAAACTAATAACAACATGAGAATTGAGTGGAAAAAGTGCAAAGAAAGATATGTCATTTTTAGGTAAAATCTGCACCTAAATCGCACAAGCAACATTCACCACTCAATAGAATCGAACAATGACAAAGAATTAAGTTCTTAAACAAATATCATGGCATGGTTCAAAGAACAACTAAATTTGCATACTTGAACCACTCTAACACTCCTCTTCAAAAATAAGAATGAAGAAATTGACGCGTTTGCAACCGCGGGGAAATTTCACTCACCCGACAAACAATGCAATTAGCAATCCAATTCATACAACATCTAACAATCAAAACTGAAAACATGGAAGCAAAAAGATCACTAAGGGCTTTAAAGGTTGTAGCTTGGTCGGGTTCACAACAAAGGGACATTTCTAAAGGCCATGGAATCGAAATTGCCGATGCAAAAAGAAACATTCACTATACATGGTATTTACACATCACAACTTCATTCACCATTTTCATTCCTTTCTCACCAACCTTCTCAAACTTCCTTATGCACAATTATTTCATTCTATATTTTTCTCATTCAAACAAGCATTCTTTTTCTTTTGTTTTTCACATTCATATGCACACTTTTTCTTTTCATGCTTGTTTGAAATTTTTTCAAAAGTTTTAGCACCCTACCATTCTTCTTTTTCATTCTCCCCAACTTGAATTCAACCAAACCTCAAGTGAATGCTCCTTGCTTTTTAAGGCAAGGAAATCAAATATAAACAATGTTCAAAGGTTCAAGAAGAAATTTTTAGAACCTCACAAAATTCAATGATGAACTAAACTTTCAAATTATGTACACAAACCAAGTTCATCACTAAAATGAGATCTAAACTGTTTAGGCTCAAAGGGGTTAACGAATACTCACTACTCACGGGTAAGGTACTTTTGGATACGGTTGTGCTCAATATAAATAAATGCCTTGATCCTTTCTAATGCTTCCACAAAATCACAATAATCAAAAGATAAAGCATGAATCAAACGAATTAAACAAAGTTATCAGTCATCCTAGCATATAGTAAACAATGGAGGTTTCTCACAGTTTATGGCTTTTGGACCTAAGTGAAACAAGCATTCAAACAAGTTGCAAAATGAAACAAGAATACACATTTGCACAAAGCAAAAAATTCTTAAATCATTCTAACATTCTATAAAGTAGTACAATTTACCTCGCAAACATTCAAATCTCACCATCCAGACTCGGTCGAAGCTTCATTGAATACTTTTATACAAATAGCAACCAATCTAGAAGGAGTTCTCATCATTCCTGAACACACTAGAGAAAACATAAAATAAAACAAATACATATAATATAAACATATGTACAAAGCTAAAAAAATATAGAAACTATCACAATGCGATTCAATATCTAAACACCGATCCCCGGCAACGGCGCCATTTTGTTGGAACTGTAACACATCAGTAAGCAAAAACATTTAAGTAACCCAGTTTTGTCGTATCCACAGGGATCAGTGCGAGGGAAAGAATGTAATTCGATGGTATCTACATTTCTAAGCTTATGGTTCAAAAGTTTTGGTTTAAGAAGGAACCAAAATAAAATGCAGAAAATGTAAAGACGAAAAATATAAAGTAAAGACTGAATTATAAACGAAGCCTTGTTAGAATTGGATCTCATCAATTGATAACACATGCATTCTTCTGACCAATTTATACATAAATCAAACATTCGCCTAATATCATCATGTATCACTTACGACATACATATCCTCTCGGTCCCCGCATATTATGAGTGATTTTATACCGATCAATAATTGCTCTTGCACATCACCAATCAATACAAAGCATTTAAAGCCTACATGAATGTTAAGCCTATATCCATTTTTGGCATCTAAACCCAACAGATATTACTATAACATCAATATCACACCAATGAGTAATTCATATACAAGCCAATGATCAAAATACGTACACACGTTTTAACCTTTTTTACATGTATTCAACTAATTTGCCAAATGAATGTGAATATCATTCTTCATCACTATTATCACGCATCCTCGCGATACCGTATCGATCCTACTCATGCTAGTCATGCTACTAATCAACACAATACAACAAAAGATAAAATGAATATCAACTCACAAAACCATGTCAAAATTTTGTTCATTGATAGATGAAAACTCTAAGATCAAGTATTTGCACAAGGTTTTGTCAAGACCAACAAATAAGCAATCAAAGACAACAAACAATGAGAATCAAAACTAGTTCACAAACATAGATTAGAAGAAATACATAAGGTATCAAAAGATTACATCCTTTCTCAACAAGAGATCAAAGATCCTACCTTTTCTCCCTTGAAATGAAGAGATATAAATTCTGATCTTTTAATTTACAAGTTCTCTCTCCAAAATTCTAATGATCATATCTCAAAAAGTGTGAAAATTCTATTTATACACATTCAGGAATTTCAGAGTTCGCAAAGCGAATGGTTAAAATTGGCACCAGAGGTGCTTCTGAATAGTTAAACCGCCACAGAATTTCCTTGTGACTTCGCAATACGAAGGATAGTTCGCAAAGTGAACACTCGCTTTCAAGTTTGCAAAGCGAACTTTACTGCCTTTTTCCTCTGCCATCATTCTGGGACCATTCGCTGGGACCTCGCTAGAGTTCGCAAAGCGAACTTACTAATGTTTTCCTCTGTTCTTTGGCAGCTTGCACCATTTCTTGTGTCTTACCACTTTGATCAATTTATGCCTTTTCCTGCACAATAACACACATATTACAAGCACCAAAGGTATATTCTCAATGTTAGAAGAATAACAACAATCATTAGTAAAACTAATAAAAACATGAGAATTGAGTGGAAAAAGTGCAAAGAAAGATATGTCATTTTTAGGTCAAATTTGCACCTAACAATGGTTAAAATTTAAAACCATTCAACAAAAAATATTCTATTACATCTCTAAATTATTAATCATTAAGTAACTCATAGGAAGTGTCAATATAACCAACAAATCATGTTTTGTTATAGTTGTATATCACCTACTGCCATGTTTTGTTATTGATGTGATTTACTCATTAGCTAATTCATTCAATTATGTAAAGATAATAGAGTTCACTGAATAAATAGTTGTTTTTTTGGAAAAACATGTTTTGTTATCATATTGTCTTAAAAAATCAAACTAATTAAGGATTGGCAATCACCCGTCACTACTACAAAACGCGTAAACAACGACGCCATGCTCACAACGCTTCATCCCTACACCGTTGTGACATAACTAAACTAAGGCGCGGTTGTATTTTATTTGTTTATTGAATAAAAATTATCTGTATATAACAATAGTTGATAAACCAACCATGGTGATTATCTGTATATAACAACGGTTGATAAATCAACCGTGGTGATACCTTCAAGCTTTCATGTGTTCGAACCTCAGCGCTTCATATATATTATTCCTTTTATGTTAAAGCGCACCTTTACTTTTTTATTTATTTTTAATTTAAAAAATTAAAATTTATGACTACGGTTGTTTATATACACCGTTGTGATATATTTTGTATGTTTTTTTTCTTAATTTTTAATTCTAAAAATAACTCTGGCGCTTTAATATGAAATTTCATTATGTAAATAATATATCATAACGGTGTGAATTCTTGACCGTCGCAGTAGCTTTTCAATATTCTCCAAGCTAGCTAGTTTCATTGTCTCTTCAGCATCCTTTTTTTCATTGAAAATAGAAACCAGACGAAACGTTACACGATTTCAACCCTAAACCCTAACGTTCAATATTGTGAAACAATACACGATTCCACCAAAGCTTGCATCATCAGTATCCATTTGTTGTCATTTTCATCGTCATCGTCACGATCATGAAGAAAATAGAAGATTACGCACATACCAACACCGTCGTCATCATCGTCACCATCGAGAAGGAAGATAACAACAACACCGTCGTTGTCGTAAGGAAGGAAGACAACAACAACACCAACACCAACATCGTTTACTTTGTCATCACGTTTAGGGTACGTAAAATATTTTCCCCATGCATCTACAGTAAACTTTTTTGCCATTGTTGTTCATGTTGTTGTTGTTGTTGTTTTTGAACTTAGATGTCGACCTTGTCGAGTTCTTCATCAGAAACCAGCGAAGAAACTCAAACAAATGAAAGGTTAGCCAATGAAACTCAAACAACTGAAATTCAAACGAAAAGATCACAAAGAGGTGTCACAATGATGCCCCAATTCACATCAGTCTGTAACTCATCTGGTGCAAAAATTCCGATCGACTTTGATTCGCACTACAGATTAGTGGATTGTCCACATTACGCTACTTTTAGGAGTTATGTTGCGTTCCTTGCACGTAGCAAAGTCAGTATACTGATTGATGATTGGAGAGAAGTGGATGTTAATGTCAAAGACAGCATATGGATCATACTATAATTTTCATATATTTGATATCACTACCTATAGTTTCTAATTCATACTTATATATTAATTTAATGTAGTTGAATTTTGAGTTTACCGATGACTCAAAATTGAAAAGAAAGTGGATAACTTATGCCGGTGTTCGTTGGAGGGGATTTAAGTCACGGTTCACGGCTGACTACATTACGAAGCCTAAGAGCGGTCTTCAACCTCCATGGATTCGGTATAGTTTTTTATCAAATAAGGTGTGGCACAAGTTTACGAAAAAACCCCGTTCTGGGGAATTCAAGGTTAGTACTAGTCTTATGTAACCTATAATGTTATGCTAATGAGTTATAGATACTAATCATACACATTTTCACTATTTTAATAACAGGCTAAAAGCGAAGCAGGAATTCAGAACAAGGCGAAAAACATGTACCCCCGTAGATTGTCTCGTGGGGGTTATAGGAAACTTGAGAAGAGGATCCTGCAGGAAAAACTACAAGAAGGAGGAGATGGTGACATTCCATCTCCACCTTCAAGACATGAGAAATGGAAGAGGGCTCGATTAAGACCTAATGGAGAGTACACCTATGAGGCTTCAAGAGTAGTTGCTGAGAAAATTGTAAGTATATGTTTTGTTTAAATGCGTTTGCTTATGTAAGTTGCTCATGAGTTGTTATTTAAATGCGTTTGCTTATGTAAGTTGCTCTTGTTGTGTAGGATAATTTGGTTATGGCGGCCCGTGAAGGCACATTTGTTCCAGAAGCACGACGTGACATATTAGTCAAAGCTATCGGAACAGCTGAGCATGGAGGTTGTGTCCGTGGTGTTGGAGATGGTGTCGGCTTGAGGTCATACTTTCGATCTCAAAGAAGAAGCACCGAAACCGCTGAATTTCTTGCTCAACGACAAAAGATTGATAATGTTGAGAAGCAATTGGCGGAGCAAAGGAGACTGTTTGAGGAGGAGAGGGAAAAAAGGGAGAAACAAGTGGAAAGGTTACAAGAGATGTATTCGGTATGTGTCGTAAATCGCGCTTATTTTTGTATGATATATATTGTATGTTCTAATTGAATATATTGTGCTTATTTTTATTCGATGTTAAAATTGAATGTTATGATGTATAGATTAAGTGAAAGCCTCGAACAACGAACTAATGAAGATCGTCGTTGCGTTGGTGATGATCAAACTCCAAGTAGAAGTGTCATAAATCACGTTTCTACAAAAGGGAGTAATTGTACAGCCCCTCCCCCACCTGTAGATAACCGCAATGGGATATTGGACCCTAGTCCAAATGATATAACAAGTTTATACTACTCCATTTCAACAACAGACCATGCGCAAGCTCTCCCGCTAGAACATTGCCCAAATTGGATTTAGTGTATTACACTCATGAAGATGTGAGGGATTTTCTCGCAGGATATAAGTGGCTTGACATATCTATTTTGCAAGTTTGGTACACGTAAGTATATAGTCGAATATACATGTCATTATAGAACATTATAATTTTTTGTATTTTCTCCCTTAATTTATTCATTTTCTTTGACCATTTAGGTACATTCACCGTGTTTGTATAGAATTGAATAAATCAAGTACCTATGGAATCTTGGATCCGAGTTTTATTGCTTAGGCGTATAATGATAAAAATATCAGAGAAAAGTACTTGAAAAGCCGGCTAAATGACGAAGGAAAAGAATGTTACCTTGCATCATTCCTATGTAGGTTAGTATTGTTGTAATTTATTTCTATATTCTTTATTTAGTTTTGTTTTAGTAACAACTAATAATATATATATATATTCTCGTGTTCATTCAATGGTCATTGGCAATTGATTGTAATATCGTTTAGGACAAATACGGTGACATTATTGTGTTCCTTGCACAATCCGCTCCACAAACTAATGAAAGATCTTGTATTAACGTAAGTGTCTTTGTTTAATATCATTTTCTTTGGCATTAATTGTAATTAGTTTATCATGTAATATGTTTAATTCAATTTTCAATGTGCAGTATTGTGGAGCAAGTTAATATATTGAATAATGTTAGAAAAATGCCCACATACCTTGCTCCTAAAGTAAGTGGCCCGATTACCTGTTTATTTCATTTACATTCATGCATGTGTGGTTGTATTCATGTTTTTATATTCATGTAATTTGTAGACGAGGAAACAACGCGGGAGTTACGAGTGTGGGTATTTTATCATGAAACACATGTTAAACATCGTCCTTGCCGGCACTGTTGATTCATGGGATACGGTAATATATGCCATAAAATGTTTACATATATTAATATATAAGTTGACTATTGAATTATTATCATGCATGATCTTTAATTTTTTGCTCTTATGTAGATGTTTAACGACGAAACCCCATTCCCCGTTGAGGACTTTGTGGATCTTTGTAAACGTTGGGCGTATATCCACAATGAGCTTAAGGGTTCTGCTCTGCTCCTGCTGTATGATATATCAGTAACATTTTTTGATGCACATTTTTTTGCTTTTGATGCACATAATGTGAACAATAGTTTTGGCTTTTGATGCACATAATGAAATGAATAATATTGGCTTTTGATTTAAACAATGTTAGCAGTTTAATTCTCTAATTCATTTAGCTTTTGATGTAAATTTCTTTTGATGTAAATTCTCTGATTCATTTATAAGGATAAAATATAGGAAGAATTGTGTTTGATGCACATATTATGTTTGTATGTAAACAGAAGCTGTTTTGACAGGATAAATTATGGGAATAATTTGATAAGCAGATAAATTTTATATTTAAAACAGTCTATTTTTGGCAGCGGTTATAAACCTATCCGTAGTTGTATGTCAAACGCTAATATAAATAAAAAATGTTATTGCTGAGAATCGAACCAAATCACAGTTTAGTATATCACAACAGTTGACTAAACTAACCGTCGTGAAATGGTGCGCGCATACTGCAATACAACAACGTTTCCAGGACCGTCATTGTACGTACCTCATATACAAAAACACTCTACATAACAATGTCTTCGCCCCCGTCATTATATGTCATTTCCAACCGTTGTTAAATGGGTTTTTCGTAGTAGTGTGTGAGCTATTTAGTATGTTATTTGTTATTGATGGTACCTTGATCACTTCCAAGACTTCTTCACCGGAGTCGGAGGGTTTTGAAACATCCCTCTCATCCTCTGGCTTCATATTGTCATCATTTTTAGTACTTGATTCTTCAGCAGTCTCTGCCATCTCTTCAGCCTGACGCTGCAGTGATTCTATCACACCCATCATCTCCTTGATTAAGTTGTAAAACATAAATAACTCAAATAAGAACCTTTATATACAACACAACAATTTCATTAAAATCTATTTTAAAAAACGTGCAGCAATACCTGTGAATTCTGGAGATAATCAGCTATATTGGTTGAACAGGTAGGGCATTTCATGATGTTCTTCTGTGTACGAAAAGCACGTCCACTTTTAGTGTTCATATTCCTACAAACCTTGTGACCCTGTCAAAGAAAGATTAACCATCAATAACAAAGCTTCAACAATTTATAATACATTAGCTCTACCTTAGTACACTTAGCTAAATTAAGGCAATGAAAGATTATTAGAAACATGAATCATACTTATTTGTTGTCCAAATTTGCGCTAACATTTCTCAATTCTATAAACCCCTCATATTATACAGGGTCAGATAAGAAAACATGTGTGGTCGATACAAGAATCCCCCCAAAAATTCAAGAATAAAAAAGCCATCCTCAAATTGATGGAAAGAAAAATCTTAGGTAGCTAATCATCCTCTCCAAGAGCCCAAGCCCAGAAACAACTGCAGCCTTTGATATAAACCATTTTGATGATGATGGTTTTTCTACATTTTTAAAAGTCCTGTTGTAAACCTTTCAGAGGTCATCTGACTGAGCTAGTGGATATGCCTCAAATCCAAGCCATCCATGCTTGGAAATCTCTCCTAATTGAATGTTCAAGACCCTGTATAACATTTCGAATAAATCCTCAAAATATATCACATCAAAATTTAACAATATCTTTTTCTAGTGCACCATAAAATAAGATGAAGTTACAAGCATCCTTCAAGTAGAGATTAAATTCACCAATGAAATAGCATGTCTAAACCGTAATAAATAAGTGAAGTAAACAACATATTGACTTTGGCCACATATTAAAATCAACACAACTGAAGTTAAAATTCAAGAAAGTAATAAGAATGATTGCCTGATAAATGACTCAATGAAGCTAGAGAGCTCAGCTTTTAAAAAGGGAGAAAAATTCGTAGAGATCACTGGTACAACAATATGAATATTAAAACGAACCAGGTCAGAAAGTGTAGGATTCTTCATGACATTCTCAATCTACTGCCCATGGGCAGTCCCTATAAGCATGATGCCTCGCTCAGCAATTGACCGGCAAGCATGAGTTTCAACTTCTGTGCCAATCTCGTCTACTATAATCACCTCGGGCATGTGATTTTCTACTGCCTCAATCATCACACTATGTTGCATCGATGGCATGGGTACCTGCATTCTCCATGCACCACCTATTGTTGCATGAGGAATATTCCCATCACCTCCAATTTCATTACTGGTATCGACAATCACCTACCCAATTTGCAAGTATTCATTCTATTATGAATTGATCTATAATGCTACTTTTATGGGGGAAGCTTCTTGCAGTGAGATGCTGAAAATCAGTTTACCACTTTTTTGTGAAATTCATCTGACATTACACGAACAATCTCTCTTATAACAGTAGTCTTGCCAACCCCAGGCCTGAAAGAATCCAAGAAAGCAAAGAGACAACACATAAAAAGAAGAATGGTTTGAACAACTCACTGGGAATCATGTTGATGCCTGCCAACTTCCTGACGAGTTCTTGTGTTGTTTAATTTCTTTCCTAGAGGGTCGTCTGTTACTGCAAAAGCAAAGATAAAATGTAACATGCTCATAGAATCATACATAACTTACAATAAAGTAATGATAGTATCAGTTCGAGATGTATGTTTTACTAACAAATATTAACTTACCACTAAACTTATCAAACTTTTTACTGAATTTACCACTTCTATTAACCAGATCCGTCATTTCTTGCCTGGAAAAATACGGAAAATGTAAGATAGGACAATGTTCATCAGAAGAGTGAAAAAATATACCGTATTTGAGAGCATTTGGGATAGTTGTACAATTGTATCCTTGATTTCTAACTCAGTCAATTTACCAACACTAATTTGGAGAAGAGTCTTTTTGTGTAAATTAACAACTTTGGGATTAAAAGCAAACTCAACCTGGTCTAAAACTAAATTGGAAAAACCAAATCAAAACCAAAGACACCTTTTAACTTTTAAAAATGTATGTGCAATATAGGATCATTACCCATCATCAGTTTGCTCACGTGAAGATGATGATGAAGTCCCAAAATATGTAGTATATGAACCCTGCACCATTGTACCAATTCAGCTTTATCTTTTGAGTCCACCAAACTCGGAATCGTGCCCTTAAACAGTATTGAAACATCATTCTAACTCAGTCGTTGTCGCATCACTTGGTAATTCTTAAGTGCTGCAAATGTTCTACCTACCGCAATTCCTTCCTAAATACATACGTAAATTTGGTCGAATACAAGTAAATCACATATTTAAGTAAGTTGAAAATCACAGTTAACATCATGTGATATATCGAAGTAGAAAAATCTTGATACATTGCTTACTGTGAGAGATAGAATCCCAGTGACAATGCTTGTTTTGATAGCAAGAGCCAAGTAAGGACCATTGAAGTATAATAGGTTTACTGATGGTGGATTAACACCCTTTGATAAGTGTCCAATCTGCCGAAAAATACACAGATATAATCGGTTATTAAAAATGGAGAGATATTTCAATCAAATAGTTACAATAAAGCAAGTAAAAATTTTTAAATTAGAATAAAAAATTTCTAAATTTTCTAAATGGATTTGATTTGGTTTCCTCAAACTGCTGAATCATAAAATAAAAATTACTAAATTAAAAAAAAAAATTCAAACTTTAAAAACAAAACATAAACATAAATTAAAACTAGATCTCAGAACACAATCAATTCAAAACCTTTATTCAAACCAAAACAAAAAAAAACGTTTTTTACCCAAACAAAATCAAACCCATTTGTTCAAAGGATTAAAAAACGTAGAAAAGAATCACATCAAAACCAGAACCCACAAATAGATATGAACTGACCTTAAAAAAATTTCGTCGATCTCAGAACTGGATGAGTAAAATGTGATTATCGGGAAGAAATAGATGAGACAGCGGATGAAATTTTTGGATGCAAGAGAGAGACAGAGGGTAGAGGGAGGGAGAGTAGCAATTGATTTTTTTTTTTTTTAGGGTTTTGGGAGAAGTAATGGGGAAAGAGTAAGAAAGAGAATGAGAAGGAGAAAGAGGGAGAAAGAGGAAAGAACGGAGAGAAATCTGAGAGACGAGAAAGAGAGAGAAAGAGAAAAGAACGGAGAGAAATCTGAGAGACGAGAAAGAGAGAGAAAGAGGGTAGGCGAGAAAGAGAGAGAAGGTGAGGGAAAGAAGGAAGGGAAATGTTCAGAATTTTTCAAAAAACTTCTGCCACTTAGCAAATTTGAACAATGCTATTGATCAATGATTTTGTATTTAGTAAATTACCATAAAGGACATTTTTAAATGTAAAATATTTTAGATTAAAAGGTAAAAGAGGATGTTACTATGCATTTTTCATTCTTAGTTAGGTAGTTGATATAAATTTTTTTCTCCAAGATGTCTATCCAAACAAACATTGTAGCCTTGATTGATAAAATTGTGTCCAGATATAAAAAATTCAGAGTTTGGGAGAACATATAGGGTGTAATCAACAATCGTATACATGTGTTAGTCAGGTAATTAGAGTACATCCTTACCCTTTCGTTTTGAAGTCCATCCATGCATAGAAAATGTCAAATTCTGAAATTTACATGCCAAATTACACCAGTATTAGTAATTTGGGGTAAACTATAGTTTTTATCTCTATAAATTGATTTAAGTTATTGTAAGAGTTTTATTTGTTTGTAATCCCTACATTAACAACAGTCTGTTTTTAGATTCTCATCATTCATATTATCCATTAATCTCCTATGAAGGACTAAATATATTTAACAAGAGCGCGGCAATGTATCCACTAGTTCCATCAGAAACTCAACAACATGATCTGGTGAGGCAAGTGTATACCGTGCATTTGTTCGGTTTCGCCCAACAGCACATGAGAAGTAATTCTCCTTCTTAAGGTCAAGGACATTCCGTGATGTATTTTCTGGAGCCGGTCGTCGTGGTGAACTGCAAATTTGACTATTTGTTTTCTTCTGATCAGAAATTGAGGCTGCCTTGTTTTGAGATGATGATGACTTTGCTCCATTTTTACTACTAGCTGGAATTTTCAAAGCTGGTTTCTTCTCAACAGGAAACTTAACTGCTTCTGTTGGTACCTTATTACTTCGAGGAAGACCAACGCCAATAGATGGAAGCTCCGGCTCAAAAAAGGAATAAAGATCTTCATCCTGTAACAAAAAAAAAAACATGTTCAATTCAATCCCTTAAAGTATTTTTATATTTAACACGAGCACGTTTTCATCGCTGATAAATGAAAATATAACTCACCTTTCCCAGAAAATGCCCTATACAAAGAACATAATCAATCGGCAATGTCATTGATTTACTGTGAACTATCTCTCCTAGGATGCGGTCAATAGCTGCTCCCTGATAATAAAAAGAAATTTAGAATATACTGTTATATATGTACAAATAAAAGTATTCTGAAATTTAGAATATACTGTTATATATGTACAAATAAAAGTATTCTGATGAAAAACTTCAACTGACGAATTATTAGAAACAAGAGATCATATCATATCACCTTTGTAACGCCAACAGCTCTAACCTCAACCGATCGGCTCCCTTGAACAACTTCAACTGACGAATTAGAAATCGGACCTGTCCAGAGATGTTGCAGCATATCTCTTGCTTGAAGTTTTCCAAACTCAACATCTATTTGAAATGTAAGAATCAGTAACAGGATTGAAAGATAGCTGGAAAACCAAAAGATCAATCTATAATATGAACAATTCAAGCAAGCACCTGCATATTTGTAATTCCATACAAGTGAAGTTTCCCTTTCTTCAAAATCAAAGTGTGACCGCGGTGTTCTTTCTGTGAAGTACTCAAAAACATGCTGTAACGCAGGATCGGAAATGTAAGTCGTTGACATATATAAATGAAGGAAGTTACATCAAAAGAAATGGAATTTCAAAACTAGTGCTCACTTTCACGCTGTCGACCCATTCCATATTCAGGTGCTCCGGCATCGTTGTCATCCATTCACCCTTTGAAGGTTGTAAAAACATCCCATTTTCTGCTGCCAACCACAGGTCGTATTCTTTGAAACTCTGTTGATAGGAAAACGTTACAACTGGGTTCGTCTAACAGTTCATAAGGAAAACAAGTAATGTGCAAAGAATTACATCATCTAGAACTTTTCTACCACTTCCACTGAGTACAACTACTGTGGTGTTTGGATCATTGCAAAGTGCTCTTAAGGGTTGTCTCAGTTCTGGATGCACCTTTAGTTCCATTTCTTTAATCTGATCACCAGTTTTCTCAACTGGTTCTGTTAAAGTTCCATTGAATCCCTGTATGCATATAACCAAACTCAGTGCAAACTTTAATGCAAGAAGAAGAAAAAATCGCTCTTCAATGATAATTGTGTTGTTTAGGGTGGTGAAAAATAATAAAAACTTGTAACTCATGAAAATATATCACTGTAAGCATATCTATTAGTTGAGTCATGAGCTTCAATACGAGTCAGCATACCAAAATGAGCAATCTATTAGTTGAGTGTCGATAACGTCTAATGGCAATTTCTGTTGGAAGCCTAGGCGGAACTTGTCTAGTCCTCAGTTGTGCCTCGATGACAGTATCATTTAGTTCACTGCAAATATTCAAAGCAAGAGATATAAAAGTGGAAACGGATTCCATGCAGAAAATGCGTCACGCAACTCTCAATGTTGACCGATCAGAAAAGATCGTCTAAAACTGTTTTTGTTATTGTATTATGAGCCTTAGAGCACAATTAACAAAATCTAAATACAAATCTGCATACCTGACGAAAGTTCCTGCCCATTCTTGTGCAGTGTGCGATTTCACGTGAAGAAAATTATGCTTATGTCTCTTTTCTCTTTCTGACGGGTGCATATTCAAAGCCCTTGCAATTGCAGTAGCAACTTCTGTAACATTCCAAGGGTTGACAAGAATTGCCCCAGCACCAAGAGACTGGGCTGCACCAGCAAACTACAACAAGAATACCGAATATCGTGCGCCAGATCAATATTATACATATCTAGTTACATGAAAAAAATTATGCAAATTTTAATTATCCAAATTACAGATGAAAACTTTCCATAATCAATTATTAATAATACTAAGTTTCGGTAATTACTTCACTGAGAATGAGAACCCCTTTCTTTTTCTCCTGGCAGGCCACAAATTCATAACTCACAAGATTCATTCCATCCCTTAAAGATGTGACTAGCGCTACATCTGCATAAACATAATGGGTATGAATACAGTTAGAAGAAAACTTAAAATGACAAGAATTGAATATCAACAGTATGTTTTGATGCACTGACAATAAAAAGAAGTCATAAAAATGTTTGATAAAGTAGGTATAATGTAAGTACACAAATTTTACCTGTAACTGCGTATAGAGCACATAGTTCATGAAAGTCAAGAGAGCGATCCTGCAGATACAAACAAAAAATCATGAGATTGTCAAACATAATAAAATCTTCAGTGAGTTGAAGACTCAATCAATGAATGCCAGATACTTCAAATATAAGAAGTCTTGCTGTCCAACATGTATCGAACAGATAATTCTTGATGTGTGATATGACATGATCATTGGACCCAAGTCACAACACACATATCATTGAAGAAACTAACAAACATACACAATCATGACTGCTAAATTAGATCTCCCAATGAAAAAGAAATATATGTACATGGGGTGGTCAGTCAGCATTTGTATAACTTCGATCAGGTTATCATCGTATCAAGAGCGTACCAGGTGATGTATAGGAACAGTAGTCAATGATCCAAATCTACCATTGATGCGGCCAACAATTTCATGAACCTGACTTGTAAGCTTTTGATCTATGTTACACAAGAAATAAAGTTCAACCCGTCATAATTTAGAAACCAGGAGTAAACCAAATACTTCATTCTATAAAATGTAATAAACTTAATAGGTCTAAGAAATTAGTCAATTGAATTTTGCAATTTCAAAGTGTAAAAGACTATCTTCTAATCTAACTTGAGATTATTGGGAAAAAAAAAAAAAGATCTAACACTTGTAGAAACAGTAGGAAAATTAAAAGTGAGACTGTTTTGAAGAAAATAAGTAACATACATTCAGGAACATCTGTTCGTGTTGGGACGGCGATTTGAACCAAAACTACTTTATCGCACCAATAAGCATTTTCTTCCAAAAACTTTTCAAATGCTAGAATTTTCTGAGGGATTCCTTTAATCATATCAAGGCGATCAACACCTAACATTACCTGTTAAGAACGAAGAATGAAAAGTAAGCTTGAAAAATCAGGCTAAATTTCAAAATTAATAGGATAAAAAAGTAGAATAAGTTATATAATTTAAACACTTTACTAGGAAGTAATAGATATACCTTTCTTCCTTTGAATCTTTCTTGCAATTCCTTGACATGTTCCTGCACTTGAGGAAGGTCTAGCGCACGTATAAATCGTTCCGAGTCTATCCCAATTGGAAACTGACATTCAAAAGCAACAGAAGAATTTTTAACCTCACTATGGTAATTGGTTACTCAAAATGAAGTTTTATTCAAAGATATTTTTCTTTATCCCTACCCTCCTCTTCTAATAGGAGAAATACTAATCCAAGGTAAATAACAACTGCTAAAATTACAAAGCAAAATTAAACTTATAAGAAACATCTGTGAGCACTTACTGCGGCAACTCGAGTTAGCTTCCCTTGATGCTCAACTCCGTAAGGTGTACCTTCAAGTCCAAGGATGCGAGTACAGGCACTAACAAAATGTCTTGCATAATCATAGGTGTGAAAACTGTGCAAGAAAAGTTGCACTTACCCAAATCAGATCGACGATGTAATAGAAAAATGAAAATTATTATACCGAAGATGGATACAGGATAAGGGAGAAAAGACTTACCCAACTAAATCAGCTGCAAGAACAGAATGCAAAAGCTCGGAACGCGAAGGCAGTGTCCTGTGAATTTCAGAAGAAGGAAAAGGGGTGTGAAGAAACCACCCAACTTTCATTTTACTGTTATATTTCTTCAAGCATTTCGGAAGGAACATAAGATGGTAATCATGGCACCAAACAATGTCACCCTCTTCATAATGTTGGTTCACAACATCAGCAAACATTTGATTGGCTTTCTCATAGGCCACAAATTGAGATTGGAAACTGCGTGTCGTGGCAAGACGGTCTTCTTGTGGAAGTCCAAGGTAATGGAAAAGGGGCCATAAGATGTTGTTGCAATAGCCATTGTAATACTGATGAACAATCTCTTCATCCAGAAATACAGGTATACACCTCTGCAATGTTTAATAACACCAGCAAGATCAAGACAACAAAATTTCATAAATATTTTACATTAATATAATTAAATGATATTCTATTTCATTAAAATTTCAAACTTTGACTAAATTAACTCTTGTTAATTCTTGATTGCACTCTAAATCTACACACTAGTCAAAGATAAAGGAGGGAATAAGCAAGGTTGTCAAAATCACGATTTAGATCTTAAAATCTTACGATTTTGTGATCTCAGTCACCCCACTGATCCTGATCTTAAGTAGAATAGTATGTTATAGAGAAATTGTGAAAAAAGAAATCGTAAAACTATTGCTTATGTGGAACCTTGTCCATTTCCGACCTTGATCGGCCGTTTTCTGGCCACCACCATTACAAGGCGAGAAGGATGACCAGATACCGAGGCGCAACAATTACGGTTTGGCGAAAGCCATTTTCTCACAATTACACTTTCCTACCAAAATATCATGTAAAAAACTAAATATATAGTAATATTTTTTGTTTTAGTAATATCATTCGACTTTTGTTACGATCTTATGTTTTCCGATCTTGATACCCCCTCTCAATCTTACAAAAACAATTAATTTTGAGTAGGATCTTCTGATCTTAGTTATAACTTATAATCTTATGTTTTACGATCTTACTATCCACTCCCGATCTTATGCCTGATCCCTATCTTGACAACCTTGGGAATAAGTTAAGTAAGGGTTTTCAGAATGTATACAATTTGAAGGATAAAAGGATTAATAAAAAGAATGTGAATACCTTTTCAGCTAATGCTTTAGTGAGTGCCTTCTGTCCAACCGCATCTGGAACATTGACACCAGCCCAACCTATCCACCTTGCCTCAAACTCCTTCACACCTTTGTTAATATACAATATCCAAAAAGGAAGTAAATACATATTTAAACCATAAATAAATAAATAGAGAAAAAAGAAACTATGAAGCACCAGTTATAATTTGAAAAATGTAGTTAGGAATGTCGTGTCGGTGTCTGTCTTAGACTGCACAAATAAACTTTTTTGAGAGAGGTGTCTATGCTACATAGAAAAAAGAAATATGGAGATTGATGATACATACCTAGGAGAGCACTAACGAGGCCACCAGCACTTATCTCCAAAGACCAACAATCTTCACCTTTTCTAATCGCGGACACAGGCAATCTGTTTGCCACAACCAAAAGCCTCTGTCTATTAGTACTACCATACTTTCCAACAACATCATCTCCTTCTTGTTGTCTTCTCTCAGTTATTGATGACGATGATGATAGTTTATCAACATAATCTTTCTCTTGATCCTGCTCCAAGTACTCATTGTTTTCACTTCCTCTTTTTCTCAACTCTCTATCTCTTAACAATCTTTCTACACGTCCCGGTATATGATTTGAATCACCATTGTATTTATTCCCCGGCATATAGTATACCTAGTAGTATTATCGATTACTCAATAATTCAAGTAGCAATATAGAAGTTAATAATATTAGTAACAGTGAAAAAATTATTGAATTGTTTGTGTTAAGAAAGAAGAAGTTGACATGCAAAAATTGAGTGACGTTGGAAATTGGCGGAGAGTTAAGGGAAGACAGGTGTGTCCTCAAAAAAAGGAACTGAAGTGAATGGTTAGGGTTTAGTGAGTCACTTTTTTGAAAAGTGTTACGGCAGAAATTTCACAGGTGGGTTCTTGTGAGAGAGACACTTTTGTATGAATTGCAACCTTTTAAATGGTTATTACTAGTATTGCAAATTCTCCTTATTCTAGTAGACAATAATTTAAATAAAAAATTAAAATAATTGAATATGAGATTAATAATTTTTTTAGAGATACGAAATTTAATCTTTCGTGTGCCAATATCTAAAACATTTTTATTTTTTTAAATTATAAAAAATTAATTATAAATTTTATTTAATAATTAAAATTAAAAAAATAAATTTTAAGTATAAAATAGTGTCAAATAAATTATAAACTTTCGTTAATTTGAAGTCAAAGTTACAAAGTTTTGTATAGTTGATTTATTAGTCTTGTTGAAGAAATTTAGACGCACAATATAATAAATATAAAAAAGTTAATATTTTTTTATAACCAATTTCATTCCAACTAAAACGGATGGAGAGCTAAAACATAATCCAAACGCCGACTTTACAATAATGTTGCCCCAATTATCAACAGGAGGCTAACAAGGACAGGATACAATACATCCATTACAAAAAATCAAGTGGATGTTTTTTCCACTCATAAAATGTACAAGGAGCAAGCTTAGAGGAACCTATAGATAACCACGTCTTATAGAAATGTCTAATTCTAAAGGCTAAGTTTTCAACATTGTCAATACCGTCATTGAAAATGATTTGGTTTCTTACCCACCAAATGTTCCAACATGTACAAAACTAAACCAAATTCGTCAATCTTTTCGACGATCTTCCAACCAACCGTATAAACCACTCCATTAAATGTTCCCTACAATTAGCACTATTTATCCGAGAAACTCCAACCCAGTCCGATATTATACTTCAAACAATTGTACTCTTTGGACAATTAATGAACACGTGATCTAAAGTTTCAACCTCATTAAAACACAACACACACCACGTCATGAGGATTTGAAATTACCTCTTTGGCTGCAAGATTATTGCGGGTCGGTAATTTATCCAAAACCAAACGCCAAGCAAAACACTTAACCTTCAACGGAATCATCGATTGCCAGATAATTTCTAAGGCAGCCTTGGAATAAATTTCCAACATATCAAGCCTATTAACATGTTAGGAAAAATCATAACAGGATTTGGTAGAGAAAATATTATTAACAGAACCTGGCCAAATTAGTTTGTCTGGCACACCCATCAAAGGTTCTATCCCAACCAACATCAACTTCAAATCCCTTAGCTGCATTAACAATTCCACGCTCCAATTATCAAGAAGAAAACCAAGTTCCCACACCCAGGTAGCCTGCCTCCAATGACCATAATCTGCTATTGCGCCAGTCTTTAATGGAGAGTGCTCAAATAAATCCAGAAAAGTGAGACGTAGTGGTTTCGAGTTGATCCACCTTGCATTCCAAAACAATACATGAACTCTGTCACCTAACTTGCTTCTGGATTGTATAAAAAATTATCCATCTTTGATTGAATGCCCAATCTGCACTATATCTCTCCACCAAAGCGACTGCATCGAGACTTTAGGATCCACCTGCAGCAACAGCAAATTTTTTTCAGCAGTCATACTTATGCTGCAAAACCTGTTTCCAAATCGCCCTCTCTTCATGAATGATTCTCCACACCCATTTAGATAGAAGAGCAAAATTAAATAAGGATATATCTTTGATCCCAAGCCCCCCTATCCTTTGGTTTACAAATGATGCTCCAAGAAACCCAATTCATTGACCTTTTTTTAGACGAACCAGTTCATAAAAAATGAAGTTGAATTGAGATCAATTCACTAATCACATTCAATGGCGCTTTATAAAAGGATAAATGATGGATAGGCAAATTAGTGAGCACAAAATTAATAAGTGTTACGCGACCACCCATCAATAACAGTTTGCCTTGCCAAGAAGAAAGTCGTGCCTTAAACGAATCCACGACCGGTTTCCAAAACTTGTACCTAGTATGATTTTCTCCCACCAGCAACCCCAGAATTTGAAGGGTATGCTTTCGCGTTTACATGCTAGAAATTGTGCTGCTCCAGATAAAAAAATCATCCTCCACGCCCACTCCAAATATGCAACTTTTCCAGAAATTAATACGCAGCCCTGACACTAGTTCGAATTCTCTTAGAATAGCTTTGATTCCCCACAAATTATTCCAATCAGCTTCATAAAAAAGAATAGTATCATCAGCAAATTGGATGATACTAAACTTTTCATTCTCTGACAGTTTGAAACCATAATATAGCCCTCTACTACAAACCCTCTCACTAAACAAGACAACCCCTCAGCCACAATAGAAAATAAAAAAGGTGATAATGGATCACCTTGCCTAAGTCCTCTAGATCCTTTGAAATCTTTTGTGGTTCGACCATTCACTAAGACAAAGAAATAACTTTTCAGCACGCCATCTTATCCACATTATCCACTTCTCACTAAAATTCATAGTCACCAAAGTTTTTTCCAAGAAATCCTTCTCCAAACAATCATAAGCTTGTGCAAAACCCACCTTAAACATTAAACATTTATGCTTTCGTCTCTTGGCAAGATCAATTATTTCATTCGTTACCAACACTCCATTTAGGATATGTCTCCCCGGTATAAACGATGATTGACTCTTAGAAATAAGCTTACCAATCACTTTACTTAACCTTAAAGCCAAAATCTTAGATATGACCTTATAAATACAACCCACAAGGCTAATAGGTCGATATTCGTTTAAGGTTTGAGGATTAATGTTCTCAGGAATCAACGCGATGAAAAAGGAAAGTAAAGCTTTATAGAGAGTTGCTGATACATGAAATTCTTGGATACAATTGACTACATTCGTCCCAATAATATTCCAACACCTTTTTAAAAACTTCAAATTAAACCCATCAGGGCTTGGGCTCTTATTACCGTTGCAATCACAAACTGCATCGTATATTTCTTCTCGAGAAAACTCTTCATGTAACATTTCTTTCTCTTTTACAGAAAGCTTAGGAAAATCAGGCCTCATACCTTCGACCTTTGTAAATCTGGCTGCAAAGGTGTATTTTATGGTTTGCTTGACATAATCTACATCTTCAAGTATCACTGACCCCACCTTAACAAAAGAAATGAAGTTGTTCCTAGATCATGATTTTAGAACAGCATGAAAGTACCTGGAATTGACATCTCCCTCCTTGAGCCATTTCAACCTCGACTTCTATCATAACATACTTTCTTTAATTCTCAAATTACTCCATATTGCTTCAATGGCTTCACTTCGCATGGCCAACTGGTCACCTGTATGGTATCATTATTAGCAGACAATTCATCTTCAATGTTATTCGGCACCTTCACATTTGCCTCAATGTTTAGATCCACCCATCCAAAAATATTCATATTCCACCATCTTATCTTCTCTCTTAGATACTTAAGTTTTTACGCTAGAATAAAAACTTTACCACCAGATACAGCCACAGAATTCCAAGTATTGTCTATAAACTTCAAAAAATCCAGATGTTCAAACTAGCTTGTAAAATACCTTGAACGGTTTAGGACCCCAATTTTTGGAATTAATCTTCAACCATATAGGTCTATGGTCAGAAATATCACGGTTACCCACATGTTGTGCCACTATATTCCACTCTCTAATCAGTCCTTCTGTCAACAGAATTCGATTTAGCCAACTTCTACAACCATCATTAGAATTAAACCAAGTATATTTGTTACCTACAGTTGGAAGATCAGTAAGTTCTATAGCTTCAATGAATGCAAAAAAACTCATTCATCTCCACCACATTCACTCTACCCAACCATTTCCTTTCTTCCTCCATTTTCACCGCGTTAAAATCACCCCATAATAACCACTCACCCTGCGGAGATTTCTTCTTCATTGTAATCAAATTCGACCACATACTTCTCTTCTCTGCTAACCTACAGGATGAGTATACGTTCACCATATAGCAATTTGTTCCCTTCCAATCACACTTAACACCCAAGAAACCAACTCCTCTAAAACTACTTTCCATTTGAATTAACGCCTTATTCCACATTAATAAAATACCTCCAGAACAACCTATTGAATTGATTGTAGACCAGCCCCAGCTATCTATACCCCAAATGTTTCTCTCAATATCATTGTTGATTTCCTGAATTTTTAAGTTCTTGATAATATATGTTATCTCTTCATTCCAAATTATAAGAAAAATAAATAAATTTACTTATTATAAAAATTAAAATAATAATAATTTGAAGTATAGCATTTTGTCTTTTTTAAAATAAGTTATAAGAAAATATATAGAAACAATTTTTAATTAATTATTGATTAAAAAGAAAATGAGAGAGTAAATTGAATATAACATGTATTTCATTTTATCTTTAAAAAAGATACAATTTTTTAACAAAATTATAAAATAAAATAAAAGTTGATCTTTATATTTATAATGTGAGAAAAAAAATGGATTTACTTCTTATGAGTTTATTAAATAAATACATACATTATGCAGATTTTGATAGGTGTCACTAAAATTGTCTCAATTTTATAAAATTGTATTTGTTTGAAAAAATCCTACTTGTCTGTTATTCTCTAAAAACTCCTTTAAAAAAATTTTAGTTATTTGTCATTTTCTAAAAGCTGCTTCAATTTTCACATCTTCTTTATGGATGACTTAAAGCTACCACCTATGGGACTCCTAAGGTTGTCTATGGTTTTGCAATCAGCACTGGAAATTTTGGTATAAAATGACAAAATAAATGGTAATTAAAAGTTATCAAAGCCAAACCAATGCAACATATAGGAAGAAAGTATGATGAACAAGAGACAGCTTGTTCTGCAAGTTATTGAACTCTAGACTTTTTCTAATGTAACTTTCATAACAAATTTTTAAAATTCTATTATGCAAAGTTAGTTAGATCATATTCCTATACTTGTTAATGTACTTTAGTTAAGATATGGCATCTTGTGATTGTATATAGCTTTAAACACTCATTTTAATGTTTGAGATGAACAAATATGCATTGATATTCTCTAGTTTTCTCTAAGTTTTCAATCTCCATTCATGAAGTCTTACTTTTTCAAAATGGTATTATGAGTTTCTTGATCTGAGTGTGCTTCATTTTTGCATTCATGGCTCCACGAAATCTCACCATTGATGGATCTTCTCATTTTTCATATTCTCAATTGATTCAATCAAGCTCGTTTTTCGTTCATCCAAGTGATGGATCATCATCAGTCAGTGTTTCTCCCAAACTAATTGGTTCGAATTATCACTCATAGGATCGTTCAATGCATCGAGCACTTGGAGGAAAGTTGAAGTTTGACTATGTTGATGGAATTATTGCTCCATATCATGCATGGAACCGTTGCAATATGCTTGTGCATACTTGGATTCTCAATTTTGTATCCGAATCAACTGCTCAATCTGCCGTGTTCATGGAAAACACAGTTGATGTATGGATCGATCTCAAAGAGCACTTCTCTCATGGAGAATTGGTGCGCATCTCTGAATTAATGCAAGAAATCTATGGAATACAACAAGATTATAGGTCAGTGACTAAGTTCTATTTCAAATTAAAGATTTTTTGGGATGAACTTTAAATCTACATTCACGTTCCTACATGTAATTGTAGAGTTAAGTGTGCATGTGAAGCTATGCGCAATGTTAGACAACATCACTTTATCATGCATGCAGTTTGGTTTTTTAATGACTTAAATGCAATTTTTCTGTCGTAAAATCTGAAATTTTTCTTACGGATCCTCGTCCTCCTATGAACAAGGTATTTTCCATGGTGTTACATCATGAGAGACAGTGGAATCTTGCTCCTTCTGAGAATTCCAAAGCTCTTGTTAATGCAATTGACTCACAAAGATTCAAGGGTAAATGTATGGATCGAATCTTTTAGTAAATGTGGAAATTGTGTGCGCACTGATTGTGGGAAAACTAATGACACGGCTAAAAATTGTTATGCTAAGCATGGATTCCCTCCTCATATGCAGAGAAAATTTGTCAATCACACTTCCACATATTCTAATGATCAAGATGTGGATGAATCTTTTCAAGTCAATGATGTGAATCCAAGTCCATCTTCCATTACTCCTGAGCAATATGAACAGCTTGTTCATCTACTTCAATATTCTAGTATCAATCGACAACTATTTGCTTCATCCAACTAGGTACACTCCTCCACACCATTTGGTCATTCATCAATTAGTAAGCAAGGTATTAGTTTCTCTTATTCTATTTTTTGTCAAAATTTTACCATAAGCACTTAGATTATTGATTCAGGAGTAAGTGATCACATGTGTGGATTACTTCAATGGTTTCATTCATATAATGAAATTACTCATATTAATGTTAAGATGCCTTTTAGCCATTATGCAATAGTTAGACATGCTGGAACCATTAAAATTTTTATTTTATTTTATTTTGACAAATGTGTTATATGTGTCTTCTTTTTCTTTAAATTTGATATTTATGTCCAAACGGTGTCAAACACTTAGTTACATAGTTATTTTTAATGGCTTCACTTGCTTGATTCAGGAAAAGAACACCAAGAAGGTGATTTATTCTGATGATAAAGTTTAAGATTTGTATTACTTAGCAATGTCAAATAAGATAATGTGTAGCTCTAATACAAACTCTGTCTCTAAAAAGAATAAACATACTACATTCCCAATTTCCTTTCATCAATGTTGATAGCTGCAGTATGAAGAAGGTTTAGATTTTTTATACCTTCTCACCTATGGCAAAACTGACTACTGTCAAAGTTCTTCTTGCTCTTGCTTCTATGAAGAATTGGCACATTCATTAAATGGATGTAAATAATGCATTTTTGTATGGAGATTTATATGATAATGTGTATATGTCCATATTAGAAGGAGTCTCAGTAAACCCTAATTAGGTCTGCAAGTTGCAAACGAGCTTGTATGGTTTGAGGCAAGCAAGTAGGAAATTTTATGAAAAATTGACTCAACTTCTCATACAAGTGGGATATCACCAATCCACACAAAGAGAAAATTTTACTGCCCTCTTAGTGTATAATGATAATATCATACTAGCTGGAACCTCTCTTGTGGAATTCACTAGAATCAAAGGCATTCTAGGCAACGACTTCAAAATAAAGACCTTAGTATTCTTAAATGTTTTTTGGGATTATAAGTGGCACATTATCAAGAAGGAATGTGCATTTCTCAAAGGAAATATTGTTTATATCTTCTTGAATCAATTGGGCTCCTTGAGTCAAAACTAGCTAGCATTCATCTTGATCCTTCTACAAACCTCCATCAAGACAATAGTCAACCATTTGAATATGTTTCAACTTATATAAGAATCATTGGAAAGTTATTGTATCTTAATACCACTAATACTTGATATTACCCTAGCCATACAATAATTGAGTGTGTTTCTCAATTCACCAATTATCATTCATTACAAGGCTACTTGTAGAGTAATTTGATATTTGAAACAAAATCATGATAAAGGCCTTATGTTTCCTATAAAATCTAAGGCACAAATTCTAGGTTATGTGGATAGAGATTGTGCAGTTTGTTCTGATTCAAAAAGATCAACCATTTGTTTCCTCTTCTTCCTAAGGAATTCATTTATATCATGGAGAGCAAAGAAACAACAAACCATCTCAAGATCATCTTCATAGGCAGCGTATCGAGCTTTATCAATTATAGCATGTGAATTATAATGACTTTTATATCTTTTGAAGGATTTAAATGTTAATTGTAACAAACAACTTGTCTTATATTGTGATTCACAAAGTGAAATTCATATTGCATCCAATTCTGTTTTTCACGAGAGGACAAAACACTTGGAGATAGATTTTCATTTTGTGAGAGAAAATATCCAAAAGAATATTATCAATTTTCTACCAATATTTACACAAGAACAACTTGGCGATTTCTTAACAAAAGCTTTGGCTCCACCAAAATTTAAGGTCTTTGTATCCAAGTTTGGAATGATAGACATTTATATAGTCAAGCTTGTGGGAGGGTGTTAAATGAAAAAATAAATGGTAATTAGAAGCTTTCAAATCCAAGCCAATGCAACATATAAGAAGAAAGCATGATTACAACAGATAGCTTGTTCTGCAAGCTATTGACTGTAGCCTTTTTCTGTTGTTACTGTCATAACAAATTTTCAAATTTCTATTATGCAAAGTTAGTTAGATCATATACTTGTTAGTGTACTATAGTTAAGGTGTTGCATCTTGGTGATTGTATAAAATCTTGAACCCTCACTGTAATGTTTGTGTTAGGTCATCATGAAGAGCATCTACATTGGGTCAAGAGTAACACACAAGTCAAAGTGATATCACATATTCATCCAAAACTTAAGGCAATAAGTGTATGGGTCATCTCACTTATAAAGTACTCAACCTCCATTTTTCCAAGCAATGTGAGACTTACAAATTATACTTATTTCTCAGCAATCCCCCCTCCCTCTCAAGTGTGAGTCCATCTAATATGCTCCCTCTCAACCGGAAGCTTTTTTCATCCACACTCACTTGTACAGCCGCTGACACCCTTACCACATCACAGGAACTTCAACGCGACACGCCACCTGACCATAATCATGTCATGAAGACTTTTGATACAAGGAGTTGGTCCTTTACTCAAACCTGACTCTGATACCACTTGTTGGGAATGTAACTAGAGTAAATCTCTGAATATTGAATACAAATACAATAAAATAAACTCACAAAAAAATGTATTACTAACTTGCAATTTTTGGATGGAAAAAATTGCAATCCCTCTCAACAAAAATTTTTGGACGAGAAAATTAAAAACCTCTCAAGAACTATTTTTGGACGGAAAAATAGAAAATCCTCTCAATCACAATTTTTGTACGGAAAAATTGTAAACCCGCTCTTGACACACAACTATCCAAATTCCTAATACACCCAAAAAAACTAGAATTGTTGTGGTGATAAACTCAAACTAACTCTTTATATTTATTATAACTTTGTACTTCCTTTTTGTTCACATTACTCAATGAGAGACTTTGATGAGTACCCACTTTAACACAACATATCCTCCCTTTATTTAAAGTCTCACATATCTTGACTTCATAGTCATCTTCATCCTCACAAACTAAAAGATCGTCTTCATAACTAACCATGTTTGCAGAAGGAGAGCTTTTCGAATCTTCTGCCTTCTTCTTTATGCTTCGCATATCCTCTATGAATTTTGGACATTTGAATTGCATGTAACCAAATTGCTGACACTAATGGCACTTGATAGAACTCATATCTCTTGGTTGAAAAATTCTAACATATTGATCACCATAGTTCTTTCGTGCCCTCATTTGGCTACTAGTACTTGATTTTCTTCAGAAGATTAATCAATACCCATCATTTGTTGACTCTCCTTTAATGATTTCACTACTTCATCTAATTTCAGTGTGTTCTTCCCTGCTAACATTTATTGCACTAATGATTTGTAAGATTTGGATAGTGAAATCAACAAAAGTAACATTTTTCTCAATGTGAAACTTCCCCACACTTGTTTCTCAATACTTCGAACGCACACTTGTTTTTCTCAACACGTAGTGTTTTGAGATTATATATTACATTAAAAGCAAGTTTTCACACATCTTTAAATGATTTGTAAAAATTTAGAGAAGAAGGTTTGCGAGAAAATTTTCAAAGTTTAAAGATTAGTGGGTTACGAGATTCTTAGATTAAAAAAATTGCATAAACTATTGTAAAATATTTCACCAAACAATTAATGAGGAATATTTTACACAATTAATGAGGAATATTAAAATAGAATAAGCATCAGCGGTGTTGAGATTAGATTAAGACGTTTGTGAGTTGATTCGGTATAAAATTACTAGTTTTGATCTTCTAACCTTACTCTTTTAAATTTTCAATAAATTTTGAATTTTTCAAAAGTGGATTTTTATGCAAAAGAATTTTTTTTTTTAATGCCTTGTTCTTGTCAACGTTTTAGTCAACTTAACAAATTTGTCGTATTATCAAATTTATCAAATTGATAGTTTGCAATATTTATATGCTTATTCTGAACAGAAATTCGATTACCTTTTTCTGTAAATTAGATTTTTGTGTAATATTATTTGAATACTATTATTTAATTGTGCATTGATAAACACTATTTTTAAATTTCACTTAATACTTTTTTTCTATTATTATCTATTCATGTCATCAGTTTGACTTCATGGTAACTGATTGGGATAATTTATCACACAAGACAATGTACATAAAGAAGAATATATGAAATTATAGATTAGAATAAAATTAGAATAAAGAGAAAGTTTATTCCATCGATCAAGATCACTTACAATGATTGGAGGGAGTGTATATAGCTAGGAAGCCAATTAGTCAATTAGTTTATAAAACTAGCAAGTTGTGACATAGCTAGGAAGCCAATTAGTCAATTAGTTTATAAAACTAGCAAGTTGTGACAGTTTGGTTATGTTGCAAGCTACTCATTTGCAACACAATCAAACTGCAACTAAAACTGAACCACAACATCACAGTAACAATTGAAATGACTGGTTTTTTATCACACTACTAAATTCCCTTTTGCTTAAGAACTAAAAGTTAAGCATATTTTTCTTATCATTATAATTATATAGGTAGAAACTTAATATTTCATAGAAACTTGCATCATTATTTTAGTTATAGAATGACATCAAAATATAGTATATTAATTAGAAGTATTTTTAAGAAACAATTATTGAATCTATTAGTTTAAAAATGAGTTTCTTTAAAAAAAAAAAAAAAAGAGCTTCTACTTATAAACTGTTATTTTCACAAAATCATACATAAGAGTAGTAAAATTTAGAAATATTAAAAAGAGCAAGGGGAAGTGGAATCCTCGTGTAAGCTTCACATGCTGCTTAAAAAGCATTATATAGTCACGTAGGTGAAAGCATTTCTTTTATGAAACTAGAGACAGGCACGAAAATATCTACACAATCCTTTGTCACAATATAAATCATTTTAATTTCTTTAAAAAGTATTTTAATAAAAATATCATTTAATTTATAAGCCATTTTATAATATTAAAAATACAAAATAATCTTTTTCGTTCCTTATCTTTAATGTGGAGTTCATTTTGATCCCTCAATTTTAAAAACGACTATTTTGGTCCCTTATATTTCCAAACAGCGTCACGTTAGTCCTCTCTGTTAGGTCTGTTAGTCAATGTCAAAATAAAGAGTCACTTGGCATACATCTGACACGATGTGGCGACGTATTCATCCAAAACTCAGATTTTTTGCAACAAGCATACCATTGCCCAAATTTCTTCACAAGAACAAACTAACAACATATTCTATTTCAATGAGCATGCATTTGAATACTTATTGCATAAAAAATGGATGGATTAATATAGAAGATGATGGATTAATACCCAAATTGAGTGGTAGTTCCGATTAAGGAACACAGAGAGGCACTGGTTCTAGTCTCAGATCTGAAATCTCCAACTTTCATGTTGAATACCTAGATTTTTCAAATTGCAGTGGGTCAAAAGGATCTACCGAGATCCAAAACAAAAACCCCAATATTTTTCTCTTTGCATGTTTAACTGCGTACCAAATGATGCCAGGAGGTTGCAGAAGGTACTAAATGAAAGCAAACAAAAAAAGCAATAAATGAACCATCTAGTGATGCCAAGATGTTGGGTGCCAGTGGATCACATCTCTCTCTCTCTCTCTCTCTCTCTCTCTCTCTCTCTATATATATATATATATATATATATATATATATATATATATATATATATATATATATATATTCACTTTATGTTCCTTACACTTCCCCCGTTGACGCATAACATAGAGAATCGTTTCAATTCAACTCCAACTTACTCCACCGCCATGATGACGATGGCGCCACCAACGGTGGCAGAACTCGAAATAAAGCCTATTGGTTCCACGAATGCACCATGAGCATATCTCTCACTCTCTTTCTCTCTCTCTCTCTCTCTCTCACACACACACACATTTTCTCTCTATATATCTATCTTTCTCTCTCTCTCACACACACACACACACACTCTCTCTCTCTCTCTCCCCTCAATGCCACACCTATTTCCTTGAACTCATTGAATCATTTTTCTTCCAAAATGATGGTGATTCATTCCTCCTTCCTTCTTCCCTCTTCGACGTCTTTTTCTATGACGTGTTTTCACTACTCTCACCCTCTCCACCCAAAACCCGCATTGAAAAGATCATTTCTATAATAACGGTTACATCATCGTTTCTTTCTTTACTCGATTCGAGCGGCGTCGTTTTATGTGCGGTTTGTAAACATATTATTTCTGTTAACGAAGAAGCAAAACAACTTCCTTATGATCATCTTTACCACTCTGATTGTATTACACCATAGCTTCATCTTCGATCTTTTTGTCCTCTCTGTCGATTCCAAATCTTGGAGGATGAAAATGACAAAGACGGCGATGGAGAAGATTTAAAATCTAAAAACATTGATGGATTAATGTAGAAGATGATGATATCTTCATGTGGTTGTTGTTGCTTTTTCTGGATTTTTTTCCTTCTTTTTGGTTTTTCTGGGTAACAAAATGGAGCTGGTAACAAAAAAGATCCCATGTGGAGCTGACATGGACACAAATGTTAAAATACTTAACAGCATTTAACAGAAATGCCTAAAAAGGATTAACCTGAAACATTTAATATTTTTAAGGGACCAAAATGATCGTTTTTAAAATTGAGGAATCAAAATGAACTCCGCACTAAACATACAGGACGAAAAAGGCTATTTTTCCTATTAAAAATACTAATATTATTTTTATTCAATTGCTATTATTTTCTCTTTTTTTTACTTAGTTGTACTTTTTTCTTTTTCAGGTCATTTATAGATAGAGTTAACAAATAGTAATTTTAAAATTAAGTCGTTCTATTTTAAAACACAACATATGAAGAAGAAAATTTTGCCTTATTTCTTCTCATATTTTCACACCAACAAATTATTGAACTTCATTTTTTTTATTTTCTATCCAAATTAAATGAAGGAATGTTCGTTTTATTTCTTATTATATTCTCTTCTCACACCTTTATGTGGATCAATGTGTTTACAGGTACTTTCAAGGTGATTCAAAGTGGCGAAGTTTATTGATAGAAAAGTTGCAATCAACTATTTGGTCTTGAAGATAACACATGATATCAGACTATATCTAATGAGTCATTATCTCTTGAAGATAGCTCAAGCGCTCGAAGATGCTCTTAGATATTTTATCAAGTTATCTTTCTGAAGATGCTCTTGAAGATCAAATCATATCTTTAAACTCAACTTTGTCATCTAATGATGTTCAAGAGAAGACTTCTATTTCAGATTCTCTTGCGGTTTGGTCTCTCAACTCTCTGATGATGATAATCAACTTGAAGGCATCTCAATCCATGTCAAGTTAAAGATTCAAATATCTTGTGTGATGCTAAAGTCAAAGATAATAATGAAAATACTTGAAGCTTCAGAGTTGTGAAAGAAAGGAAGTGTGAAAGCTCATTTGATCATATCTGTCAGGGTGACTAGTGTCTAGTAAAGGCACAGGGGTATTTACGGAATTACTAAGGCAAAATCTCACACACTAAAAACCTTTGAGAAGCATACATTGTTTTATTATAACTACCTAAAAATGTTTTTAAGGTCTATTAATCAATCAGGGAACTGTCTAGTCAATTAGAAGCCTTTTTTATAACCTAATAATTGATTAGCCCTAGTGCTATAATCGATTATTTCACTTTTTACCGCATATAATCGATTGAAATAATCTCTTAATTATTAAAAATGGCTAAATATTAAAATCTTCTATTTGTGAGTTGAAAAATCGATTATTCATATGTAATAATTGATTGGCCTAATCGATTATGAGAGTTATTTCGTGCAGGGATTGTTTCCAAATTTAAACCATGTTTTGGCCTATAAATAGAGAGCTTATATATCATTTCTAAACACTCAGAAAATGATCTTTGATCATACTTTCTCACACCCTCGTCTTTTTCTAAATCTCTCATTTTTCTCAAATATATATTTTCCTTAGTGCTTTGGGAGTGTTGTGCTTAGTGAGGGTCATTGTTCTGTGTGAGGGCAAAATTGTAAGAACAAGATTTGGTTATGCATCTTATCTCTATGTTTTGATGATAACAATGGAGTATTTGTGTGAGAACAATTTTGGTACTCTAACGTTTGTTATTCTGGTGGTTTTGACAAACAGGTACTAACTCTGATAAAGAAAGTTCTGACTCTGATAAAGAAAGTTCTGACTCTGATAAAGGTCATGTGCTACGTCACTCTGAAATTCTCAATGGTCGCTTCTGCGTAAAGAAGCAAGATTTCTTCTATTCTACTGTGCATTAGAAAGACTCTAAGAAGACACTATGTTGCTGCTGCAATGTTCTCTTGGATTCTGGCTCTGAATTTAACTCTGATACTTATCTTCTGAAGACAAGGTTCTGATGAACAGCGTTCTGAAGACTCTTAAGACTTATGTTTCTGATGACCAAGGGTTCTGAAGAAGGAGTGCTGAAGACTCTGATGACAAGGTTCTGCTGAACAAGTTCTGAAGACTCTGAAGACTCAAGACTCTTAAGACCCAATGATTCATTCTTCTGATCATGCTTCAATCATATCAACTCAGAAGCCTCAGATGGATAGAAGAAGATGAAACGTTTACGAGGGAAAATAGTACATAGTACAGATCAAACACGTTCTTTTCCACTACCATTCCGCTACTCTGATTTGATGGTATAAAGGACAATTTTAGCGTACGACTTTCACCCCAGCATAACGACGTTATTTCAAGTCGCCAATACTTTTCTGATATTACTGATCTGCCCTTCAACGGATCTTTTTCTGGCTATATATTGACTTGATCATTCAACGAATCAGTAGTGATAACAAGTGTAACACTCAGTGTGAAAAAGAGAAATATTAAAAACATTGATTCATATGAAGAAAGAAATCAAGAAATAGAGAAATTTATGAGTGAAGAGTAAAGCACCACAATACAAAGAAGAAAATTGTTCTTACTGTATAGATTCGCTCTAAGTTAGATTGAGCTAGAAACTGGGTTTACTCTGCTTGTGTAGAAGCATCATTATTGTAAATAAACCTTTGTAACAAACGGTTGTTTGTGATTCCTAAAGGACCGGTTAGGTCTGAAGCTTTAGGAAGATTTGTGTTTCCTAAAGAACCGGGTAGGTCAGAAGCTTTAGGAAGACTAAGACAGTGAGTTTTAGTGTTGTTAGTCACTTGCAGTTTGGCTTGTGCATTATATTTTCAAACAGTTGTTTAATTTCCTCAAGAGACCGGTTAGGTCATAATTCTTGAGAAGTCTAGGACTAGTGTGTCTTAGAGATTGTTGTTAGTCACTTGCAGTTTGGCTTGTGTATTGTATTAATCAGTTCGAATAATGGATTAAGACTTCGCTTGAGAGAGGCAAAATCACTTTGGTGGGTGGACTAGACTAACTTGAGGGTTTCTCAAGTGAACTAGTATAAACATACTGTGTTCTTTCTTTTCAGTTTCTCTTGCTTTATTATCAAGAAGTGGAGGTTATTTGTAAAGGGGATTATTTTTAAAGAATTGTTTTTAGTGTAAAAACCCAATTCAAACCCCCCTCCCTTTCTTGTGTTTTTCACACCTTCAATTGGTATCAGAGCTCCGGTTCTGTGAAGATAAAAAGTTTGAATTTTTATCAAGCACCTAACAGTGTTTAGTACCGATCCAAAGTGTGAAAAACAATGGTTGTCGCAAATGATTTTAATGTCACTTCTGATAATAATGAAAGAGACTCATATAGTGCAAAACCTCTTATCTTTGATGGCGAGAAATTTGACTATTGGAAAGACAGAATCGAAAGTTACTTTCTGGGATTTGATTTGGATCTATGGGATCTGGTACTTGATGGCTACAGTCATCCAGTAGACTCTGAAGGCAAAAAGATTTCCAGAAGCTCATTTTCAGAGGCTCAAAAGAAAACCTACAAGAATCATCACAGAGCGAGAACGATTATGCTAAATGCTATTTCATATACAGAGTATGAAAAGATTACAGATAGAGAGACTGCAAAGTCTATCTTTGACTCTCTTCGGATGACTCATGAAGGCAACGCTCAAGTCAGGGAGACAAAGGCTCTGGCCCTAATCCAGAAGTATGAGGCCTTCAGAATGAAAGACAACGAATCTATGGAAGCTATGTTTTCAAGATTCCAGATGCTTGTTGCAGGACTCAGAGTTCTGGACAAAGGTTATTCTATTGTTGATCACGTCAAGAAGATTATCAGGAGTCTGCCTTTAAAATGGAGACCAATGGTAACTGCTTTGAAATTTGCAAAGGATCTGAACCACACGAGTCTTGAGGAACTGATTAGTTCTTTAAGAAGTCATGAGATAGAACTTCAAGAAGATGAACCTCGGAGAAGAGGTAAGTCTGTTGCTCTGAAGTCTAAGTCTGAAAAGACAAAGGCTTACCAAGCAGAGGAGAACTCAGAAGAATCTGAAGAAGATTCAGACGAAGATGAACTGTCTCTCATATCAAGAAAGATAAATCAGTTGTGGAAACATAGAAAAAGCAAGTTCAGAGGGCCAAGAAGAAAAGGTAGACCTGAGTCTACATCTGGTCAAAGGAAAGCTTCTGAAAAAGAAGTTACTTGTTACAAATGCAAGGAGCCTAGACATTATAAGAACGAGTGTCCAAAGCTCAAGAAAGATAGAAAACCTAAGAAGGCTTTCAAAGCTAAAAAGGGTCTTAGGCAACATGGGATGATTCAGAGTCAGAAGAAGAAGATTATGATGAAGAACATGCCAACGTGGCACTCATGGCAAAGACCAGAATGAGCGAAGCCTTATCAGAGGATGAACTGACACTTGATGAAGAATCAGACTCTGATGATGACAAAGAGACATCCTTGATGGCGCCACTGAAACACCAGTCTTGGTACCTGGACAGTGGATGCTCGCGACACATGACGGGAGAAAGGCGTATGTTCCAAGATTTGGAACTTAAGTCTGGAGGTGTCGTTGGTTTCGGAGGAAACCAGAAGGGAAAAATCATTGGCTCTGGAACTGTTGGTAATGGTAAACTTCCTTCCATCAACAACGTTCTTTTAGTTGATGGTCTAATGCATAACTTATTGTCAATTAGCCAACTTAGTGACAATGGTTATGATGTTATCTTTAATCAAACGTCATATAAGGCTGTTAGTCAGAAGGATGGGTCAGTTCTGTTCAATGGTAAGAGGAAAAACAATACTTACAAAATCAAACTATCAAATTTGAAAAATCAGAATGTAAAATGTCTTTTGTCCGTTAATGAAGAGCAATGGGTCTGGCACAGACGTCTGGGTCATGTTTGCTTGAGAAGAATTTCTCAGCTGAACAAGCTAGGACTTGTCAGGGGCTTGCCCAATCTCAAGTATTCTTCAGATGCTTTTTGTGAAGCATGTCAGAAAGGCAAGTTTTCAAAAAATTCCTTTAAAGCAAAAACGATTGTTTCTACCTCTAAACCATTAGAACTTCTTCACATTGACTTATTTGGACCAGTGAAAACTGCTTCAGTCAATGGAAAAAAATATGGACTAGTCATCGTTGATGATTACAGTTGTTGGGCATGGGTAAAATTCTTAAGACACAAGGATGAGTCACATTCTGTGTTTGCTTCCTTCTGCACCCAAGTGCAAAATGGAAAGAATTGCAAAATTATCAGAGTCAGAAGTGATCATGATGGTGAATTTGAAAACAAGGATTTTGAAAAAAAAAATTGATTCTTATAGCATATCTCATGATTTCTCCTGTCCTAGAACTCCACAACAGAATGGGGTTGTAGAAAGAAAGAATAGGACATTGCAAGAAATGGCTCGGACCATGATCCAAGAAACTGACATGACTAAGCACTTTTGGGCAGAGGCAGTTAACACATCATGTTATATTCAAAATAGAATCTCAATAAGACCTATTTTGGGTAAGACTCCTTACGAATTGTAGAAGAATTAATTCATGTCAGATTCGATGATAAGCTTGACTCTGAAAAGTCAAAGCTAGTTGAAAAGTTTGCAGATTTGGAGATCAATTTTTCAGAACCTAAAGAAAAGACAGAAGAAATCAAAGATTCAGAAGCTCCTACTTCAGATATTGTCGTTGCTCCCACTAATCCTCCATAACAAAAGAAAAGCAGAGTTACAACATCACACCCTAAAGAATTGATTCTGGGAAATAAGGGCACTCCTATCAGATCCAGATTAGCCTTCAAACCTTCCGAAGAAACACTTCTGGGTTTGGTGTCTTTGATTGAGCCAACGTTTATTGATGAAGCTCTACTGGACAAAGACTGGATTCTGGCGATGGAAGAAGAACTTAACCAGTTTTCAAAGAACAATGTTTGGGATCTTGTTCAGAAGCCTAAAGGTGTCCACGTTATTGGAACTAAATAGGTATTCAGAAACAAGCTCAATGAGAAGGGTGAAATTGTCAGAAACAAGGCACGACTGATTGCACAAGGTTATAGTCAACAAGAAGGAATAGACTATACAGAAACCTTTGCTCCAGTCGCCAGAGTTTTCTAAGCTAATGCGGGCAGAATTCGAGATGAGTCTGATGGGTGAATTGAAGTTCTTTCTGGGAATTCAAATTGACCAAAAATCAGAGGCTACTTAGATTCATCAAAGTAAGTACACCAAAGAACTTCTAAAGAAATTCAACATGATGGATTGTACACCAGCTAAGACTCCAACGCATCCAACATGTATTCTGGAAAAGGAAGAGGTAAGTGGAAAGGTTTGTCAGAAGCTCTATCGTGGTATGATAGGCTCTCTTCTGTACTTAACTGCTTCTAGACCTGATATTTTTTTTAGTGTTCATTTGTGTGCTAGATTTCAATCAGATCCTAGAGAATCTCATTTAACTGTTATTAAAAGAATTCTAAGGTATCTGAAAGGAACTACTAACCTTGGCTTGATATATGAGAAAACCTCAGAGTACTCTCTTTCTGGTTATTATGATGCAGATTATGCAGGAGACAGATTGGAAAGAAAAAGCACCTCTGGAAACTGTCAGTTTCTCGGGAAGAATCTGATCTCATGGTCAAGCAAAAGGCAACCAACAATTGCTCTCTCAACAGCAGAAGCAGAGTACATATCCGCATCTCTATGTAGTACGCAGATGTTATGGATGAAGAACCAGCTAGAAGATTATCAGATACATGAAAGTAACATTCCTATCTTTTGTGATAATACTGTTATTATCTGTTTAAGTAAGAATCCAATCTTACATTCTAGGGCTAAGTACATAGAAATTAAACATCATTTTATTAGAGACTATGTTCAGAAGGGAATCTTATGTTTAAAATTTATAGATACAGACCATCAATGGGCTGACATTTTTACAAAACCCTTGGCTGAAGATAGATTTCTATTTATTCTGAAGCATCTGAAAATGGACTACTGTCCAGAGTAAGATTTCATCAGAATCAGATGTGTTTAGTCAGAATCTGAAGAAATCAGATTTTCATGATAACAAAGCTGCAATTTGCCTAAATATTTCTACAAGTTAGAAGATGTTTTTATCATAAACTTGTGTAGTCAGAAAAATGTTGTCCTTTCGTCTGATAACGTGTGAAAGATAATGGTGACAACTGTCTCATTTGATAAACATGCATAATCATGAATTGACACATTGGGTTTCGTAAACTTATTGAGAATAGGCTAAAATCTTTACGCATTTCCCTATGACTGTGCATTCATAAATGATAAGACGTATGTAAGTTAAGTTTTTCTTGAAAATAAGCTATACTCTCTTCTGTCTTTACTATGTGGCAATTTTCAATTGCCACTTATAAGTATACATTTATTCATAGTTATTGACTCCTGTCAAAACTTAAATAACGTATCCTTATTTGTGACCTTTTAGATATTCCGTTTTAAGAAACTGCTACACTCATTTCCTATTCCTTAATATTCTTTGTCTCTTACTCTGCCACTATGTCCTTGGCATATCTTATGCGTGATACGCATCTTGACCTATGTCATTTTCTCAGTCAGTCACGTCTCTTATTTCCTACATATATATATATATATATATATATATATATATATATATATATATATATATATATTTCATTCCTCCTCTCATGAACTGTCGTGTTTGAACTTACTGGTTCAAAATTACCTTTACTGTCTAAATTTTCACATCATATCTCTAATCACTTTCCAAGGAGATAAGAACCTCCTTAAGGTCATATCAAAAGAACAAATCAACCTTCTTCATCTTGGAAACAGAGAAATTGCTAGCAGTATCACCTCAATCATGCACTATCAAGAATGGGCAAAATAGTTCATCATTCTGGATAAACCAGTCTACTTAAATCTTGTAAAAGATTTTTGGAAACATGCCTATATTAATTATGAAGGTCGCTCAATTTCTTCTCGTGTTTTTGATGTCCCCATAAACATCACTCCCTTCACTATTGCTCTAGCAATTGGCTGTGAGAACATTGGCTTTACTATTGAACATGTTAAGTCTAGGTATCTTATTTCTGAGGAACTCGCCTCTCTTCACAACACATCGTCCAAATATGAACCTCTCAATCCTGAAAACCTTCTTCCCATTCCCAAAGCTTGGTTTAAGCTTTTGCTTACCAATTTTCATCCTCGGGAAGAAAACAAAAATATCTTGTTTCATGATGATCGGGTCTTCATCTTTCTCCTGATGGCTCAGATGCGGATAAATCTACCTCAGACTATCTTTAATTTTCTGCAAAAATCCATTACTGACTCCAGAAATGGCGATTTCATCAAGCCCTACATACCTTTTGGAAGAGTTCTATCTGAAATCTTCTTTAAAGAAGGAATTGTTGAATTTGTCAAGACAAATGGTCTAGAAAATGGTCTGTTGAAGAAAAATTGTGAAGTCTTTGATGGTTAATCTTTAGAATGTCGTATCTAGTGTTTTATGTCTCGTCTCTAGGATGCTCTGTGTTCGGTCGTATTCGAGTTATGCCAATGTATTTCGATCCATTATTAATGAAACTGTTTTTATATATGAGTGTTATGGCCTATTTTAGAAATCTATTTCTCACATATTTATCATAATATTACACTGTTTATTGCATTATCTTTTTTATTATGACAAAAGGGGGAGAAAGTAAAATGATTTTGATAGTACTCATTCTCAGAATCTCGAACTCAAACATTACATAATGTTTTTGCAACTAACCGTTTGTTTGATGTTTTCATTAAGGAACTTAGAAAAAGTTCACTTAGCATTCTAGACAGGTTGAATATAAAGATCCTACTCTCTAAAGATTGAAAATCTTATGGATAATTTCAACTCTGATAATTCATGGTTAAGAAGTTGTACATTTCGAGAATATATGTTTATTCAAACAGATGTTCCAATACTGATCAGAAGTTGTGAACCTTCTAAAAGTCAAGAAATCTTGTTTGATATCATAGTGTTCAGAAGTTGTAAACTTTTTGAAAGTATGAAATTCAGACTCAAAGCGTCAGAAGCAGAAATCTCCTTGAAAACAAGTCAAGTCAATTCTCTGATTCAAAAATACTATTCAGAAGATATGCTCTACAACGGATGATATTCTGATAAAATCAACCAGGCTCTGAATCTGATAAGATTGGTGAATCTAAGAAAAGATCGACAAAAGATAAGTCAGTTCTAGTCAGACTCTAATGAGTTATTGTAGGGAAGTATTCCTTCTCTATTGTTATGTTCTGAAGAACTCAAATTTTATTTTGTGAGTCTTGGGATCAGGGGGAGACTCTGAACAAGCATAAATGAAATTTTGAGATTAACAGATTCAGGGGGAGCTGAGAGCTTAAACTCTGAATTTGTCGGCTATGGTGATTATCCTGTATAAATTGTTCTATCAAAATACATGGTTTTGTCAATCATCAAAAAGGGGGAGATTGTAAGAACAAGATTTGGTTCTGCATCTTATCTCTATGTTTTGATGATAACAATGGAGTATTTATGTGAGAACAATTTTGGTACTCTAAAGTTTGTTATTCTGATGGTTTTGACAAACAGGTTCTGACTCTGATAAAGAAAGTTCTGACTCTAATAAAGATCATGTGCTACATCACTCTGAAATTCTCAATGGTCGCTTCTGCGTAAAGAAACAAGATTGCGTCTGATCTACTGTGCATCAGAAAGACTCTAAGAAGACACTATGTTGCTGCTGCAATGTTCTCTTGGATTCTGGATCTGAATTTAACTCTGATACTTATCTTCTGAAGACAAGGTTCTGATTAACAACGTTCTGAAGACTCTGAAGACTTATGTTTCTGGTAACCAAGGGTTCTGAAGAAGGAGTGCTAAAGACTCTGATGACAAGGTTCTGCTGAACAAGTTATGAAGACTCTGAAGACTCAAGACTCTGAAGACCCAATGATTCATTCTTCTGATCATGCTTCAATCATATCAACTCAGAAGCCTCTGATGGATAGAAGAAGATGAAACGTTTACAAGGGAAAATAGTACATAGTACAGATCAAACACGTTCTTTTCCACTACCATTCCACTACCCTGATTTGGTGGTATAAAGGACAATTTCAGCGTACGATTTTCACCCCAACATAACGACATTATTTCAAGTCACCAGTACTTTTCTAATATTACTGATCTGCCCTTCAACGGATCTTTTTCTGGCTATATATTGACTTAATCATTCAACGAATCAGTAGTGATAACAAGTGTAACACTCAGTGTGAAAAAGAGAAATATTAAAAACACTGATTCATATGAAGAAAGAAATCAAGAAATAGAGAAATTTATGAGTGAACAGTAAAGCACCACAATACAAAGAAGAAAATTGTTCTTACTGTGTAGATTCGCTCTAAGTTAGATTGAGCTAGAAACTGTGATTACTCTACTTGTGTAGAAGCATCATTATTGTAAACAAACCTTTGTAACAAACAGTTGTTTGTGATTCCTAAAGGACCGGTTAGGTCTGAAGCTTTAGGAAGATTTGTGTTCCCTAAAGGACCGGGTAGGTCAAAAGCTTTAGGAAGACTAAGACAGTGAGTTTTAGTGTTGTTAGTCACTTGCAGTTTGGCTTGTGCATTGTATTTTCAAACAGTTGTTTAATTTCCTCAAGAGACCGGTTAGGTCAGAATTCTTGAGAAGTCTAGGACTAGTGTCTCTTAGAGATTGTTGTTAGTCACTTGCAGTTTGGCTTGTGTATTGTATTAATCAGTTTGATTAGTGGATTAAGACCTCACTTGAGAGAGGCAAAATCACCTTGGCTGGTGGACTAGACTAACTTGAGGGTTTCTCAAGTGAACTAGTATAAACATATTGTGTTCTTTCTTTTCAGTTTCTCTTGCTTTATTATAAATAAGTGGAGGTTATTTGTAAAGGGGATTACTTTTAAAGAATCGTTTTTAGTGTAAAAACCCAATTCAAACCCCCCTTTCTTGTGTTTTTCACACCTTAAAAAATTGTTCAGGCAGTAAAAACTCTATTTGGGTTCGTGAAGACTAGGCAGTAAAATATCCATAAAGGTTCCTGATCTCAACCCAGTATAAAATATATGTCGGTTCGAGATTAGTAATTGTAAAATCTTATCTTGGTTTTTGAGCCCAGCCTTGTGTAAAAAATCTGTCGATTGGAGATCAGTCCGTGTAAAATATCATTTTGGTTCAAGATTAGCCTGTGTAAAATCTCAAGCTCGGTTTGGAGGCCAACCCATGTAAAATTCCAGTTCAGCTTAGAGTATAGCTAGTATAAAACTCCATCTTTTTTCAAGATCAACCCATGCAAAATCTCTATTTGGTTTGAAGAATAGACAGTCAAAACTCTGCTTGTTGTTTGGTTGGAAGTTAGCCTTAAACTTCAAAAATTTTGTAAAAGAAGATTGTGGGCATATCACATTAAAAGCTCTCAATTTAGTGGAAACTCTCAAGAAGAATTCTTGGAGAGGATTATGTCATCTTCATTTAGATCGAACCTCTATAGTTCAACATTTTTCAAACATTCACAATTCAACTAATTAGAAAATGATAAAGCATTACGAGTCTTCATAAATCATGAGTAATGTGATTTAGTTCAATTAATTAGTTTATCAATTCATGTATATAAGACACTTAAATTCATAAATAATAATCATCGAATATATTTATTATATGGTATTAGTTATGGTTTCGATCCAAAACATCTCACAGTTGTTACACCATATCCTCCCCCTTATATATCAATAGTCGACACCTCCTGAACCTCTAGTGGCAACACCCTCTAAATTATATTCCTTTTTCTCCATTAACAATGTCAAATCGATCATATTGATGACGTAAGACAATGATTTCAATCTATATCTCTCGTGGTGAACCATATTCAAGGTTCAAACATGTGTTCACAGCGTGCTTGATCACATCATCCCACCTATCGATGATCATATCTCAAAGGTGTTTCACCACCTCCTCTCTTTAAAATCTCAACGGTCGAAACCTCTTCAACCTCTAGTGGCGATGACACTTCATCGACCCCGCCAACTAAGCACCCTCTAAATTATACTATGTTTTTACCATCAACAATGTCAAATTTATCATATTGATAACATAAGCTAATGATTCCAATCTATATCTATCATGGTCAACCTTATTCAAGTTTCAAACACGTGTTCATATTGTGCTTGATCACATTATCCCGTATACCAATGAGCAAGCTCTTCAAACGGCGGTCACTACTAAAAACAATGACACAAAATTATGGAATCGTCTTGTTGTGGCCTTGTTGTAGTGGGTGTATTGAGTTGTATCCAAGATATCCTCAACTTTATATTTGTGATTAATAACTCGGTCAAATGATGTTAGAACCATATTGAGGTTATGTTCAAGAACAAGAAACACTTGAGAGTTGTCCAACTAGGGTTTTTTGTAAAACTTAAACTACTATGCCTTTTGGGTGTCTTTGTATTAATTGTTTTTTTATCTAGTTATCTCTTGGAAATCTTTGTATAATCACTTTGGAGCCCTATTCATACCTTTCGTCAATATTATCCCCTAAAGCCACACAAATATTTTGCATACGTTTGGTGTCTATCTTATCAGAGGGAGAGGAACGAGAAGGGTTCCTTCTTGAGGATCGAGTGTTTTTTATCGCCTCAAAGGGAGGCAAAGATCCCTCGTAAGGATATAGTATCTTAATAGCCTCAAAGGGAGGCAGGATTTCTTGTGGGGATCCAACATTTTTTATCACCTCAAATGGCGGCAATGACCCCTCGTAGGGACTCAGTGTCATAATCGCATCAAAGGGCAGCCATGATGCCTCGTAGGGATCCAACGATTTTGATCGCCTCAAAGAGCGGCAAAGATCCTAAGTAGCGATCTAGTGTCTTAATAGCCTTAAAAGGTGGAAAGGATCCTAGGTATTCATGCCTAAAGTTCAGACTCTCTTCAGCTTGAGACTCTCCATATAGCATTTTTTGGCAATTTCTTGGTCTCCTTGGATGAGTCCGACCCACCCATCAGAGAGCGGGTACTTCATGCACAAGTATAAAGTAGACAAACTAGTGCCCTGCTAATTAAAATTTGGGCGCCTTATAATCATACTATAAGAAGAGGGGTGTCTATAACTAGATACCTGGCCTTAATATCCTTGGTTTTTTCTCCCACTCCAAAGGTGGTGTTTAACATTAGGTAGCCTTTCACTTGAACTTGCTCCCTAGATAACCCAACTAGTGATCTCTTGAAGGCTTTTAGGTCATTTGGGTCGAGGCAGAGCCTCTCAAATGCATCACAGTAAAGGATATCTATAGAGATCCTCTAATATTCGACGACTCTTCTAATTTCTCAGTCCTCTCACCTAATGGTGATGACCATGGGGTCGTCGTTATGTGGGTGGATCTATGATGCATCCTTTTTTGAAAAGGAGATCTCGGTCTCTGGTGTCTTCGTCTCGCCTTCCTTCGGCTTCTTGGGGAGATCCTTTATATTCAATACTTGGCAGGCATGCCTTTTGCGGACGGCTCTAGTCTCCTAATCCCCAACAAATCCTCTTGCAACTGTATTGAGTGTATCGTGTATAACTTTGTTGCCTTCTTCTTTGGATGACTCATTTCCCTTTATGGATCTGGGGGCTTCATGCGTCGTCCTGGCCACGAGAGTTGGACCTACATAATTCTTTGGAGGGATTGCCTTTGACATACTTTTAAGGTGTCCCTCCTGGGTCAGTCACTCAATCTCCTTCTTTAGCTGATAGCAGTCCTCAGTGTTAGTTCCTTTAAGTTTATGGAACTTATATCATATGTCTGGCTCAAGTACCATATGTCTGCCTTTGGGGCTAGAGGCACAAGGATATCATGCAAGTAAAGAACCTCTCGCCAGATTTATTCACGGTGAGTTTTCAAGGGTGTGAAGCTCTCCATTTTCTTTCCTACTTGCTTGAACACAGCTTTGTCCTTGATAGGCGAGGTATAGTTTCTCTTCTGTGGGTGTTATGAGCCTTCAACATTAGGTACACGTTCTTTTGCATCTAGGGTCTTTTTCTCAATGTTGCTCTCTTCCCCCTTTATTTAGAATTTTGCTCTTGTGACCACCTCTGGTAACAAAGATGTTGGCCTTTGGGCTAGAGACTCGTTGAAGTGCCCTGATTTGAGACGATTATGGAACGCCCCCGCAAACATTTCTTGGTTTGGATGGATGAATCTTATGGTAGATTCATTGAAACAGGCAAGGTATTTCCTTAGTGACTCTGAGGGATCTGTCGAATGTTAAACAGACTAGTGGTGGACATCTTCCTGTGTCGACTGGATGAGAACTGGTACATGAGTTTCTTCACCAGCTGTTGATAGTTGGTGATGGAAGCTTGGGTAGGTCCATGTACCATTGCAAGGCCGCATATTTGAAAATTCCAGACAACATTTTTTACTTCAGAGAGTCGAGCACTCCGATGATGGTCATTTGTGTTTTGATGGAGGCGGCGTGCTCATAAGGATCACTATGCCATATTTCACCTGAAAGTGACTGAGGGTTCAACACTTCCATCTCCTCTATGAGGGTAGCCTCCTGCTAGCATTGTTTGGTGTTGTGGGTGTTGTCTTCTAGACTTTGAATTTGGCGGAGTAGCTTGTCCGGCAATGCACATTTCTTCCAGGGCATTAGAATCACTGCTACATCTGGTCTCCTCCGTAATGGGGGCCTGTGCTCTTCTAGCAACCATGATTGGGAACAAATAGGTCTAAGAGTGGAGGTTTCGGTGAGCATAAAAGTGGTGATGGTAACGAAAGGTGTGACCTAGGTTAGTTTTATTGGGATCCCATGGTGAGCGCCATTGTACTTGTCAAAAAGCACTTAATGCATGGCACCCTTATGCTAGTAGGGTGGTCAGAGGTCTTGGTGAATTTCTGCGGGTTAGGGGTTGCTAATGGCGGTTAGAGACCATGTTCCATGGTGTTTTTTTTTGCTATGGAGCAAGCAAGCTAACGTGAGGTGAGAAGCTTTATATTCTTTAGATACTTTTTGTATGTAAGGATTTATCTTTCCTCATACTAAAAGTGAGGTATTTGTATGTGGCTTATAGGATTATATTCAAGGGACTCCTAAGACGCGGTAATTGCTCCACCTTGACTAGGGAAGTTATTGTATGCCTACTTTTTATGGAGTCATTGGCATGACTTACTACATGTAGTTATGGACTATGTAAGCGTCATTATCCACATTTCCCTCAGGGCAAGCCCCCCGCTGCATGAGGGTGACATGTTATGGGGCGGGTGGCAAAGACCTCAAGCGTGTATCACCCTGATTATGGTCCCTAAGAAATATATCACTACACTTTACATATGGCAACATATATATTAAACATTTTATCAAACAAGTTGGTGTGTATTGAAGAGAGACTTTCATCCTAGTTGTTAAATCAAAAATCATTTGAATAATGATCATCCTTGTTCTCTCTAAAGCATGGTGCATTCATTAGATGGATGTTAGAAATGATTTCTTACATGGTGAACTTAAAGAAATAGCCTACATGTATCAACCATTGGGGTTCAAATATCTGTCTCATCTATCATGTTTGTTTTCTACGCAAATCATTGTATGGACTCAATAATGCCTTTAAATCTCTATACAAAATGATTTGCAGATTAATATTTGCAAATCTATCATATTTATGCTTTGAATTTACTATGAAAGACTTCATACCACTTAATTACTTTTTGGGAATTGTTGTCACTCCACATGTTGGTGGTTTATTCTTATCTCATAAAAAATATGTTGAAGAAGTTCTTGAACATGTTGATATGCCCTCGTGTAAGCCATGTCCTACTATGGTTGATACAAAATCTAAGCTTGGCACCAAAACCAACACTCAATATGAGGATCCATTTCTTTATCCCAGTCTTGCAGGCGCTCTAAAATATCTCACTTTCACAAGGTCATGCATCTCTTATGAGATACAACAATATTGTTTATTTATGCATAATTTGATGGATGTTCATATGTCGGCTCTTAGGTGCATCTTGCGCTACATTAAATTCAGTAGTCAATATGGACTGCACCTTAATGAATCATCCATTACATATTTTATCTCTTACATAAATGCAGATTGGGGGGGGGGGGGGGGGGGGGAGATGTTTAGATACCTAGAGATCCACTTTTGGTTATTGTGTGTTTCTTGGTGACAACTTACTCTCTTGTCCTCCAAACGCTAACTCATATTGTTCCTCTCTATTATTAAGGCCGAATACTATGGTGTTGCAAACATGGTGTCTGAATCTTGTTGGTTAGGTAACATGTGTCTAGAGTTGCAATTTCATATTCACAAAGTTGGCAAGTATATTATTATAACGTCAATGTAATATATTTAAATGATAATTCTGTTTTCATCTACAGGAAAAACACTCATATAGAATATCTTCTTCTAGATACCAACAACATCATTCTCACCACTTCTACTGATAATCTTTACAAATCTATCATATCTCAGCTCTGAATATACTATGAAAGACTTGGGACCACTTAATTATTTTTTGGACATTGTTGTCACTCGACTTGTCGGTGGTCTATTCTTATAACAGAAAAATATGCAGAAAAAGCTCTTGAATGTGTTGATATGCCTTCATGTAAGCCATGTTCTACCCTGGTTGATACAAAACTGAAGCGTAGCACCAAAATCAGTACTCAATATGTGAATACATTTCTTTATTGCAGTCTTACAAGCTCTCTACAATATCTCAGATTCACAAGGTCATACATAGCTTATGTGATACAACAATATTGTTTATTTAGGCATAATTTGATGGATGTTCACACGCATGTTATTAGGTGCATCTTGCACTACATTAAAGGCACTAGTCAATATGGAGTACACTTTTATCAATTAACCATTATATCTTTTATCTCTTACACAAATGCAGATTGTGGAGATTGTCCAGATACCAGGAGGTCCACTTTTGGGTACTGCGTGTTTCTTTATGACCAATTACTCTATTGTCCTCCAAACTTCATATCATATTATCTCGCTCTAGTGTTGAAGTTGAATACCGTGGTGTTGCAAACATGGTGTCTGAATATTATTGGGTACATAACATGTTTCTAAAGTTGCATTGTCTTATTCATGAAGCTACCAAGTATATTGCTATGAAGCACAAACACTAAAAATACGACACCAACACTGACATGTCCACACCGATAATAATTTAAAAAATTAATTAAATATAATCACAAGTGTTGATGTCGATTTGTGACACCAACACTAATACTGACACATTTTTTTCAGAGGTGTCAGTGCTACAGAGGTATATTGTGATAACATCAATGAAATATATCTATCTGATAATTCAATTTAACATCAACATGTAAAACAAAATGAGATAGGCATTCACTTTGTAAAAAAAAAAAAGTAGCTCATGGCTAGGATCGCGTCTTTCTTGTTTCTTTGCTTTGCGTTGTCAAATTGTAGATATCTTCATTAAAGTTAGTTATTGCATTTGTGCTAGAGTTTGATATAACGTGATAGAATATATTTATATTATTATTTATTTTTATTGATGTAAATATTATTAATCTTTATGTATATTTATTAAATAGAACTAATCAATGATCGTGGAATTATGAGCTTTCATGAGACATGATTAGTAAAATTTATTTTCATTCTTTAACTTATAAATTTATGTATACAAGATTATTGAGTCCATCAATAATAATCATCAAATATATTTCTTATAAAGACGAAATTCTATCGTCAAAATTAAAATAAATAAATTATAAAAATATTAAATTAAATAATATTTTTAATTTACCATTTAGCAAGAAAATTAAATTGACAAGTTTATGTAGTTTTTTTATTACAATATTTATTGTTAACTAAAGAACATAATTACACACAATTAACATGTTTCTTTATAACATAAGTTAATAAGACTCTTGGTTAAATATTATGAACACTTCAAATCCTTGGAAAGTTGTTGTCAAATGTTAAATGAGAGACACAAATCAGGAAAAAAAAAAACATATTCAGACATCATTTCTCTTTTGGCTTTTGTCACTAAACCATGTCTAACTAGCCACTAATGTCAACAAATAGTTAGTATCCCATCCAATTATTAAAATAAAACATATACTAAATGCTGACAAAAATATTTTCCACGCATTATATACACATGGTTTATTCTTTTTAATTATTTTTTCTTAATATAGTATAGACTTCTTGATAAACATGTCTCTTGAAAGTTTCAACAGCCAAACATGTGAAAACAAAATGAATTAGCCGAGTCAAAATCAAAGCATGTGAAAACAAAACAAGATCACAACCAAAATCTAAAAGCAAAGAAAACAATAGTGCAACAAACACTTCCCATATCTATGGTCTAAGAAAATCATATTTAATTCAATAAAAGCATGGAAAACACAACAGAAAAAGAGATAGAGGAAGGGGTAAAACTAACCTGGAAGATACAAAGGTGAAGAATGAAGATGCTTTTTGGCCTTAGAATGTGTGTGTGTGTGTGAGGGAAATGAGAACTTTAACAAAGAGAGAACAATGAATGGAAGAAAACACTTGGATGTTATGCTATATATCCTCACGAACATGATTCTTTTGGCTCTCTCTATCTATCTCTCTTTGCACAATGACTTAGAGGGAATTTGTTCCATCTTTTTATTCTTTTTCAAAAGCTATACATTTTTATTATTATTGTTGACTCAACATACACACGGTATGCACCAACAAAGAGTAATACACCAATGGTTATCATTTAAAAACCATATTCTCATCCTCTATTTTATTCTCAACTACATCTAGGGTAATACAAGTATTAACTAACTTAGAGTTTTCTTTACATATTTTAATTTTGTTTGGGGAATAAAGATGTCCAAGCACAAAAAGGAATAAAAATGTTAATCTTGTTGTAACATATTTTCTTGTAATTTGAATTTTACATTTTTTTACGGTATTTGTTTTGTAATTGCCGAAGGTGAATACTGAGGTGACGCTTTTAATCATTTTTAAGTGAAACAGAGCAATAGAAAAATAGATCTTATAAAAAGGGTCCAACTTTTCTCACCCCATACAAACATCTTGGAAGTATATATATGAAAAGAAAAACATTTTTTCCTATCCAAATGTGTATTTCCAGAAGAAAAAACACTTTTTTTACAATGCGAGAGTGAATTCTCTGTCACATAAACTTTAAGAAACGTGGGATGGGTAACATTGGGCCGTTGGGCCTATAAAAGTGAATGACTTTTGCTGGAGCAATTAACCCATTCATTTTTAAATTTCCAACATAAATTTTTTATCGATTTAAAAAAAGAAATTAACATATCAAATTTTTCAAAAAATCCGGTATTATCTTATTTTTTAGATTTTTTTTTAAATTTCAGCCATTTATATTCAATTAAAAAAATTTAACACTACGGAAAATTTTGAAAAATATTATAGTTTACCAAAAATTTTTAAAATTATATTTTATTAAAAATTTTGAAATTTCTAGTACTGTAAAAAAAAAATCAAAAGTTTTGAAATTTTTTTTGAAAATTCTGTATTTCTTCAAAATTTTCCAAAAATCTTTTTTTTTACCAGAAATTTTAAAAAATTCCTTTATTTTTTTCAAATTTTCCAATAAAAAACAATAGAAAATTCCAAAAAAAAAAAATTATAAAGACATATCACCACTATGTGGGGGTTGAAAGTTAAATGTTCCTTGGTCTAATATTAATCTAGAATATAAATTAATATCTAAATATTACAAAATCAATAAAGATTATAGTACTTATTCAGTTTGATTAAAAAGTGTGTAAATCTTACTAAAATAAATAAATAAAATATTAACCAAGTTAAAAGTCATGATTGATTTAATTTTTAAACAATAATCTACAAATAAATTTGCTTGAGCCAAATAATGCAATTGTTGAAGATCTTCATTCGTTAAGATCATTCACTTAAGCAGCAATATTGTAGGAATAGTGAAGCATTCAAGGGAAGACTTTGATAACAAAGGGGGTATGCAACCCTCTATACAAAATAGGATTCATCTGAATGAAACTCCAATAAAAAAAAAAACTACGATATTCTAAGAATATACATTGCTTCTTACATAGTATATCACTTCCAATCAAGAAATGACATAGGAGAACAACAGTACAGTTAACAATTCTTCAATAGCTTCTTTGGTACTTCCTGACATTGACCATAAATAAGTAGAAAGATTAATGTTTGACAACGGAAAGTGGAGGTATTAAAACATATGATACAAGTTTCACAGAAGAATACCTCAAACATTAACTTGATTCAAGGAGAAGAGGTGGAGCAGAATGGATTGGGGTTGGATTAAAATCTGATAAGATGTCAGATACAGCACAAATGCATAAGCATAAGCTATGAATTAGGAGTTTAGGATTGTTCTAAGGATGAATAACATACCTCCTGATTCATTTCGAATCCAATCTTGTGCGCATACTAGAGCCTCACGCGTATCCGGGTTCAGCAAACTGCGAGAAGAATCGAGCACTCTGCCCCCTGTGCTAAATGCCAATTCAGGTGCCAAAGTTGACATTGGAGTTCCAAGAACATCTCGTGCCATCATAGACAAAATCGGGTATCTGGGCATGTGGACTTTCCACCAGTTCAATATGTTAAACTCAGAATTACGAGGAAATATCGGTTCCTCTAAATACTTGTCCAAGTCTGATGTCATTGACTGACTCTGTGATGTCTCGTGAAGGAATCTGTCAAAGCCTTTTAGTCTGTCCCTGGCACCACTACTGGTGCTTGGTAAGCTACTTCCAGGCAAGGCTGACCCTTGATCAACCATTGTCGAACAGATAGAATATGCATTAAAAAGTTCTTTGATACCGTCAGAAACTTCCTTGATACGATCCAAAGCAGTGCTTCCATATATCAAGGAGTAGTAGTATTCAACCAACTTCATTTTAAACCGGGGATCTAGGACTGCAGCTAAAGCTAAAGCCAAACTGCACTTGCTCCAGTACTTGTCAAATTTGGCTTTCATCTTCAAAGCCATGGTACTAAGAAAATTGTCAGAACTTCTGCTCCAGTCAATTAATTGAATATGAATGTCACAGATCTCAGGGAAGAATATGTTAGCTGTAGGAAATCTGTTGCTTGAGAAGATATTCATAATTTCAACAAGGAGTTTTAAATATCCAGCAACAGAATTAGCCCATTCCCACTCTTCATCAGATAGAGTTGATGAGTAGGAGGGATCATGTTCTTGGAGGAGTGAAAAAGCACCCCTGTATTCTAGTGCAGTTTCGAGCATGATATATGTAGAATTCCATTGTAGTGGATTATCAAGCAATAAGGCCTTCAAAGAGTTGATCCCAGCACGTTTAGAAATTTCATTAAATTTTTCTTGAACTTCTTGTGAACTTTTAACGTATCTGATGCTCTCTCGAATCTTTTGGATCAACTCATGCAATGCATCCATGGCATCTTGAACGATGGAAATTATGAGATGTGCTGCAGAGCGTACATCGAGTATTTGTCGAGTACTTAAGAAAGGCCTTTTCTCGGAAACACGCTCTTTGATTCGGAGAGTGATATCATCGTCAACAGAACAATCATCAAGAGTCAACGCAAATAGCTTGCAGTCAATATCCCATTCATCAAGGCATCTGATAATCACTTCAGGAAGCAAGTCTTCAGTGTAAGAAGAGTCAAGTGTAAGAAAGTTCAAAATTTTCTTTTGCAATGTCCATTTCTCATCAATATAATGCGCAGATAGACACAAAAATGAGGTATTTTCTGCCGAAGACCACATTTCGATGGAGAGATTGATCCTGCCACATAATTTGTTTATCATCTCATTCACTTTCTCTTTCTCCCTCCTGTAGATTTCTATACAAGAAATCTCTACGTTGCTATTTGGCAAGAACTCAAAGAGAGGCTGGAGGTTCTTCACAAAGACTTTGAATCCTACTTGTTCAACCAAAGTCAATGGGTATCCATGTAAGATGATCATACGAGCGAGATCATGTTGACTCCTATCCTGGTCAAATTTACTACTTACAAAGTTAATGATTTCATCTTTCTTATGTTCCTGTTCAAACTTGACGAATGCTGGCTTTATATATTCTTCTTTCCTCTGACCTTCATCAAAACTAATGTTTGCTAGGCTGACAGTATTATCTTTTTTCCTTCTCTTTACCGTAAGCAGTTGAGAAACATCAAAGTTTGATCTTTTCAGACACCGCATCAAGTGATTTCTTAGATGAGTAGTTCCACTGTTACTTGATCCACTAAGTCTCTTGTTACAATGTAGGCAAACAGCATAACATATATCAGCCTTTCTAATCCTTTCAAAGTGATTCCAGACAACAGATGTCAACCTTTTTGGTTTCTTAGTGCCCGAATCATTGGATATTTCCATCAGATAGGCTTGAAAGTACACTTAATCTGCATGTCATACAAAACAAAGTGTCAAAACAGAAAAAATTATACAAGAAATAACTCAAGCTGAAAATAAAACCCGGTAGCAAAGGATTAAGCAAAAGGGTATATGGAATCCAGTAAAAATTATAAGAGACTAAAAAGCTGACCCAGTTATATAACATCACTCAAAAGAAAGATTTTAAATTCCAGTTACAGTTCCATTAGCTTTGAAATCATAGAAAATAGGGGGAAATATGACTAATGTGTTTACAATTACAATTGAAGAGACTTGTGAAAACTTCACATTGACATTGGTGGGCAGAAATTTAAAACACAAATCAAAAGTGATAAAATTGAATTAAAGATAGCATAAATGGGCTCCCACGAGTGGAGGGTGGCATTGGTCCCTTTGGATAAGTCGGTCTAATGGCCAGATACCAAGTTTTCAAAAAAAATTGATAGTATAGCCCTTACATGGCAAGAACCAAGAGTTTTAAATCAAAATCTAGACATATCTTGATTCAAACTAACTACACTTTAAAGAAGCCTAGACCCACAGAATCAACTCAGAAGCAAAAACAGGGTATCCTTAGGAAAACCCTGTTAACTAAACCCATCAAAATAAAAGAACGAACAATCCACGCCATGAAAAAGACATGGACATTAAGCCTAAGCAAACTACAAATCAAGAACAAATGATGCAACTGTAATGTAACACCCATGTTGTTAATTGCCATGGACACCGCAATTCCACAAAGCCAAAATTGTGGACAATATCAGCAGTGTAACCTCAATTTAAAATCTTACAAATATTTCAATAGACAAAAAAACTACAGGTAATAATTGAACAAAAATACCACAAAATTCCTCAATTATGGCACATAGACATTGCAAAAAACAGGGTATTCCTGCAATTTAAAACGAAGAACTGAAAAGAGTCATTTAAAAAATTACAATCTACGAGAAACAAGATAACAGAATAACCAAAACAAAAATAAAAATTTGTGACACATGTTATTATACGACTGTTGCAATTTAAAATACTGTTTCAGTAGTTGTCGTAAATTTAACAACGAAATGATGCAATTGCAAAAGGGAAAGTTGAATTGAAGAAAGAGAGAGTCTTACTAGGAAAGAGGGAAAACGAGGGAAGGTGGTTGGGTCCGATCGGATGATCCGGAAGAAAACGATAGGGTTTTGAGAGGTGGAGAGAGGGAGACAGAGATGACCAGATTATGGTGTGGTGGAATCTGGGTTGGACCCGATTTCGATAGGGCTGATGTTGTTGAAAGGAGAAGGAAAAACGGGTCGGATCATTAGAAATATGGTTCACATTAATTGGGTTTCGGTTTCAGTTGTTGGTTTGTCCTTTTCACAAAAAAAAAAATAAAGAATATCTCTTTTGGTTCCAATTGAATTTTTTTTAGAAAAAAAATATCCACTGTGAAATATTCTTATACTATAAATTAACGAGAGATTTGTATTTCTTTAATGCACACTTTTATTTTAAAAATATTGATATGATAAATATAAGAATTTTGATTAATTATATATGTAATATTATTTTTTAATGTGTACTATTTCTAAACTCTTTTTATACTAATTTTTTTTATATTTTCTCGTACATTCAATATTTTATTTAATAAAATGTTCAAAAGATTTCATAATAAGGCTCGTTAATTTTTATATATATATATATATATATATATATATATATATATATATATATATATATATATATATATACATATATAATTTTTTATTATACCCTAAAATTTTTAACGCATTGTTTAGATTTTCAATTATCCCTTCCGGTTTTAGAGATATATCTTCGGACGCATCTTTTACATATTCAATCAAGGCAATTCTGAGATACGCCCCATACATCTGGTCTATTTTTATTATTGGAGATACTTTTCCGGAATGGTTTTTATCACATTTGTAAGTCAGGTATTTCTGGAGATGCATCTCCGAAAGTATTTGATATAGCTTGCAGTTGCATTATCAGTCCCCCATTATTGTCATACTCCATTTTCAACAAAAACCCTTATCTTAAAAACCCTTATTTTTACACTCTAAATCTTCATCCTTTTGGTTCAACATATCATAGGGAGTAAAAGAAGATTGAATTTCAGGTAAATATTGTTGGTTATCATCTACATTGCTCACATTAATCATCATGTTTTTCTGAAAAAACTTACGCAGTGTCCAGAGATGTATCTCCGGAACGTGTTTGAGTTTGAACTTTTTCAGAGATACATTTTCGAAATGTTTCTGTGTTCATTTTCCAGCCCTTCTACAGCAGTAGATTAATTAATGTTGTGTTATTTTTTTAACTGTTTCCAATAGATATGGTGCACCCCGACGTTTTCCCAAAACCATTGGTTTCTCCAAACGATGTTTCTCCGAATGTTCAAGGGGTTGTTGTGAAGGCGGTAGATGTTGGCAACGACTTTAATAACAAGCAAGAGTTTGAAAATCGTGATAGAATGCTTGAATAAATTCGCATGGAGGCATCTAGACTTGGATTTGGTATGGTAATCGAAAGGTCCGGTAATGGCTCGGATGGAAGATGCGCCTTTGGGACAATGTTGTGCAAAAGAAGTGGGAGATATCGATCTCCTATCCAGAAACTTAAAAGAGACGACACGGGTAGTAGAAAATGTGAGTGTGTGTTTAAGTTTTGTGGTTACATGTTGGCAAACAAAAATTAGATATTTAATGTGATATGTGGTTTGCATAACCATGATTTGTGTTTAAAATTAACTGGCCATCTTAGTGTATGTCGGCTCAAGCCGGAAGAGAAGGAATGTATTAGTGACATGACCTTGAATCTTGTTCAACCGAAAAATATACTTGCAACATTGAAACAAAAGAAACCCGACAATATTGCAAATATCAAGCAAGTGTATAACATTCGGTACCTCACTAACAAGGCAATTAGGGGAATAGAACTGAGAGGCAACAACTCTTGAAACTGTTGGACGCTAACAGTTACGTGTCCCAGTACAGAACGTGTGATGATGGAGTTACGGTTAGAGATATTTTTTGGACTCATATTGATTCGATAAAGTTGTTCAACATGTTTCTGACGGTGCTCATACTTGATTCAACCTACAAGACCAACAAGTATAGACTTCCGTTATTTGAGATGGTTGGTGTTACCTCAGATGAGAAGACATATTCTGTTTGTTTTGCATTTCTTGAGTGTGAAAAAGAGGACAATTTTACTTGGGCATTAGAGGTGTGTCAGTCACTTTTGAAGGATCAAGGTGAGATGCCTAAAACAATTATTACCGACCGTGATACCGCATTGATGAACTCAGTTGCTAAGGTATTTCCTTCTTCTTATGTATTACTTTGTAAGTATCACTTAACAACGAATGTGAGAAGTCGGGTAAAACCCGTGGTAGGGACGAAATCAATAGAGTCTGAAGGTGGAAAAGTGGTGAAGGCAGATGTAATTGTGGAAAAAATAATGGATGCATGGAATCGTATAATAAATTCTTCCACAAAAGAATTATATGTTGATTCTGTTATTCACTTCCAGAAAGTGTGTTAAAAGTATCTTGCTTTGTTAAAATATGTTAAAAGCATCATTCTTGATCAGGTGAAGTAGAAGATAGTTTGTGTGTGGACTGATAATGTTAGACACCTTGGAAATACAACTACTAACAGAGTTGAGTCGACCCATGCTACTTTGAAAAATTGACTGGGAAATAGAAAGGGGGATTTGTGTCGAGACTGGGACTCCGTGAACCACATGATTTAGAACCAGCATTACGAGATACAAACAACATTTGGTCGGAGTATCACGGTTTTGGAGCACCGGTTTGAACTATATTTTTCACGAGGCTAAACGAGCTTATAATGTAGGCTCCGATAGTCCAAAGTGTGGTTGCACTATAGTGAAAACATATGGTCTCCCGTGTGCTTGTACTCTTGCTAAAAAGGTGAAACTTGATGAACCAATAAGAATGAATGAGGTTTGCTTTCATTGGAAGAGACTTAGGTTCGATGATGATGGAAGCATGGATGACGGGAAATCGAATATCTCAATTTTAACCGAATGAGAAGCGATACAAGAGAGATTTTAGAAGGCCGATGACATCATGAAACTACACATCAAAGAACAATTGAGGAAGATTGTATATCCCGAAACCACCAACATGAAACCGTCTTCTCAACCGGTAAAAACAAAAGGTGCTCCGAAGAAAATAAAGGCTACATCGAATAACAACTCGACTACACGGTCTCCTTCATACTTTGAACACGTTGACAAAGTATTTCCCGACTCACCGACTCCAAAATCTCTAAAAAGTGTTGTGAAATGAGCCTGCATTAGCAAACCACCTCGGACGCTGCTTCCACCGAAGATTCCATTAATCGACGAGATGTCAGTTTTTATCCACAAATATATCGAGCAGATCGTCGATGTTGTGGGGGACGGTAATTGTGGTTACTGAGTCGTTTCAGCTTTACTCGATAAAGGAGAAGATAGTCATGTGTTTGTCCATCATCAACTTATACAAGAGTTGAAGACGCATAAAGAATCGTACATACGGTTGTACGGAAATAAAGAAAAATTCAATGTGATTTATGAGTCTCTTGTTCCTTGCTTTAGCGGTCTGGCACCAGAGTCAAAATAGACGAGCTTACCTGATATGGGTCACCTAATTGCATGTGCATATGATAGGGTGTGCGTTGACCTGACACGCTAAGTTTTTTTGGGGAAAAATCCCACTGCGCACCGCACCACACCAAAATCCAAATGATTGTATCATGTGTATTAGATGGCTTTCAAAATCAAGTTATTTTGTTCAAGTTTGCTTGAAACCGGGTTGCCTCATACCACCTACATCATCGGAGTGGACGGCTCATTCAACCCCAAAAGTCGAGACGTGGTCGGATCATTTCATGGGAAGGATGCAAGAATTCGAGAGATTGAACAACATTGAAAAAGAATTGAAGGCATAAAAGTCCAAGGGGGTACCACCTATAGATTTAGTCGGCGACACTTGTTTCGGTTCATTTTGATTTCTTGTTTAACCAGACAAATATTTGTATACATTTGTATCTCAATATAAATGAAGTGTTACATATTCACTTTTTCTTCATATTTGGTCTTGGTTCATATTTCATCTTAATGTGAGTGTCTGTTATATGGTTATGTTTTGGAAATGTTTTAGGGAAAGTTTCGGAGATACATCTCCGAAAGGTTATTTTATTTGTCTTGTTTTGAAATGGTTCAGGGAAAGTTTCGGAGATGCATCTCCAAAATAAGATAATATGGTGCGTTTTCGGAGATATATATTTGGAATCAATATGATAATCAATGAGTGGTCCATATTGAACCAGGTCTTCTATAAATTTATGTGTTCTTGTGTTATATTTCACATAAACTCAAAATGTCTCAAATGTTACAAATAAATATTTGTTGGTATGTCGCAAATGTCTCCTACTCTAGCGGCTTTACACCCGGCCAATCGTTCAAGATCACTGATCTCACCCCCTCAAAGATATCATAGACGAAATCCACTATCTCCTACCTTACGGAGACACACGAAGGGTTATGAAGCTCGCGTATCGTTCACCTTCGGTTGACAACAAAGGGAACACTTTGTTTGGTAAATTTGGGCTCAAGAATCGAGCAGATGTTAGGGCTATGTGGGATACATATTTCTCTTTCGAAGAGAAAGTTCCGCTCGAGTCGGAAGTGACGCTACAAGGATCGGTCGAAGATATCCTGAAGATGTGCAAACGTCCACCGGGATATTGAAATGTAATATTTAATTTTATGTTGAAATCATGATTGTAATAATCATTGTATGTTATGAATATTAATTGCATTTTGGAAAGTCTATTTGTTATATGTGTTTCTGGTTTCTTCTGGAAATGTAACTACAGACTTTTTCTAGAGATGCATCTCCGAAACAAATTAAACCCAACATATAGGGCGCCTCTCATAATTTCCTTTGTTGAGTGAGCAAAATGTGCGTCCAGAGATATGTCTCCAGAACCTGGGCGCATTAATGGAATTTCGCACGGTGCGGTAGAAACTTATAGGGTGCAAAAAGAAATTCTCCTATATAAAAGTCAATAAGCTTGTTATAATTTTATGTTTCTTAAGGAAATCTATATAAGTCAATAAAGCTTGTTATTTTTTAAAATTTCTTAATGCACCTTAGATACTTCTTAGCCACCACGCGAAATTATTTAAATGTCCCTAGTTTTCAGAGATGCATCTTCGGACGCACCTATTTCTGAATAAACAGCAGACATTTGTGGAATTTTACATGGTGAAATAGAAATACTTAGGGTGCTATAAGAAATTCTCTTATTTTTTATGTCTACCGTGTTTTTATGTTCCTTTGAGGCATTAATATAAAGGCATGTTTGAATAAGTTTATTTGAATTTATCTACTCATAAATTTTATGATAAGGTTTAAAAGACTATTTCAAAATAGTCTAAATGTGAAAATCATTAATTTTTTGAAATCATTTTTGCCATTGATATTAGATTAAATTATATTAATTTTGATAATTTTAATTATAACAATAGTAACGTTTATTATATTGGACACATATTTTTTCTTTCATTTATCTATCAATGAAATTGATTATAATTATATTCTAGTGGATAATATTTTTATGAATTTTATTTATGAAATAATAGTATTATTTGTTGCTAATTTGTGAATCATTTGAGATGACACTCCATTATCTTACAAGTTATGAAAGTTTAATAGTTCTTTGAACAAGGATGAATGTCACACTCTCTGAGGTTAATCAAAACTTATTTTTAATTCTTTTTGACTAATTATATAATTGCATATAAGGAGAAATTTGTCTTTAATATTATCTATTTCTATAAAAAAAAATTATAAAACATGCATTTATATAAAGTGAAATTTGTTGAAAATGTAATTCCTAGTGTCGAAGTAAGGAGTCATCGAAATGCTTGTTAGTATCGAAACACTTAGAGCTGTTGAAATGTCGAAGAAGTGTGTCTTCGACATAAATTTAGACTTAGCTTTATTTTAGTTGTTTTAGCTGAGTTAGTGAGGTTAGTTGGAGATAACTTGGTGCGCAAGCGATCTCAACCTATAAATAGGGAGGTACCTTATTGTAGCACCTCAAAATTTGACCTTTTGTTTTTTATACTAACTGGCTTATGTTTCTTTTCATTCTTGCATCATCGTCTTTGCATATCATTGGTTCTTAGCATGGGATCAAGGTACTTGGTTTAGCTCAAGGGAAGAAGAGGTTTTCAGGGCTTCAAGCAACAGTTCATGTGTATTGTCCAAGGGGCTAAGAGGAGAGAAAATTCTTAATGCTATCAATTCTTGAACCACAAATGAGCCTTGAGCCTCAAGGTGTTTTAATTGGTCCATCATCTCATCACAAGATCAAGATTGGCAAGAGATTTCAAAAGAATCACACTCTCCTAACCTGATTTCCTAAATTAGGGTTTTGGAGATTCTGAGATCTAACCCTCAAATGAGCAAGCTCTTTGATTGTTTATCATCTCCAAATGGCACTTATCATCATTGGTGGACATGACACACATCATGCTCAGAGGAACTTGAATTTGGAGGATGTGCTGATTTCTCCTAACCAGAGGAGCCAAAACTAGGGTTTGCCATAAAATCAGTTTATTTCTGATTTTTTGGGCAAGACTTGATTTCATGGTTTTCCTTATGTCTTTAAGTGTCTAAGGATGGAAGATTGCCCATTAATTTGTTCCTGAAGGTTTTCAATTGATCAGAAATTTCAAAATCAGGAGAATTGGGAATAAAGTCAACTGTGCAGGGAAAAAGTCAACCCCTGACTTTTTGAGGTCAACATCATGATTCTCAAGTCAAATATGGCCCATGGACAAGATTTGATCAAGAAATGTTCAAGGATTCATGAAAAATAAAAAAATGTGGAAAAGTTGCTATTTTTGGAAATCTAGGTTTTTAAGGAGTTGTTATTTTTGGAAAGTTCTAACATGAATTCAGCCATCTTCCAAGCCAATTTCCATCATGATAAAAGCTTCATTTCATTTTTCTTCAAACATGAAAGTTTTAGAGCTTGTTCCAAGCTTTCCAACCATGTAAAGTTTGTCTCATTTGGATTATTTTTGAGAGACTTATGACGTTTTAAAGATAGAGGTTTCGAATTGGAAATTTGGAAAACTTAGATTTTTTTTTCTAAGTTATTTTTGACAGCTTGGTGTACCATTATTCTTGGCCAATTTTGAGTGACTTACAAGGCTTGAATTGAGAAACTTCTAACATGAAAAGTGTAGAGGGCAATCCCCTATTTCCAAAGAATCCAAATTCGTGTCATTTGGATCATTGTAGTGAAAGTTATGCGTGTTCAAAGATGGTATTGTCAAGTGGTCAAGTCATGTTTAAAAACTTATAATTTTCAACATACCATGGCAGCTTGTTTCATGCAAGGTTCACGACCATTTTTCTTAATGACCCAAACCTCAAATCATTTTCTTTTCAACATGAGATTTGTCCATGGCATTTCCTACTTTCCAATGATCATAAGTTTGTGTCAATTGGATTCATATTGATCAAGTTATGTGCACACAAAGTGAAGGGTTTTAAATTGAATTCAAGACAATGACATAACATCTTTTCTTGACAAAATGGACTCGCTTCTTGCAGCAAGATGGTTCACACGCATACACCTTTTGTTTGCTACAAATGACCAAGCCAACCACACTTTTCATGCACCACTTTTTTCCACTTTTTCCAAATAAAGAAATAGAGGTGTGCATCAAATTCAAACTTCACCACACACTCTCACGTGCCATTGTACAACCACTCTTTCCATACTCCGTTTCCACTAAAAAAAAAGTCATTCCACACACCCCTCATGAATCCTTACCCGAACCTCACTCTCAACATGGCATTTGTGACAAAATTCCTAAATGAATGCTCCATTTCATTTCAGGCCCAACTACCACTCATAATCCATCATATTTAAGTCCTCTAAACCCTAAAAAATGAGCAGCCATTCTCATTCACACACATTTTTCAAATCTGAATCAAACTTTCTCTCAAACTTCTCATTTTCGTTTTCCCTAATTTCTGAGATCTCTCAAGATTTTCTTGGTTGAATCACTCACTACCAAGTGCAATCTTACTTCTGTATGCAAATAATCACCTCTGTATTCATTGTTTAAAGCTCCACAAGCTCTCTATTCATCACTATTGGTTTGAGTTGGTGTGAAGACTTCTAGCAAGTTCTGAGCAAAGCAAGTCAGGATCTCTAACTTCCAAGTGATTCTCAAGTTATCCGGACTATTTTCCACGGCCAAATCTTGTTGGAAAGGAGCAACGGACTCTCTCCGTTAGGTAACTTCTCATGATCCTCTCTCCCATGCTTAGGTTCAAATGAGTTAGGGTATGGAATATTGTATTCATGTTTTGCATCTGAGGAAGCCTGAAATGATGGCATTGTTTGAATCCTTGAGTATGAGGTTGGTGACATTGTTGAATGTGTGTTGATGTGTTTGAACCCGTGCCTTTAGATCTACTTTTCTCTATGATTGAGTGATCATCTTGGAAAACTATTGATACAGTGTTGATCTTTGATTCGTGAGCTCCATTTTAGGGTTTTATTTTGCGTGTTTTGGTTGAGATTTCATGGTGAAATTTGATGTGGAAGTCTAGTTGTTGACACTGCATGTTTCGTTCTCTTTCGCGATGCATGAGTTTCATGGTAATGGTTGCATGAAGAAGATGAAGTCGTGTTGCAACGTGATTGGTTGGTCTTGAGTTTTGTCTTTTTCTGATTTAAAAATGAATGTGTCCAATTGATAAAGGTTTACATGATTTGCGTGACATTTCCTTTCCTTTTCATCTTATTCCATTAAAAAAAAAAAAATAGGCTGATAAGTGTTGGTGATATATTAGGGGATTGGGCCTACCATAGTTTGATTTTTGCACCTCCTTAATTCCTGGCTCAAGCACATTTTGGTTGGCTTCATGTGTTATTAGGAATTGCTGATGCACCCCTGGCCCATTTCCTTTGGTTTTGTTTTTTATTTTCATTTTATTTTTTATTTCCATTTTATTTTTAATTGATAAAATCTCATAAAAAATACCAAAAATATTTTTTCTAATCATTTAATGTCTTGAGATCATTTTCCATATTTTTATTTTTATTTATTATTTTATTTTCTTTATTTTATTTTGATTAATTTAAGGATGAGTTTCCAATGATACCCTTCATCTAGGGTTAGGATGTTCTTAGCTTTTACTCATCATTTGAGATTGATCTTTTGGTTATTTGTGGAGGATTATATGAGGGTGTTTCAATGTTGGTTTGAGTTACTTTTAGTGACTTGCCATTCAAGTTTTATTAACCCTCGACTCTTGCTCGATTCTTTGCACATCTTGACTTGTGGGTCACTTTTAGATAAGCTCTTTAACTCTTTTTGATCCAATCTTTTTGCATGTGTTACTTGACTGAGTTAACTTCCATTTGAATATTTCTTGGGATTTTATTGATCCACTTTGCTATTTTTGGTTGAATTTTGTTTGTGATGCAAGTTTGAATGAGGTATACTTTGACACTTGACCTAGTTTGAGTGCGTTTGCTTACTTGTGATTGAGTGATGCATGAGATGTTTGTATGGTGTGATCATGTTCTGTTTAAGCTTGTTTGGGGCTTTGGAATCATCTTCATTGATTCATTTTCCAATTTGATCTTGATTTTCTAAGTTGGTGTTGTTTGGACTTGAACTTTGTGGAATGCTCAACCTAATCTTGTGATTGCTTCTTTGTGTGAATCCATTCATGTATGAAACCTTTTGTTTGATTTGTATGGCATGCTAGAGGTTCTGACCCTCTTGGTTTAAGGTGCTCTATGTGACATGTTCTCACTTTTTGCTTCACATGTTTCTTTGCTTTGCTTGCATGAATGATAAGTGAATGTCTTTCTTAACTTTGATACATGCTTTGGATGTGTTGCTTGGTGATTAATCTTGTATGACTTAAGTTTGATCTTGGCATGATATTAATGTGTATGCTACTACCCCTTGAGTTCATTGCTTGGTTTTCATCTCACTTTGTCTTCATGGTTTGAATTATGTGATTCATATCATCATCATTGGTTTTGTGGTTTCTTTGGCACATAATGCATCATAATATGAAACATTCTTGCATGTTTGTATTGGATGATCATGATGTGAATTAAATTCTGACTTGGTTTCACTTTCATCTTATATTGTTCATGTCATCTTTGTATGAGGCCTTAGTGTGTGAATTTGTGAATTTTAATTCAAGTTTACTTGCATCCTTTCTTGTGTGCTTTCACTTGTGTGTTTGAGATGTGTTTGTTTGATCATTAAAACATATTGATTGACTTGAGTTGGACATGATGATTATGATGTACTTGCTGCCCCATCTTGTTTCTCATCTTATTTTTCTCTTTCTTCTTCATCTCTTTCACTCTTTCTCTTCCCTTGAATCTCAAGACTTGTTTAAGTCTTGGATTCCTTTCCCTTTAGAGCTACCTAGTCCAACTTAATTTCCGATTAAGCTTGGAGTAGGATTAGCATTAGGTCTTAGGTAGTTGCTTCTCTCCTAAACTTCACTAACCCTAGGATCTCCATGCATGATAACATTAGGACTCTTAGTATCCCTTTAGAGTTTCCTTTGTGTCTTCTCTCTTCTCATCTCAAAACTTCTTCAAAACACGTAATAAAAGTTAACGAGTATTGCGTCCGAGCCTTAAATGTAGGAAATGAAGAACGAGGGGTCCCCCCTCCTCTTCTAGAGTGTTTAGCATACGTTCCATTTGGTGGCGACCATGCGATTCACTCGTTCCCGCACGATAGACTCTGGTGCAATGCAAGTTACAAGCTAACTAAAAAACACTTCTGTCTAAAAAACTTCAACAAACAACAACGTCTTTCCTTCAGGAATTCTTTTCTCATCTCACTCACTCTCAGCGTACGAACGCGCTCCTTCTCGTTCTCTCGCAAGACGGTAACGCCTAAGTCTCGATTCAGCGAGCTGCAACACCTGAGCTAGAACGTAAGCCGTTCCCTAAAAACACAATCCACCCCTAGTGAGGGGAACTACGTCGCTCTGATTCTCATGCTCCCGATGAGATACGTAGGCAGTGGGGTAGGGCCCATGCGAGCACTTCTTTTATTTTCCCTACATTTGTTTCTTCGTTTCTTTCCGTTCTCGTTCTTTTTACCGGTCCAGTAGCAGTGGAGTTCTAGTCGACGACACCCTTTGATGCAGACAACAAGCGTGGATCCCATCGAGTACGATGGACGTGTTGGGTGCTAACACCTTCCCTTCGCGTAACCGACTCCCGTACCCATTCTCTTGGTTGCGTGACCGTGCTTTTTCCCTTCTTCTAGGTTTACGCAGTGTTTCCTTTCCCTCTCTTGGGATAAATACACTTTGCTGGCGACTCTGTGTTCTTTTGCGCCACTCTCGCGTTTGTACCGTTGGATGTGAATCTTTCGGGAGCGACAGCTATCATTGTAATAATGCAGTTACATGGAGAAAAGAATGAATAAAAAAACTCCAGTTTGAAGGCAGAGATAAACTTTGAAGAAATATTATTTTTCTTCCTCCTTTATCCAAAACCCTAATTTCTCTTTTCTTTCCCTATTCATCTTTTATTTTCTCCTTCAATAATCGTTGTGCAGCAAAATCATTTTGCAACCAAGGTGTGGTTGATTCACTCGAGTGAAGAGTGAAGAACAAAAGGAGTAATCAATCAGAAAGATTAATTCTTGTTCATCAAAATTGATTCAAAATTATCCATAGGTTTCTGTGTAATTTCGACATCTCGTATCTATAGCACTGGTTTTGTGATTCCTGGGAAGCATAACGCAAAGAATCTGTTAGAACAAGATTTCTTAATGACATATATCCTTGGGGTTTTGATGATAACAAAGTATTGAAAGAACAATGGTGTTATCTAATGTGTGTTCCAAGTATGCAAGTTCTAAATCTTGAAGAGAATACCTTCAGAACTTGATTTAAGGACGCACTTGAGAAAAGTTAAGTTACTAGCGTCTGGTGGATCAGAATCTAAAAAACACTCTCAAAGTGATGTTCGACATAGACTTTGAAGTTGAAGGCCTCAGCATCAGAAGAGCAACATATTGTCTTTACATTTAGTAAATGTATAAGCTTTTGGTGAACATTCAGAGTTAGTAATAAAACTAAAGTTATTCGTACTGCAGAAAGCAAGCTGCATTGTCAAATCAGTTTGTTAGTTAGAGTCTATGTTCACAAGGCTCAAGAAGAGTTGACATGCTTTACAGACATCTATTATCAACGGATCTATAGTACAAGATTACATGGAAGACACAATGGTTAAACAAGTTACACAATGGATTAAGATCTTTTGGTGTATTTATCTTCAACGTCTCTTGTACTATAAAGAAACAAAGACACTTGTACAAGTTAACTCTTCCAATGGCTAGTCTTTTACAACTGCTGTATAAGTAGCTGAAGATTCAATTTAAATTTTCAACAAGGAACAAGGATCAAATATAGAAGGAAATCCAAGAAGGATAGGAGTGTTTCACACTTTTATCTGGATGGAGGAATAACAAGATCAACAATAAGCAACACAATCGAGTATGCAGAAATTATGTTATTTGTTGCAAATTGTACAAAGCCTTAAGATTTCTTAAACATTGGGTATCTTAGAAATCTTAAGTGCTCAAGGTCTTTGTTATGGTGATTATCATGTACCTCTGATTTTGTATCAAGTACACCTTATTCTTTATTCTGCTAAATAGGTTATTTAGTAGTTTAGATAAAGTCTTTTGTTATGTGCTTGAGCATCAAAGTCTCTTGCTGAGAAGCTTGAGCCAAGTAAGTCTCCTGCTATGTGCTAGAGAATTGAAAGTCTTGATTAGTGTTTGATTAAGCAAGAAAGTCTTGGACTGTGAGTCTGAGCTGAAGTCTTGTACTTAAGGGTATGAGTATAAGTTTTGGGTTCGTGGAACTTGAGCAAGGAAGTCTTAGGTTACGGTCTGAGCAAGGAAGTCTTGAGCTTGAGGGGCTTAAGCATGAAGTCTTGGGTTCGTGGAACCTGAGCAAGAAGTCTTGGACTTGAGGGTCTAAGCAGGAAGTTTTGAACCTGAGGGGCTTAAGCAAGGAAGTCTTGGATTCTTGGAATCTAAGTAGGAAATCTTGGACCTGAGGGGTTTAAGCAGGAAGTCTCAGGCTAAGGGTCTGAGCAAAGAAAAGTCTTATGCTTAAGTGCATAAGCAATTGTAATCTTGATTTGATTATAGTGAAAAATCTCTTGTGCTACAAGGGGGCTGAACTACTCTTAGTTTGGGAGGAACCGGGATAAATTTGTGTGTTCTTTATCTTTTATTTGCTTCTGTTAACATTCCGCTACAACATATTAATCAGAATCTGAACACCAGTTTAGATTTTGAACTCTGATCAGAGGCAAAGTTAAGAAATGGAAACACAATTCAACCCCCTTCTTGTGTATTTTTCTCACCTTTAGTTGGTATCAGAGTCTGGTATATACATAACACTTAAGAGTGGTGCAGATAATGATCCAATGAGAAAAATATGTATGCTAAAGACTTTCATTCAAGAAGGAGTTAAGTACTACATGAAAAATATTACATTGTTAATCCTATCGTATTCAAAGGGTGACTCTGCTGAATTTAAATGATGGAAAAAGCAAAATATATTTTTAATTCATTGGTCTTAATAAAGGGTTTTAATGAAGGTTTATATAATACCCTTGAGAAATGTATTACTATAGAAGTTGATGGTGTAGGTATAATCAAAGTCTGAAAGTCTCTCACACCAGCTCAGAAGAAGCTTATTGAAAATATCTTTAGAGTTAGATGCATTTTGGTAGGTGCTCTATCTCATTTTGAGTATATCAACATCATTGATATGTCTAATGCTCAAGACTATCTTTGAACCCTCGTGTTCTTATTTGAAGGGAATCAGGTAGAAGCTTATTAAGTTACACTTCAACTAATTTTTCAAGCAAATTCTAAGAAGTTTGCTTGCTAGTGTTAAACCAAAAAGTCACATCTATTCATGAAGTCAAATATTTGAGTAGACTGAGTCTTGAAGGTTTTAATAGAATTCTTTGAAGAAAAGAAATGGAATTAGATGATGAAAAGTTGTCAAAGAGATCACCCTTCCTCAAGCCTGTTGAAGAAAATTCCTATGGAATGTTTGATGATGAGGAATTAACCTTCTCTATCAAAATACTCTTTCAGCTGGCTTAATGGAATCTGATATCTGTTGATAGAAGAGTAACTTTAGAAGCTTCTGAAATAATCTTATTTCAACTGATTTCCCAAATCTTAAGAACAAGGAGAAATACTACCAGAAAAACCCAAAAAGAAAAATGTCAGAGATCTTCAAAGCATATTCTAATGAAGCTGACATAGTTGAGGATTCAGAATCTGATGAAGAAAGTTATCAGGAATTACTGGCCATTAGTTCTTCTAAAGAATCAATCTGAATCCAGGAATAAAATCAATTATTGAAGAGAAAGAGATAACTTCCAATCTATCTTACTTCAATATTGATAATAAGTAGTCTGCATCTCAAGATAATATCTTAAGTGACTCTGTTGCTCCTATGGAAATTGAAGGCTATCATATAATCTGTGTTAAAGGACAATTCTTTAAGAAACCTTTTATTTCTTCTTTTGTTTCTCAAAATACTATGATAGTGCTGTAATTTTGTTTTATGCCAATCTCTGATAGCAAACATTATTTGAATCTATGCTTGTCCAAAAATTTCAATGTCAAAAGATTTAATCCAAGACAATGAAATCGAAGACTCTGCTAAGAACAAGATTCTGTTAATGCCATTACTCATCCTAGACTTATACTCTGGAATGAATCATGGTAGTGATGGTGATAAAAATACACAAGAAAGGGGGATTGAATTATGTTTTCTGTTTCTTAACTTTGCCTCTGATCAGAGTTCAGATCTAAACTGGTGTTCATATTTTGATTATACATTGCAGTGGAATGTTAACAAAAGCAAATAAAAGATAAAGAACACATAAAGATTTATACTGGTTCCTCCCAAAAGAGAGTAATTCAGTCCCCTTGCATAACAAGAGATTTTCAATATAACCAAAACATGATTATAATCGCTTATGTACTTAAGCATACAACTTTTCTTTGCTCAGACCCTCAGCCTAAGACTTCTTGCTTAAACCCCTCAGGTCCAAGAGTTCTACTTAGGTTCCACGAGCCCAAGACTTCCTTGCTTAAGCCCCTCAGACTCAAGACTTCTGCTCAGACCCTCGATTCAAGACTTCCCTGCTCAGATTCCACGAATCCAAGACTTCTGCTCAAGCCCCTCAGGCCCAAGACTTCCTTGCTTGAGTTCCACGAACTCAAGACTTCATTGCTCAGATTCCACGAACCCAAGACTTCGCTCAAGCCTCTCAGGCCCAAGACTTTCTTGCTTAAACCATCAGTCTAAGACTTTCTACTCAATTAGCAACTGGTCAAGACTTTCAGCAAGAAACTTTGATTCTCAAGCAAATAGCAAGAGACTTTATCTAAACTACTAACCAATCATGTTTAGCATAATAGAGAACAAGGTGTACTTGATACAAAATTAGAGGTATAGGGTAATCACCTTAACAAAGACCTTTAAGCACTTGAGATTTCTAAAATATTCAATGTTTAAGAAATCTTAAGGCTTATTACAATTTACAACATATAACAGAAAATCTGCATACTCGATTGCATTGCTCATTGTATGATCTAGTTTTTTTTTTGGAAATCTTGGTATCCGACCTTGCGAGATTCTATGATCTTGTTATTTCTCCATCCAGACAGAAGTGTAGAACACTTTATCCTTCTTGCCTTTCCTTCTATATTTTCCCTTTTGATTGCTCCTTGTTGAAGACTTCAGTTTGAATCTTCAGTAGCTTATATAGCAGTTGTAGAAGACTAGTCGTTGGAAGAGATAACTTGAACAAGTGTCTTTGTTTCTCCATAGTATAAGAGATGTTGAAGAGAGATACACCAAAAGATCTTAATCCATTGTGTAACATGTTTCACCATTGCTGTTAGAGCAAGAGTTATCTCTACAAGTCGTCTCTATGTTTTGATGATAACAATGGTATTTGTGAAAGAACCATTTTATGTTCTAACGTGTGTTGTGTGCAGATCATAATCATAGAAGATATCAGATCCAACAAGTACCATCCAGATGCGCGTAAATGATTATATGCGAAGTTACTATGTGTGACATAAGTCTCAAGAAGCAAGTATACTTTTGTATCTGATCATGATCAGTCAAATACAAGGATGCTGATATTGCTGTTGCAATGCTCTTGTGGATGCTCTCTGAAAGTGGTTGTGATTCTGAAAATTGCGAAGCTTCTGAAGAAGACAATGTTATAGAGAACCGAAGTGCTGAAGATTCCAATGACTTGAAGTTTTGAAGGCTGAAGGCTCTGAAGACCAAGTGCAGAAAGACTCTAAAGACTTATGCGTTCTGAAGATTATGGTTCCAAAGGTCAAGTGCTGAAGACTCTGAAGACGGATTCCTAATGGACATCTCTGAAGTTTCGGAAGACTTGAAGTAGTAAAGGATAACAGATTTAAAGACAAGTGCTGAAGTTCTAAAGGCTGATTCCTAATGGACGACTTCGAAAGACTGAAGACTTGGAGTTTCAGATATCCTGATACGAAGGCTCTACTCATGCTTTAATAAATTACCATGAGAAGCCTCTGAAGTTTAGAAGTCAAATGTTACTGTTGTGAACGACTGTACACAGTGCCCAAGAAGTTATATCATGTCACTTCCTCCACAGTAAAAAGGAGATGTGTCAGTACAGTTGTATCATTACACAACGTCTCTTTTCCAACAGCCAACAGTAATTCAAACGGCTATATTTTACTGGGCTATTTAAAGAAAGGAGTATTCGCTTCTGAAGATATCAATTCATTCCATCAATGGTGAATTGATCAAGTCATTGTGTGAAGATAGCAACAACGTTGAGTTCTCGTTGTAACACTTAAACATTCAAAGCTATCACCATTTACACATGGCCATTGTTGTTGAAGCTCAAAGATCATAAATCAACATAACAATAATCAATTGGTACAGAAGCTGTTGATGAAGAAGACAACATTGCAAATCAGTCAAGTCATCAACCACCTTCTCGTCAGCGCTACATTAGAGATATGAAGCAAGGAGTTGTTGCTCAAAGCTTGCTCAACCAAGAAGACGAAGAAGAAGAAGATCTACAAGATATCACCAACAGTCAAATCAACATACATCTTTGTAGTTTCTTAAGATAGCAAGAAGTTGTTGCTCACATCTTGCTTGAACACTTGTGTGTTCTCTTGTACTTAAACTTAGGAGTTATCTGCTTGTTAAGAAGCATCATTGTAATTTCTTGTTTAACTAATTCTATGTGAATTAGGATTCCTCAAGTGGTCAATGTTATCGGAGACTTGAGAAGACAATGGCTTGGTGTCATTGTGGAAAATCCTAGAAGAATGGTCAGTAAACATTATATTCATTGCGATGAATACCTGAACATTTAGCTGTGAAATCCTAGCAGTAGATCTTGTGATATTGGAACCTGCAGGTCAATGTTCATTATATTCATTAAGTTGAATCCCTGAACGGTTCATTGTAGGTTAGTCACAGCTGCGGTTGTGCAGGTTGTTAGTCATCGGCTGTTGCCTGTGCATCTGTAATCGAGATTGATTATAGTGGATTAAGTCCTTGTGTTCAAGGCGAAATCACCTGAGGAGGGTGGACTGGATTAGCCTTGTGGTGAACCAGGATATATCGTGTGTCCTTTACTCTTGTTATGCTTTATGTTATTGTTTATGTTTCTGTATTGAGTATCAGAACCCTACATCAGCGAGTCAGAACCTTGCAGCTTAACTCTGATAAGCTTCCGCACTGCAAGTTCTGAATAATGCATCTTGCATTCAGACTCTTGTTAGTTCTTATGCTTCATGCATGGCAAGTCTGAATGTTACTTCGCGAGTTAGAGTCTCTCAATGAACTCTGATACTATCTCAGCGTCTTAACTATAAGAAGAGAAAATTTGTTAAAGAGTAAATACACAATTCAAACCCCCATTTCTTGTGTCTTTCTCGTACCTTCAATTGGTATCAGAAATCCGATTATGTTATTAATGGATATCAAACACTTAACAGTGTCAGAAAAAGATCCAGATGCGGTGCATAGAAATACTCTGGGTGAGCTCTCAATCCACTTACAATTTTTGTAACAGTTCAGAAGATGACTATGTACAAAATTGTAAATCAACTGGATTACTTGAGCAAATCACTGATTCTGGAAGTTTTTGCAGTTGTTAACAACTAAATCTTCCTCACTTAAGTTTTGATGAAGTTTGAAGAATCAACTGATATGATAGATTCATCAGATAAGAAATAGTATTTGTTGAATGACTATCTCAGAAGATACGTGTGAATAAACCACATATTTTGCTCAAGTTTGAATCATCAGAAAACAAGAAGTCTTGTTTGCTGAAGATTAATTCTTTATGAGTTTTTGAGATGTTTTCAAGAAACAGATTAGGTCCACCCTTGACTTTCTCATTTGAAACTCATTGAGAACTTCTTCATGTAAAGAAGAAAGATTGTTGTTCTATGGTTTTGAACTTCAGAATGAAGTCTGCAGAAGAAGTTAGAAAACTGAAGAATTCAAACTCGTAGAAATGATTCAACATCTAAATCTTAACTGATCAAGCAGTTAAAAGATTCAATAAAGAACTGAATGTTGCTTTCTTGAAAAGCCTTACAGAAAATTGAAGAACATTTAGAAAGAGGAAATCTAGAGATTCATCAGGAATCTGACGAAGAACAATGTCTGAGTCTTGGTTAAAATAATCTAGACAATCGAGTTCATGTTGCAGATGCTTGACTAGATGAAGAAACAGAAGTCATCTGCTTGAAGCCAAAGAGGATCTAAGTTACTGATGTTGTTCAGAATGAAGAAATTAGCTAACTTTCAGCTCATAAGCAGATATGCGGTAAATCCTTTGATAAGACTAAGTCTAGCACGTTAGAGCTACATTACAAGTACAAGACTGTCATGCAAAATATGTCACGTGTTACACACATGTGTGAAAAATACTTGTCTCTAAACAAGCTAAGCATCTGTTCAAAAGAAGCCGGATTGAAGACATATGTCTGATGATCAAGAACTTGCACACTCTGAAGATTACCTTCAGAAACCAGATGAATACTCCTAAACAATAGAACGTAGTGGCCATATGGAGAGAAAGCTGACTCTAGTTCTCAGACTTGAAATCCAAGTTCAGAGGACATCTATATTCTTCAAACATCAGATTACTCTGAAGGAAGTAGAAGCTAAAAGATGATGATCAGAAACTCAGAATCAAGATGGAAAGTTCTCACACGAAGTGTTATGATAAAGATTTCAAAATCTCCTAGTTATGACTCTTCTTATCATTGACTGATTAAGTGTTATTACAAAATTCAAACTGAAAATTTGACCGGTAAGTAAAACATTTATGATGTTCTCTCTTTCCAAGGAAAATATTTTGATCAGATCTCTGGACAATGTGTTCACTCATTATAACATCTGTCATAATTGCATATCTTACGTAATCATAATTTATGCCTAAGAACCTAGGTCCTATGGAAGACATACTAAAGATTTTCAATCTGACATAAGTAACTTCATTTTTATAACAGTCTTTTTAACACTTCCAAAATCTTATCCATAATCTAAGCTCCAGTCAAGTGATATGTACTTGATCTACGACATCCCTAGGCTAGGCACAACTCATCGTACCCAATCAGATGTATATAAATCACGTCTCCCTATCAAACGATTTAATACTCAAGTCCTTCCATCTTAAAGCTTTAAGTGTCAAAAATTCTGTTGTCCATCTACCATCATGCCTCCATTAACCTTTCTTGGAAATCAAGATCTCCTTGAGATCATTCCTAAAAAATAATTTGTAATCAATACCCCTCCACTTTCAAGTGACATTGCTAGCAGTATAGCAGATGTGTTTTACACTCAACAATGGACTAGATACTCCACTATGCTAGAAAAACCCATCTACGTAAATCTAGTAAAGGATTTCTGGAAGCACGCCTTCCTTGATCATCAAACTGGACATATCACCTCTTTTTTCCTTGAAATCCCCATCACTATCCCTCCCTTCTCAGTCACTCTAACAACTGGATGTGAAAATGTTGGAATCACTGTTGATTATGACCTAAACAAATTCTTTGTTGCTAAAAGATTTGCCTTCCTTCATAACCTTTCATCCGGATATGAACCATCCAATCCCGAAAACCTCCTACCCATTCCCAAAGCGTGGTACAAACTAGATGTGTCAAATTTCCTTCCTAGAGGAGAATACCATGACATACTAAGATTTCATGACCACCAATTTATTCATTTACTAATGAATGATTTTCAGATAAACCTACCACACACTATCTTCAATTGTCTATGGAACTCCATCTCTGTGTCCAGAAACCTCACAAAGTCTTACATTCCTTATGCAAGAGTTTTATCTGAGATTTTCTTCAAAGAAGGCTTTGTGGATATGATCAAAGAGAAAATTGAAGAAGATGGTCCTGAAAGCCTTCCTGAGAACTGCTTGTTGAAGACTAAATGTGAAATCTTTAGCAACTAGAAAAACCAGACTCATTTCTGTTTAATTTGTGTTTGCTGTGTGTTTGTCTTATTATGTAATAGTTTAAATTGTATTTCGTCTAAATTGTTATATCCATGTTAGTTCGTCTTTTGAATTATTTAGGGTTAATGAATCGCCAAGACTATGTTCGATAATCATCTTAATAAATGAAATATATGTTTTTTAATCCTAAAAATATGAAAATCTCACGCTTATCACTAATCGAAGTTAGAATTAAGCAAATCAAATATCTGACAAGCATTAAAAGAAGATTCATGTTATCCTTTGAAAGATATTTGAGTGGCTCAAGAAACCATCATCATTAAAATACATAAGCCATCTTTGCTATTCACTGAGAAGCAGTCGATATACGTAACCAATTAATATTCCCAAATTAAATTAGGTAACTGCTCCGTTTTCTTTTCCCACACAGTTACACCCTTTAGTATAACCTAAAGCAATCATGACTACCTAGGAAATAGTAAACCCAAATCTTTGAGTATCGATTTAGTTATTACTCTTTACTCTCATTCGCCTATAAATAATAGGATTTTGCTTCACCCTAATTCATCCTCAAAACCTAGTTCTTCACTCTCCCAAAACTCTTATTACAACAAAGATGATGAATTCCCAAAGAAATAGTCCAACCTTCTTAGGAAGAAAAGAAAACCTAGAAGTTATTTCTGAGAAAAGACCCAATCTTGCTCGTCTCAGAAACGAGGGATTAGAAATAATTAGAAGCATGCAGGCTCAGTCCTGGCAGATTACTACTCTCTACTAAATGGTCCTATCTTTCCTGACCTTGTTAAAGAATTCTGGAATTATGCCAGGGTTAGAAATGAAGGAAACACCATCTGGTCTGAGGTCCACTTTCACCCCATTGCTATCTTTGTCTCCTCGATAGAGAAAATCACTGGATGCATCTCCGCCGGAGTCACGATCAATGACTTCCAATCTGATTTAAGCATGGTGGAGAGGTGCAGAATCCTGTTTGATAATTCAGTTCCTTATGAACCGAACAACCCTAAGAAGTTTCTACCTTCCCCCAGAACCTGGTTCAAATTTTCCTTGACCAACCTTCGTCCACGAGCGACTACGAAAAGAACTCTGACTCATGACGACAGAATATTCGTCTTCCTCCTAACGCATCACCTTACAATAGACCTTCCTAAGATCATTTTTAACCATATGAGACACTCTATCAAAGTCTCAAGAAACCAGATGCATTCTTACATTCCATATCGAAGAATAATATCTGAAATAATTTTGAAAGAAAAGGCCTGGGGATTGATAAGCAGGCTTGGATCAGCAGGACCTTCACCGGTTGAAACCAGATGTGAAAGAGTGGACAATGTTGAAGATTTTGATTAAGTTTTAAACCTCAATGTCTCTATCAGTCGTTGCTATGTTTTGTTAGATGTCATTATCATTTTGTGTTGCTTTATGTTGATGTTCCTATCCTCCCTGTATAGTTCCAAATCCTTTAATCAATGAAAATGTATACGTTTGGTTTCTATATCTTTGATTGCTCTGAACCATTTAGAGTCAAGATTAATCATTGTTTTGCTAATTAATATCTTTTGAATCTATTTATGCAAGATAGCATATTGACAACATTTATGTTAGACTGTTCATTATCATATTAATAACACTTAGAATGCTCAAACGCTCTAAACTTTTTGATGATGTCAAAAAGGGGGACAAATAGAAGTATGATTTTGATTAAAGAAAAACACAAACAAAGTAAATCAATCATATAAAATGCATTTACCACTAACGTTTGTTGCTTGATGTTAACCGAGGAACTCTAAACAAGTTCACCAGGCATTCTAAGAACTGGTTAAGAAAGAAGAACTCTGATAGAAGTTCTTATGAACTATTTGTTCATATGACTGAAGTTGTACACTTCGTGAACATGTGTTCAGAATCAGATTTACCCAGTACTGTTCAGAAGTTGAGAACTTTCTGAAAGTCAAAGTTATCGTGATCTCTGTTTCATTTAGTTCAGAAACTGTAAGCTGTCGGAGAATATGATATTCAGAACATAAGAATCAGAAGAAGGAAAGCTCTGAAAGCAGTCAAAAGTAAAGTCTACATCTAAAGATGCTTTTCAGAAGAACTGTGCAAATCAGAAGTCAAGGACTGTCTGAAGATCTGAATTGAAGATCCAAGAAATAAAAGTTCTGATTCTAACCAAGAATCCAACTGAGAATAAATGATTTGGTATCAGACTAAATCAACAGCTGGTAATCAGACTCAGTATATAAAGATTAGTATCAGACTCAGTCTGTAGTAACATTAATCAGAGCAAAGCTATGAAATATTGTCAAACACCTTCATTGGTATCAATTCTAGCACACTAAGGAAATACCCTTCAAGAGGTATGAGAAAAATACCTCAGTTGGTATCAGACTCAATGTACTCCGGTATCAGACTCAACACATAATTTTGTATCAGATAAGAGTCATATCACATGTGTACCAGATTCAGAATCAAGCGTTGATTGATCACTAAATTAACCTTCTATTGATATCTGATCAAGAATCAAGCTTTGATGAACCACTGAGTTGTGACAGTAACAAGGTTCTGAGATGAAGGCCTGTTTTCAAAATCAAACTTTGAAAAGTCATGATCATTATTGGTGATTATAAATTAAAATTTATGAATTTCGATTCTGAAGATCCCAATATCTGACTTATGGAGATTAGGGGAGAGTACCCAGAAGATTAAAATGTTAAATTCTAAAATCTTCACAAAGTCTGAAACTCAGGGGGAGTTTCTCAAAAGACAGTGTCTGTCTCTGATAAATAGCAAGGCTATGTTATTAGATAAGAACTGTTCTGTTTTTGTGCTAAAATAATTATGCTGAAAAGTAGAAAATGCTTCAGATGACTTTGAAGATTATAAGCTCTGATATGACATTGCTGAAGACTTTTGTCTCCTTAAAGACAAGATAGAGAAGTAGTCCTTTTCTATTATTTGTTCTAGCAACTCAAGTTGTTATTCTGTATATCTTTGGATCATATAAGATTCTAGATGATCACAGATAAAACTTTGAGGATAACACATTCAGGGGGAGTTGTTGTTCCGGACTCTGAATATGTTTAGTTTTGGTGATTACCTTATATAAAATGTTCAATCAAAATACATGGTTTTGTCATCATCAAAAAAGGGGAGATTGTTAGAGCAAGAGTTGTCTCTACAAATCATCTCTATGTTTTGATGATAACAATGGTATTTGTGAAAGAACCATTTTATGTTCTAACATGTGTTGTGTGCAGATCATAATCATAGAAGATATCAGATCCAACAAGCACCAGCCAGATGCGCGTAAATGATTATATGCGAAGTTACTATGTGTGACACAAGTCGCAAGAAGCAAGTATGCTTCTGTATCTGATCATGATCAGTCAGATACAAGGATGCTGATATTGCTGTTGCAATGCTCTTGTAGATGCTCTCTGAAAGTGGTTGTGATTCTGAAGATTGCGAAGCTTTTGAAGAAGACAATGTTATAGAGAACCGAAGTGCTGAAGATTCCAATGACTTGAAGTTCTGAAGGCTGAAGGCTCTGAAGACCAAGTGCAGAAATACTCTGAAGACTTATGCATTCTGAGGATTATGGTTCCAAAGGTCAAGTGATGAAGACTCTGAAGACGGGTTCCTAATGGACAGCTCTGAAGTTTTGAAAGACTTGAAGTAGTAAAGGATAACAGATTTAAAGATAAGTGCTGAAGTTCTGAAGGTTGATTCCTAATGGACGACTTCGAAAGACTGAAGACTTGGAGTTTCAGATATCCTGATACGAAGGCTCTACTCATGCTTCAATAAATTACCATCAGAAGCCTCTGAAGTTTAGAAGTCAAATATTACCGTTGTGAACGACTGTACACAGTGCCCAAGAAGTTATATCATGTCGTTTCCTCCACAGTAAAAAGGAGATGTGTCAGTACAGCTGTATCATTACACAACGTCTCTTTTCCAGCAGCCAACAGTAATTCAAATGGCTATATTTTACTGGGCTATTTAAAGAAAGGAGTATTCGCTTCTGAAGATATCAATTCAATCCATCAATGGTGAATTGATCAAGTCATTGTGTGAAGATAGCAACAACGATGAGTTCTCATTGTAACACTTAAACATCCAAAGCTATCACCATTTACACATGGCCATTGTTGTTGAAGCTCAAAGATCATAAATTAACACAACAACAATCAATTGGTATAGAAGCTGTTGATGAAGAAGATAACATTGCAAATCAGTCAAGTCATCAACCACCTTCTCGTCAGCGCTACATTGAAGATCTGAAGCAAGGAGTTGTTGCTCAAAGCTTGCTCAACAAGATGTCACCAACTGTCAAATCAACATACATCTTTGTAGTTTCTTAAGATAGCAAGGAGTTGTTGCTCACATCTTGCTTGAACACTTGTGTGTTCTCTTGTACTTAAACTTATGAGTCATTGTAAGACCCGTATATTTTAGTCCGTATGATTTATGATGTTTTATCATTTTAATCTGTTTTTCTACTAAATTTGGAGTAGCGAGCAGATTATACCCGATATTTCTAGGGTGTTCGGTTGTGGTCTGGATTGATCCACGTGGTTTCTTTTTAATTCAATCAGACTTTTTCTATTGGCACGGTAGTTATATTGGATTCCGAATGTTTCTATGTGTTTGAAATATCAAAAATGTGTTTCTGCTGATTTTTGGGAAAACGGGCAAATTATACCCGTCGTTTAAATTTTCACGGACTCCGATTGTCGTCAAAATTTAAATGGGAGTTTTATATATCGCCGATATTGAGAATTTAATCTCAATATATCTTTCTGAGTTAAGGGACAAAAATTTATTCGAAAATTTTGGGTGGTTTTAATTAAAATGCGACGGTGATATTTTTCGGTTTTCATAAAAAGTTGTTCGTGAGCGAGTTACGACTCGTCTGAGTCAAAACATTTTTTTAAGTGTGAGACATTAAATATCTAGATATTTTTGGGTTATACTATTATTATATGTTTTTAAGATAAGATCTTTTAGATTTTTTGTTGAGATATTATTATTAAATCCATTAGATATTTTGTTGAGATATTATTATTATATCCATTAGATATTTTTGGCAGGTATATTGTAATTTTATTCTTGACTTTTATTTTATAATATATCTTTTTTCATCGATGTTTTCGTTTGATCGCGTTTTGAGAGCGTTTAGGAGATATTTAGGCGAAAGGGTAAAACGGTAATCTTGCGGATTAGATATTTTAGAAAAGGATATGATGGGGATTAAGTGGAAAGTTTAGATGATATATATAGAGAGATTAGAGAGAAAGAAAGTAAAAGGAAAGAAAAGAAGAGGAAAGAAAGGAGAAGAGAGGAGAAAGAGAGAAAAGAGGAAAAAATGGGGAAAACATCTGAATCGGAGCCGGATCTTCGATTAAATCGGGTAAGTTTACTAAACTCGATTATCCTACGATAGTATATGTGTATGTAGGTGTTTGTTTGGTTGGTTTTGGTTAGAAAATGTTAGGTTTTACATATTTGAGCAAAATTGGTAAAATCGATAGAAATCGATGTTTTCACGGATGAAATTCGAAATAAATTGCATAGTTTAGTCGAGGAATGTTAGGCCGTGATTATTGAAACTTGTAAGATTGAATTCGGGTGATTTCGTAACTTTGGACATTTTTGAGAAATGAGGGTTTTAAGAATTGAATCGAAAACGGACGTCGTAGAAATCGTGTTTAATGGTTCTAATTCACTGCTATATGTTAGGTGAGTACGAGTATGTGGTTATTTCGAAGAAAATAATTGAATCGGTCGGATTTTCGGGCGGAAAGGCCAAAACCCGTAGGTTTTCAAGGCAAAAGGGGGGTTTTCGGCGAAAACTTCGAAAATTCATATCTTTTGATCCGTAAGTCGGTTTTGATCCCCGTTCGAAGCGTTGGAAAGCTAACAGGATGTTCTTTCTATTAAAAATGGTTTGGAGGGCAAGAGATGATTTTAGTTTTTGTGGTTTTGAAAAAGTGTTGGGTTTTATCACGTAAAGTGTGTGCGGTCGGTGTCTTACTGTGTGTTGTGCTTTTGTTATATAACGTGGAGCCAGTGAGCTGTTATATGATGTACTGTGGGTGGCCTAATGGCGTGAATCCTAGATTTTTGGAATTCAAATTGTTGTTCAAAATAAATGAATTTAAATTGTGTGGGTTTTTCTATAGAGCGATTAGGTTAGTAATCGGGGAGTGAAAACCTAAAGCCCTAATTGTTTAGGTTAGCGATCAAGACCCAGCCTTATTGTAGATGTATCTGAGTTGGTTTTAACTGAAGTCCTTTGTGTATTTTATAAGGTTAAAAGTGTGAATCGGGTACGAGATTTCATCGTGAGAGACAAATCGATCTTACGTAGCGTAAGTTGTTTGGGTTGGAAGCTTGCTCAGGTAAGGGCACTTTCTAACGATATTATATATGATTGAATGCATGTGTGTTTGTATTCATGACTGTGTGCCCTTGTGGGGATGTTTGAATGATTGTGTGCCAGTTGAGGTTGTGTGGTTATATTCATGATTGTGTGCCCGGTTGGGGAATATGTGTTTATGCTATGACGCTAAACTTGTGATGTGCATTCATATGATTTGTGATAAATATATGATTTGCGGTTGATGTGTATGTCGAGAAGGACAACACGAGGTGTGTCTGAGCCACCTGTTGGTAATGAGAATTATTCATATGATTTGTGATAAATATATGAATTGCGGTTGATGTGTATGTCGAGGAGGACAACACGAGGTGTGTCTGAGCCACCTGTTGGTACCGAGAATTATTCATATGATCTGTGATAGATATACGAACTGAAGTGTGAATTGTGATTATACATATTGTGTTTATATAAACTGTTGCATTTGCATGTGTGGGTTCATGCATACCATAGTTGCGTGTAGGTAGTTGGCGCCGAATGGGCCAGGGTGATGGGTTCTGAATCATCACCTAATCCTGAAGGGAATTCTACTGCACCAGGTGATGTGACTGAGCCGTCATCGATCCTTTGAGATCAAATTGAGTCAGATGAATGCGAGGGAGGCAACACCGAGTGTCTGCAAGGGCGGCACTTTTGTGTCTGCGAGGCAGCACGGTTAGTGAGGACCCAAGGGGGTATCACGACTCTCTGCGGAGAGGTTAAATTCCGGGATTCATGCATGGTGAGGGTACCCGACGAATTGGGACCACCAAATTCATATAGGTATGCATTTAGGATTTATGTTCATTGCATTTGTGTGTTAAATTAAATGTTATGATTGTACTCATCCTATTGTCATCTCATTCATGTTGTTATGTATATCATGTTCTGCTGGCATGTGTGTATTCTTCCATATATGTTTTTTTTAGATTGTGACCCTCTACTATTATTATGATGTGGCTAACGACCACCCAGGTTTAGAAGTTGTGATAGTTAAGGTACCCAGGTGTCGTGAAGACTTTCAAGATGCGATGTCCTTGGGCTAGGAGTTCGAGATCAGCTTAGGGTCATGTTTTGAGGTTGTCCATATTGTTGTTGTTGTTATTGTTAAAGTTGAGTGCTTATTTTTATGTGTATGGACAAATATTTATACTAGTGGGCATTACGCTGGTCCTATGTATGGAAAAGACTTAGATCGAAAGCTTGTACTCTGATTAATCATTTTTATTATTTTCCTGAAAAGACAGTTGTCAATATTATGTATGGCATTCAAAAAAAAAATATACACTCCCGCTATTAAAAATCGGGGTGTTACATTGTGGTATCAGAGCTTTGGTCTAAGATTTTCATGGGGTTGTGAGTCGGGTGTCCTAAGCTGATCAAGTGTCGGGTTTAGTGGGAGTAAATGTGTGGAGTCCTATGTGTTATGTGGGTTGTGTCTTGAGTCCAGCAGGTTATGTGTTTAGGTAATCGTTTGTTTCTTAACTGAAGTTGAGGTCTCCCATAATACTTCAGTAAGAAGCATAGTTAAACCCCTTGAGCATTTGTCGACGTTGGTCGACATGTGTCTCCGTTTTCTTTAGAGGTAGTGAGCTAGAGGTGGTGAGATTGAATCGAGTAAGAACTATAAGGTTTTCTGCAGTAATGTTATGGATGAGAGGTTTTGCTTGTTCTTATCACTCCGAGGTGTTGAGTAGGGATGAGTGAAAGTCAAGGTTTCACAGGATTGTAAGTAAGGACTTGATTTGGAGGACCTTTTGAGAGAAAAATGATTGGATGTTCATTCTGGTGAGTTCCGAATGAGATGAGATGAAGTTTATGGACTATGAAGAAGGTAATATTTCTTTGGAATCAAAGAGCAGTCATAGATGTCGTTTGGAGACAATTACTATACATGGAGATTAATGGGACATCTTCTCTAGGAAGAAAGCGGGTTACACGTTGAAAGTGGCCGAAACCTAGGAAAGTTGGAGGAAGGTTATATGATTGGTAGGTGCTTGAGGGTTTAATTTGGGTTCTTAAGCTAGGTTAGATAGGTAACTAAATACCGTAAGGATGAATCATGTGATGTTAAAGGAAGGAAACCAAGTATCACATGGATAAGTTTTAGTAAAAGTGATCATCAGTGGAGTTGTCTTCGAAACTAGAAGTGGGAGTTTGGGAGAGAAGGAGTGTAACAGTTTCTAGGAGAAAAAGGTAGAAGATAGTACCATGGATCTAAGTAATCATATGAGTAGAGTAGAGAAGTGCTAAAGCAATTCAAGTATGGGGGACATGGTTTTGCTAGAAATATCATACCGCGGGTAGACAATGGGTTGTTAGAAGAGTGATAAGACGCTGAAAGTTAATATCTGGAAGGACACAGAGCCATGTATGAAAAATTAATGAATGGAGTTATATGGTGTAACAAGTATATGGATTTCGTGAAGATCAAAGTTAGATTTGGATTTAGGGATCGAACCTGAGAATAAAGAAAAGTTAGCAAAGGAATTTTGATTGGGTAGTTGCTCTTTAAAAGTCAAGCGTTAAGATTTGAGATAAGTGCTCAGTGACTAGATGGAGGAGTAAGATATGTCTGTTTTGGAAGGATGATTCTTTTAGAGTGTTAGATCGTAGAGTAATAATGTTGGTTGATACCTTAGAAAAAACTAGGATTGAATAAGAAACTGAGGAGTGAATGGATGTGTCCTGATGTTTAGCAAGAACTTATGCGAAAGAGGACTGGGTTGTGTTATAAAAGGATATTATGACCATTGGATAGTCATAAGCAATTGAAGATAGATAGAACAACAAAGAGTAGGTTGGATAGGACGAACATTGATTTGGAACAAGGATATTTAGATTGGGTGAAGGAGAGTAAAGATGTGGGTTGAAGTTGACAAGATAGAGGTCATGGTAGGTTGGGAAACGACTATAGGCGTTTGGTTGCTAAGATTTTTTTTGAAGTTGGAAACTCCTAGATGTTATAAGAGGATCTAGTATAAGGGACTTTGGAGTTGCAGTATCGTAAAGGTGGTTACAAAGGAAGAATAAGGTGGTATGCAAGCAAGAAAGTGCTCAGGTAACACAGATTTTTTAATAAGAAGGTTGACTACCTCGTTGCTTAGGAAGGACTACCAAGGATATGGCCCAAATGGAAATGGGAAGGATACTAAGCATTTCCTCAAGAGTGTATGCTATAGATGATGGGGTTGCGCTCGGACGTAAAGTTGATATTTAAGAAGCGGTATAAGTAGTACGAGAATAATCCTGCGGTTGGAAATTTTGATATCACAAGGTTAATGAGTAGTGTATTAGTGACTAGATGGGTGGTTATATTCAGAATTAGGATGATGAAGTTACTAAGTGAAAAGCCTGTTGGAGATTCCACATGAGACATGAGAAGTCTGGACGAGGTTAAGTACATTATGTCATTGATGAACGAATGGGTGGAGTGAAAAGATTGGTATGGGGAAATAAGTGTCAAGACGAAGTGTGAGAGGAACGTATAGAGATGTGAATCAAGTCGATTTAGAATCCGTGCAAGAAATTACCTCACCCGCAATTTGGAAAATGTGATTGTAAGTGTATGCTTAAGAGAAAAAGGTGCATTGAGCATATTCGGAAGTAGAGAGGACCAAACATTTACCTATTAGGACGAAATCAAGTATGAAATGGAAATGTTTGGTGGAGACTAGTAAGACTTGGATTCATCGTACTGGTTATGACCAAGAGTAGAGTAGCATAATGGAAAATACGCATTGAGAAAATATTGGATGTTAGAGGTTGACATCGAGAACAGTTTAACAACAGAAGATGAGATATGAGAACAATAAAAAATGGTTTGATTGATGAGCTCTTTGAGGGAAATAGAATTTAGTTGTAAGAGGAAAAGGAAACTCAATGAATTTTTGGAAGCAGGTGTAGGATAACACGAAGGACGTGGTGTGTCAAATGGGGATAGCTAACGATGAGAAGCATTTAAGGTTAAGGCATGCGAGAGTAAACTAAGTAATGACTTAGAACTGAGGTAGTTATGTTAGAGTGTGATCCAATAGTTTAAGTCTGGGGTAAAGGGTTTGTGTGTTTGGTAGATGGCAATGTGGGCACGTGAAAGAAAATTTAGGGAGGTTTCAATCACCAACCGGACGTTGGGATGGTAATATTAAGATGGTAAGGGGAATGAAATTGGATGGGAACATATATAGGTCGCCATGGTATTGCGATGGAAGGAATAACTAAGGAATTATGGACCTTGGGAAAAATGTGGAGTTCTCTACTTAGATGACTACTTCGTTTGGAGTGAAATAGGTTGAATTTGTACTCGGGTATTAGCTGTTACTGTTTTGGGAGGATACTCAATGGTTGTTCCGAGCCAAGTGAGCGTGAAAGAAACCGTAACTTGTTTTGGGGAAATTGTGTCTCACTTTGGAGAGTGAAGTAACAGGAATTTGGAGGAAACATTTAGGAAACATCGAAGTGATTATTGGACCCTTGTGTCTTGCATAAAATTGAGAACAAGATGAGGAGAACACTATTGTAGCTGGTAACGATGGTTTATTCCACCATCATGGTTGTCGCCTACCTATTGACAAATTGAGGGACTAATCATCCTTAATCTGTTGTTGATAGTAGACAAGATTGTGTTGAATGGAATGAATGATTCTTGCCGGCTTAGATAGTGTGCGGTTTTAGCGTTGCGTCCAGAGTCCGAGTCACTGTGACTTTGTAGAGGGTTGCAATAGGTGCGCGGTCGTTCTGGTGAGTGTGTTAGTGATAAATTGGTAAGTTGTTACATTTACCTCGAGTTTCGAGGACGAAACTCCTTTTTGGTGGGTAGTAATGTAAGACCCGTATATTTTAGTCCGTATGATATTATGATGTTTTATCATTTTAATCTGTTTTTCTACTAAATTTGGAGTAGCGAGCAGATTATACCCGATATTTCTAGGGTGTTCGGTTGTGGTCTGGATTGATCCACGTGGTTTCTTTTTAATTCAATCAGACTTTTTCTATTGGCACGGTAGTTATATTGGATTCCGAATGTTTCTATGTGTTTGAAATTTCAAAAATGTGTTTCTGCTGATTTTTGGGAAAACGGGCAAATTATACCCGTCGTTTAAATTTTCACGGACTCCGATTGTCGTCAAAATTTAAATGGGAGTTTTATATATCGCCGATATTGAGAATTTAATCTCAATATATCTTTCTGAGTTAAGGAACAAAAATTTATTCAGAATAAAATTTATTCGAAAATTTTGGGTGGTTTTAATTAAAATGCGACGGTGAAATTTTTCGGTTTTCATAAAAAGTTGTTCGTGAGCGAGTTACGACTCGTCTGAGTCAGAACATTTTTTTAAGTGTGAGACATTAAATATCTAGATATTTTTGGGTTATACTATTATTATATGTTTTTAAGATAAGATCTTTTAGACTTTTTGTTGAGATATTATTATTAAATCCATTAGATATTTTGTTGAGATATTATTATTATATCCATTAGATATTTTGTTGAGATATTATTATTATATCCATTAGATATTTTTGGCGGGTATATTGTAATTTTATTCTTGACTTTTATTTTATAATATATCTTTTTTCATCGATGTTTTCGTTTGATCGCGTTTTGAGAGCGTTTAGGAGATATTTAGGCGAAAGGGTAAAACGGTAATCTTGCGGATTAGATATTTTAGAAAAGGATATGATGGGGATTAAATGGAAAGTTTAGATTATATATATAGAGAGATTAGAGAGAAAGAAAGTAAAAGGAAAGAAAAGAAGAGGAAAGAAAGGAGAAGAGAGGAGAAAGAGAGAAAAGAGGGAAAAGTGGGGAAAACATCCGAATCGGAGCCGGATCTTCGATTAAATCGGGTAAGTTTACTAAACTCGATTATCCTACGATAGTATATGTGTATGTAGGTGTTTGTTTGGTTGGTTTTGGTTAGAAAATGTTAGGTTTTACATATTTGAGCAAAATTGGTAAAATCGATAGAAATTGATGTTTTCACGGATGAAATTCGAAATAAATTGTGTAGTTTAGTCGAGGAATGTTAGGCCGTGATTATTGAAACTTGTAAGATTGAATTCGGGTGATTTCGTAACTTTGGACATTTTTGAGAAATGAGGGTTTTAAGAATTGAATCGAAAACGGACGTCGTAGAAATCGTGTTTAATGGTTCTAATTCACTGCTATATGTTAGGTGAGTACGAGTATGTGGTTATTTCGAAGAAAATAATTGAATCGGTCGGATTTTCGGGTGGAAAGGCCAAAACCCGTAGGTTTTCAAGGCAAAAGGGGGGTTTTCGGCGAAAACTTCGAAAATTTATATCTTTTGATCCGTAAGTCGGTTTTGATCCCCGTTCGAAGCGTTGGAAAGCTAACAGGATGTTCTTTCTATTAAAAATGGTTTGGAGGGCAAGAGATGATTTTAGTTTTTGTGGTTTTGAAAAAGTGTTGGGTTTTATCACGTAAAGTGTGTGCGGTCGGTGTCTTACTGTGTGTTGTGCTTTTGTTATATAACGCGGAGCCAGTGAGCTGTTATATGATGTACTGTGGGTGGCCTAATGGCGTGAATCCTAGATTTTTGGAATTCAAATTTTTTTTCAAAATAAATGAATTTAAATTGTGTGGGTTTTTCTATAGAGCGATTAGGTTAGTAATCGGGGAGTGAAAACCTAAAGCCCTAATTGTTTAGGTTAGCGATCAAGACTCAGCCTTATTGTAGATGTATCTGAGTTGGTTTTAACTGAAGTCCTTTGTTTATTTTATAAGGTTGAAAGTGTGAATCGGGTACGAGATTTCATCGTGAGAGACAAATCGATCTTACGTAGCGTAAGTTGTTTGGGTTGGAAGCTTGCTCAGGTAAGGGCACTTTCTAACGATATTATATGTGATTGAATGCATGTGTGTTTGTATTCATGACTGTGTGCCCTTGTGGGGATGTTTGAATAATTGTGTGCCAGTTGAGGTTGTGTGGTTATATTCATGATTGTGTGCCCGGTTGGGGAATATGTGTTTATGCTATGACGCTAAACTTGTGATGTGCATTCATATGATTTGTGATAAATATATGATTTGCGGTTGATGTGTATGTCGAGAAGGACAACACGAGGTGTGTCTGAGCCACCTGTTGGTAATGAGAATTATTCATATGATTTGTGATAAATATATGAATTGCGGTTGATGTGTATGTCGAGGAGGACAACACGAGGTGTGTCTGAGCCACCTGTTGGTACCGAGAATTGTTCATATGATCTGTGATAGATATATGAACTGAAGTGTGAATTGTGATTATACATATTGTGTTTATATAAACTGTTGCATTTGCATGTGTGGGTTCATGCATACCATAGTTGCGTGTAGGTAGTTGACGCCGAATGGGCCAGGGTGATGGGTTCTGAATCATCACCTAATCCTGAAGGGAATTCTACTGCACCAGGTGATGTGACTGAGCCGTCATCGATCCTTTGAGATTAAATTGAGTCAGGTGAATGCGAGGGGGGCAACACCGGGTGTCTGCAAGGGCAGCACTTTTGTGTCTGCGAGGCAACACGGTTAGTGAGGACCCAAGGGGGTATCACGACTCTCTGCGGAGAGGTTAAATTCTGGGATTCATGCATGGTGAGGGTACCCGACGAATTGGGACCACCAAATTCATATAGGTCTGCATTTAGGATTTATGTGCATTGCATTTGTGTGTTAAATTAAATGTTATGATTGTACTCATCCTATTATCATCTCATTCATGTTGTTATGTATATCATGTTCTGCTGGCATGTGTGTATTCTTCCATATATGTTGTTTTTAGATTGTGACCCTATACTATTATTATGATGTGGCTAACGACCACCCAGGTTTAGAAGTTGTGATAGTTAAGGTACCCAGGTGTCGTGAAGACTTTCAAGATGCGATGTCCTTGGGCTAGGAGTTCGAGATCAGCTTAGGGTCATGTTTTGAGGTTGTCCATGTTGTTGTTGTTGTTATTGTTAAAGCTGAGTGCTTATTTTTATGTGTATGGACAAATATTTATACTAGTGGGCATTACGCTGGTCCTATGTATGGAAAAGACTTAGATCAAAAGCTTATACTCTGATTAATCATTTTTATTATTTTCCTGAAAAGACAGTTGTCAATATTATGTATGGCATTCAAAAAAAAATATATACACTCCCGCTATTAAAAATCGGGGTGTTACAGTTATCTACTTGTTAAGAAGCATAATTGTAATCTCCTGTTTAACTAATTCTACGTGAATTAGGATTCCTCAAGTGGTTACTGTGATCGGAGACTTGAGAAGACAATGGCTTGGTGTCATTGTGGAAAATCCTGGAAGAATGGTCAGTAAACTTTATATTCATTGCGATGAATCCCTGAATGTTTAGCTGTGAAATCCTAGCAGTAGATCTTGCGAGATTGGAACCTGCAGGTCAATGTTAGTTATATTCATTAAGCTGAATCCCTGAACGGTTCATTGTGGGTTAGTCACAGCTGCGGTTGTGCAGGTTGTTAGTCATCGGCTGTTGCCCGTGCATCTGTAATCGAGATTGATTATAGTGGATTGAGTCCTTGTGTTCAAGGAGAAATCACCTGAGGAGGGTGGATTGGATTAGCCTTGTGGTGAACTAGGATATATCGTGTGTCCTTTACTCTTGTTATGCTTTATGTTATTGTTTATGTTTTTGTATTGAGTATCAGAACCTTACATCAGCGAGTCAGAACCTTGTAGCTTAATTCTGATAAGCTTCCGCACTGCAAGTTCTGAATAATGCATCTTGCGTTCAGACTCTTGTTGGTTCTTATGCTTCATGCACGACAAGTCTGAATGTTACTTCGCGAGTCAGAGTCTCTCAACGAACTCTGATACTATCTCAGCGTCTTAACTATAAGAAATGAAAATTTGTTAAAGAGTAAGTACACAATTCAAACCCCCCATTTCTTGTGTCTTTCTCGTACCTTCAATTGCGTCTTCCATGTAATCTTGTACCATAGAGCTGTTGAGAATAGATATCCATAAAGAATGTCAACTCTTCTTGAGCCTTGTGAAAAATAGACTCTAGCTGACAAGCTGATTTGATAATGCAACTTGCTTTCTGCAATACTGATTGTAACGCCCCGATTTCATTTATTTGTTTTCATAAGTTTATTTTGAAATGTTGTGCATTTTTATGCGTTGACCCGTGTGATGTTGTGTCCTTGATAGGGGTAGTTACCTTAAAATGGTAGGAATTAAGGTGTTAGAGGTGTGGGAGTAATTGTGTAGAGATGGGGGTGTACAGAGAATAGTTAATTAATTAATTGTTTTTTAGTAATTAGTTAATTATGCTATATAGTAAAATATATTAATTAATTTAAATAATTATTTAGGTTTAATATGTTTTTATTAAACTAGAATTTGAAAGGTTAAATTATTATTATTTGAATTATTGGATAATTAGATAATAATAATAATAATACTCCCTCATGTCCTTTTTATAAGATACACTTCACTTTTCTAAATTCATTAAATAATTAATGTATCTAGTTTATAATACATACCAGATACATTAATTATTTAATGAATCTAAAGAGGTGAAGTGTTCCTTATAAAAAGGATCGGAGAGAGTAATAATATAATAAAATAAAATAAAATGGAATATGTCGTGGTGAGAATCGGATATCAAGCTATTAATTAACTTGAATCACAAATCTTTGAAATTCACCACCGAGCTTTGATTTATTCCAAAGGAAAGGTTAAATATCGAAAAAAAAACCTAATAAGAGATCTAAGGTTCGGGGGTTGGTTATACCTAGGGAAGGTGTTAGCATCTTAAGTATCTGTAGTACTCTACAGGAACCTCTTATTTTATTTGTGTTATATTATTGTTTGCTTGCTAAGGAGTTGTGCTAAGAGAAAGACCTAGGGGTTAGTATCTAAGTATGCTCGCCAAGACACCGCATCCCGTGCCTACGTATCCTGACAGGAATGGAATCAGAGCATTCGTAGTTCCCCTTAATAAGGGTGAACAGAGTTTGATTGGTTTTAGGAGAAAAGGCAAGTCGCCATCTTAAGGAGAATACTCGACTTGAACCACCACAAACATGTGGAAGATGAACCTTTGCTTCACATTAGGAGAAAGGCTCCAACTCAGATATAGAATCGACGAGTATGCCACATGCCTCTCCTAAGTGGAAAAGAAATCTACATCCTTCTCAACTATATTATGTGGTGGGAGAATCACATCTCAACCAAGGATGACTTATGTCTAATTCTCATGGGAGAAAAGGGAACCTAATTGTAGGTTGTCTAAGTTAACATCCTAAGGGAACTAACCTAATGTTATCATGTAATAGCTAACCTAAAGTCTAATCTAATATTATCATGCAGCAGGGTCAAAGCCTAAAGCTTATATTGATTCAATTTATTGAAGACAAGATTGAACCAATATTCTAAGATATCATGAGAATGAACATATAAATGATTAAACCTGGGCTAAAAGATACCACAAACAGTCATCAGAAGCTTTATCGAGATCAAAGAGAAGTTCAACACTCAAGAATATCGTACAGAACTATCAAGCCTTAATCATAATTTGCAATTCTAAATCAGATCATAATGTTAAATCAAGACTTACTCAAATGTTTGAATTATGAATGAATCTCACAAAGTCAGAATCAAATTATCCATCTAATTTATCATTAAAGTCCAAGTAGCCTAACCCACTATTAAATAAAAAATTAGAACAAAACAAAATTAAATTGGAGAAATAAATAAATAAAAGAAAATAAGAAAATAATAAAAAAAGTAAGTTAGAAAATAGGATGTGTATCTTAAAAAAAAGTTATCATGGGCTTACCATAAAGCCCACATGGTTTTGATATGACAAAAAAATGAGAATTTTACCTGCCACCCCCACAATTAAACCTGGCACCTCCCCATTACTTGTGAAAAGACATATTAGTCCCTCTCAAAAAAACATTTCTCCATTTTCAAATATCTGGTAGACGCACGAATTTTTCAAATTCTCAGAAGATACTGGGAATTTCAAGCACCTACCGGGAATTTCGAATTAACAAGTAAGAATTTTCGGATTTTTCAAATAACCGGTGAATATTACCGGTAATTTCAAAAATCCCGGTAACATCCTACAGGGAATTTTGAAATTACCGGTAATCGCCACCGGGGATTTCAAAAAATCCGTTAGTTGTAAATTTTTCCTTTTTCCGGGAATTTCAAAATATCTGGTATTTTATCAATATTTGTTATTTTTTTTAATCTTATTTTTTTTCCAGTGAAAACCAGAGGCCGTGATGGTAGCATTGCTGGGAGGGCGCCTGATTTGGCGGGAGGTGGTAAGGGTAGAGGTACAGTAGTTCCTGATGCTGAGTCTGCACATGTACGGGTAGGCCGGGTGGTCCCAACCGGTTCACATCGGAGGCGGATGGCCGAGCAGCGGGGGGTGTTTCCAGGCACCTCGGTCTGTTAGGCGACGTGGAGGTCTTTCCTCAGTGCAGGCCACAGATGGGGACGTCCCTGTTCTTCAGCCGGAGGAGGCTATTATTGGAGATGTTCCGGAGGAGACTGCAGTTATGGATGTGGTAGAGGAGATTGATTTTACAGTGGCAGTTGAGGTTGAGGTTGAGGATGAGGAGGTGGGTGATGCTGATACAGGAGAATCGGCTGGTACAGTAGAGGCAGCTGGTATAGCAGAGGTTGCTGGCACAACAGGGGTTACTGGCACAGTAGGGGTCGAGGAGACCATTGAGACCGATGTCACGGTCCCATCGACCGAGCCATCGGTCCACATTTTGATGACATCTTCATCGTCCTTCAGCTCAATTAGGTTGTATTTCAGACTACCATCCACCCAATCCACCCAATCCTCTCGAAACTCGATCTTCGACACCTTTCTATTGTCACCTTCAGGCAACAATCCCTCCAACTTCGAAGTTAGGCCGGCAAAGGAGGTTGTGTCATCGGGAATCATGAATTCGACAGGACGATAACCTCTCTGGAAGTAAACTTCTGCCTTAATAAAAAATGCGGGAGAAGCCATTTTTTTCAGATATGTTTTACCATAAGACCTAACCCTATTTATACAAACGTTCATCCATTCTGGACCACACAAAGTGTCGGTGCAATAACAACCATACAAAACTGTCGGCAAAATCTCGACCGTTTAAAAAAAACCCTAAAATTATAACTACCAGGAATTTCAATTGGGGTGAAATTCCCGGTATCAAAATGTACTTTTCAGGGCATAACCGAATTTTTAACCACTTATCGGAGAATTTGAAATTACCGGTATACCGAGAATTTTAAATATACTATCGAAAATTTTGAACAATACCAGAAATTTTTTTAACATTACCAAAAATTTCTGAAAAAATTTAAAGAATATTTTCGCCATTTAAAAAATATGAGGCGTTTAATTGGGGGATGGCAGGTAAAATTCTTAAAAAAAAAAAAAAGGTATTGGGCCAATCCGATTGACCCAATGTTACCAACATACTGCATCCAAAAGTAATGGGATCAGCATCACCTCTCAATCCTCTTTCTCTCTCACAGCTATCTTCTTTTCCTCTGTAACAAAACCTTTCACCGTCTCCCTTATCGCGCCATCTGGCCATCGAAAACAACCGTCCCTGCCGCGATTGCTTCACTGTCAACCTCTTCTTTTCTCTCAACCGCTCTCTGCTCACGCGTATCACACTCTCGTTACTTTCTCTCTCACACAAAACCATTCGCCGACCATTCTCCCATGGCGGCAAAGAAAAATTCCGATGAGCTCAAAGCATCATCTTCGATCCCCCAAATCGAAGTAACAATCGCACATGCCCTCTCTTTCAATTCATAAGCTTTCAAAAATTCAAAACATGTTCTACCCTAGTTCGAGGTCTAACCAACAAATTACATCACAACCTTGTGATTGGAGCAAAATTCGCCATGGAATGGATTCAGAATTGTAGCATACCAACAAATTAAACAAGAAATAGCATATCTCCGAGGAATGGCGACGTGACGACAACAACTTCCAGGTATTGATTACTTCGTGCTCCACTTAGTGTGTGCTATTTGTTGTGTGTTGATGATGTTTGTGCCTTGATGTTCCCTTCTTTGTATAGTGTATGCGCAAGCTGCTTCTGTGTATATGTATGTGATGTTGTTCTTTTGATATTGCGCTCCCTGCTATGCGTTACTTTTTCTCTGCAAATATGTGTGTATGCTTCTTTTTCCTGCTCATCTCGACTCTCTCTGTGTTGTTCACTATTACCCTGATGCGAACCCTGTTTTTTGCTCACTGTTCTGATTCAATCCCTTTTGTGAATTGTTGTGATGTTTGTGTGTAAACTTCTCCTCTCGTGATGACTGCTGTGTGTGGATTTCATTCTCAGTTTTTGTGTACTAATGAATCTGAGTATGTTGGTTTTGTGACTTTTTTTTGTGTGTTTCGTGTGAGTGTATGAAGGGGATGAGTGAGTGTGATGTTGTGTCTCTGTGAATGCTGTAATGTGGTATGCTGTTCGTGTTTGGTTGTGGTTATTGGCTTTTTGTCTGTGTGTATTTTGTGATACTGTCATGCTGCTTTTTATAGGCTTGAGCAATTAAATTCGGTGATTTCGAATTGATTGCGAGAGATCTTTGTCGGTACTTGTCTTGGAAAAAAGTTATAGCTGAATTATCTTGCTGCGATTTCCATGAATGCGTGATTTGAAAAACTTTCCATTCTTGTTTTATTTTGTCATGAACTTCAATACTTGCCGTAAATACCTTTTGATTTCCTACCAAAAACGTGACTGCTTAAACTTGATATTTGGAAATCTTTGGAACTTCTTGAATCCTTGTTGCATACGTTTTGATTCTTTCCTTGTTTGATGACTTGTACGATTAATGACGAAGATTTTGTGATTGTGTCTGGTTTGTTTTGATGATGATGATCGTGTTTGATTACATTCCTTTATGAGGACTTGTTTTCCTTACATAGAAACACAAGTGTTTAATGGTGTTGTTCTTTGCAGGAAAAGTGATATCCACATGATTGACAATTTCTGTACCAGCCGCCGTACAAGATGATCACTTTTGCAGCATATATGCTTATGATGGAATCAACTCAAGCTTAAATGAAAGTTACCTTGTATTGTGGCAAAAAAAAAAATTTAAGGCCAAAGGTGTAGAAAATTAGTCATAGTAGTGGTTGGAAAATGGTCAAAGCTGAAATGCCAATGACCTTGGTTATGGTGCGAAAGAAAGTTGGCAACAAACTGACTTATACCGTATACCAATGTTGGCATTTAGGTAATTCATGTAGCCGACAAATTCGGACTTCTCTTGTAACACTTTTTATTTATCCTTCTTGGAAAATAAATTTGGACACTTGAACGGCTTGAATGATCTTGTTGGTAATTTGTATTCCTCATGAACTTTGCTAATGAAATATTCAATTTTGCATCTTCATTTACCGTTTTTATTGGAATAATGAGATCTTTAGCTCAAAGAACTTGATCCTTCTTAGACTTAGTGCACCCTTGTAAACTCCTTAGGACTAAAAGGCATAACCACTTTTGTATCTCTTAACACCAATTGCATTTGTCTTGAAACAACATGAATCTTGTAACCTTGTAAAAGAAACCTTGAATTTGGTGTCATTTCTTGTACACTTTACAACTTGTAACTCAAATGGTGATATGAACTTTGTACTTAAACTAATGTGAACTTGACTTTTGGAGTTTTGAAAAGTGTTTTGAATTTCTTGTCTTGTAAAGTATCTCCTTTTATGAGATCCTGTTTATTTGAATTTAAGAATCCAAACATGATGCAAACCACATAAGTTTTCCTTGGAGGATGAATCTTTCACATGAATCACTTTTTGCCAAAATTAAGACTTAAAAATGAGAAACATTGTAGCTTGGATGGGTTCTAACATGGCTTGATATTGGAAATATGGACTTTAGGATTTTTGCATTTAAGAAATCCACATGAATCTCATGTTTATCTCTTGATTCCATTAAATCGAATCATTTGAATTTAAAACATTGTGAATCAAATTTTGACTCCACAAGGGATCCATAAACTGAATCACGCTATTTGGTTCTGCTACAACTATCGGACACAAAGCACACTTGAATGAATACTTTGATCCTAAATCCAAATCATCTTGCGTCTAAGACACCAGTAGTTTAAGAAAGCCACGTGACCTTAATATCAATGAATCCACAATTTCAACTTTGGCACCATGTAGGCAAATCTCTAACAAGCCTTTCTCGCCCTGACGAAGAAAGTACTTGAGAAAACCCTAATTCCAAGTATTAAGTTGAAATAATGATGTAGCATTAATCACATGCTCTATCATCTTGATTTTAAATTACCTTTGACTACCAAAAAAACCTGATTTTACAAAATATAGCCAGAAAGTCCATCCAAGATATCTTCAAAGTGTTGATCCAAGAATGACCCAAGAATGAAGGAAGAGTTCTAAAAGTGGAGCCCATATCAAGTAGAAACCCTAGGACCATTTTGAGTCAGGTGCAACTAGTCATGCTCTGAAATGCTTAATTGAGAGCATAAGTATCATCTACACTTGAACACACTTGTTTGTAATAAAGCATGCAGATATGCAAGGTGATGCACAAAGAGGTGGGATCTTAGGGTTAAAAATTAGGGTATGACAGATGCCCCTATTTAAGTTTCTTCTATTCGGAGATATGAAGATTGAAATATTCGTCTCGACGTGATAGGAGAGACTTAAATACAAACATGCACAATTTTTGGCCCTAAGATGCCACCAGATGCCCATGATATGACATGAAATGATATGATATGAAATGAATGCAAGACAAAGATCCTGTGAGGAATGATGTCACAGGGGATAACTGTATATAGAAAATACTGCAACACAGTTAAAGAATGGAATACCCGACGAGGACGACTTAGCAAACAAAACAAGACTCCACGAGGAAAGATCCAACTCCACTGGGGATGAGACTCAAATACACTGGGGAAGAGACTACCAACTGATAATCACAAGGTAGCTTAAACGCAGGGTATCTCCCAATAGAACTAAGGTGTGTATTGCCTACTACCAGGGATATGGTAGCCTAAACAACAGGCAAGAAACTTGAAAGAAAGGATAACCTACTACCAACAGATGGTAGTCTAAGCAAAGGTATCCAGTTGAAATGAAAGGATGTATATTACCTACTATCAAACACATGATAGCCTAAGCGGAGGTAATAAACTTATAAGGAAAGATGACCTGCTACCGAACAAATGGTAGCCTAAGCAAAGGTATCTGACCAAAATCAAATAGATATATTACCTACTATCAAACACATGACAGCCTAAGCAAAGGTAATAGACTTGAAAAGAAAGATCACCTACTACCAACTTGTGGCAGCCTAAGCAGAGGTGTCTGACTCAGAAAGAAAGATTACCTACTACCAAGATGGTAGCTTAAGCAAAGGTAACTGACAAAAAATAAGCTTCCATGATCAAAATTGATTCAGCTTCTTCTTTAACTAAATGATTCATTTAGAAAGGCTAAATAAACCTACCCACACCTCAAGGTTGTATGCCATGAACGAGTCTCAGTTTCTTCTTTTACTTGAAAAGGATAAATAAACCTCCCCATGCCTTAAGGTTGTATGCCATGAACGGGTCTCAGTTTCTTCTTTTACTTGAAAAGGGTAAATAAACCTCCCCACGCCTCAAGGTTGTATGCCATGAACAGATCTCAGTTTCTTCTTTTACTTGAAAAGGGTAAATAAACCTCCCCACGCCTCAACGTTGTATGCCATGAACGGGTCTCAGTTTCTTCTTTTACTTGAAAAGGGTAAATAAACCTCCCCACGCCTCAACGTTTTATGCCATGAACGGGTCTCAGTTTCTTCTTTAATCAAGTATTCCCCTTGAAAAGGGTAAAATAAACCTCCCCACGCCTCAAGGTTGTATGCCATGAACGGGTCTCAGTTTCTTCCTAGAAAGGTGAATACTTATGGGAGAGTATCTTCACAGGGGATTGGAATTTCACTGGAGGTTGAAGACTTCAGTGGGAATCCATAACTTACTGGAGATTAGGAAACATCACCGGGGATCTTCAGAAGAGATGCAGGCCGGTTGATTTGCAAAACATATTTTCTCAAATAAAGAGAAAGGGCAACTGTAAGAATCTTCTCCAAACTTCTCAAAGAGATGCCATTTAATGGAAGCAAATTGAAAAGTGGACTCACTAGGGAGAACCACACCGAGGAGCAATATTGCTGTAGTTTGAAAATTGCATTGAAGCAAATACAATCCTTGTATCAGAATATCTCAAATAAAGAGAAACACTTGTAAAGTCTTCAATAAACTTCTCTAACGAATTTCCGGAGAGATGCCATTTGTCGCTTCCGGGATTTTCATCCAAGTACAAATGCGAAAGTGGTGCGGAAACAGAGTCGCCAGCAATGTGTATTTATCCCCAAGAGAGGGAAAGGAAACACTGCGTAAACCCGAGGGAAGGAAAGAGCATGGTTTCACGACCAAGAGAAATGGGTTCGGGAGTCGGTTACACGAGGAGAAGGTATTAGCACCCCCACGCATCCAACGTACTCGATGGGATCCACGCTTGTTGTCTCGATCAAAGGGTGTAGGAAACTGGATATCAACTACTAACTAGAGAACCGGGAACGAAAGACAGAAAGGAGAAGGGAGAGGAGAAAGAAGTGACTCGATAGGACATTATCGTTGTCCTAGGCCTACGTATTCCCTCAGTGCAACGGGAAAGTCAGAGTCAATGTAGTTCGACGGACTACGGGGAAAGGTTGCTCGTCGAGATATCGCATCTCGTGCCTACGTATCTTCAATCAGACGAGAAAGAAGAATCAGAGCAAATGTAGTTTGGCTCAACAAGGGTTGCTTTGTTTGTGTTTTTTAATGGAAACGTCAGAGTGCGCATCCCAACAGTTAGGTGTTGCAGCTCGCTGTATGGAGACTTAGGCGTTACCTTTTTGCGGTAGAACGGACATGACGAGTCCTTAAGGAATAGAATGAAGGAGATGAGAGAAGAGAATTTGTTTATTTTTGTATTTTAGAAAGAAGTATTTTGATTATTGGTGTGTATAACACATATTGCATTTAAGTCTTTCACGTAGGATCGAATGCCTCGCATATCGACCCAAGACGGGACGTATGCTAAACATTCTAAGAAAGTGAGAGAAGACCCCTCACTATCTTATTCTCACATGAAAGGCTCAAATGCAATATATGTTATGCCTTTATTAAGTGTTTTTGCTTTTGTTTTGAGATGGGAAGAAGAGAGACTCAAAGGTTGAGAAAGGTAAAAGTCTAAATGGGAGACTAACAATCCTATTTATTATCATGCATGGATGATCCTAAAGGTTAAGTGTGGTCTGAAGAGCACTATCCTAAAAAAAGAGGAGAAGAACATAAGAAGCAACTTACTTCCAAGATGGAAGTTAAGTTGATCTTAAAGAGGGATGAAGAAGATTAAGCAAGCAAAGAAGCATTAAATGCTTATCAAACACAAGTAGAATGAATAAAAGAGGAAGAAGAAGTTGAATGTGGGTGCACACCCACACTTACCATTTGCCCCTGAAAAGTTAGTGTAAACGAGTAATGGAGTAATGAAGGGAAAATGAAGTGCAACTAGTAACAAACAAGTGTAGCACTAAGGTAGAAAGGTCCTATGGGAAAACGCATCGAACAAGCACACACGCTCGAGGAGTATCCACATCACTCGAGTAGCAAACATCCGACTATGGGTTCATGCACCTCACAGTGGCAAAGGAAACGGCCTACCAACGATATCATGTCATCGAAGCAGGACAAAGTAATAGGGGCACCTAACCATGATATCAAGCAATCAAGGTAGGATGGGGGGAGCTTTAGCCAAGGGGTCATATCAACCGAGGTAAACAAGCTAGATGTGGGAAATAAAGGGGGCAAACCACGATATCATGTCATCGGGCAGGACAGATGATACAAGAAATAGTAAATGGTGCGTGCGAGCGCAAAGCATCAGCGTATGTCAACGCGAACTAGACGAGGCGTGGGGGTTTAGAATGCGAAACCCTATTCCACTTTGACGGACCGGACAGGATCTTGGGTACATTGTTCAAGAGCGTCAACACGTAGTGTGAGCTAATGGACGACTCAAACTAAAAGTGCGGGGACTGACTACTAGACCCTTTTCGCTTGCCTTCTTCGAGTTCTTATCAGGGGGGAATGGGAATGGGGCGCCTCTTTTGAGGTCTTTGGCACAAATGTAAACAAACACATACAGAGCCTCTGAAGGAGGACTTCCATAAAATGCCCGCCAAAAAGAAACGGTCGGGACTCCAGCCTATGTAAGCAGTAAAGTGCTGAATGAGATAAAAGGGAAACAAAATATTACCGCACGGATATAGATCCGAAGCACAAGCAACTAACAGTAAAGAAACCCAGAGGTCCGGTCGAACAAGCTAGCATTCACAGAGAAATCAAATTAGCAACCACACGTCCAATATAAGCTCAAGTCGTCGGAGTGAAAATAAATCACTCAAAATGTGCAAGTCGGAAGCGACCACACAAATTCCCTGCACACAACACCATCCAGACAAAGCAAACAATGTACAGCGTAATAAATGTGTGGTAAGCGGAACGGTATCCCACAAATAAAGTGGAACACCAAGTGTGCGACCATCATCGGAATCTCCATGAAAACCTTGCGAGACACTCAACAAACACATTAGAAACTACAAAGAGGTGCAACCGGAAGTTGCACCTATGCATCACAACTCAAAATCAAGTAGAAAGATGAGTATACGAGTCATGGACATGCATCGAAATGTATGTTTCAAAACGAGGCAGCACCTATGCACTAACATAAACTACATGCGAACTCAAATTGGAATCGAGCAAATTTACATGCAGTGAATGGAAAATGATCAACAAACATAAATACAAGTCAAAACAAGATCAATGCATCAAAATCATACCAAACCGAGTTTAAAAAGCCTCAAATCAGAAAAAACGCGTCAAAAATCAACGACTCGGAAATGAACGAAAATCGCACGGTCGCTTGTAAACGTGCCAACGGATTAAAAAATGAACTCGGTTTTGCAAAATTCCGCTCGAAAGTGGAACTTTTAGGCCGATTTCGTCGGCTGGCAGTAGCGAAACAGTAGAAAAAAGTTGTCCGAAATCGACTAAAAAGTTCACCAATGGCTCCGGAATCATCAACAAAGTCGAGTAACACTATTTGCATTCGCGAAAACACGCTACGGTTAGGAAGTTATGATCAAAACGCGTTCTTCGACACACGACACATGAACAACATCATCAATTAAGCATCAATCTATCCTATTCTGGATTTGCACATTGAAACAAGCATAGATTCAAGAGTCAAGTACTTCAATCAATATCAAGTCACAACAATTAGCTCTCTTAGGAATTTTGTCAAACACCTCACATGCACCAATTATTATAAGTCAACTTTAACAAGAATTTCCAATTATGCACCACAACAATGACTAGAATCAATTAATCAAGCATCAATCAACAATCAATTCAAAGATTAATTCATATAATCTCCACAAAATTAATTCAACTTGAAAACTCAATTCAAGAAACAATTCAACAATTATTTATGAATTAAAGTTTAAGAAGCTAACCGAATGAAGAATCGACGAAGAAATTGCGAATCCGAAGGGAGTGAGGCGCGATCGCGGACGGAGGAGAAGAGGAGAGAGGGAGGTCCAGCGCGGTGGTGCTTGACTGGAGGGAGGTGGTGCGCGATTAGGAGAAGGGAGTGGGAAGAGGGAGATCGCAAGCGGAGAGGGAGAGATCGGAGAGATTTATTGATTTTCTGGATTTTGCTCTTGAGTTTGATATGAACTTGATGATTCTTCAAGAACAATTGAGAGAATAGTGTTTGATATTTGAGAGAGGGTTTTTTGAATGTTTTTGGTGTTTGTGAGTTATGATTGAAGTTATGAGAGAAATTATGGGTCAAAAGAATATATAGTGGAGTCTAAAATGAAGGGTAAAAGATAGAATTTTGGCTTAAGTGAAAATAACACCGTCTTCGGCAAGAAATTTCGACTCTGAGCCTTCCACAACATCGTCCGCCTCTGAATCAAGGTTGCACCACAAAAAGAACGGACGTTATACGATCAAAACCGAGTGCGATTGATAAGTTTAAGCTGCAAGACGTCACTGAATAAGTTGTTTTTTCAGCTTATTTGGTGTCCGCTACTCGAAAATGTGACGAGGTCAACCTCTTCGGAGCATAATATCGACTCGACTTTGTCAGCAAAGTTGTAGATCTATGAGTCAGTGACCTTACGCTAAAATGTGAGCTCAAACGGACAAACAACGAGGGAGATATGAATTTTCTCGCGAAACAACTCTCAGCCATTTTTCCGATTCAGCACGTCAGTTTTGCAAAATAAACCAAACCGACAATCTTCGGAGTACCGTTCGGACTCGAGCTTGTCTTGGAACTTGAAGATGATAAAATTTGTGAACCAACACTTCAAGAATGGACGCAATCCGATGAAAATTGACCGAGTAATGAATTTTACAAAATCTGACAGACAGTGCACTACATCAAAGAACCCCACTGGTAATTCACATTTTTGGGATCCTTCCGCTCGGACCTGACCCAAACTGAATTAATGGCACGAAGATAACATCTAAACGGAATTTTAGGCACCGGAACGACATCAATCCGACGAACGAGCTGAGAGTTATGAATTTTTTAGTGTCCAAAACTCACCGGTTCATCACTGTTTTTCACTGTATCGACTCTGAAAACTCGCACATTCGGAGATCTTCTTCAAAGAATTATTTCGCAGCCAAAACACGAAAGTTAGAGAGGATGTCAATACGGAGGTTTTGGCATACGAATCTCTCAGAAACGTTGATCCAATCAGAAGTTACGAACTCTTGAATGCCGCTAGCACAGTTAATCGTCGAAACTGAAATTTCAGAAACAATTAATTCTCACCACTTTCCTTGATGAATTGGCCTCCGAGATGAACATAAAAGTTGTGGAGAATGTTGAGACGGTCCTAACTTTTGAATTTCAAACCAAAATGAGTTTCCGGGCGAGAGTTACAAATTTTGCAAATTGCACCGTAAAACTGATATTCTGCTTAAACTTCTCTGAATCACACGAGAACTTTAGCTTCCTCTGAGATTCTTGTGCACGTGCCGCATGATGAAATAAAAGTCTGTCGCAACCTGTTAAAGCTTAGTGGAAATAATTTGGTCCTGTCACAATGCATGTATGTTCATGTATGTTTATGATGCAATTATGATCTAAATGCAATGCCATGAAACATAAGCTAGATAAAAATCAAGAGGGCAAATTTTGGGGTGTTACAGCTGCCCCTATTCAATCATCTGTGAACCCGAGAAGGATGAAAGCAACGACTATTCAGACAATCAAGGTGAATTGTGATTGAATACCAAGACAACCAGAAAATTTGCACGCTGAATAAAGAAGAAAAGAGATATAAACCCTTCTGGAAGTATTAGCAAATAGCTGCATAGATTGATACGACGTGTATCGAAATAGGGATACGGACGATTATCAATGATCATACGGACGAGTATGGAAAGAAAACACGGACGGGTGTTTAGGTCAATGATGCTAACGAGCAACAGACTATCATCAGAGGAACACGACGAGTGACCAGGTCGACGATACGAACGAGTATCAGACGATGATTAAGAAAAGGAACACACATAAGTGTTCGGGTCAACGATACGAACGAGCATCGGACAATCATCACAGGAACACGACGAGTGACCAAGTCGACGATACGAACGAGTATCGAATGATGATTAAGAAGGGAACACACACAAGTGTTCGGGTCAACGATACGAACGAGCATCGGACAATCATCAAAGGAACATGACGAGTGACCAAGTCGACGATACGAATGAGTATCGGAAGATGATTAATAAGATACAGACGAGTATCTCAAAGGTCAATACGGACGAGTATTGGCTTAAAAGTTCAAACACAAACGGGTGTTGAAAAGGGTCAATACGAATGCGTATTGAAAATAAAGGACTCAAACACGGACGAGTGCTGAAAGAACACGGACGGGTGTCTCAAAGGTCAATACGAACGGGTATTGAAAAATGAAAGTTTGTAAAGTGATCTCACTGGGGATTAAAATGCTAAAAAGGACACGGACGAGTGTCTAAGAGGTCAATACAGACGGATATTGAGAATAAGGGGTTCAAGTACGGACGAGCGTTGAAAGGACACGGACGGATGTCCAAGGTCAATACGGACGGGTATTGAATTAACATTGTACGATCAAGTGTTGTAGTAAGCTTTGCTGGGGTTGCATTGGTAGACCATCAACTCTGAGGTTGAGGAAAAAATATCATCAGCTCTGAGAAAGAAAAGGATAACCATCAACTCTAAGGTTGAGGAAAACCTGGACTAAACACCAACTTTGAATGTTTGAGAAAAAGGTAGACATCAACTCTGAGGTTGAGTAAAAACCATAACTTTAACTCTGAGGTTAGAAGAAGGATATACATCAACTTTGAGATTGGTAAAAAGGGTATACATCGATTTTGAAACCGGAAATAAAAACATTGACTTCAACTCTGAGGTTGGAAGGAAGGGATCAGTCAACACTGAGGTTGGAGACATGCCACAATATACGATAACTCTGAGGTTGGTGGAAAAAAGAGGTACGGGAACTCTGATGTTGGAGAAAAGATATGCGACAACTCTGAGGTTGGTAAAAAGGGGCGTCAACTCTGAGGTTGGGGACGAAAGGCTTCAACTCTGAGGTTGGTGGAAAAAAGAGGTACGACAACTTTGAGGTTGGAGAAAAGATATGCGAAAACTCTGAGGTTGGTAAAAAGGGGCGTCAACTCTGAGGTTGGGGACGAAAGGCTTCAACTCTGAGGTTGGAGAGAAGATATACGGCAACTCTGAGGTTGGTAAAAAGTGGCGTCAACTCTGAGGTTGGGGACGTCAACTCGGAGGTTGGGGAAGAAAGGATTATTCATCAACTCTGAGGTTGGAGAACAGGTAAGCGTTAACTCTGAGGTTGGGAAGAGAATATACGACAACTCTGAGGTTGGAGAAAAAAAGCGTCAACTCTGAGGTTGGAGAAGAAAGGATAATTCATCAACTCTGAGGTCGAGAAAAGGTACACGACAACTTTGAAGTTGGTAAAGGAGGCATCAACCCTGAGGTTGGAGATCACTGCTTTGATTCAGGATTAATCTGGGCTTTCGCACAAGGTACCAAATCTGGCTTATGCTTCGATGCATGTTTGAAATTTTCTTTCTATGGCGTAATGCTCCATACGAAATGGAAATGCTACGCGTTTTAAGGATGCAATGCAATGATGATTACTATATGCAAGAATGAGAAGACACTCCACTGAGGAATGCGCAGAATGAAGCAAGCAGACTTCATTGAGGAAGGGATCACCAATATCTAATCTCCTGTGGGGAGATAACCAACTCTACCACCAATAACCACTGGTGCTGCAAACCTTGTTGGGGAACCGCAAGCTGAATTGCGAACTCTGTTGGGGAGATGCCAATGAAGATTGTACTTTGAACTGCTGAGAGTGCCAATAAATGTTGGACTTTAACTTGTGGAGAATTACCAAATTTGACTTTTGAGGAAGAGAATACTCTGACTTCTCACCGTCTTCAAACTGCTCGCCAAATATTCCATCGTGTTACCCTGCTAAGAATGAGGAATTCACCTACACTGCTGGGGATAAGAAACCCTCATGATGAACCCTTTTCAATTTGAGGACGATCCTCTGCTTGGGGAAGCATAGCAACTCCAACACCTTGCTGGCAAAGATACCTTCTGGCTCCTTGCTGGGGGAGAGACCTCAAAAGCCTCACATCTGAAATAACTTAGCACTTCAAGTTTCTGCTGATCAACTGCATACTGATTGTCAGGAGTGAACCACGGTTTCTTCCTGACTTGCCTCAGACCACAGGGTCCATTGAAAGAAATCATCTCAAGAGGATTTTACAGAAGACCGGGCGTTCATACTGCCCCAGGGTCTTCAAACTCTTGGAGAGATTTATTGGATCTCGACGTAATTTCCCCAGATTAACAGTCTTCTGGAGAGGATAACTTCTCATGCTCCGGAGGTGGCCTGCCTCGACATGAGCTTTGAAGTGACTTTGCCCCTGACCGGACTGGTCTTCGAATGAATGCCCCAGAATAACTGACCTTCAGAGAGATTTCTCGACGTGACTGCCCCAGATTGGCTACATATCATCACGACTTACTGGGGAGAGCCCATGGCACTGAGTCTCTTGGTAGCATGCCCCTTGATATGACTGTCTTTTAGAATTTTCAAGCATCTCAACTCGGCAGGATCAAGCTTCTCGACTGACGTTCATTGTGTAAGCGTCATTGATGCTTAGGCACATGTATGCAAGCAGAACAAGTTTATTATGAGAATGATAATTCTAATGCAACAAACATGTTAACCTTGAAGTTTATTGAAAATATGTCACAAAACCTTGTGAACAAGTCGCTAGTTACAACATTTATTTTTGAATGGACAACAATACGCACATGCAATACCAACAAAAATCTTATTAGCACCACTCATGGGAGTCAGGAACGCTATCTCATTGAAGTACGCCTTCAGAATAAACCCTGTTTCAATTAGGACTTTTAAGGGTTGTAACGTGGCCTGGTTCACGGTTTTAGAAAAAAAGATTTATGGCTCAAAATTTGTTTGTACCCACCCATTCTCCTTGATGTTCTCCAGTCCTACGCTCAGTTAACTTGGCACAAGTGCTCATCTTCCTAAAGGATTTTTTTTTGTGAGGATTGATGGTTAAGGAACCCATGAGGTCTTTGAAATGACAGTCACCCCTTTTTGTCTTCAGTGTTTCGGTCACACGACTTGTTCCTTATCGAGGATTTTCTCTTTTGAGCATTTCTTTTTCATTTTTCGCTTCTTTATTTCCCTGATTTTGCTTGGACTGATTCTTTCTGAGTTTTTCGATTTTGAAGTCCAGCGGGATGCCCTAACTTTTGCCTAAGTCACTTGTTTTTAAGTTTCGACTTAGCGAGCTTTCTTTCTTTTTTTCTTTCTCTTTTGATTCTTTTTTTTTTGAACAAATCGTGTGAAACTGGTTGTCTGACTTGTTTGAAAGGGTTGTGACTGCCTCATTCCTTAGTTGATGAGGGATAATCATTGTGGTTTCACGTCCCTTGATCTCTTGATGTGTAAGGGAAGAAAGGTAATGGATCCTCAGATGCACATTCCTTTTGAAATTTAAGCGCTCGATCAAATTAACCGACACCTACCCTGCCCCAGGTTAAATGTGAGGGTTTTTTCGAATGAAAAGAAACTCTTACTTCAAGGCTCAAAGGGGTTAACAAGGGTCTATCTCCCTTATATCTCCGGTGTTTGGGGATTTGAAACAATGCCTGTACATCCTCAACAGGGTTTTATCCAAAAGCATACAACCAAAGATTTTGCGTTTTTACTTTATCATCCTCCCTCCAAGAGTTTAAGCAAGACAATTGGTATTGCAATGTGCAAAAACAACATTTGAATGAATAAGAATGAACTACTTCAAGAAAAAACATATTCATTGCATTAAAACATCATTCAGAACACAAACAAGTTTTTTATGCATACAATGCTTTGACAAGGAATGAAAAACTACAAATGAAAATGCAGTAAAGAAGCTGAAGATCGCCATCGCTGAGGATGCTTGACTCCGTCTGGACGTACTGTTTCTGATGACATACTGGCAGTCTGAGTGCTCACTTGAGAAAGGAGGCTTAAATTGATGTATATATCATCTTCAGTGAATGCAATGACCCTTGAGTCGACCAGATCTTGCACCTTGTGCTTGACACATTGCAATCCTCAATTGAATGACCTGGTGTGTCTGAGTGATACTCACATCTAGCATCCAAATCATAATCAGGAGGTATGAGGTCAGGGACAGGCTTGGCGTCCCTTAGTTCAACCAGAGAACTCTCAAGTAGACGAGCAAGAACATCACTGTGAGGAATAGGGAGTGGATCGAACCTTCTCGCAGGCCTTCATGATCTTTGGTGTCTCTGTTCCTGAGGAGCATAAGGTCGCTGATACTGAACAGGCCGTTGAACAACAGAAGGAACATACACAACACTAATTTCTCCTTCCTTTCTCTTGGAGGACCCAGCATAAGGTTTCTTTGCATCTTCAGCAGCAATTTGAATCTTTCCCATTTTGATGCCATTTTCGACTCTTTCTCCTGCCAATACAAGACCTGAAAATCCAGCTGACAAACATCCAACTAATTTCTCATAATAATGCCCCTGAAGCGTATCCATGAAAATGTCAACGAGCTCTCTTTCCAACACCGGAGGTTGACCTCGGGAAGCCAATTCACGCCACCTCTGGGCGTACTCTTTGAAGTTTTCGTTTTGTCTCTGAGAAAGACCCTGCAATTGTATTCTATTGGGCGCCGTGTCCGTATTGTATTGGTAATGCTTAATGAAAGCTTCTGCCAAATCTCTCCAGCTTTTAATATGCGTTCTCTCCAAGCTCATATACCAGTCTAAAGATGCCCCAACTAGGCTGTCCTGAAAGAAATGCATCAGCAACTTCTCATCATCCGTATAGGCAGACATTTTGCTGGAATATGCCCTGATGTGAAGCTTGGGGCAGGTGGATCCATTGTACTTTTCAAAAACAGGTGCCCTAAACTTCGGAGGAATCTTCACACCTGGGACCAACCCTAAGTCAGACATGTCCATACCCAAAGCATTCTAGCCCTTAAGAGCCTTCAATCTCTCTTCGAGCATACGAAGCCCCTTATCCGTGTCAGTAGGGAAATTCATCTCAGCATCGTAAAATTGTTCTTCCTGATTATCCACCTTCTGATGAGGAATATGAATCCTAGCAGCACTTCCTCTGGATTGACTCACAGAATAGGGTGGAGGAATATCAGTATGTGGAGGATTCACAACTCCTCCCGGAGTATTACCAACAACATTCCCGTTTCCAGCCTCTAGGATAACAACAGCAGCCCTGCGAATAACTTCCCTTAATTCCTCTTGACGTTGAGCCATACCCTGTATCACCTCCATGCACTCAGCCATACGAGTCTGGAATTCTGATAACTCTGCTTGCATCTGATCCATGATTCTCCTCTAATTGCTTCGAGTTGCGTAGTGGTGAGAAGTCAAGTTTACAGTTCTGAAGAAAATACCAAGTCAGAATAAGAATCCCCATCCGAGAATACCTGCTATGCATATGAGTATGAGAATGCAAAATGTCATGTGATGCAAATGCAAAGACACAGGATCAAGGTATCCATAAATTCTAAATAGTTGCTGTGCTGATGACCGAATAAGCTCAAATGTCTGCTCTGAAGAGAATACCGAAATACCAGAATATCCGAATAACCAGAATATCGGAATACCAGGCTGAGAAGCCCACACTGATAAGAAGACCAGAAAACAGGTAGGTAGAAGGTTACGGTTACCGGCAAACCTGTAAACAACCCGTCCCTCTCACATGTGGGTACTAGAAAGGCGAGGATCCTCAATATCACGGGCTCTCAGGTCGAGAAATGATGATACGTTCACCATTTCTGGTTTGGTATCATCATCAATCGAGGAGGCCTCAACTAATTCCCCTCAAAACGAAAGGTCCTCAGCTTCTGGCACTGAGGTCGAGAAGCAATAGTACATTCATCCCTCGGGGTACAGTACTATCGCCAATCGAGGAGTGCCTCCACTGATTCTCTTTCAAAAAGGATATCCTATAGCGAGTTCCCAGCATTGGGTCCTCGGATCGAGAATGTGTAATGGGTTTGCCATTTCTGGTCTGCCATTATCACATCTCGGGAGGATTGCCGCAACTGAGTCCTCGGGAATGGTCACCAGAGTCGACAGCTTTCTAGGCTGATATTTTGAAATGCACAAGACGCGCAAATCAGAACATCTCCCAAGAAAACCTCGTCTGGTTGTGGATTTCGTGTAAACCATACGTACCAAGACGCTACGTAGGCCACACTACTTTCCACTCTAATCCTACATGTACTCTCAAGCCTGTGTAATGGGCTTATCTCTCAAATCACCCATCCCGCCAAACAGAAAAACCAGCACAGTCCAACATAATAATGATATGTAATGCAGTAAATACGGTAAAAAAAGTAATACAGTAATATACAGTAAAGCAGTAAAACGATAAACAACAATACAGTAAAATAGTAAGTACAGCACAACACAGCTCCACAATAAACACCCAATGAAACAAAAACAGACAAGCGCTAGGATTGACTCGCTTAGGGAGAAGGGTCCCCAGCAGAGTCGCCAGCTGTCGCTCCCGGGATTTTCATCCAAGTACAAATGCGAAAGTGGCGCGGAAACAGAGTCGCCAACAATGTGTATTTATCCCCAAGAGAGGGAAAGGAAACACTGCGTAAACCCGAGGGAAGGAAAGAGCATGGTCTCACGACCAAGAGAAATGGGTTCGGGAGTCGGTTACGTGAGGAGAAGGTATTAGCACCTCCATGCGTCCATCGTACTCGATGGGATCCACGCTTGTTGTCTCGATCAAAAAGGGTGTAGGAAACTGGATATCAATTGCTAACTAGAGAACCGGGAACGAAAGACAGAAAGGAGAAGGGAGAGGAGAAAGAAGTGACTCGATAGGACATTATCATTGTCCTAGGCCTACGTATTCCCTCAGTGCAATGGGAAAGTCAGAGTCAACGTAGTTCGACGGACTATGGGGAAATGTTGCTCGTCGAGATATCGCATCTCGTGCCTACGTATCTTCAATCATACGAGAAAGAAGAATCAGAGCAAACGTAGTTCGGATCAACAAGGGTTGCTTTGTTTGTGTATTTTAATAGAAACGGCAGAGTGCGCGTCCCAGCAGTTAGGTGTTGCAGCTCGCTGTATGGAGACTTAGGCGTTACCTGTTTGCGGTAGAACGGACATGATGAGTCCTTAAGGAATAGAATGAAGGGGATGAGAAGAGAATTTGTTTGTTTTTGTATTTTAGAAAGAAGTATTTTGATTATTGGTGTGTATAACGCATATTGCATTTAAGTCTTTCACGTAGGATCGAATGCCTCGCATATCGACCCAAGACGGGACGTATGCTAAACATTCTAAGAAAGTGAGAGAAGACCCCTCACTATCTTATTCTCACATGAAAGGCTCAAATGCAGTATATGTTATGCCTTTATTAAGTGTTTTTGCTTTTGTTTTGAGATGGGAAGAAGAGAGACTCAAAGGTTGAGAAAGGTAAAAGTCTAAATGGGAGACTAACAATCCTATTTGTTATCATGCATGGATGATCCTAAAGGTTAAGTGTGGTTTGAAGAGCACTATCCTAAAAAAAGAGGAGAAGAACATAAGAAGCAACTTACTTCCAAGATGGAAGTTAAGTTGATCTTAAAGAGGGATGAAGAAGATTAAGCAAGCAAAGAAGCATTAAATGCTTATCAAACACAAGTAGAATGAATAAAAGAGGAAGAAGAAGTTGAATGTGGGTGCACACCCACACTTACCATTTGCCCCTGAAAAGTTAGTGTAAACGAGTAATGGAGTAATGAAGGGAAAATGAAGTGCAACTAGTAACAAACAAGTGAAGCACTAAGGTAGAAAGGTCCTATGGGAAAACGCATCGAACAAGCACACACGCTCGAGGAGTATCCATATCACTCGAGTAGCAAACATCCGACTATGGGTTCATGCACCTCATAGTGGCAAAGGAAATGGCCTTGCAACGATATCATGTCATCGAAGCAGGACAAAGCAATAGGGGCACCTAACCATGATATCAAGCAATCAAGGTAGGATGGGGGGAGCTTTAGCCAAGGGGTCATATCAACCGAGGCAAACAAGCTAGATGTGGGAAATAAAGGGGGCCAAACCACGATATCATGTCATCGGGTAGGACAGATGATACAAGAAATAGTAAATGGAACGTGCGAGCACAAAGCATCAGCGTATGTCAACGCGAGCTAGAAGAGGCGTGGGGTTTAGAATGCGAAACCCTATTCCACTTTGACGGACCGGACAGGATCTTGGGTACATTGTTCAAGAGCGTCAACACGTAGTGTGAGCTAATGGACGACTCAAACTAAAAGTGCGGGGACTGACTACTAGACCCTTTTCGCTTGCCTTCTTCGAGGTCTTATCAGGGGGAATGGGAATGGGGCGCCTCTTTTGAGGTCTTTGGCACAAATGTAAACAAACACATACAGAGCCTCTGAAGGAGGACTTCCAAAAAATGCCCGCCAAAAAGAAACGGTCTGGACTCCAGCCTATGTAAGTAGTAAAGTGCTGAATGAGATAAAAGGGAAAAAAATATTACCGCACGGATATAGATCCAAAGCACAAGCAACCAACAGTAAAGAAACCCAGAGGTCTGCTCGAACAAGCTAGCATTCACAGAGAAATCAAATTAGCAACCGCACGTCCAATATAAGCTCAAGTCGTTGGAGTGAAAATAAATCACTCAAAATGTGCAAGTCGGATGCGACCACATAAATGCCCTGCACACAACACCATCCAGACAAAGCAAACAATGCACAGCGTAATAAATGTATGGTAAGTGGAACGGTATCCCACAAATAAAGTGGAACACCAAGTGTGCGACCATCATCGGAATCTCCATGAAAACCTTGCGAGACACTCAACAAACACATTAGAAACCACAAAGAGGTGCAACCGGAAGTTGCACCTATGCGTCACAACTCAAAATTAAGTAGAAAGATGAGCATAAGATTCATGGACATGCATCGAAATGTATGTTTCAAAACGGGGCAGCACCTATGCACTAACATAAACTACATGCGAACTCAAAACGGAATCGAGCAAATTTACATGCAGTGAATGGCAAATGATCAACAAACATAAATACAAGTCAAAACAAGATCAATGCATCAAAATCACACCAAACCGAGTTCAAAAAACCTCAAATCGGAAAAAACGCGTCAAAAATCAACGACTCGGAAATGAACGAAAATCGCATGGTCGCTTGCAAACGTGCCAACGGATTCAAAAATGAACTCAGTTTTGCAAAATTCCGCATGGAAGTGGGACTTTTAGGCCGATTTTGTCGGCTGGCAGTAGCGAAATAGTAGAAAAAAGTTGTCCGAAATCGACTAAAAAGTTCACCAATGGCTCCGGAATCATCAACAAAGTCGAGTTACACTATTCGCATTCGTGAAAACGCGCTACGGTTAGGAAGTTATGATCAAAACACGTTCTTCGACACGCGGCACATGAACAACATCATCAATTAAGCATCAATCTATCCTATTCCGGATTTGCACATTGAAACAAACTAGATTCAAGAGTCAAACCCTTCAATCAATATCAAGTCACAACAATTAGCTCTCTTAAGAATTTTGTCAAACACCTCACATGCACCAATTATTATAAGTCAAATTTAATAAGAATTTCCAATTATGCACCACAACAATTACTAGAATCAATTAATCAAGCATCAATCAACAATCAATTCAAAGATTAATTCATATAATCTCCACAAAATTAATTCAACTTGAAAACTCAATTCAAGAAACAATTCAATAATTATTCATGAATTAAAGTTTAAGAAGCTAACCGAATGAAGAATCGACGAAGAAATTGCGAATCCGGAGGGAGTGAGGCGCGATCGCGGACGGAGGAGAGGAGGAGAGAGGGAGGTCCGGTGCGGTGGTGCTTGACCGGAGGGAGGTGGTGCGCGATTAGGAGAAGGGAGTGGGAAGAGGAAGATCGCAAGCAGAGAGGGAGAGATCGGAGAAATTTCTTGATTTTCCAGATTTTGCTCTTGAGTTTGATATGAACTTGATGAAGATCTTGATGATTCTTCAAGAACAATTGAGAGAATAGTGTTTGATCTTTGAGAGAGGGTTTTTTGAGTGTTTTTGGTGTTTGTGAGTTATGATTGAAGTTATGAGAGAAATTATGGGTCAAAAGAATATATAGTGGAGTCTAAAATGAAGGGTAAAAGGTAGAATTTTGGCTTAAGTGAAAATAACACCGTCTTCAGCAAGAAATTTCGACTCTGAGCCTTCCACAACATCGTTCGCCTCTGAATCACGGTTGCAACGCAAAAAGAACGGATGTCATACGATCAAAATCGAGTGCGATCGATACGTTTAAGCTGCAAGACGTCACTGAATAAGTTGTTTTTTCAGCTTATTTGGTGTCCGCTACTCGAAAACCTGACGAGGTTAACCTCTTCGGAGCATAATCTCGACTTGACTTTGTCAGAAAAGTGTTAGATCTATGAGTCAGTGACCTCATGTTAAAATGTGAGCTCAAACGGACAGACAACGAGGGAGATATGAATTTTCTCGCGAAACAACTCTCAGCCATTTTTCGGATTCAGCACGTCAGTTTTGCAAAATAAACCAAACCGACAATCTTCGGAGTACCGTTCGGACTCGAGCTTGTCTTGGAACTTGAAGATGATAAAATTTGTGAACCAACGCTTCGAGAATGGACGCAATCCGATGAAAATTGACCGAGTTATGAATTTTACAAAATCTGACAGACAGTGCACTGCATCAAAAAACCCCACTGGTAATTCACATTTTCGGGGTCCTTCCGCTCGGACCTAACCCAAACTGAATTAATGGCACGAAGATAACATCTAAACAGAATTTTAGGCACCAGAACGACATCTATCCGACGAACGAGCTGAGAGTTATGAATTTTTTAGTGTCCAAAACTCACTGGTTCATCACTGTTTTTCACTGTATCGACTCTGAAAACTCGCACATTCGGAGATCTTCTTCTAAAAATTAGTTCTCGGCCAAAATACGAAAGTTTGAGAGGATGTCAAGACACAACTTTTGGCACACGTATCTCTCAGAAACGTTGATCCAATCAGAAGTTACGAACTCTTGAATGCCGCTAGCACAGTTAATCGGCGAAACCGAAATTTCAGAAACAATTAATTCTCACCACTTTCCTTGATGAATTAGCCTCCGAGATGAACATAAAAGTTGTGGAGAATGCCGATAAGGTCCTAAATTTTGAATTTCAGACCAAAATGAGTTTCCGGCGAGAGTTACAAATTTTGCAAATTGCACCGTAAAACTGATATTCTGCTTAAACTTTTCTGAATCACCCGAGAACTTTAGCTTCCTTTGAGATTCTTGTGCACGTGACGCATGACGAAATAAACGTCTGTCGCAACCTGTTAAAGCTTAGTGGAAATAATTTGGTCCTGTCACAATGCATGTATGTTCATGTATGTTTATGATACAGTTATGATCTAAATGCAATGCCATGAAACATAAGCTAGATAAAAATCAAGAGGGCAAATTTTGGGGTGTTACACCATTTTATGGAGAACAAGTCAATAATCTTGATAACTTGCTGGGGATAGACAAACTGTCTTGAAGGGGGACTGTCATTTGCCATCCGAATAGAGAACTTGAGAACAAAAACAAGCTGCTTAAATAAAGAGGCAGCCACTTGTTATCTGGGTATACATTCTGAGAAAATGTTGTAACAACACCGCTGGAGAAATATTTGTCTTCAATAGAGGTCTTCAAATAGATTCTTCTTGGGGAGACAATGTGCAAAATAAATGCACGCTCGATCTAGAGTCAAAAGCCTAGAGAGATTTAAGATTGTGATTGTCAGGGACCAATGTTCAATTCAGGGAATAACTGAAAAGAAACGGTCAAACAAGACCCTATCCGTTGAGGGATGAACTCAATTGGGGTTTATCTTTAGCCAGAAAAATGGGAAAAGAAAACTAAAGCAACCATCCTCCACGAGGATCGAACTCAGCCGGGAATTAAAAAGTATGTGCTCTTTTTGCCTAGGGCTGACGACTCTACTTGGAGGGAGAAGACAAACCCAGTCACTTGGGGATAAACGCAGCCAAAGTGGACGAATAAACAAACAAACACAAAAATGTAAAATGAACAAATGCCATGTGTCTATATGAATGAATGTATGTTATGCATATGCTGACAAAACAGTCAGAGAGAAGTAAACCGGAGATGAAATAAACATCTCGACACGGATACTCATCCAATATCTACAAGATAGAAGCATCATTGGGGATGAATGGAAAACCACATATGGGACCACAATCCTGTTTCAGGGCTTCAAACTTCTCTGGGGAAAAGAGAGCACTTCACTTGGGATGAACATCATGACTTCACTTAGGGGATTGCCAAGACGAATCTGGTTACTCTGTTGGGGATGAGAAAGATCCACTGGGTAAAGAATCAAACTCATGATTGGAGAGACTTCATAGGGGATAAAATAAATATCCATTGCGAATTAAAGTAGTCTGAAAGGAAGTTGTAATTGGAGATGTCAGAGCTAAGGCATCACGGATGATAAAATAAATATCCATTTCATTGGGGAAGCTTGGATCAACACAGCAACTGAAGATGTCAGAGTTGAAAACTTCATGGGGATGAAATAAACATCCAATTTGCTGGGGAAGATTGAAGTTGCTAGATTCATTGGGGAGGGTTGAAGTCGGGGAAATTCACTGGGAATTCTTAGGTCACCAACTGGGGAAATCTTGCATCAAACATGCCATAACAGCTTGAAGTAGAGATTCACCAGGGAATTATCATGACCACCTGAAGTAGAAACTTACTGGGGACATGGATGAAGAATGTTGTGAGAACAATGTAGTTCTGCATTGATGAACTATGTGGTGGTCGCCGTTTCGAACAACCGTTGTTATGAATGGATGAAGATAATCTTTGATTCTCACATGTCCAAGATCACATGGTTTATGAGAAGAAGTTATCTCAAGAGGATTTTACAGAAAACTTGGCATCTAAAATGTTTCAATGTCTTCCAACTCTTGGAGAGATTTGTAGAATCTCGACGTAATTGCCCCAGATTAACGGTATTCTACACACTAAGTCTTCAAATTTGCCCCTAGGGGTGGTCAGATTGTGAAAGCAACAACTGGGAAGCAAATTGCCCTTGTTCAGCAATGTCTTCAAGCAACATGCCCTGTTCAGCAATGTCTTTAGACAACATGCCCCTGGATATGATCATCCTTTTGAAATAATTTGCCATTTACCATCAGAGTTTCAAGTCTTAAATGATTAAGCTCATCATTGTTGTTCGTATGCAAGCTTCTATGATATCAAGCAATGTTAGCAAGCAGAAAAATGTTACTACTGAAACTGCTAATGCAACACACATGTTTGTCTTGAAGTCTTTATCGCAATAACTTGTGACCAAATCACTAGTTAGGATATGAAATTGATTTATTTTATAAAGCCAACACAAATTTGAGCATAACTCATAGGATTCAGGAAACGTTATCTCATCGAGTACGCTTTCAAAATAAACCCTACTTCAATTAGGTCTTTTGAGGGTTGTATCGTGGCTTAGTTCACGGTTTAAGAAACAAAAGGTTAAAGGCTCAAATTTTATTTGTACCCACCCCTTCTTCGTCATGTTCTCCAATCCTACATTTAGCTAACTGACGCGAGCACTCATCTCTTAAGAGGATTTTGATATAGTTGAGAAACCAACCGAGGTTTTGGATATAGCAGTCACTCACCTATTTGCTTTTTGTGTTTGATCACACGACTCTGTTCTTTATTGAGGATTTTTCTTTGTGATCCTTTGTTTTCGTTTTTCGCGTTTCATTCCCTAACTTTTGCCTGGATTGAGTCTTTTTTATTTGACTTTGGAGTCCAGTGGGATGCCTTAATTTTGCCTAAGTCTCCTTCATAGGTTTTGACTTAGCGGGCTTTTTCTTTTTTCATTTTTGTGATTTTTTATTTTTGATTTATGAACAAATCATGTGACTCTAGGTCATTTTTGGCCTATTGAAAGGATTGTGACTGCCTCACTCTTTGGCTAGTCGAGGGATAATCATTGTGAATTTGACTTCTAGCCTCCTAATGTGTGAGATAAAGTGGATTCTCGGATGTTCACTCCTCCTTTTTTGGAAGTTTAGGCACTCGATCAGCTTAACTGAAAACTACCCTGCCCAAGGTTAAAATTGAGGGTTTTTTATTTGAAAAAAAAACTTCTACTTCAAGGCTCAAAGGGGTTAACGAGGGTCTATCTCCCTTATATCTTCGGTGTCTGGGGATTTGAAACATGTCTTACATCATCAACAGGGTTTTACATAATAGCGTATAAACAAGAGATCTTGCGTTTTTGCTTTCGTCATCCTCCCTCCAATTCTCTACCAAAGCAAGAGATTGGGTAAAGTTGGCATTATAGAACACGAAAAAAACATTTTATGAGTGAATACAAATGGATTTCTTCAAGACAAACATATTCGTTACATTAATCATTCAAAATAACAAGTTCTTACAACGCCAAAATAAATGCATTAATGTACGCAGAAAATTACATATGAAAAACAACAAATAAGCTTAAAATCTGACAAGACATAGCCTAATGATCAAATCAGTCCACCATGTGCAAAGAGGGGACTGCTTCTTGTTCAAGCAAGAAATTGATCTGAACCTGGGGTTTGCACCTTTTTGAAAGACAAGATCCCCTTTTGAATCATCTCCTTCACTTTCTCCTTGAAAACATAGCATTCTTCGATATCGTGGCCGGGTGCCCCTTGATGAAAGGCACAGAAGGCATCAGCTGTGAAGTAGCTCCTGTGGGCCATTGGGATAACTGGCGGAGTTTCATTCTTGATCAAACCATTTTGCAAAAGGATAGGGAACAGCTCGGCCTAGCGCACAGGGATGCCCCTAGATTCACTGCTTTGCTCAGCTAGCCGGTTGGAGAAGGAAGAAAAACCATCTTGGCGTTGGTGTTGAACCCTAATTTTTACCCCCTAAGATTTCGCACATTTCATTTGCATTTCATACTACAAACAAGATCACAATCTGTGTTTCTCCCAGGTATTTGTGTATTTTCTCACTTGCTTTATTATTTGTTTATGTTTATCTAACCTCTAACCAAAATACCAAAAATATTTTGCAATTTGCTTATTTTTTCTTCTCTGTGCTTCCAGGGTTTTGCAGGTTTGTCAAAGACAATGGGATGATTTCAGGTCACATGTGGTTGTTCATGATATAATTCAGATGGAAGTTTGACTTGATTTTGGTCAAACCATCAAGAGATTGGTTCAAGTGCAAGTTATCTGTTTCAGTGGGCTATTTCTCAAGCAGTGACTGTGAAGTTGTTGTGTGGTGATGTCCATCAAGTTCATATGAGTTCACCAGTCCATATTGGGTTCATCTGTGGATTTTTTTTCCTAGAGATTGATTCAATCAAATTCATAGTGACTCAAGATTCATTTTGATCAGAGATTAAGAGGATGACAGATTTAAGTGGCCGTTGTTTCAGTTGTGGATTGCTCAGTGGTAGTTGTGCTTCATTCACTTTATCAGAGAATTATGGAAAGTTTCAGATGATTCATTTGACCGTTTCTTAAGTTGCAAGGCATTCAGTGGTTCAGGACTGGTTTCATCGGTTTCATTCATTTTTATCAGAGGCTTGTGAGAGGATCAAGTGGGCTTTGTACCAAAAAATAAGATTTCTTATCCACTATCATTTCCATTTTTTCTAAACCAATTATCCATTTATGTCCAAATCCATAACTCAATCCACATTCTAAACACCCATTTTCAATATCATTCATTATTATTTTTTATTATTACAAGCATATTTCAAAAATTCAAAAAGTCCACATTTACCATTGCCTTTGCAATTACCAAAAATTACAGCCATTTCTAAGCCTAACAACACGGCCCCACCTTCAGCTAATATTCAAAGAAAAGCAACAAATTCCAAGTTGCTACTAGCACAATTCTATACAAGAAATTCCCAACCATCAAGCCAACGTTCCAAAAAAATTCACAAACCGCTGATACTACAAGCTACTTTAGCCACACATGCTGCTATGCCAATTCCAAGCCAGCTGCTACTACTTTTCACTAGCCACTATTACAAGCCACTAAACTTCTTCAATCAAAATGCCACGTGAATCCTTTCCAAGTTACAAATAAAGCCACTGCCAGCCGTACCTCAAGCCTCACGAATTGCTATTGCATCCAAGCCATACAACAAGCTTCATATAAGCCCTACACAAGCCATGACTTTCCAAGCTGAAAGTACATGAAAACAAGCTACTACAAGTCAAGCTGCAACTACGTCACACCAAAAATGGCGTGAGCTACAAAACGCGACCTGCAAGAGAACCAAAACGCAGTGTAAATCAATCCAAAACGATATTACGTCACAACCATCTACAAAAGCCAAAACGCAGCAGTTGAAAAAGCTAAAATAACTCAGAAATAAGTCACACACCACACGTTGAATTGAAATGCATCTGTAGCTTCAAAAACGGTAATTTGAAATTCATTCTTCAATTCTATAAATTGAGTACCACCCTCCACATTTCATTCAAGCTTTGAAGAGCCAAAACCACCCTGCCAAATTCATTACCCAAAGCTTCATAAACCTTCAATCATCTTTCATCCCTTTCATCTTCAGAGCTCCGACAGAAACCTGCAAAAAAATTCACAAAAAAAAGCCAATCCAAATTCAACGAGTCAAACTTCGATAACTCAAATTCTGAATAACGAATTCTTCGATCTTCATTACCGAACCTCGCATAACAACAACACAGTGCTTCAAATTCATCAACAACATTTCGCATCTCGCAACGACATTTCGCATCTCACAATTCAAACAACAACATCAACAACTTGCGAATCAAAGAAAGAAGAGAAGGAGAAGTACTCGTTGGATTGCTCACCGAATTCGAAGGTAATTAGAAGATTTCGTCAGAACATTTGCGACTTGATTGCGAGATTATGTTTGGATGAACTTTGGAATTGAAACCGTATCTTGAATCTCCTTCCCGTTTCGATCACAACCGTGCTTACCTCGCTTCCCGCTGCTGACAATTTCGCATCTCCATGGTCCATGAACAGTGGCCGTGCTCCTTTCTCACGAAGAAGATGATATACTCATTTTCTGATTCTTTCTTTTTCTTTTTTTTATCATTTGTTTTTATATTTATTTTTTTTATTTCTATTTTTTTTTAAAGTTATTGGGCATGTCCGTGTGAATTACTACACCATCACCATTACATTTCTAATCCACCTTCCTTTTTTTAATGATTTTTTTATAACCTTTTTTAATTCTTTTCTTTTTTTTTCTTTTCTAATTTCTTCTTAATTTTTTTTGTTTCTCTTCATTTTAGAATTAGATTTACTATTGTTTTTTATTTTTGTTCTTTCTAAAAATTTCTTGAAAAAATCATTTAAAAAATATTTTAATTCTTTCTTCTTTTCAGTTGATTCCTTTTTCTATTTTGACTTTGTTGTTGGTTATGTGGATCATAACTTGTTAGATCCACTTTTCTTCATCTCTTTTCTTTTGATCAATGAAAGTCTTATGGATCTTAGAATTTCTTTGTTGAATTCTTGATCAAGACTAGATCGCTACCTATTTTCTTTTCGTGCGGTATTGCTTTCGGATGATGATTTATATATCGTTCATCTAGCATGCATTAGCACAAAGAACTATTGACCGGCCTCATTATAGGGTAATTACTCCGTAAATTACTCGGCGATTGCTTAACATAGCGCAACATATGCCTCGTATCGGAAAACGATCAAAGATTATTGATTATTTGTCTTTTGGTTCAACACTTATGAGACTTGTTGTTAGGAGACTTTGGTCTTATCAATCCTCTAATGAGTTCTCATTAACCTTGACCTAAGTGCAATTATTTAATTACTATTGATCATTTACTCTAACAACTGATCACTAACTTACTAACAATACTAATGTACTAATCTCTTTTACGATTCTTTCTCGCTCCCTATCTCTCTTTTACTTTTATGCTCCATTATTATCATTATCATATCATGTTTATGCTTTCGTAATTTTTCCTTTGTCCGTTGGACACATGTTTATGCTTCCGCAATTTTTCCTTTGTCCGTTGGACACATGTTTATGCTTATGCCTTTTTCTCTTTGTCCACTTGGACCAAAATCATTAATAAAGGCCAAAACCTCTAAAAAACTTGTGTTTCTAATCTTGGACTATGGTTACTATCCTTTGCAATGGACATGGAGTTTTGCACCTAGACCTTGGACTTCAATGTTATTCTTGGATCCTTGGACTTAGAACTAGGACCTTCTCCATTTGCTTTGGAATTGTGGTTCGAAGACTATGGAGCTTGCTTGTGTGGTTAGGTTATTCTTATCCTTAGCTTTTACTTTATGCTTTAGGATAGTCACTTCTTCTCCTCCCCATTCTTCAATTTTCAAAACTCTCTCTCTTTTTCAAAACTTTCTTGATTTCAAACTATCACCTTTTTCACAATCAAACCTTGGCTTTGTCAAGTGATTTTACTCTTTTCTTTTCATTTCTTAACAAATGCTAAACTACATAAGCATATTGACACTTTTTTCCAAAAGACTTAAAAAAAACATCAAACTCATCCAAACTCCTTTTGTGCCCTTGTGCATTTTTCCTTTAACTTTTTTTCATAAGTTTAGACATGATTCATTTCTTTAAGCAGAATTATTCACTTGGAAATGACGACTGTGAGAGCAAGAGTTGTCTCTACAAGTCGATCTATGTTTTGATGATAACAATACGTATTTGTGAAAGAACCATTTTATGGTCTAACGTGTGTTGTGTGCAGATCATAATTATAGAATATATCAGATCCAACAAGCACCAGTCAGATGAGCGAAATTGATAATATGCGAAGTTACTATGTGTGACACAAGTCACAAGGAACAAGAACGCTTCTGTATCTGATCGTGATCAGTCAGATCCAAGGATGCCGATATTGCTGATGCAATGCTCTTGTGCATGATCTTTGAAAGTGGTCGAGATTCTGAAGATTGCGAAGCTTCTGAAGAAGAGAACCGAAGTGCTGAAGACTCTTATGACTTGAAGTTCTGAAGGCGGAAGGCTCTGAAGACCAAGTGCAGAAAGACTCTGAAGACTTATGTGTTCTGAAGATCAAGTATTGAAGACTCTGAAGACAGATTCCTAATGGACAAGTTCTGAAGTTTTGGAAAGCTTGAAGAAGTAAAGGATAACGTGCTTAAAGACAAGTGCTGAGGTTCTGAAGACTGATTCCTAATGGACTTCTTCAATTGACTGAAGACTTGACGTATCAGATATCCTGATTAAGAAGACTCTACTCATGCTTCATCAATTAACCATCAGAAGCCTCTGAAGTTCAGAAGTCAAATGTTACCGTTGTGAATAACTGTACACGGCACCCAAGAAAGATCTATCACTTCTCCCATAGCAAAAAGGAGATGTGTCAGTAAAGCGAGTTATTACACAACATCTCTTTTTTTCAACGGCCAACAATATTTCAAATGACTATATTTCAATCGGGTTATTTAAAGGAAAAAGTATTCACTTCTAATTGATGATACAGTCCACAGATCGATTCAGCCATGAATGGGAATTGATCAAGTCATTGTGTGAAGATAGCAACAACGATGAGTTCTCGTTGTAACACTTAGAATATCCAAAGCTATCACCATTTGCACATGGCCATTATTGTTGAAGCTCAAAGATCATCATTCAACACAACAACAATGAATTGGTATAGAAGCTGTTGATGAAGAAGACAACATTGCAAATCAGTCAAGTCATCAACCACCTTCTCGTCAGCGCTACATTAAAGATCTGAAGCAAGGAGTTGTTGCTCAAAGCTTGCTCACCCCGAAGACGAAGAAGAAGAAGATCTACAAGATGTCAACAACTGTCAAATCATTATACATCTCTGTAGTTTTTTAGAATAGCAAGGAGCTGTTGCTCACATCTTGCTTGAACACTTGTGTGTTCTTTTGTACTTAAACTTAGGAGTAATCTGCTTGTTAAGAAGCATCTTTGTAATCTCCTGTATAACTAATTCTTGGTGAATTAGGATTCCTTGAGTGGTCAGTGTGACCAGAGACTTGAGAAGACAATGGCGAGATGTCATTGTGGTAAAGCCTGAAATAGGGTCAATGATAGTCATATTTCAAAGAGGATCATATGTTGATCAGACTCTTGTGGGATCCCTGATGGAACTCATTGTGAAACCTCCAATGAACGTTATCCTGAGTGGATCCCTGAACGGTTCATTAAGAGAGATGCCTCAAGGGATCATGTGATGATTTGGGTACTTGAGATGACAATGGCGTAAGTCATTGTGGGTTAGTCACAGTGCGGTTGTGCAGGTTGTTAGTCACCGGCTGTTACCCGTGCACATGTAATCGAGATTGATTATAGTGGATTAAGACCTTGTGTTCAAGGTGAAATCACCTGAGGAGGGTGGACTGGATTAGCCTTTGTGGTGAACCAGGATATATCGTGTGTTCTTTACTCTTATGCTTAATGTCGTTGTTTATCTTTCTATATAGAGTATCAGAACCTTACACAAGCAAGTCAGAACCTTGCAGCTTAACTCTGATAAGCTTTCGCACTGCAATTTCTGAGAAATAGATATTATGTTCAGACTCTTGTTAGTTCTGAAGCCTCATGCTTAGCAAGTCTGAATGTAACTTCGCCAGTCAGAGTCTCTCAATGAACTCTGATGTAATCCTAAGTGATTCAACGACAAGAAACGGAAAGTAGTCAAAAAAGCAAATACACAATTCAAACCCCCCTTTCTTGTGTCTTTCTCGCACCTTTAATTGGTATCAGAGCTCCGGTTCTGTTATTGATGGATATCAAACACTTAACAGTGTCAGAAAAAGATCCAGATGAGGCGCGTAGAAATACTCTGGGTAAGATTGAAATCCATTTACAATTTCTGTAACAGTTCAGAAGTTGACTATGTACAAAATTGTAATCAATCTGACTACTCGAGAAAATCACTGATTCTGGAAGCTTTGCTGATCAACAAAATATTTTCTCACCTAAAGCCTTGTTGAAGATTGAAGAATCAGCTGATTAGATGGACTCATCAGATAAGGAGTAGTATCTGCTGAATGCTTATCTTGGAAGATATGTGTAGAGGAACCACGTATTTGCTCAAGGTTGAATTATCAGAAGACAAGAAGTCCGGGCTGCTGAAGAATAACTCTTTATGAGCTCCTGAGATCTTTTCAAGAAACAGACTAGGTCCACCCTTGACTTTCTCGGTTAAAGCTCATTCAGAATCTCTTCATGTAAAGAAGAAAAATTGTTGGTCTATGAATTTGAATTTCAAGAAAAGTTTGTTGAAGTCAGGAAGCTGAAGAATTCAAAACTCTTAGAACTGATTCAACATCTGAATCCTGGAATGATCAGAAGTTAATGAACTCAATGAAGAACTGAACATTGTTTTCTTGAAAGCTAAACAAGGAACTAAAAGAATATTCGGGAAGAAGATTTTCATGGATTCATCAAGCACTTAATCAAGATTGATCACTTAGAGTCTTGATCAAATCAGTGTAACCAAATTCTGATGACTTGAGACTATCTTAGTCGGATCAAACATTACTGATCAGATCTCTGTCTGATAAAATTTTCAGAACATTCTTGGTTCAGAATTCAGTAAATGTTCACACTCCTCAGAAACCAGAATGTAAGAAAATTTTGAAGAATCTACGAACCTACAGCAGCTCACTCAGAAGCAAGGAGAATCTAAAAAATAATAATATTATCTCAGAATGGAAAGCTCTCAGATAAGTCTGTAAAGAATCTCTGGATCACTAAGGTATGGTCTCGCTTATTAATGTTTATTTTTTGTGTAAAAAAGAAATTTAAAATATAGTGAGATTATCAAGTATTTATGATTTCCAAGACAATCATAATTACGCGTGTGTCAGCTACCTTTCCACTAACCATAGGTATACGGCAACTTAAGTCTATCATATGTCCTATCAACTGATCGTCGCCACTATTCATACGTGCCTAGGAAATGATGACCACGCACGTTCCAAGCTTAATAAATAGCTATCACTCCTTAGTTCTTCTCACAACACTACTCCCCATCTAGAAAAAATCTCTATCCAGAAGCTTAGAACCTTCTTCCTCAACTAACCTGCTCAAAATGTCTTCACACAATATCAGAGGATAAACTACTGACCTCGAACTCTTAAAGGAATACACTCTAAACGTGAACCATCTACCTCTTCTCCACAAACTAAGTGTTTTCTCTGGAATTAAATTTCAGAACTGGGAAAACTATTTCTCCATGCTTGATGGACCTATCTTCCCTGCACTCGTAATTGAGTTCTGGGCAAATGCTCGGTCCCTAGAGTATGATGTTGGCAAGAATGTTATACTATCAGTGGTTGTTGGTTGTCAGGTCATGATCAACCCTACCATCATTGCAAAAGCCATTGATTGTATTGGGGATGGTTTGACTGTGGAGGATAATATTAACAATGGTTGTCTTGACAAACATTTGCATGTGATCTTTGAGACTAAGGGTCATCCCTCTCTACCTTGTACCCTCAATCCTGTAGCCAAAGACTGGTACAAGCTAATGGTAACTAATCTAAGACCAAGAGAAAGAGGTGGAGGATGGCTTTCTAAAAAAGGAAGATTGTTTATTTTCTTCCTAGTTTGTAGAGTCAAAATAAACCTGCCCCAAACCATGTATAATCATCTGAAGGAAGAAATCCTTTTGTCTAGGAAAGACACAGTTTATCAAGTTCCCTATTGCAGGGTTATCTCCCACATTCTTGATCTTCAAGGAGTTGTTGGCCATTGCAGAAGAAATGGAATGACTGAGAAGATCCTTCCTGAGTTTTGTCAACCTATGACGTTCTTAGTTTAAGATAGGAAGTTAGTCATTTTTGTTAATTAAAAGTTATACTTGACTAAACTTATGTAAAATCTTGATATTTATATTTCTTAAGTATGTTCTATGTGTTTTTGATTGAATGGTTCTTATGATCACGATTATCTAATTAATAATAAAACGATGAGTGCTGCTTAAAATTCACACGAAAAGGCTTAGGAGTGTCTAGAGACCATAAATCCCCATAGGTCATGATTAAGTAACGGTTCCATTACCACTTATTAAGATTGTGTCACGATTCTTGATTAAAGAAATTAATCATTAACCTACCTTCCCACGTTGCTTAGTGTGTCTAGGAAAATCAACCGTTGAGGTTTCAAATTCTCCACAGAGTTTACTTCACTCCTTCACCTATAAAAGCATCAAACCCTAAGACAGCAACACAACTCTTACTTACCTGAATCTTCAGCCTAATCACTCTCAATTTTCCTTATCACTCTCTAAAAATGGCCTTCGTCTCACAAAATGCTTCAATTTCCACAACCACACAAATTCCAGTTGACAGTCTCATAGTCTTGTCTGAAACTGTTGTAAACTTCAACAATCTAAAGTCAAATGGATGTGATATGACTCCCTCAATGGAAGCTCAAGGATGGAGTAACTACTTTAAGAGGTTGGAAGGACCAACCTATGGATGCTTGGTTAAAGAGTTATGGATTCATGCTAATGCAGGCTCGACTCTCATTAGTTCTTCGGTCTTTGGAAGAAGAGTCTACATATCTGAAAAGACTATTACAGATCTCTTGGAGCATGAGGATAATGGATTCAGAATTACCAAGGACCTACTTAGTAAGGAGAGAGAAGCCAAAGTCATAGCCCTTATTTCAAAGAAGGAATAGCAGTTGAGAACCAAGTTTTCTTAAACCTGAAAGAACCATTACAAGTTTGGTTCAGAATCTTGCAGGGAAGCATTTTTCATTATCTTCCTACAAATCATCTCAATGAAACTCAGAAGTGTGTCTTGTTCCTCCTCCTTAAAGGAATTAAGATCAATCTTCCTTTCGTTCTCGTCAAACTTTTTAAGGAACCCATAAGAAACTCCAGAAGTGGTTCTAATTCGGAGATCAAACTTATTCCGTACGGAAGACTCATCTCTGACATTTTAGTTGAATATGGAGTAGTTGATGAAATTCTAATCGATGAAGGTGAATCAAGAAAGCTGCTTAAAAGCGCTGGGAAGATTCTCAAGTTTGAGGATCTTATGGAAGAAGACATCACTCTGGACAATACATTCTTTAGGGACTTAACTCTGACTCCCAGGATTCCAGTTAAAGGTTTCCCAAAATTCGCTACTTACAATCAGGCAGAAGTCAGAAACTATCTGAGTAGATTTAAGGATGAAGATATCAGTGTTTGGATCAACATGAAGAATATTACTGATGTACTTCAAGAACTCACAAATTGGAAAGAAGGAAGTAAGAAGCAGAAAATGGTTGATGATGAGGAACCCTCATCTAAGAGATCAAAAACCGTGAATGATGCATTAAAATCCTTTAAGGACAATGCAATCACAAAAATCCAAAGCTTAGTAGAAGCTTCCAGTTCCTGTGTGGACTCCATGGAAATAAGAAATATATGGACTGAGTTCCATGAATGGATCTCAGTAGAAATTGTGAAGAGCAAGAAGTTGGCAATTACTCAAGTAGAAGAGAGGTTGTATGTCTCAAGAAATGATGATTCTGAAAACCTTCTCTCATCTTCTTCACCATCCTTATGCTCGCTCCAGTCTAACTCATAATGACCCATGAAAACTCAGTTTTATTAGGTCTACAATTAGGAATATGTGTTTGAATTATCTATAGTTTGGTTATCTTGAACTTTTCAAGATTAAAGCTCAACCTATGCTCTGCATTTTAAAACTATTTTATGCTGATGCTTCTATCTGATTGTTCATAAATGAAATGCTGTAATTGATCTTTAATTAGTAATAAGTTGATTCCATCTAAAAATCTTTCAAATGAATTTATTATGGTTAAAGATGGTTATCACTAAATGACTTGGATTGCTCTTAACTGCTCAAATGCTGGCTCTATGGTTCTATGTTGTTTAACATATCCAGTATATATATGATGATGTTAATATACTTAAATGCTTAAATGCTCAAATGAGGAGGAAATATATGATGTTCACTGGAAAAAGGAATTATATGCTTAAATGCCCTTATGCTCTAGCACTTTTTGATGATGTCAAAAAGGGGGAGAAATATAATGATTTTGATTGAGAAGAGGAAATACGTTGCTACTAACGGTTATTGTCTGATGTTATTCGAGGAACTCTAAACAAGTTCACTAGGCATTCTAAAGAACAGGAACAGGTTAAGAATGAAGAACTCCGATCATATAATAGAAGCTGTCTAAGAATCAGAAGAAGAAAGAAAACTCTGAAAGAAGTCAAGACAAAGTACACATTCTCAAGATGCTTACTCAGAGGAACTGTGCAAATCAGAAGTCAAGAGCTGCCTGAAGATCTGGATTGAAGATCCAAGAAAGAAGTCATTATGATGTTTACTAGAAACAAATTTAAATGAAAACAATTTGGTATCAGACTAAATCAACAATTGGAAATCAGATCAAGTACACAAAGATTAGTATCAGACTCATCAATCAGAGCAAAGCTGTGGATTATTGTCAAAATACCTTCATTGGTATCAATTTCAGCACACTAATGAAATACCTCTCAAGTGTATGAGAAGAAGTAATTCACTTGGTATCAGACTCAACATACTCTGGTATAAGACTCAGCACATCACGTGGTATCTGACCAAAATCAAATCATGAGTACCAAATTTAGAATCAAGCGTTGATTGATCACTATAATTAAACTTTCAATTGGTACGTGATCAAAAATCAAGCCTTGATTCTAGAATCCAGAATGCAAGTTAATCTTGAAGAATCCAAGAACCCACAGCAGTTCACTCAGAAAGATTCCAGATTACTCAGAAAGAAAGATCAGAGTCAAAATGGAATGCAGTCAGATAAGTATGTAAAGATCTCAGGTATCATCCTTCCTTCATTTATGACTTATTTTCGTGATAACAACTAGAATCACTTTATCAATTTTTTTTTGTTATGCTGTGTTAATTTTTGTGAGAAGTAATTAGAAACTTTTTTAAGAATTTTTTTTTTGTCTACCTATGCCTTCTGAAATAGTTAAAATAGTCACATATGTAAAATTCTCCTCATCATATCTGCTTGACCACATCCTATAACCCATAAGTACACTCCAACTAGTGCTCATATTTCAGACCTAACTCTCTCTCTCTCTCTCTCTCTCTCTCTCTCTCTCTCATAAAGTCACTCCACCCAACCTAGTTAGTCTAAGAAACCAGGATGTTCAATTAAATTGAATGACACTCTTTAGATTCTTTAATCTGTCCAAATTTCTAGCTAAGAAAATCTCAGCCATCCAAATTTCCTTGATATGCGCATTTTGAGTGACATCTGCTCAGCTATGAAATGGGGAAACCTGATACCATAACCAAAATAGCTCATTACCTAGGTAATAGCATCTAAACCAGGCATGGTCATATTCTGACAGGTCGGGATTCTCTTTTAATATTGAAAATAGTGAAAAATCCTTTTTGCTTGCATTCTGGGCTATGCGCTGATTAATAAATAAAAACCTTGAAACTAAAAAGCGTGTCCTTTTTGTCTTCGCTTAGAATTACTGACTTCATAATGCAGTTACTACATCCACCTAACTCTCGCTAAGAATAAATGCATGTATATCTCTTCGATCTTCTCTAGAACAACAGACTGCTTATCTGTCTTCGTCTAAGATTTCCAGTCTTCCTAAGTTATTCATAGTTATTGACCCATTCAGTTCAAACTCCTCCATCCATCTATTTAAAGTCATTCCAAAAAGTATTCTCCACTATCTCGTATTCCCAACCTTCCTTTCACCCTAAACGCAATCTAAAATGACTCCAAGAACCTTTTATGGCAATGATGATCTCCTTGAAATCATCATTGAAAAATGACCAAATCCAATAGATACTGATCATGATTTTCATCTTGGTATTCACTTTCAAAATTGGAATGGATACCTACATATGCTAAGAGGCTCAATTTATCCTAACCTTTTAAAATCCTTTTGGATCAATGCCTCTGTCATCAGTAATGGTCTAACCATCTCCTCTGACATTTATGGTCTCCCAGTCACCATCAATGCCACAAAAATCTCTGAAGCCATTGACTGTCCACTAGGAGGTGTCACTCCCAACCATGCATCCATTATATGCACCTCCGATGCTGAAATGCACTATATGTTTGATGAAGGATCTGCCTTTGAACCTACGAAACCTGAAAATCTTTTGCTTATTGCAAGAGGTTGGTTTAAGTTCATCTTGACAAACATTAAACCTCGCAATACAAACAAGGACTTTCTGTATCATGATGATAAGCTCCTCATCATGTGTCTTCTTAAGCCAATTCCTATAGACCTTTCCCAAGTAATCTTTGACCATCTTAAAGAGTCAATAGTCATGTCAAGAACCATGAACCAATAATTCATTCCTTATGGAAGAGTCCTATCAGAAGTACTCTTCAGAGCAGGAATCATGCAAAAGATCTGCAGAGTTCGATGTGGTCCAGATATTGCTCTGGATAAGAAGTTTTGTGAAACCTTCGACAATAGTTGGTTCTCATAAAATTAGAAGATTACCTGTCTCAATTAGGCTAAGTTATTAGTGTGTAATGGTTTATTAAGTTCACATGCTCATATTGTGTAATTTCTAATTAAGTTAATGAAGTATGTGTTATTTTCAAAGCCTTTATGCCTACACCTATGTATGTGCACTTATTAGACATATAAGATAAATATTCACTAAAGAAGAAAACGTGTCCCTGTGATACTAATCTCACATATGCATTTTTCTTGCGAATCCTTGACTCCTGACAAGAATTAAATAGAGGAGTCTATGCGTGATCTCTTGGTCTTTCCAAGAATGATAAACTGTTGGACATAGTGCCAGTATTAATCCCTTAACCTAGTCTTATCTAGCTTAAAATATCTAGGAAATGACTAACCTGACGGTTGGAGTCACAAGCATTTATTTGACTCTCTCTATTCGCTGCCTACTTAAGGCACCTTGTTCACTCTTCTATCCATCATTCCAAACCATCTCAGTCAGTGTCTCTCTCTAGTATTCCCTCTAGAATGTACACCTCTCATCCAACACCTACTAAGTGTGAAATTTCTGAGATAAGAGTCCTGAATGAATTCTCTATACACCGTAGTTCTCTCAAAGAACTCGGCTTTATAAGAACATCTTCTGAATTACAATGTCAGAATTGGGAAGGTTACCTTGACATGCTACCGGGTATCATTTACACAGATTGTGTTAAAGAGTTCTGGGCAAATGCTAATGTGTTTTCAAATATGCATAACCAACACATCATTCAATCAACCATCTCCGGTATCCATATGTTGATTAATCCATCCATCATTGCTCAAGCAATCAAGTGTAACGAAAGTGGTGACACCCTTGAAGATTACAAGGAAAGAACCATCTTTAATGATCTCATTTGCCAAATTCACAATGGAAATGGTGCCTCCAACTGTGTCTCCACTCTCAAACCATCAGCCAAAGTCTGGTACAGAATAATGGAAACAAACCTTCGACCTAGAGAAGTAGGAGAACAAGTACTAACCCATTTAGATAGACTATTCATCTTCTTCCTAATCTACAGAAGGAAAATAAACCTTCCACTAACTATGTTCAATCACTTGAAAGAACAAATTCTTCTGTCTAAAGACAAACCCTCTCTCCACATTCCGTATGGAAGAGTCATATCTCGAGTGCTAGAAATTCAAGATGTGATTACCAGGCTAAACCACTTAGGAGCAACCACTGAGTGTTCACCCATAGATCTTACAGATCTATCTGGAAGTTCCTAAGAGGAGATAAAATTAGGTTATAAGTTTTCTGCCCTACTATGCTATTTCTTGCTCTATGTATTTTCGTTAAGATTATTAAATGAAATATCTTTTTGGAGTCTAAAAAATACAAAGATCCTTTACCATAAGATTCTACTCTAAGAACTACATGAAAACCTTAATCATATCCAAAATGTTCACACTACTTGAAATGATTGCTTGTTATTAAATTGCAAAATGATACAAGACTGTCAATAACGCATTAACATTCTTTAAGGATAATGCCATCACAAAAATCCAAAACTTAGTGGATACTTCTAATTCCTGTGTGGACCCCATCGAAATAAGAAATATCTGGACTGAGTTCCATGAATGGATCTCAGAGGAAATTGTGGAGAGCAAGAGGCTGGCAATTACTCAAGCAGAAGAAAAGCTACATACCTCAAGAACTAATGATTCTGAAAGCCTACTCTCATCTTCCTCATCATCATTAGGCTCCTTTTAGTCCAATCCTTAGGAACCTATCCTCATTAGGTCTATGTTTTGATTACCGTGAACCTTTTAGGATTAAGCTTAACCCATGCTTCATATTAAAACTATTTTGTGGTTCTAAGTTGAAGTTTCATTCTAATCGTCCATCTATGATAATGCCGTATCTGATTTCTAAAATGATTTATCACTGTTCTTTAACATATTAATCCAAATATGCTTAAATGCTTAAATGATAACATCCTTTGAATCTATTTATATTCACTATCATATTTGATCTACATATGCTTAACTGCTCAGACACCCTAAACTTTTTGATGATGTCAAAAAGGGGGAGAAATATAATATGATTTTGATTGGGAAGAAAGAAATCTTAAAGGAAAAGAATGCAAACTCAGGAAAAGAATGCAAACTCAAACAAATTAATCAATCATATAAAATGCGTTACTACTAACGGTTGTTATTTGATCTTTAACCGAGGAACTCTAAACAAGTTCACTAGGCATTCTCAGAACAGGTTAAGAAAGAAGAAAGAAGAACGATGATAGAAGTTCTTATGAACTGTTGGTCATATGATAGAAGTTGTACACTTCGTGAACATGTGTTCAGAATCAGATCTACCCAATACTATTCAGAAGTTGAGAATTGTCTGAAAGTCAAAGTTTATCTTGATCTCTGTCTCACTTGGTTCAGAAGCTGTAAGCTGTCAAAAAATATGAGATTCAGAATGTAAGAATCAGAAGAAGGAAAACTCTGAAAGCAGTCAAGACAAGTCTACATCTCAAGATGCTTCTCAGAAGAATTGTGCAAATCAGAAGTCAAGAACTGTCTGAAGATCTGGATTAAATATCCAAGAAGAAGTAGTTCTGTTGTCTACCAAGAACCAATTAAGAAGAAAATGATTTGGTATCAGACTAAATCAACAAATGATAATCAGACTCTGTATACATAAAGATTGGTATCAGACTCAGTCTGCAATAATATCAATCAGAGCAAAGATGTGAAATGTTTTCTGTACCCTTATTGGTATTAATCTCAGCACATTAAGGAAATGCACTTCAAGTGGTATGAAAGGAATTCCTTCAATTGGAATCAGACACAACATACTCTAGTATAATTCAGTATCATACTAAGATTAAAACATGTGTGATAGTTTCAGAATCAAGCGTTGATTGATCACAAAATTAACCTTTAATTGGTATCTGATCAAAAATCAAGCTTTGATAAACCACTGAGTTGTGACAGTAACAAAAATATGAGATGAAGACCTGTGTTCAAAAGTCAACTCTAAAACAGTCATGATCTACATTGGTGATTAAAAACTTATATTCCTGAACTACGTCCTGAAGATCCCAATATCTGACTTATGGAAATTAGGGGGAGACTACCCAGAAGATTCAATTGCAAAATCTAAAGTCTTCACAAAGTCTGAAACTTAGGGGGAGTTTCTTAAAAAGACAGTGTCTGTTTCTGATGAATAGCTATGCTATGTTCTGCTTGCGCTTAAATGAATCTGCTGAAAAGTAGAAATGCTTCAGAAGTCTCTGAAGATTACAAGCTCTGATACGACTACAAAGGAACTGAGCTTTGAAGATTTGAAGATGGAAGTTCTGATGAACTAGTTCAGATGCTGAAGACTCTCTGTTTTCTTAAAGACAAGATAGAGAAGTAATCCTTTTCTATTTTTCATTCTGGCAACTCAAGTTATTATTCTGTATGTCTTTGGATCATATAAGATTCTAGATGATCACAGATAAAACTTTGAGGATAACACATTCAGGGGGACCTGTTGTTCCGAACTCTGAATATGTTCTGTTTGGTGATTACCCTATATAAAATGTTCAATCAAATTACTCGATTTTGTCATCATAAAAAAGGGGGAGATTGTGAGAGCAAGAGTTGTCTCTACAAGTCGATCTATGTTTTGATGATAACAATACGTATTTATGAAAGAACTATTTTATGTTCTAACGTGTGTTATGTGCAGATCATATTCATAAAAGTTATCAGATCCTACAAAGCACCAGCCAGATGAGCGTAATTGATAAAATGTGAAGTTACTATGTGTGACACAAGTCACAAGAAGCAAGAACGCTTCTGTATCTGACCGTGATCAGTCAGATCCAAGGATACTGATATTGCTGTTGTAATGCTCTTGTGGATGCTCTCTGAAAGTGGTTGAGATTCTGAAGATTGCAAAGCTTCTGAAGAAGAGAACCGAAGTGCTGAAGACTCTCATGACTTGAAGTTTTGAAGGCGGAAGGCTTTGAAGACCAAGTGCAGAAAGATTCTGAAGATTTATGTGTTCTGAAGTTTACGGTTCCAGAAGTCAAGTACTGAAGACTCTGAAGACAGATTCCTAATGGACGAGTTCTGAAGTTTTGGAAGACTTGAAGAAGTAAAGGATAATGTTCTTAAAGACAAGTGCTGAAGTTCTGAAGACTGATTCCTAATAGACTTATTTAAATGACTGAATACTTGACGTATCAGATATCCTGATTAAGAAGGCTCTACTCATGCTTCATCAATTTACCATCAGAAGCCTATGAAGTTTAGAAGTCAAATATTACCATTGTGAGTAACTGTACACAGCGCCCAAGAAAGATATATCCCATCACTTCTCCCACAACAAAAAGGAGATGTGTCAGTATAACTAATTATTACACAATGTCTCTTTTCCAACAACCAACGATTTTCAAATGCCTATATTCTACTGGGCTATTTAAAGGAAAGAGTATTCGCTTCTGAATGTATTGATTCACTCCATCAAAAGGTGTATTGATCAAGTAATTGTGTAAAGATAGCAACAACAATGAGTTCTCATTGTAACACTTAGAATATCCAAAGCTATCACCATTTACGCATGTCCATTGTTGTTGAAGCTCAAAGATCATCATTCAACATAACAACAATGAATTGGTACATAAGCTGTTGATGAAGAAGACAACATTGCAAATCAGTCAAGTCATCAACCACCTTCTCGTCAGTGCTACATTGAAGATCTGAAGCAAGGAGTTGTTGCTTAAAACTTGCTCACCCAAGAAGACGAAGAAGAAGAAGATCTACAAGATGTTGACAACCGTCAAATCATTATACATCTTTGTAGTTTCTTAGGATAGCAAGGAGCTGTTGCTCACATCTTGCTCGAACACTTGTGTGTTCTTTGTACTTAAACTTAGGAGTAATCTGCTTGTTAAGAAGCATTTTTGTAATCTCCTGTATAACTAATTCTTGGTGAATTAGGATTCCTTAAGTGGTCAGTGTGACCAGAAACTCGAGAAGACAATGGCGAGATGTCATTGTGGGAAAAGCCTGAAATAGGGTCAGTAGCGTTGTATTAATTGCGATGAATCTCTGAACGTCTAGCTGCAAAAGCCTAGCAGTAGATCTTGCGAGATTGGAACCTGCAGGTTAATGTTCGTTATATTCATTAAGTTGAATCCCTGAACGATTCATTGCATGTTAGTCACAGTGCGGTTGTGTAAGTGGTTAGTCACCAGCTGTTGCTCGTGCATCTGTAATAGAGATTGATTATAGTGGATTAAGACCTTGTATTCAAGGTGAAATCACCTGAGGAGGGTGGACTGGATTAGCCTTTGTGGTGAACTAGGATATATCATGTGTTCTTTACTCTTATGCCTAATGTCTTTGTTTATCTTTCTATATTGAGTATCAGAACCCTACATCAGCAAGTCAGAACCTTGCAGCTTAACTCTGATTAGCTTCCTCACTGCAAGTTCTGAGAAATGTAGTTTATGTTCAGACTCTTGTTGGTTCTCATGCTTCATGCATTGCAACTCTGAATGTAACTTTGCTAGTCAGAGTCTCTCAACGAATTCTGATGTTATCCTAAGTGCTTTAACGACGAGAAGTGAAAAGTTCTTAAAAGAGTAAATACACAATTCAAACACCCATTTCTTGTGTCTTTCTCACACCTTCAGTGCTCCCCATAGAAGTAGAGATCCCATCGATCCGGGTACTGATGGAAGCTAAGCTAACTGAGGCTGAATGGTGTCAAAGTCAACACGATAAACTGAATCTGATCGAAGAAAAATGAATAACGACTCTATGCCATGGTTAGTTATATCAGCAAAGAATGAAGAAAGTGTTTGACAAAAAGGTCCGACCCCGTGTCTTCAGGAAAGGAGACCTTTTGCTTAAGAAGATACAATCATTCCTCACTGATTCCCGGGGCAAATGGACTCCGAATTATGACGGCCCTATATGGTTAAGAAAGCCTTCTCAGGCGGTGCCTTGAGACTCGCAACCATGGATGGAGAGGAGTTTGCCTACCCCACGAATGTTGATGTAGTCAAGAAATACTTCGCCTAAATAAATAAAAAAGTAAACGTCTCGGTGGATCGAAAACCCGAAAGGGCGGTCAAGGCAAAAATTAGAGACATAAACAAAAATCATCCCGATGGATTGGAAACCTCAAAGTACAATCCAGGCAAAAGTTAGGGATTCAAGGCAAGTAACTACGTCCGACGAGGTTAAATCCCCAGCAGTAATGCCATCCATAAAAAAAACTTCAGTCAAAGTCATATTCGACAGAAGCTCAGGATGTCCAGAATTCAAAGTTGGTAGAAGGATAACGGTTGTTATGTTTCAATGTAGCCCTTTTCCCTTAAAATTACCATTTTCTAAACTTTGTAATGATCTATGGGATCACGCACTTGGCTGATTTCCATCCTATCAATAAATTTTGAGCCCTAGTGCTTTTGTTTGCAATTCTCATTTGTTTTAGCTTTACAGAATGACATTTTAACATGATCAATGATTCTTGAAATAAAACAAAAATGAATTTACTTGTCAAAATTTTTTCTACTTTTAAAATAAAGATGGCAATTCTTTTTGACTGATGAACATCGAAAAGAACATCGATCGCTGCTCTGAAGGCGATTGAACCTCAAAGTGCAGAATCAAAGTACTCTTTCTAAACCAGTGTACCTGAATGAAGGATCAACTGTGTCAGATACCATGTTTCATCTGACATCCCCGACAGAGTTCGTACCTCTTAAGACCGATCGATGATTCTTTCTTTCCCCACAGGGACTACCTCCCCTAAGCAAGGCATGATTGCTATTTTGGACCAATGATACTTTTTGTCCCCCGCCGAGGCCGAGTATCTAGTCGTGTTCATTAGTCTGTATGTCGCGTCAGTTTTGTCAGCATAAACATACATATATCATGCAGAATTGACTCACATTCATAATCATATTGCATCACTATCACTCTGGTCAGTCTTATCCCTAAGTGATAAAGTCCTCTTATCAATCGAGTTGTCAGTCCTGTCCTCGTCAGGAAAAATGTCACCTAAATAATCTTTCCCCCAGTTTATTTCTGGATTAGAGACGGTCCCCGACCACTTTGATAACTTGAACCTCTGAAAAGCAAGAAGGCATTCGACAAACGTCACTCTTCACCATTGAAGATGACATTTTTGCTTTCCCGGATTAAGCAAAATCCCCAGAGAATGCCTTTTAACCAAAGACTCTCGGCAATACATCAGTTTCTCTCTGAAAGGTTTGCTGTTAACAAGGTCATCAGCACCTCCAAATTGGATGACATCACATGGTATTTCTCCGAAAAGATCTCGAAGAAAAGTATGATGTAACATCCCCAAGCGAAAGGCAGTCTCTCAAGAGGCTCATTTTTCCTCGGTAGAGTCAACAAACGGCATCTCCAACAGAGAAGTTTGCCCACCTCTACATCTTAGACTAATGGGTTTCCCCAGCAAGTCTGACATCAAATCTTTTTCCATTAAATGGGGTCTCCCCGGTAAAAACTCGGTGAGAAATTTGATGAAGACCGCTACACATAGCATCCCTTGTCAAAGAAGAAACTCGACAAGAAGAAACTGAGACCAGTTCCGTGGCTGAAGATCAGGATCGAGGGGAAGTTTATTTAAGAACTTGAGACCAGTTCCTTGGCTGAAGACCAGGATCGAGGGGAAGTTTATATCAGAAACTAAGACTAGTTCCTTGGCTGAAAACCAGGATTGAGGGGAAGTTTATATCAGGAAACTAAGACCAGTTCCGTGGATGAAGACCAGGATCGAGGGGAAGTTTCACCCTTTTCTGAGTATCATTGCTTAGAAAAAGAAGATGGATGAGCGAATTTCCATTCATAACCACCGTCAAAATTTTGGGTATTCCGATATTTAATCCTCTTGCACCCCGAATGCCCAAATACCTTCGCCATTCACACCTTCGGGTCCAAGAAGATTAAATAGGGGCATCTGTCATACCCCAAATTTTGACCACCAAGATTTCCCATCATTGTGAGAATCATCATCACAATATGGAGGTACCATTATACCTCATCAATCTCCCTAAAGATGGGTAAGCATTCACCATAATCAAGAATTAGGGTTTCGAGCCCTCCCAGGATACTTAGACAAAGGATCAATCAAGAAATGACATGATCTTCAACTTGTCTAACCTCTCAAACATCCACAAAGGATCAAGAGGAACCCCACATCAAGAATCAAGCACAAAGTTATGGCATTCCAAGTGGTTTGAGCCTCGAAACACCCGATGTCGCCGAATTAGGGTTTTGGACGACCGGGGCCTCCAGAGTGAAATTTTCACAAGAGGATGAGCCAAGACTCCAACATGTGACTTAATATGCTCAAAATAACCCTAAGGATCCATTTGCAAAGTTAAATTACTCTCAGAGGATGCATTCCTCAAAAATCAGGAATTAGGGTTTTTACGCGCCGAACCGTTCCGGAGCCAAATGTCAAAACATGACTTTTTTGGAAAAAATGATCCTTATGATTCATATTTTCATAAAATGTGACTTATAATGACATTTGAACAAGAATTGATCAACAAATCATGATAACTTGTAAAAGGGGTAACCTTGAAAAATTGAAATTTTTTTTCTAAGTTATTAAGTTTAAATGATTTTGGTGCCAACTTCCAAGGACTATAACTTCTGATCCAAGCAACCATTTTGAGTGATCCAAAGCTGGATTTGTAGGTCTTGCTACACTCTTAAAAAGCTTCAACTACCTCCAACTCCAATTCTTTATGGATTTTAAGTCATGGAGTGATCAAAATGACAAAAACATGAAAATGACACTTTTTCCAACACTTAGTGAAAATCTGCCTAAGTTATCATCTTTGAACACCAATGTTCATGAGGATTTTTCAATGGGATCCAAATAGTTTCAAGACAAACTATGATCACACATGTATTGTATCATATGAGGGCTATTTAAAAAGTACAAGAGCCTCCCATAACTCAACCTGAGCAAGGAGATATGATCCCCCTCAAAATCACCATTTCCAACTGCCTTGTACAAGGAAAATTTTGGTATTTTGCTCGATTTGGCAAATTTGGACAACTCCAAGCCTTGTTATCCATTTGAACACATCAGAGGATGAAATCAAAGGGGAATGATCTGATCCCCAAGCCTCCAAATTCCAAGAATCTACACATAGCCATAACAAACCTAAAAAGGCTAAAAAGGTGCCAAGACTCCAATTTTGTTTCCAAGCATTCAATAGATGCACCAAGGTGACATGTGTAACACTCCATTTCTACCCGGCAAATGTATTGAAAATCAGAGTAGTAAAATTCAATCAACAAGTACACAAATAGGATGCCACATTTTTCAACTTTAAAAACTTATTCATTTAAATCAAATAGTACATCGATACATAACACTTTTAATTCGGATGAAACTATAGTAACAACCTTTTATTCATTCTTGGAAATCAAAACAATTTTCACAACTACGCAGCAGATTCTCAAATATTCAACTATACATGATATAACATTTGTTCAACTTAAACAACTTAGTAACAACATATTTTCATGGAAACAACTTAAAACAACAACAGAGAAACTAAGCGTTCATCCCCCCGAGTGCTACGTATCAGAGCAACATCATCGACTCAACTAATGAAGATAAATGACCTTCATCTCTGCTAACCTGCACGTTACCAACATAGGGGTAACATTCAAACAGAAGGGGTGAGATATCGAAAAATATAAACAGGAGTATGATAATCAATACATTAGATAGAATCATACAATTTCACTACTATCCAACAATAACAACAACTTAACAATAATCCACAATTTATCAACATACTTTATCGACTTATTACACATATCAACATTTACGACATAATCACTACAATCGACATTTACGACATAATCACTACAATCGACCTAATCAACATAACCAACTTCAACTTAATAATCAACATAAACACCTTCATCAACTTCAACAAATATACTCAACATATTCAACTTCTTCAACATCAACATAATCGACTTCATTAACTTAAACGACGCAAACAACTTTATCAACTTGAGCAACATGAACAACTTTATCAACTTAAGCAACATGAACAACTTTATCAACTTAAGCAACATGAATAACTTTATCAACTTAAGCAACATGAACAACTTTATCAACTTGAGCAACATAAACAACTTACTCAGCTTCAACAAACACAATCAACACAGACAACATAAATAATGCGACACAGGATGCGACTCGACTTATGCATATGCATGTGGTACCATTGGAGCAAAACTCCCAACTTAGAAACGAAGCAGAACACCCAACTTAAAATATACCAGGTTATCGAGGTATCTGCAAGGCATAAGCCTTCAACTTAGTAATTTTGCCAATCCAGGCCAACGTGGTGAGCATCAGCTCCAACTTAAAAAATTGCCAATCCAGGCCAACTTAATATGCAAATGCCATGATGCAACGACTCAACACAAAACAACAACCAACTCCAAACAACATATAACAACCATATAACAACTTTAATTCAACACGATTCAACTTTGGCCAAAGGCCTACAACTTATATACATCAACGTTGGTCATACGACCTACAACTTAATATTTGCCAATTAATAGAGGCAATTCAACAACAACAACATATCAGCATCAATAATTAACAGCAACTAATCAACAACAAAACATCATTGGCCGTGGGCCTCACAATTCAACACCACCTGCAAATTCATATTTTCAGCAAGGTACACAACCCAACGAACAACCAGAATAAGCTACAAATAAATCGCATAATTATTCGGACAGTCTTTGACCAAAACCGGTTAATTAATCATTGGCTAAAAGTTCTATTATTTACTCACATACTTCACTGCTACAAAAATCTATACTGTCAAATCATCACATCTGCTAAATTATTCTACTGATAAACCTTATTAATTATGTTCTGCTAATAATTGATGAAGCTATCTCGTTCCCTCCTAATTAAACTATCTCTACTGCTACTATATATCAGTTAGTCATGTTATTCATTATTCTACAAGTCAATATCATTATCCTATTTTGCTATCTCTTCTTCTCCTTGCGCAGTAAATGGGGTGTGTGTGGGTGGGCCACTGCTAATAAAATTACTTATTGGCCACTTACTTTTAACAAACATCCAATTATTATATGTTATAATAACTTTAGCCAAGGCAAATGAGTTGGCCTATACTCCCTATTTCATACGAAATGCTCCTGGGAGAAAGGGAGTTTACTTCCAATAAAATTTCATATTGGCACCTGCACTTCCTAAATTCATTTCAATAATTAAGGCTACAAGATATATACATTACCATTATTATAGGAAAACAATTGCCTAATTGATAATATATTTGTTCCATTATTAAAAATAATAAAAGGGTATTATGGAACCTCTCACATAGTTAATGGAACATGGGTTCCTGCGCATGAATAGTAGATGTAGGTGATCACTTCTTTTGATACTAAAAATCCTATATCCATTTATCCAACCAACACATACTATATATATATATATATATATATATATATATATATATATATATATATATATATATATATATATATATTATATGTTATTTCAATTAAATTTCCATAGCACAAAAGTACTACATTCTTCATTCTCTCTCTTACTGTTCGGCCATTGAGACTAAAAGGGAGAAGAATCCCTGCGCTGCTTTACAGTAAAAACAAGGGAGTAATTCCAGATTCTCAACCTCAATAGGTACCCCAAATATTAAATGGGTCTCTAAACTATCACCAAAAATCAGTTTCCAAACATCAAAATTAATAATTTCAAAAATTAATTTTAATCTAAATAATTTCAGTTTTCACAGAAAATTTTTAGGGTAATTCTAATACTAGTTCTACACAATAACCATCACCCAAATAACCCAATATTGAGTAAAATCCCACAATACAGTTCAACACATACACAGTAGGAAAAATCATACAATCCCAACCCCACGTACTAATTATCATTTACCCGGTTATAAGATTCGAACCCCACCCTTACCTTAATTGATGGCCGCTCGAATCTCCGACCGACTTTTCTGACTTGGCTTTCCGACGGCAACTTCTCGTATCTCTCTTTCTCCAACTTTTTCCTCGTTCTTCTTTCTCACGTTCTCTTCTACTGATACCCAAAACGTAACTTCCTCTCCTTATTTTTCTCTAACCTCCTTTACTGCCTCCTCAACTTTTCTTTTTATTTTACAAATAATCTAATAATAATAATAATAATACCATTATTTACTCTATTTGGGCTTCACTTCCTACACCTCCAAATTACTACCAACAACGCAACGACTAAGCCCACTGAAATAAAATACGCTTATATTCCATAATATTAATTTTAATATTATTTCTCTCGACTAAATCGACTAATTACCGTCTATCAAATAAATCATCCAAACCACCAAATCAACACATTCAACCATAAACGGAAAATATTCAATATTAATTTCCACAACTTCAATCAACTTATTAAATCAATTCAACTCGAACCAACTTAGAAACATCAACATAATATTCCGATATTCTGGAGTCAACTTAAATCGACGCAAATACTCAAATCAACGCGAATCAACACAACATACTACAATTATATTTAATTAAATACTTAATTAAATAAACGGGCGTTACAACTCTCCCCCACTTAGAACATTTTCGTCCTCGAAAATTCATCCGATACAACTACTCCAACTATGTGATTCCATCCGACTAATCAACTCTCATCTCCGAAGGCAACCTACGTATAATACAAAAAAAAAAATTCATAACCTCAACAACGAAAACAACCCGAATACTACTCATGCAACACACTTGACAACTTAACACCACAACATAAAGAGTAACCAACTTAAGAATTCGCCGGTTTTAGAACTAGAATGCAACAACATAAGAACACACAACTTAAACACGACATCAATACAACCAAACTACCAACATCGTTGTCACTCACACATGAACACGGCACCATGCCACGCGTTCGCTGCGCACTCTGATTACTTGCAAAGTATCAAGACTACTCAGTTTAACTCCAACTTCTAATCACCAAACCGACATAACAACGACTGTCGACTTAGTTCTTCGGAATTTCGTTCCAACAGGTATTCTACACTCTCGTAGTTACCGAGTACTTCAACTTAGATCCGTAGGGTAACTCCTCTGACATTCAACACCATTACAACGACGACTACTTCCAAATCTTGGATAATATATACATGTACTTCCACGAATTTTCCCGATTATCATCAAACATAAACTACAACTTTACCATCTCCTATTTACATGTTCCTCGAAAATCATCTTAAACACGCAACATCATTACAACAACATAGGGTACCTGTGTACAATTAACTTCAACCAGATAAATCATCTTTTCCTTTCCAACTAATCCAACAAACCAAATTATCGACTTTTACTCATACTGACACAATTCTTCATAAATTCTTATCCGAATTAACACAACCAAGTATCTCATCTCTACCAACCAAAAGTTCCACTTTTACAATTCAACTTATAACTTCACTTCTTTTTCTACTTGCAACTCAATTCTCAAATTACCCAGAACTCAACTGCGAATTTCCATACTACTCATCAATTAAATCGCAACCTCATGCCATCATCCTTAATTTCAACTAATATGCTCATATATGAATCTACATCGACAAAATAAACAATCCACAAGCACTTGGCTTGACTTCAACCAATTCAACGTACGTACTATACTAGTTGGCACGACACATCTATCCATCAATTATGATTCCGTCTACTATCAACAAGAGATTAAGGGTGACCAGTTCCTCAATTTGTCAATAGACAACAGGCAACCATAACAGTGGCATAAATCATCATTACCCAACACAATAGCGTACTACAACTTGTGCCCAAAGTCCGTAAGAACAATGCTCCGCCACTCTCTGAGGCTTATCAACGTCTTCTTAGTTTCCTTAATTTCAACTTTGTCAATTATACCAAAACGTCCAAAATCCAATACATAATCTCTTATACATGCTCGTAGCACAACACAATTATTAAATATCTTTCCAACACCGAAATCGCTACTACTTCAAGTACTATCCAACTCGGCTCGCTCCAATTACAACTCTTATCAAAGTTAAAATTTTTAACGTTACAAATCAACCATCCGTCTTTTTCTCAACATTACTATCACATGACATCATCACTTATTTCTCCTTATTCAACATAAATTGCATCTCGATGCTTTCTCAGATACCGTCACATCCTTATAGTTACCAACATATTATTCTTATCAAAATTTCACACTCGGCTTCATATTTCCAAATTTTTCAGCAGTAGTCGCTCAACTTCAACCACATATATCTCTTTTGATACAGACCTCTCAATCACAAAATCATATTCTAAAATGAAGAGAATTTCGTAAAGATTCCATAACTTCAAGAATCGCTTGAATCCGAGTTACGAGTAAAAAGTTATCATCCTTACAACGGGACTGGTTCAGAATTTCCATATGCAGAATTTTCCAAAATCAGCATCAGACCCGAATATTAAAACGTACTTTTCTCCCTCTTCACGAACTTCCTGAAGACAAATCGTATATACAAACTGTAGGGAATTTCGTAAGCTTTCCAAAAAGTCCAGAACTGCTTCAATCAGAATCACGAGTAAAACGTTATGCCTCTTTTAACGACAGCTGCTCCAAAATTGCAAAAATCAGAATTTGAGATTGATGAACATAAGTTCCATCTCTCTCCCGCTTGCTCCAAAATCTATCAACAATCATTTCTTTTCATCCAACTCTAAAATTACTCGACTTTAATCCGAATATACTCAAGGCATATTAATCTACCGACTTGATCCATCAACTTATCATTTCCATTGGAATACTTCCTTATTCTCAATCAATTCCTCATCCATATTCCACACACTTCTCAAACTCGACCGATACGAATTCATGAGTCTAAACTCTCACCGGTCCGCAACAACATCGCTTCAACAACATTTGCACTCTTGCAATCAACATCACCTTGAACCAACTTCTACATACCAACAACACGTCCGGGAGACAAGCTTCTCCCCCACTTAATCCAAACCAACACCTGCAGACAATGACCAGAAACTAACAAACAAGCACCGACAGTGTTTTCCACACATGTCGAGTACTAAGGAATAAACGACATTAGACAACATTGGTTGGACGGACGGACCTGCTCTGATACCACCAATGTAACACCCCATTTCTACCCGGCAAATGTATTGAAAATCATAGTAGTACAATTCAATCAACAAGTACACAAATAGGATGTCACATTTTTCAACTTTAAAAACTTATTCATTTAAATCAAATAGTACATCGATACATAACACTTTTAATTCGGATGAAACTATAGTAACAACCTTTTATTCATTCTTGGAAATCAAAACAATTTTCACAACTACGCAGCGGATTCTCAAATATTCAACTATACATGATATAACATTTGTTCAACTTAAACAACTTAGTAACAACATATTTTCATGGAAACAACTTAAAACAACAACAGAGCAACTAAGCGTTCATCCCCCCGAGTGCTACGTATCAGAGCGACATCACCGACTCAACTAATGAAGATAAACGACCTTCATCTCTGCTAACCTGCACGTTACCAACATAGGGGTAACATTCAAACAGAAGGGGTGAGATATCGAAAAATATAAACAGGAGTATGATAATCAATACATTAGATAGAATCATACAATTTCACTACTATCCAACAATAACAACAACTTAACAATAATCCACAATTTATCAACATACTTTATCGACTTATTACACATATCAACATTTACGACATAATCACTACAATCGACCTAATCAACATAACCAACTTCAACTTAATAATCAACGTAAACACCTTCATCAACTTCAACAAATATACTCAACATATTCAACTTCTTCAACATCAATATAATGACTTCATCAACTGAAACAACGCAAACAACTTTATCAACTTGAGCAACATGAACAACTTTATCAACTTAAGCAACATGAACAACTTTATCAACTTAAGCAACATGAACAACTTTATCAACTTAAGCAACATGAACAACTTTATCAACTTGAGCAACATAAACAACTTACTCAGCTTCAACAAACACAATCAACACAGACAACATAAATAATGCGACACAGGATGCGACTCGACTTATGCATATGCATGTGGTACCATTGGAGCAAAACTCCCAACTTAGAAATGGAGCAGAACTCCCAACTTAAAATATACCAGGTTATCGAGGTATCTGCAAGGCATAAGACTTCAACTTAGTAATTTTACCAATCCAGGCCAACGTGGTGAGCATCAGCTCCAACTTAAAAAATTGCCAATCCAGGCCAACTTAATATGCAAATGCCATGATGCAACGACTCAACACAAAACAACAACCAACTCCGAACAACATATAACAACCATATAACAACTTTAATTCAACACGATTCAACTTTGGCCAAAGGCCTACAACTTATATACATCAACGTTGGTCATACGACCTACAACTTAATATTTGCCAATTAATGAGGCAATTCAACAACAACAACATATCAGCATCAATAATTAACAGCAACTAATCAACAACAAAACAACATTGGCTGTGGGCCTCACAATTCAACACCACCTGCAAATTCATATTTTCAGCAAGGTACACAACCCAACGAACAACCAGAATAAGCTACAAATAAATCGCATAATTATTCGGACAGTCTTTGACCAAAATCGGTTAATTAATCATTGGCTAAAAGTTATGTTATTTACTCACATACTTCACTGCTACAAAAATCTATACTGTCAAATCATCACATCTGCTAAATTATTCTACTGATAAACCTTATTAATTATGTTCTGCTAATAATTGATGAAGCTATCTCGTTCCCTCCTACTTAAACTATCTCTACTGCTACTATATATCAGTTAGTCATGTTATTCATTATTCTACAAGTCAATATCATTATCCTATTTTGCTATCTCTTCTTCTCCTTGCGCAGTAAATGGGGTGTGTGTGGGTGGGCCACTGCTAATAAAATTACTTATTGGCCACTTACTTTTAACAAACATCCAATTATTATATGTTATAATAACTTTAGCCAAGGCAAATGAGTTGGCCTATACTCCCTATTTCATACGAAATGCTCCTGGGAGAAAGGGAGTTTACTTCCAATAACATTTCATATTGGCACCTGCACTCCCTAAATTCATTTCAATAATTAAGGCTACAAGATATATACACTACCATTATTATAGGAAAACAATTGCCTAATTGATAATATATTTGTTCCATTATTAAAAATAATAAAAGGGTATTATGGAACCTTTCACATAGTTAAAGGAACATGGGTTCCTGCGCATGAATAGTAGATGTAGGTGATCACTTTTTTTGATACTAAAAATCCTATATCCTTTTATCTAACCAACACATACTATATATATATATATATATATATATATATATTATATGCTACTTCAATTAAATTGCCATAGCACAAAAGTACTACATTCTTCATTCTCTCTCTTACTGTTCGGCCATTGAGACTAAAAGGGAGAAGAATCCCTGCGCTGCTTTACAGTAAAAACAAGGGAGTAATTCCAGATTCTCAACCTCAATAGGTACCCCAAATAATAAATGGGTCTTTAAACTATCACCAAAAATCAGTTTCCAAACATCAAAATTAATAATTTCAGAAATTAATTTTAATCTAAATAATTTCAGTTTTCACAGAAATTTTTTAGGGTAATTCTAATACTAGTTCTACACAATAACCATCACCCAAATAACCCAATATTGAGTAAAATCCCACAATACAGTTCAACACATAGACAGTAGGAAAAATCATACAATCCCAACCCCACGTACTAATTATCATTTACCCGGTTATAAGATTCGAACCCCACCCTTACCTTAATTGATGGCCGCTCGAATCTCCGACCGACTTTTCCGACTTTGCTTTCCGACGACAACTTCTCGTATCTCTCTTTCTCCAACTTTTTCCTCGTTCTTCTTTCTCACGTTCTCTTCTACTGATACCCAAAACGTAACTTCCTCTCCTTATTTTTCTCTAACCTCCTTTACTGCCTCCTCCACTTTTCTTTTTATTTTCCAAATAATCTAATAATAATAATAATACCATTATTTACTCTATTTGGGCTTCACTTCCTACACCTCCAAATTACTACCACCAACGCAACGACTAAGCCCACTGAAATAAAATACGCTTATATTCCATAATATTAATTCTAATATTATTTCTCTCGACTAAATTGACTAATTACCGTCTATCAAATAAATCGTCCAAACCACCAAATCAACACATTCAACCATAAACGGAGAATATTCAATATTGATTTCCACAACTTCAATCAACTTATTAAATCAATTCAACTCGAACCAACTTAGAAACATCAACATAATATTTCGATATTCCGGAGTCAACTTAAATCGACGCAAATACTCAAATCAACGCGAATCAACACAACATACTACAATTATATTTAATTAAATACTTAAATAAATATTTAATTTGGACAACTCCAAGCCTTGTCATCCATTTGAACACATCAGAGGATGAAATCAAAGGGGAATAATCTGATCCCCAAGCCTCCAAAGTCCAAGAATCTACACATAGCCATAACAAACCTAAAAAGGCTAAAAAGGTGCCAAGACTCCAATTTTGTTTCCAAGCATTCAATAGATGCACCAAGGTGACATGGACTGACACATTCATAACTGAATGATTCAAGAATAAGCTCTGAATCAAAGGACCATAGGCCTGTGCCCTAACCTCAAGTCAATGGCTATAGGAGACTAAAGACTCCATTTGATCCACATTGGCCAAAGGCCTGCTGCAGTTGCCACACACTATTGCTGCCAAAACAAACTTGTTACACTATAAATAGACCTCAACTGTGATCAGTTTGAGTACATCAAAGCACTACAACACTTGCTTTCCTCAAAATCTCTCTCTTTAGGCCAAAATGCCTTCTTTTGCAAGTCATCTATGAGTTTTTGAGTTAGAGAGAAATTCCACCACAACTCATGATCCAAACACATCAAATATATTATATCTAAGCTGTCTAAACACTCACTTGTGATCTGAAACACCAAAATCATAAAATCCACCTCCAAAACCTCAAAATTGGACTTTTCTGCATTTTTCAAGCCATGCCTTGATTCAGTCACTTTCAAAACCAAACAAAGCCTCAAACACACTCAAAATATCATCCTCAAACTGTCCCAATTGGTTTCCCTCATCTGGAACACCATTTGAGAGAGTTGCTATTTTGGTCACTTTGCCATTTTTGCAAGAAAGGGCCTAATAATTGTTCCTGAGGTATCCAACTGGTTTTGATCATCCTAAAAGCTTCTAAGGGATCAACCAAGAGTGTTCAAAGCATTGGATCACTTCTAGCACAAGGAACTTGACAGATAGCACAAGGAGCTCCAAGAGGTAAGTGCATCACAACTTGAACTCTCTAAATCATGCATTTCTTTGAGGTCCATTAATCATGGACCTCTCATGCATATCATATGTGTTGTGTTTGAACCAATTTATCATGCTATTATTGCCTGTACCATGAGATATCATAAAACATGCAAATCTAGGCCTATTTTGAAATCACTATCGGATTTTGAAATGGAGGCATTTTCTGAAAATTCTAAGGGCACCATTGGATTCCTCATAAAATTCTAGGTCAGATGCACCTAAATTTTGTCCCAATCCATGGAGAAATGAGCAAGTTACAGCCTTCATGCAAATCCACCATGACTTGGTTTCTTGCCTTGGCCAGGCCTAGAAACCAGGCCACCCATATATGTTAATGGGGTGGTTTTGATACACGGATGTATCACCACCCCAGTGGTAGCGCGCACATGTGTTTGTCTTGGAGGTCATGGGTTCAAACCCCACCCAGACCTTTTTTGCTACCCTTCATTATTTTGCTATTTTCAATATTTTTATGGTTTTTGTTAATTAATTCAAAAATTAATTTCTCTCTCAATTTTAATTATTTTTGATTGGTTCTTTTTTTGAAAATTCCCAAAAATGTTAAAATATTTTATTCCACAAAAATTTCACAAAAATATTATTTATTTCATGTATTTAGTATTTTTGTAAAGAATTATGTTTTATTTGTTGTTTTTAACACTTAAAATATTTCTTTCTCTTGATTTTTCAACTTCAAATGATTTTCAAATCATTCCATAAATAAAAATTGATTTTTCAAACATTAATCCAAGATAAAAACTTGTTTTCCACACATATTTGTGATAATTTTGGTCATTTTAATTGAATTTTATTCAATTAAAAAACATTTTCTTAAATCAAATTAGGGTTTTATTGTTTTCGCCCTCACAAACCTTTTAAATAAATAAATAAATTTGGGCCTCAGTCATTGTATAAGTCCCACTGCGATTTCTAAAATCTCGGTGCGATCGTCGCCTTTTAAACAAAAGTCATTTGGGCATTTCCTTGAGTTGTAAGCCCCATTTCTTTTCTTTTTCAAAAAATATGGACCTCTAATAGAGTGTAAGACCCATATCTTTGGAAATAAAACCTTTTTGGGCCTCAGTCATTGTATAAGCCCCAATAAAATTTTCATATCAACAGTACGATTACTGTTTTCATCTGGGCCTCTCCTTGAGTATAAGCCCCAATCTTCTTTTCAAAACAACTTCCCTTTTGATTTGGGTTCAAACTCATAGTTGTTATCAAAACTTTCTTTAATTTCTTGAACAACTAACCATACAACTGTTACAATGGAAGCTTGCTCGCCTGTAAGTTTTAAACAACTTTCTTTTACATACTCACTCATATATATATATATATATATATTTGTTTGTGCTGGAAGCTTGCTCACATGTAAGTCCTCCTACCCTCTTTTACATACAGTCTATATATCTGTATATATATGCTTGTATATTATCTGCTTAGAGTTTTCCTCGGCAATTAGGTCTAGAACTAGATAAAGCCAGTGGTCACTCCGGTAATTAGGTCTTGAACTTTTCTTAAGTTTGGACCCACAGGCTTCCTAAAAGCATCCTTTCCCCCTCTTGGGCTTTGTACAAGGATCCTCCGGCTTCTTAGAAGTTCTCATGCCTTCTCTTGGGCTTACTACAAGGACCCTAAAGACCTCTTAAAGGTATAAGACAGAACATAGTCATCCTTTGTTAGAGTTGTCTTTCTAAAGAGTCAAAACCTCAGATCATGTTTAGGGTTGATTCTCATCCCTTAAAACAACAGCCTCCCCTTGGGAATCATACAAAGATAAACTCGTCCATACCAATAGACTTGGATAGTCTAATCTCCTCTTGGATCTCAAAGACATTCTCAAGTTCCCTACAAATACAGGAGAAACACTGGTCATTTGATCAATCTCCAGTAGAGTTAAAATTCTCACAGGATCTAAAACTCAATCTTTATCCTAAATTTCCCCAGCTAGGGTCAGCTTATCATCAGAATCTCAAGGCATCTGATACCTCAACTCTTCTGGAACCCTTAGCAAGAGTTGATTCCCCGCTTTGGACCTGCCTCTGGATCTCAATAATCCTCAGCAGAAGCCAGCCTCCTCTTAGGCTTTGTATAATGATCTTCCTCAATAGATCTAGCTTTAAAAAGTACTCTCTTGTTGAGTCAACCCTCTTTTAGCCTCAATCTTGGGCTTTGTACAAGATAGATAAAATCACTCTCTTGTTGAGTCAATCTTTTCCAGCTTCCTCTTAGGCTTTATATAATGATTTCCCCTAGCAGAAGTCAGCCTCCTCTTAGGCTTTGTATAAGGATTTTAAAACACTCTCTTGTTGAGTTAATTACCTTAAGGCACTCTCTTGTTGAGTCGACCCCTTTTATCCTCCTCTTAGGCTTTGTATAAAGATTTCTCCAGCTTTTTCAGCCTCAATCTCGGGCTTTGTACAAGATACACAAAGATACCCCTTTGTTTAGTCAATCACCTTAAAACACTCTCTTGTTGAGTAATCATATCTCAACCTCCTCTTAGGCTTGGTATAATGATCCTTCTTTTCCTCAGCAAAAGTCAGCCTCAATCTTGGGCTTTGTACAAGACACCCATAAATATCTTCAGCTAAGTCAGTCAAATATTTTTTAGCCTCAATCTTGGGCTTTATACAAGACACGTATAAAATCTCCCTAAGCAAATATCTTCCTAGTCTCAATCTTGGGCTTTGTACAAGACAAACCATACTCTCCAACAAAGCCAATCTTCTTCTTTTAGCCACAATCTTGGGCTTTGTACAAGACAGATAAAGCAAATATTCCCTAGTGGAATCAAAAAACCCTTTTTTTAGCCTCAATCTTGGGCTTTGTACAAGACAGACAAAATATTTCCCCGGAAAAGTCAATGTTTTGCCTCCTCTTAGGCTTTATATAATGATATCCCCAAAAGAGTCAACTCTCTTTTAGTCTCAATCTTGGGCTTTGTACAAGACAGATAACAAATAAACACTCTCTTGTTGAGTCAGTCTTTTCTAGCCTCCTCTTAGGCTTTGTATAAGAACTCCCCAGTGGAGTCAATCAATCTCTTAGCATCAACCTTGGGCTTTGATCAAGACACATACAAAAAACTAAAATCCCCAAAGAGGAAATCTAAATCTCTCTGTAGGAAGACATTTCTCTGTATATCACTACATCAAAACAGATAAATAAAAACAAACCCTAATCCCAGATAACTGCTATAAGTGGCACACTTGTTGATTCAAATATCCAAGCTGTAGTCCATATTTTATCCTGGTAAATTCTCTCTTTCATCTAATTGCTGTAGGTGGCAAGCCTCTGGATTATTTACATCAACGCCATTGTCCCTCCCTTAGCATGAAAGATTCCTAGGGAAAAATGGCATTGCTCAACACTGAGTTAAAGTTTTCTCCTTCAGGACACCACCCCTATAAAGGAAATTATGGCATTGCTGGATTCACATATCCCAGTTAAAGTAGTCCTCCTTTATAAATCAGTCACCCAACAGTTGTGATAAACAGACGAGACCTCTCCCTTTAGAGATGACAAATTCCCTCTCAGTCAAACCTTGAGCTTCAATCTTGGGCTTTGAACAAGACACCAAAACATCTTTTTCTTCCCATAGAATAGGAGGAACTACGATTGCTCTGATTTCCCTGTTTATCTTTAAACGGGAATACGTAGGCATAATATTGCGAAATCTTAGCGAGCATACCAATAAAAAAAACTTTAGGTCCAATACCTTCACACATTCATCCAAATCATCGGCAAGCCCGACATCAACAAAAACTCTCTCTCTCAAACATTCCCAATGAAGAAACTTTCCCATTTACAAATAAACACCATCAAGTACAAAGCGGAACCTAATGCTAATTAACATGTGGATAACTACATATATGATGGGTAATTGACAACTCCCCATTGTATAACCTGACCCCGAACTCCCCGAATCTCTTTAAGCGTTTGTTCAGTTAAACATTCGCGTGCAAGGTTAGTTTTAGATAGCTTCCCTTTTCCTTCCAGCTTCACGGGATAAATAAGAAATCAGAAAGTAGCACCCCACTCCTACCATTGCAGTGAGGAACCCATGGCGATAAGGTGGTTGCGTCACCGACAAAAATCGCACGCTACAGAGCCTTTCGTTTGATTTGGCTTACGCATATCCAGTCCTTTCGATAATCGGTTCGTTTAGACGATATAGTCCTTCGCCGCTTCTGCAAATAATTTTTAAAAATCAAATTTAAGCACCGACTCACAATTAAAAAGTACTGATCTATTCAACCCCCTTCTAGATCAATTGCCGTCGTCTAACAGTTCTTGTAAGAAAAATTTGGTTGGTCACGTCACCTGGGGTTGTAAGTGTTAGAGTAAGGATTGTTTCTCTAATTATTCAAATAATTGATACTTTCCTGAGTAGATCCTCCGGTGAGAATCATTTGACAACCATTACTAGTATGGCCATTCACTCCGTAAATCTCACAATTGAGTGAAGCGGGGGCAACAAAAGCAACAGGGGTAGAGGCAGCAGGAGTGATGCCTAACTTATCAATTTTCTTATAAAGAGCATCAACCTTAGCATTCATGTGATCAAAAGCTTTCACTTCACATCTTTAGGACTATTCATAAGGGCTTCGTCGGAAGTTGCATCAAGGGTCATCCTGGTATTGTGAAGGAGACCATTATAAAAGGCGTGGATTATAAAAACTTGACACGCCGCAAGTGCACGACAGATGTCAGAGTAGTAAAAAGTTATCAAATAGCACATAAGTGAAAAAGCACTTAAGTCAAAACAACTTATTTAAAAAGTAATTTTGGAAAATAACTTAAATGCAAATAATTTGGGAATTAATATAAAACAACCAGGATTTAGAGCCATAATCCCTTACTCTAACATCTCTACATGGTTAATTCATTCAAGGTACAAGGAATCTCGTGTGGATTATAGATAAATAGATTTTTGTAGACAACACCTGCTTTCGCCAGTGTGTTCTCTTAGCCCTGATAAATAATTTGTCATTTTTCGCTTGTTCAAAATATTTATCGAGAACTCAATATCATAGCTCAACTATTAAGATAGAACATTTCTCAACCTTGTCTGAGTGCTTTCGCATCATCGGACTTAATTGTTTGAAAATCTGTTATCGAGTATTGATTCAAGTCCTTTCAGATCATTATCAATACCTGAGAACTCTTTTTACTTTCGTAACAAAGTGTTAATTGGAAAACTCAGATTTTCAAAATAACGCGCTCCGAATCCTTGTAATGAGCAGAATTAACCATATAGATAGTCATGAGTTAGGTCTCATGACCCTTAACCCCTAAGGAGCTACTCACTCGTAGTGAGAAACAACACAAACAGAGTAATTTTTCGATAAACAACATGATAACGATGACAATTATAATAAAAAACAATAAATTAAAACCTGAATAAAGCTCTTGTAATTGCAAAATAACTTTGATCCAATTGCTCCCAAGGTGACTTTTACCGAGAAAGAAAAATATTCGGAGAAAATAAATTATACGATAAGAATTGGATGTCCTCACTTTCACACTACTACAAAACGCGCAAACAACAACGCCCAAGTCACCACGGTTCTTCCAAACACTGTGGTGACATCTCTAAACTCATGCGCTGGCATTTTTTATTTATTTTTCAATTATAAAATTTTATGGTATAATAACGGTTGACGTTATAACCGATATGATACAATCTATCTTTCATGGGTTTGAACCTCAGCGCTCTCCAAAAGTTTATTCATTTAACCTTAAGGTGCTCCTTTCTGTTTTATTTATTTTTAAATAAAATAATAAAAGGGATATCACTACGGTTATTATGAGTAACCGTTGTGACATAAAATTTTATTCATTTAACGTTAAGGTGTTCCTTTCTTTTTTATTTATTTTTAAATAAATAATAAAAGGGATATCACTACGGTTATTATGAGTAACACTTGTGATATAATTTGCTATTTTTTAAAATATAATTATGATTATTCTTATAAACCGTGACGAAAAGTGATATTTTTTAATAAATAGACGAAAGTATCTGTTGCCTAGTTCATAACAGTCGTTTCTCTCTAAAGAAAACCCTAACACAATCCTCTCCTCTCATGAATCTTAACCAATACTATAACAAGTGAATGGCGAAAACAAGCTTAAAGGATAACTGACGGGAGCAACGTCCGACGCAAACTCCTATGGCAGCGAAGATGGTATGTTCTGTTGCTCTCTTCTTTCTACTATTGTTATTGATGCTGTTGATGTTTAGAATTTAGGATTATTGTTTTAGGGTTTGGTTTTAGGATGCAGAGGAAACATTATGTTGTTGATGTTTTAGGGTTAAGTTTGAAGTTTGTTGTGTTTTCTTGTAGATACATGGTTATGATGGTGGTAGCAAGCGTATAGTATGGTGATGTTTCATATGTTTTTTGTGGCCATGGAAAAAATAAGAAGTATAAAGTTATTGTATAAACTTCATCCACTTTATATTTTTTCTTCATGGTATCACAAACTAGATGAACTTGATATATTTTGATTTGTTACAGTTCCATGATAATTTTCAAAAGGAGGTGCGTTATTGACTCAATGTTGTCATACCCCAAATTTTGACCACTAAGATTTCCCATCATTGTGCAAATCATCATCACAATGTGGATGAACCATCATGCCTCATCAAATGCCTCAAGGGTTGTTGAGCATTCACTACAATCAAAATTAGGGTTTCAAGCCCTCTCAGAGTTCTTAGACAAAGGATTAATCAAGGAATGACATGATCTTCAACTTGTCTAACCTCTCAAGCATTCACAATGGATCAAAAGGGACTCCCACTTCAAGGATTAAGCACAAGGTTGCTCCCTTCTAGGTGGATCAAGTCTCAAGATCGCCAGTGTCACCAAATTAGGGTTTTGGTTGACCAGGGCCTCCAGATTGAAATTTTTCATCTGGACACAAGCCAAAGATCCAAAACACAACCTAATGTACTCCATGGAACCTCATGGACCCAAGCATCAAGTCAATTTGGCCTCAGGGGATGCATACATCAAAAATCAGGAATTAGGGTTTCTTGACCTAATTCACCCCTAAGTTAACTTTTGGGACAAATCAAGAGCCAAGACCTTAAGACATGATTTGAGGGTCTCTAATGAACTATATTGATCCATTTGGAATAATGGATTAATCCCAAAAGCTTGAGCAACAAGTCTCATTTTCATCTCCACCACAATTAGGGTTTCGCGAGGAAAGTCAACTGTAACTTTGACTTTTGACCAGGACATGCTCCAAAACTCTAGGACATGCCCCAATATACCCTATGACACCCATGGAACATGTCCATCAAGTTTGATTAGGTCAAGGACATGATTTCCTGAAGAATTGCACAATTTGGAATTCATCTGATAAAAAGTCAACTGTGCACAAAAGTCAACTTTGACTTTTTGAGATTTTTCACCAAAATGGATTTTTAACCCTAAAATGATGTTAAAGTATGATTTGAATCATCATTCATCAAGAAAAATCAAGAAAAGTTGGATAACTTGTAAAAGGGGTAACCATAAAACTTAGAAATTTTTCTAAGTTATGGAAAAGTACCACTAATACACCAACTTTGGAGGACCATAACTCCTAAACCACAAGGCCATTGTGCCCCATCCAAAGCTTGATTTGTATATCTCATTGCCCTCTACAAAAACTTCAACTAGGCCTAACTCCAATTCATTATGGATTTTGAGCTATGAGTGAGCCAAAGTTGTTGAAAACATGAAAGTATACCATTTTCCAACACTTAGAAAAATTCTGTCCAAGACAGATTTTGTTGAAACACCAAAACTTGTGAGATCTTTTCACATAGTTGCAAGCTGAATCAAGTCCAAAGTTAAACATCAATATTGTTGCATATGTTACTAAGAATTCAAAGAGCTCAACAGCATGAATTGATTCAACTTAAGCCATGAGAAATCCTTGCCCAAAGTCATGCTGCTGCAAGCTGTTTTGGAAAAATCAGTTTGCATGTTTGCTTGCCACACACGATTTTGAACCAAAAACTGAGGATCAGCATGCCACATGTATTCAAACCAATCACATTGCATCTGATCCAACTGATAAATCTGAGTCAAAAAGCCAAGGAATCTTCCAACTTGAAATTCATCCACTTTGGCACATTTTGCCTTGAATTCAAAGTGCATTAATGTGGAATAGTGCATTGTCAAGATAGCTACCCTACTCAGTCAAATTCTCTGATTAAACAACAATAAAAACATCTGAGGAATGTGATTTTGGTCAAGGCATAGCCCTGCTCTTGGGAATGGCTAGCTTGCCTTGCTTGAGAAGAAATCCTCCAAGCCAATCCATGCAAATGTGATCTGATCCAGCAGCCATTCACTATTCCTCCAAAACAAAAGTTGATCACCTATAAATAGAGGTCCCAATGGATCATTCAACTCACCCCAAAGCCAGTTACAACACTGCTTTCTCTCATTCTTTCTTAAACCTCAAGTTTTCTTGTTTTTGAGTAACCACTATCGGGTTTTGAGTTGCAGCCATAAGCAATGAATTCTAATTGCTCAAACACATCACATATGATGTATTTGAGGTGTCCAAACACTTAAACACTGACTGTAACACCTCAGGCTCAAAATCACTCTTCCACCAAGCCATTATGCTTCAATTTTGCAGGTGGAGGTCTCCAGCTTGAACCAAAGAGTTTCAAAGTGTTCCAAAGCTTGCAACACACTCCATAACATCCATTGAAGCTATAGGGATCATCAATTCACGACTGGAATACCATCTGGGCAAAGTTCCATTTCAGCTTGCATCAAGGTGAGCTTCAAACTCAAACTCCATGATCCATGCATATTTCCTCGCATGATATTTTTGCCATTTGATTGCCATCATGTGTTGATTGTTTTGCCTCAAGAAATTGGATCATAGACCTTATAACCATGCCTGCACGATTGCTTTTGCAAATTAGGGTTCATCTGTGTTCATCATGATTATTTTACTCCACACTGAAAATGAATAAAATTGGGTATTGCCATCTTATTCCTTGTGAAAAAACGCACGGGTTTGGTGTTTGAATCATGTCCAATGGTGGAGAGATGAGGGAGATAGGGTGCTTCATGCACGAGCTCGAGGAGGAAGATGGCCATGACGCCATTTTTAGAAAATCCAACAAGTTCTCTATATATTTTTCCCTTGCCATATTATATTTGAATTGGCATTGCGCCCCAGCGGTTCACCAGCTGGTTTTGTGTGTATTGGCAAGCGAGAGGTCTGGGGTTCGAATCCCCCTCGCCCCAGACTTCTTTTTATCACTTGTCTATTTTGTTATTTTTCATATTATTATTTTTAATAATTTGAAAAATTAATAACTCCTTCAATTTTTATCATTTTTGATTGGTTCTTTTTGCAATAATTCACAAAAATGTTTAAATATTTGATTCTACAAAAAAATCCCAAAAATATTACTTATTTCCTATATTTGATATTTTTGAGAAGAATTAATGTTTTATGTGTTTTTAGCATTTAAAATGTTTCTTTTCTTTTCATTTTCTAACCCTAATTTGACTTCAATCATTTTGTAGGAAGAAACCTGATTTTTTGGAACATTGGTCCAAGATCATAATTTGTTTTCATATATTTAACAAATATTAATCATTTTAATTGAATTTTTGTTCAATTAAAAAAATACATTTTGAAAACAAATTAGGGTTTTGAATCAATTCAATCCTCATCAAACTTTTTAAAAAAACTTTTGGGCCTCTAATAGAGTGTAAGACCCAATCCCCTTTTAACCAAACCATTTTGGGCCTCACTTATTGTATAAGTCCCTTTGCGTTAAAAGAAAACCTCGACGCGATCGCCATTTTAAGCGAAAAATCATCTGGGCCTACCATCGTGTTATAAGCCCCACTCTTTTTTCTTTAAAACTTTTTGGGCCTCTTGAGAGAGTGTAAGACCCATCCCTTTTTAGAGTTTCCCCGGCAACTACGTCTAGAACTAGGTGACGCCGTTTCGTTTATTCGTAGAAATAGACAACTAGATCCCCAATAGGATCACCAGATACAGTCTTCTCTTCGGCTGTCCTCATTAGGAATTGTCAAGAAACTCTACTCCCCAAGATGAATGTATTCTCCGTGAATGGCATCTTTGAGTTTCTTCCAAATTCTCGAACCTTCCTGACTTTGATCTATTCTTGGTGAATAGCATTGCCTTGAATTTCTCGGGGTTTGGGGACCCACGGGCTTCTTAAAAGCATCGGCCTCCTCTTGGGCATCGTACAAGGACACAGGCTTCCTAAAAGCAACCCCGCCTCCTCTTGGGCTTAGTACAAAGACCCTACGGCTTCTTAGAAGTATTCACAGCCTCCTCTTAGGCTTCGTATAATGATCTCTTCCTCCGGGAATGATAGCCTTCTCTTGGGCTTAGTACAAGGACCCGTCGGCTTCTTAAAAGTTTCTAGCCTCCTCTTGGGCTTTGTACAAATTGTCCCAACGACCTCCTAGAGGTATAGGAACAAAACCTAGTCATCTTCATAGAACCGTCCTTTCAAGAGTCTACTACTGTTTCTCAAAGCATAGTACAAAAGACGAAACTCTAGACCTGGGCAGTCTAATTTCCTTGAGTCTCAAAGACATTCTCAAGCACCCCTTCGTTAAATAGGAAGGAAACCCGTGGACTCAGACAGTCTCAATACCCTTCGGATTTCCCGCTTCCTTAAAGAACAGGAATAACTCGGATCCTCAAATCAAATCCATGAGCACAGTGTTTCTCATATAAGAACTGATTTTCTCCTTTAATCAGTGTATTGGACCTGCCACTTAACCGAAACAGTCACTATAGCCTCCTATTGGGCTTTATACAATGATTCTCCCCAGCGGAGCAAACAATTTTAGCCTCCACCTCAGGCTTTATACGAGATACCAAAAGATTCCATCGTTGAGTCAAAACATTTTAGCCTCCCTCTCGGGCTTTGTACATAAATTAGCCTCCTCCTAGGCTTTGTATAAGAAAACCACTGGTTGATCCAATCAACCTTTTAGCATCAAAGCTGTGCCTCGTTCACAGTACACAAACATCAACAACTCCTTCCCCTTTATCTAATCGCTGTAAGCGGCAAGCCTCTGGATCATCTACATCCATGCCAATGTCCCTCTTTTAGTATGAGAAATTCCTAAGGAAAGATAACATTGCTCTACGCTGAGTTAAAGTCTTCTCCTTCAGGTTAAAATCCCATATAAAGGAAATTATGGCATTGCCGGATTCACCAATCCCGGTTAAAGTAATTCTCCTTTATAAAACAGTAGTGATATACAACCCCCCTCTTTAGAGATGACAAATTCTCTCTAAAGTTGAGACCTTTTAGCTTCATATCTTGGGCTTTGAACAAGATACAAACAGACTTTCAGCTTCACGTTTTGGGCTTTGAACAAGACACCAAAGCAACCATTTCCTCCCGTAGAATAGGAGGAACTACGAACGCTCTGATTTCCCTATTTCGGTAAACGGGAATACGTAGGCATAAGATTGAAAGAAAAATCTTAGCGAGCACACTAAACAAAAAATCCAAATCCCATACTCTCACATCAAAAAGCATCAGTCCTAACATCCTAATCCTTATTCCCCGCCAGAAACCTGTCATTCTGTCAAAATAACACAAGAAAGGCCCCACCACATTGATAGCATCCGTAACCTAACAGACCGCTGTTTAAACTCAGTATGCAAAGCAGGGTTAGTTGGAGACATCTATTTCCCTTCCTTCATCAGCTCACAATAGGATAAAAAATGAATCGACCTGTAGTTTAAGCTCAACCGCAGAGTGCAACCAGCGCTTAAGAACCGCGTCCAAAATCGTTCGCTACAGAAAAATGGCGCCCACCGTGGGGCTCTTCAAAGTTAGATCTAGGCACGGTCTTCCTTTTCTTCACTTGTGTGAATACCACAGATTGGGGCTTCCGCCGGGGAACCCATTTTCTGTCAGGAACTTAGGATTCATAGCTTTAAAGGTCTAGGATGTTTAGGACAAATATATATACTGCTTTTCCTAATTGCTATACATGTTTATTTTTCTGCTAATGGGAATGCGGGTGATGCCGTATGTGGAAAGAATGAGTATACACCTAAGATAAGTGATGGCGACAAGGTCGACCATCAACCTCAGTGAAGGCTGACCAACGCAACCCATTCTCTCACCTAGACAATGGGCCGGTTGTTAAGTCTGAGAAGCTGAGGAGCCAAACCCTTTCGTAGTGCGGAAACTATCAGAAATAGTTGTTACGCGATACTACCCTCATTTGAGGATGGTGATCTATTCTCGGTGAATGGCACTTACTCTAAGATTGCTCTACAACTCGCTGGCGATCTGCTTGTTGTTTCGCTTTCCTGGGAGGAGCTGATGATAATGAGTACAGGTACAAAAATCACCCTAGTATAAACCTTTGGGGATGGGTAGAGCCTTGACTTCATGACAATGACCCTTTGACCCCATGTTTTTTCTATGTTTTTGTGTGCTGCATTCATGCATTCATTTAAAAAAAAACATTAAAACATTCAAAAAAGTTCTCTTCTAGTCTCTCTGTTTTTCAAATTAAACTAAGACTGTGATTGCAAATATCAGAGAAAAGGGTTGCACTAATGGATTTCGGTAGAAGGAGAACTCACCAGTATACCTTCAAGGTTCCAAAGCTAGAGGATTTGAGAAGGTTAGCGAGGATGATCACTAACCCAGAGGCTTTTAGAGCCAAGCACGGAGGTTTGCTACCACTATTAAGAGTCCATGTGATTGAGGGAATCATGGATGCGCTCATTCAGTTTTACGATCCGGTTTATCACTGTTTCACATTCCCGGATTACCAGCTCGCACCAACGCTGGAGGAGTATTCTCATCTGATCGATCTACACATTACGGATCGAGCTCCATTTTCTGGACTGGAAGAAATTCCAAAGAATCAGACCATAGCAAGAGCAATTCATTTGGACGAGTCTGAGGTCAGGACTCACCTGACTACTAAGGGTGGCATCCAAGGTTTGCCAGCCCAGTTCTTGACGAAGAAAGCCCTGTACTTCGCCAGTATAGGAAACGTGACTGCTTTTGAAAGCATATTTGTCTTGCTCACCTACGGGTTATTTTTGTTTCCCAACATTAATAACTTCGTTGATATTAACTCTATTAAGGTTTTTCTCATTGGAAATCCTGTGCTGACTTTGCTCGCAGATGCGTATCATTCTGTACACCTGGGAAATTTGTACAGCGGAGGGGAGATCACATGTTGTGTACCTTTGCTTTACAAATGGTTTATCTCTCACTTGCCCAAGTCTGCTGCTTTTTGGGATTGCAAGAGTGCCTTACGTTGGTCGCAGAAGATCATGTCTCTTACCAACTCTGATGTAGATTGGTGTAATAGGACTTATGAGGGAATTAGGATCATTGACCGTTGTGGAAACTTCCCCAACGTACCCCTTATAGGAACTAAAGGAGGAATAAACTACCATCCGGTATTGGTTCGCCGTCAATTTGGATACCCGATGAGACACATCCCACTGGGTGTTCATCTGGAAGGTCTTTTCTTCAAAGAAGGAGAAAACGACAGAGCACTAAAGATGGAAATAGTACACGCTTGGAAGCATGTTCATAAGAAAGGACGAGAGTCTCTGGGAAAACCAGAATGTGTCTCAGTGGAGCCTTACCTCCATTGGGTACAAACTAGAGCTCTCAAGCTAAAGATGCCTTATCCTCGTTACGAGATTCTTCCGCCAAAGGAATTTGTCATGTACTTCATGACGGAAACTGAAAAGCTTCAGGTTACTCTCAACAAAGTTCAACGGGAGAGAAGGTCTTGGAAGAATAAGTACCGCACCCTCGACATAGAGTGCATCAAAATACAGCAATTACTGAAAGAAAAAGATGCTCTGATTGAAATTTTGGAGCAACATGTTGTAGATAATCAAGATGACCAAAGGAATTTGCTCACTCCTTTCACTTGGCAAAGGAATGACAATCCGACAATGGCCCAAGAACCCCGGTCAAAGAAAAGGAAAGTCCCGGAGTCAGCACCCGATTTATCTTCAGAGAGGACTCGGGGCCCATTAGTTTAGGTTTCTGTTTCTGCACTTTGTAATCTACTGTATTTCCATTTCTGTAATCCTTTGAATTCAATAAAAAGGGATTTTCCCCGCTGTTTGATATTTGCAATCTAATTGTCGAAGTTTATTTTGATTAAACCTAAAACAATTAATATAATCATTGCATTCATCATTCTCACATCGCGTATTCTTCTTACCTACGAATCTCACGTTTGTGTCTCGATTCTAGAGTCAAACTGTCTCATTCGTATAATACTCGGGCCAATCGTCAAAAAAGGATGGATAATCTTGAGGAAGAAAACAGAGAGTTGAAAGAAGAGATCAACGCTCTGAGAGAGGAAATGAGAAAGCTTCGTAACGACATGCAAGCCATGGCAGAAGCTCAGCTACAACGAACTGTGATCTCAGAGATCACCTCAATGCCCATAGTGGAAAAGTATGATCCTAGGTATCAGATACCGAAAGATCTTCCTTGGGGCATGCCTGTTAACTATATCCCGGAAGGATATGTTCCGCTGATCACTGAAGATCAGGGAATCACAACAGAAACCGCTGGGCCTGAAGGTTACAAACTTCGGGAAAGCGAAGATGCCAGGGGCATACTGAAGACTCCTGAAGGTTACAAACTTCGGGAAACGCCAAGATTTACTGCCGTAGTCACGGTACCACCCCCTGTGGTGCACACTGTCCCGGAAGGACAGATTCCACCAACACCTTCTGGTAAGAAGGAAACTATGTTTGACAGAATGGAGGAATTCCAGGAGCAGTTCTTGGAAATGCAGAAGGAACTGCAAGCCATTCGCGGTCAGGATCTATTTGGAAAGGATGCCGCAGATCTCTGCTTGGTCCCAAATGTGAAAGTCCCGCATAAATTCCAAGTGCCCGAGTTTGAAAAGTACAAGGGTAACTCTTGCCCTCAAAGCCATCTGGTGATGTACGCTCGGCGGATGTCAGCTCAGACGGAGAATCAGGACCTACTGATTCACTACTTTTAGGATAGTTTAACCGGTGCCGCACTCAAATGGTACATGGGTTTAAACCGTGCTACGATCAGCACATTCAGAGATCTTGGCACTGCCTTTGTCCAACAATACAAATACAATTTGGACATGGCACCCGACAGAGATTAACTCAGATCAATGTCGCAAAGGGACAAGGAAACCTTTAAGGAGTACACTCAAAGGTGGCGTGAAATTGCCGCTCAAATTTGTCCACCTCTTGAAGAGAAAGAGATGACAAAGATCTTCTTAAAGACCTTAAGCTCATTTTACTATGACCGAATGGTTGCCAGTGCACCCAGTGATTTCACCGAAATGGTCGGCATAGGCGTACGTCTTGAGGAAGCCGTCCGAGAAGGACGTTTGGTAAAAGACACTGGATCGACGAGCGGTACTAAAAAATATGGTAGTGCTCTCCCTAAGAAAAAATAGCAAGATATTGGGAATATCTCTCTCAGAAAGCAAAGGCGACGTTATCAACCAGTAGCAGCTGTGACTCCTGCTATCAGCCCTGCGTCTATTCCTACGTATCAACCTCAGGTTGCGCAGAGCCAACCTGACCAGCAAAGGACACAACAGCCTCTTCAGCAGGCTCGTCCTCCATATAACAACAACTGTACAACACGGCCACCAGGATTTGATCCTATACCCGTAACATACGCAGAACTGTTTCCATTACTACTGGCTAAGGGGCATATTCAGACTAAATCTCCTCTTACAGTACCAGAAAATCCGCCTTTTTGGTTTAAGGTGGATCAAACATGCCCTTATCATCAAGGAGGATCAGGGCATAACATAGAGACTTGTCTCAATTTTAAGTCCGACGTGCAAAAGCTTGTTAGGAGCGGGGTCTTATCCTTCAAGGATACAAATCCTAATATTCTCACGAACCCGCTGCCTCAACATGAGAAAACTGCAGTCAATTTGATAGAAGGAAAGACTAACGATGTCTATCAAATTCACGATGTACTCTTGTTGAAAACCAATCTGGTCAAGATGCATTGTAGACAGAGTGGATATGGCCATGTGCCACCTCATAACCATCATCAGTGTGATATCTGCTCTAAAGACAACCAAGGGAGTTCTGTAGTGCAAGCAGCTCTACAGGAACAGATGGATCTCGGATGGATCCAGGAGCACCGAGTTCGTGGAGTTAACTTGGTTTACACGAATTCTAACGTCCTTCAAAACCACGACATTCGTGGGATGAATGTAAACTTGGTGGCGATGCATTCAAGGCAAAGCCAGTATCATAATCTGCCGCGGCACGATTACAGTTCCTGTCTGACTTGTTCGGTAAACAAACAGGGATTCTCTTTCATACAAGAGGCCCTCCAGCGTCAGATGGATCTTGGATGGATCTAAGACTACCATGATAGGAATCCCTATCAGATCAACATGGTTCAGATCTTCGATATTTGCGTGATGAATACCAACCTGGTAGAGTTACATGCTGAATAGGTCCGACTCAGATTCTTAATATCACATGACTATCAAAGCTGTAAAGCGGGTTGCAAAAATGATCGAGGTTGTACCCTTGTCCAGGAGGCACTTCAGCACTTGTTAAATCATTGGTGGATGCCAATCTATATGGATGAAGATACTCAGCAGATTAGTATCAGTAACAGGAATCCTACTCGACGTCAAAGTCAGGATGTCCGATCAGTGGAAGGTAACCTAGTGAGGTTACATTGTATTCAAAGTGGGCGTGGCCAGGTGCCACTACACAATTACGACCGTTGTAGCGTCTGTTCGGAAAATAACCAAGGAAGTTACCTTGTGCGAGCGGCTCTTCAGGGTCAGGTGGATCGTGGAGAAATTCGTCCATATCTAGGTTCTGGACCTATTAACTGGACGCCGAACTGCCTTACCGAGCAGATCGAGGACGTTGTCACAATTTCTGGTCATCACCATACCAGGGATGTTTTTGCCATCATCCCTCTACTTGATGAATCTAGAGCTCCTAACTGGGAACGGATCGAGATTACTTACGATGGTCAGAAGAATCAGAAAGTTCCCGTAGCCATCTATCTGCCAGGACCACTACCGTATGAATCAACTAAGGCTATCCCTTACAAGTACGGTGCAACAACCATTGAAAATTGAAAAGAAATTCCATTACCCTCCGTCGTGAATATTGCAGACATCAGTCGTGTAACACGGAGTGGTAGAATCTTCAACCGAGGGGTTGGGGAAGTTAACAAAGAAAAGGAACTTCAGACAGAAGCTCCCGATCTATCATTCGGTCAATCCAGTAATCCCGACCTTTCGAAAAATGATGATGAGATGCTGAAGCTCATCCAAAGGAGTGAATATAACATTGTTGATCAGCTATTACAAACTCCTTCAAAAATCTCGGTATTATCACTGTTACTCAGTTCAGAAGCACATAGGGAGGCTCTACAGAAAGTCTTAGAATAAGCCTTTGTGGAACAGGATGTAACAATCAGACAGTTCGATAGCATTGTCTCTAACATCACTTCCTGCAACAATTTGGGATTTAGTGATGAAGAATTACCTGAAGGAGGTCGCCGTCATAACATGGCGCTCAATATCACAGTTAACTGCCAGGACGATGCTTTAGCCAGTGTACTGGTAGACACAGGGTCAGCCCTGAATGTTATGCCAAAGTATACTTTGATGCAATTATCATTCAAAGGCCCTCCGATGAAAATCAGTGAGGTCGTCGTCAAAGCATTCGACGGATCCAGAAAAACAGTTATCGGCGAAGTTGATCTTCCCATAACTATTGGCCCTCACACTTTCCAAGTCACTTTCCAGGTCATGGACATCCGGGTAACGTACAATTGTTTATTAGGAAGACCTTGGATACATCAGGCTGGAGCGGTTACTTCAACCCTCCACCAAAAGCTAAAGTTCGTCAAGAACAATCAACTTGTCACAGTTTATGGGGAACAAGCCTTGCTTGTGAGTAACTTGTCGTCATCTGCTAGTATAGAACCTGAGGAGGTTATTGGAACTCAGTTCCAAGCACTGTCAGTGAGCAAGAACAATCAGTTCGAAGGAGGAACCTCAATTTCCTCATACAAAGATGCTATCAAAGCGGTCGAGAGTACCGATACAACAGGATGGGGACATCTTATCATTCCTATTGACAATAAAACAAAGAAGGGTCTTAGTTTTTCTGCAACCTGTACCCAGACAGCTGTCAGCGATGGAAGTCTTCATCCCATTCAAAACTTCTTCCACAGTGGAGGTTTTCTTCACCCGGTGTCTCAAGCAGTGCATGCTATCAATGGGGAAGATCCCTCTGACACAGATGAAGAGTGGAAGTCCTACCTTAACAAGGACGGTTATATGTCTCAGGAAGAGGTGCCCACGCCATTTTACTATCCCGCACAGAGTCCGAGATTTATACCAGGGTCAGACGTCAAAACGATATACGGAGATTGTGATCCGGAAGGATGCCGTGCTCCGCCAAATTCATTAGAGGAGGACACTCTGATGAAAGACAACTTTGACCACAATTACTATGGCCCAATCGATGGTCTGCCAATGTGGCAGCCTTACCCAGGAAACTTGGGGAAAGAGAGTCAGCCGAACAATGAAAATTAGCTGACCGTTTTTAAACAGACTACCTGTGTCCCCACCATGTCATGGGATCAACACTCAGGTCATCCTGAAGCTACTGAATATGAAGATGAATTCGCAACGTTTGCAGGACTTGAATTCATCAACTATGCTTTTCCTGAGGTCAACGTCATCGAGAGAGATGACTCCTCCAGTTCCAGAGAAGTGTGGGACACCTTGGGACAACCGAGTGGGAAATATGACTATATGGTCAAATACACCTCTCCCGAAAGCTCTCGTATCAGGCTCGAAGATATCCAGCCTACTGGATGGGGAGATACAACCAAGAGCACAAATGCTATGCGAAATATAACAGAGGAATTCTCCTACGACAACTCTTCCTGGGAAACAGATTCCAATGATCCTGCTCCACCAGAAATCAGCGTCATTTCTGAAGACAAATCAAGGAAGGTGCCAGAATTTGTGATTCACCGAGGAGTTCGCCATCAATGGGTTGCCGTCGAGGTTCCGAAGATCGTTCATCAGTCAAAGTAATTGCCATCTTTAACCTTTCACCCTGCCCAGGTGAAACAGATGTTTTGATAGGGCTCGTTTTCTGTAAATTTTCCCTCTTCGCTTTGCCCAAAGCGACAGAGTTTTGTTTTATAGGGCTGTAGTTTCAAGAATCGACTTTTTCATTAATAAAATAACGTCGTTATGTAATTTCCGCATTAATTCTGTTTTCTCTTTTTGCTTTTTCAGAAAATGGTAATCCTAAAAAAACAATTCAATCATAAAACAAGCAGTAATAAAATAAAACACTGCACACACTTGCATTTTTCTCTATCTCTTCTAAACACAAATCATCATGTCATGCAGATTACTTGTTTTAAACCCCGTTGAAACATACGATCCGACGCCTTCGCCCAACTTTGAGTTCCCGGTATTCGAGGCTGAAGAAGAAAATGACAACGAAATTCCAGAAGAGATCTCCCGACTACTCAGACAAGAGGAAAGGTCCATTGAACCTCACAAAGAACCGTTGGAAACGGTTAACTTAGGTTCAGAACAAGAGAGAAAAGAAATCAGGATTGGGGGCACTGCTCAGTCCAATTGCTAGAAAGAGTTTGATAAAGCTTCTCAAAGAATTCCCTGATGTATTCGCTTGGTCCTATCAGGATATGCCAGGGTTGGATACCAGCATCGTGGAACATCACTTACCATTGAGATCGGAATGTTCGCCAGTAAAGCAAAGGTTGAGACGCACTCACCCGGACATGGCCATTAAAATCAAAGAGGAGGTACAAAAACAGATTGACGCGCGTTTCCTTGCCACATCAGAATATCCTCAATGGTTAGCCAACATCGTACCCGTTCCCAAAAAGGACGGAAAGGTCAGAATGTGTGTTGATTACAGAGATCTGAACAAGGCAAGTCCAAAGGACGACTTTCCTTTACCACACATTGACATGCTGGTAGACAGCACAGCAAAGTTCAAAAATTTCTCCTTCATGGATGGATTCTCGGGCTATAACCAGATCAAAATGGCGCCGAAAGACATGGAGAAAACTTCGTTCATTACCCCTTGGGGTACCTTTTGTTACAAGGTTATGCCGTTCGGTTTGAAGAACGCCGGGGAAACCTATCAAAGGGCCATGATTACTCTGTTTCATGACATGATACACAAAGAAATTGAGGTATATGTCGATGATATGATTGCACAATCAAAAATAGAGAGTGAGCACGTTGAACATCTATCAAAATTGTTCGAACGTCTAAGAAAGTTCAAGCTCCGCTTGAATCCCAACAAGTGCACCTTCGGTGTCCGTTCAGGGAAACTACTAGGGTTCATCGTCAGCCAGAAAGGAATTGAAGTTGATCCTGACAAGGTCAAGGCCATCCAAGAAATGCCTTCTCCGAAAACTGAAAAACAAGTCAGAGGATTCTTGGGACGTTTGAACTACATCTCCAGATTCATATTCCTTATGACCGCCACATGTGCGCCGATTTTCAAATTACTGAAAAAGAACCAGGATTGCATTTGGTCAGAAGACTGCCAAACTGCCTTCGACAGTATTAAGGAATATCTGTTGAATCCTCCGATTCTATCACCTCCAGTGGAAGGAAGACCACTGATCATTTACCTCACAGTCCTAGAGGACTCAATGGGTTGTGTGTTTGGCCAACAAGACAAAACTAAAAGAAAAGAGTCTGCCATCTACTATTTGAGCAAGAAATTCACCGACTGCGAAACTCGGTACACGATGCTTGAGAAAACTTGCTGTGCTTTGGCTTGGGTAGCCAAACGTCTTCGCCAGTACATGATCCGTCATACTACTTGGTTGGTCTCCGAAATGGATCCAATCAAGTACGTCTTCAAAAAACCTGCTCTCACGGGAAGGATTGCCCGTTGGCAGATGTTGTTATCAGAATATGACATAGAGTACCACGCTCAGAAAGCCGTTAAGGGAAGTATTTTAGCCGATCATTTGGCTCATCAACCGATTGACGATCAGGAATCAGTCGGGTTTGACTTCCCAGACGAAGATGTCATGTATCTAAAAATGAAAGATTGCGATGAACCGTTACCCAGTGAAGGGCCAGAACCAGGTTCCCAGTGGGGACTTGTCTTTGACGGAGCAGTTAATCATTACGGAAATGGAATTGGGGCAATCATTGTTACCCCTCAGGGTACCCACATTCCTTTCACCACTCGACTTACGTTCAAATGTACGAACAACGAGGCCGAATACGAAGCTTGTATTATGGGTCTCGAGGAAGCGATTGATTTAAGGATCAAAAACTTGGATGTATATGGCGACTCAGCCCCGGTTATCAATCAGATAAAAGGAGATTGGAACACATACCAATCAGGATTAATTCCTTACAAAGACTATGCAAGAAGGTTGCTGCCTTTCTTCAACAGAGTCGAGTTTCATCATATCCCTCGTGAAGAGAATCACATGGCTGATGCATTAGCCACTCTCTCTTCCATGATTAGTGTAGGTCAATGGAATGACATACCTAAGATCGACATAATGCGCCTTGAACGGCCCGCTTACGTCTTCATGATTGAAGCAGCCATAAACGACAAACCTTGGTATCACGATATCAAATGCTTCCTTCAGAAACAAGAGTACCCATTTGGGGCACTCAGAAAAGATAGGAAAACCCTCAGAAGATTGGCTGGAAACTTCTTCCTGAGCGGTGACACTCTCTATAAGAGAAATTTTGACATGGTCTTGCTCCGATGCGTCGACAGACCAGAAGCAGACATGCTTATGAAAGAAATTCATGAAGGATCCTTTGGCACTCATGCCAACGGACATACAATGGCGAGAAAAATTCTAAGACCAGGGTACTATTGGTTGACAATGGAATTTGACTGCTACAAGTACATGAGGAGGTGTCACAAGTGTCAGATATACTCCGACAAAATTCATGTACCGCCATCACATCTCAAAGTTCTCTCTTCCCCATGGCCATTTTCCATATGGGGAATCGACATGATTGGCTTGATCGAGCCTAAGGCTTCAAACAGACATCAGTTCATCCTGGTAGCCATTGACTATTTCACCAAGTGGGTCGAAGCAGCATCGTTCGCTAATGTAACCCGACAAGTGGTGGTCCGATTTATCAAAAACAATATCATTTGCCATTATGGTGTTCCAAGCGAGATCATTACTGATAATGGATCTAACTTGAATAACAAGATGATGAAGGAGTTGTGCGCAGAGTTCAAGATCGAACATCATAACTCATCTCCCTACCGACCCAAGATGAACGGAGCGGTAGAAGCGACTAACAAGAACATCAAGAAGATCGTTCAAAAGATGGTTGTGACCTACAAAGACTGGCACGACATGCTACCCTTTGCTCTTCACGGTTATCGCACATCTGTCCGCACTTCAACAGGGGCAACCCCTTTCTCTCTAGTATATGATGGAAGCAATGCTCCCCATAGAAGTAGAGATCCCGTCAATTCGAGTATTGATGGAAGCTAAGCTCACCGAAGCTGAATGGTGTCAAAGCCGTCACGACGAACTGAATCTGATCGAAGAAAAGAGAATAACGGCACTATGCCATGGTCAGTTGTATCAACAGAGAATGAATAGGGCGTTCGACAAAAAGGCCCGACCTCGTGTCTTCAGAAAAGGAGACCTCGTGCTAAATAAGATACAATCATTTCTCACTAATTCTCGGGGCAAGTGGACTCCGAATTATGATGGCCCCTATGTGGTCACGAAAGCTTTCTCAGGCGGTGCCTTGAGACTTGCAACCATGGACGGAGAGGAATTTGCCTACCCCACAAATGTTGATGTAGTCAAGAAATACTTCGCCTAAACTAAAAAAAAAAAACGTCTCGGTGGATTGAAAACCCGAAAGGGCGGGCCAGGCAAAAGTTAGAGACATGAAAAAAAATCATCCCGATGGATTGGAAACATCATAGTACAATCCAGGCAAAAATTAGGGATAATGGCAAGTAACTATGTTCAACAGAGGCAAGTCCCTCAGCAGCAGCAGTTACATCATCATCGGAAGAAAACTCCAGTTAAGGTCATCTTCGACAGAAGCTCGGGATGCCCTGAATTCAAAGTTGGTAGAAGGATAGTGGTCGTCATGTTTCAACGTAGCCCTTTTCCCTGTAAATTACCATTTTTTAAACTTTGTAAATACTTTGGAATCACGCGTTTGGCTGATCTCCATCTTATCAATAAAATTTGAGCCTTTGTGCTTTTGTTTGTAATTCTCATTTGTTTTAGCTTTACAGAACGACGTTGTTAACTTGATTAACGATTCTTCAAATAAAACAAAAATGAATTTACTTGTTAAAACTTTTTTTGCTTTTAAAATAAAGATGGCAATTTCTTTTGACTGTTAAACATCGAAAGAACATCAATCGTTTCTCCAGAAGTAAGCAAACTTCAAAGTGCAGAATCAAAGTGCTCCTTCTAACCCAGTACGCCTGAATGAAGGATCAACTGTGTCAGAGACCTTGTTTCATCTGACACAACACGGCAGAGTTCTTACCTCCTAAGCCCGATCAACGGTATTCCCCGCAGGGACTATCTCTCCTAAGCAAGGTGGAATTGCTATCTTGAACCCGCGATATCTCTATACGCCCCGCGATGGCCGAGTATCCAGTCATGTTCATCTTTTAGTTTGTGTGTCGCGTCAGTTTTGTCAGCATATACATACATATATCATTGCATTATTGATTTGCATTCACATTTCATATTGCATCGCTATCACTCTAGCCGGTCTTGTCCCTTAGTGATAGGAGTTCTCTCAATCGAGTTGTCAGTTCTTTCCTCATCAGGAAACGTTGTGTCTGAACAATCTCGCCACCAGTGTATCTTTAGATCAGAGTCGGCACTCGACCACTTTGATAACTTGAACCTCTGAAGAGCCAGAGAACCTTCAACAGATGTCACTCTTCGCCATTGAAGATGATACCCTTGCTTTCCCGGATTAAAGAAAATCCCCAGAGAAAGCCTCTTAAGCAAGGGTTCGGCAGTACATCAGTTTCGCTCCGAAAAGATCGCTGATGAAAAGGTCATCGACACCTCAAAATTGGACCCCGTCATATGGCGTTTCTCCGGGAAGATCCTGAGAAAAGTATGATGTAAGATCCCAAGCAACAATAATCTCTCAAGAGACTCGCTTTCCTCCAGTAGAAACAAATGGCGTCTCCAACAGAGAAGTTTGTGCAACTCTACAACTCAGACGACTGGGTCCCCCAGCAAGTCTGACATCAAAACTTTTTCCACTCAAATGGCATCTCCCCAGGAAAATTCGGCGAGAAGTTTGAAGGAAATCCGCTACAAATAGCGTCCCTTGTCAATAAATTTTATTGACAAAAGAAACTAAGACCAGTTCCTTGGTAGGAAACCAGGATCGAGGGGAAGTTTAAATCAGAAACTAAGACCAGTTCCTTGGTAGGAAACCAGGATCGAGGGGAAGTTTACTTCAGAAACTGAGACCAGTTCTTGGTAGGAAACCAGGATCGAGGGGAAGTTTACCTTTTCTAAGCATCATTGCTTAGCAAAAGAAGATGAATGCGTAAGCTACCATTCATAACCACCATCAAAATTTTGGGTATTCCGATATTTAATCCTCTTGCACCCCGAATGCCCGAATACCTTCGTCATTCACACCTTCGGGTCCAAGAAGATTAAATAGGGGCATCTGTCATACCCCAAATTTTGACCACTAAGATTTCCCATCATTGTTCAAATCATCATCACAATGTGGATGAACCATCATGCCTCATCAAATGCCTCAAGGGTTGTTGAGCATTCACTACAATCAAAATTAGGGTTTCAAGCCCTCTCAGAGTTCTTAGACAAAGGATCAATCAAGGAATGACATGATCTTCAACTTGTCTAACCTCTTAAGCATTCACAATGGAACAAAAGGGACTCCCACTTCAAGGATTAAGCACAAGGTTGCTCCCTTCTAGGTGGATCAAGTCTCAAGATCGCCAGTGTCACCAAATTAGGGTTTTGGTCGACCAGGGCCTCCAGATTGAAATTTTTCATCTGGACACAAGCCAAAGATCCAAAACACAACCTAATGTACTCCATGGAACCTCATGGACCCAAGCATCAAGTCAATTTGGCCTCAGGGGATGCATACATCAAAAATCAGGAATTAGGGTTTCTTGACCTGATTCACCCCTAAGTTGACTTTTGGGACAAATCAAGAGCCAAGACCTCAAGACATGATTTGAGGGCCTCTAATGAACTATATTGATCCATTTGGAACAATGGATTAATCCCAGAAGCTTGAGCAACAAGTCTCATTTTCATCTGCACCACAATTAGGGTTTTGCGAGGAAAGTCAACTGTAACTTTGACTTTTGACCAGGACATGCTCCCAAACCCTAGGACATGCCCCAATATAACCTATGACACCCATGGAACATGTCTATAAAGTTTGATTTAGGTCAAGGACATGATTTCCTGAAGAATTGCACAATTTGGAATTCATCTGATAAAAAGTCAACTGTGCACAAAAGTCAACTTTGACTTTTTGAGATTTTTCACCAAAATGGATTTTTAACCCTAAAATGATGTTAATATATGATTTGAATCATCATTCATCAAGAAAAATCAAGAAAAGTGGGATAACTTGTAAAAGGGGTAACCATAAAACTTAGAAATTTTTCTAAGTTATGGAAAAGTACCACTAATACACCAACTTTGGAGGACCATAACTCCTAAACCACAAGGCCATTGTGCCCCATCCAAAGCTTGATTTGTAGATCTCATTTCCCTCTACAAAAACTTCAACTAGGCCTAACTCCAATTCATTATGGATTTTGAGCTATGAGTGAGCCAAAGTGGCTGAACATGAAAGTATACCATTTTCCAACACTTAGAAAAATTCTGTCCAAGACAGATTTTGTTGAAACACCAAAACTTGTGAGATCTTTTCACATAGTTGCAAGTTGAATCAAGGCCAAAGTTAAACATCAATATTGTTGCATATGTTACTAAGAATTCAAAGAGCTCAACAACATGAATTGATTCAACTTAAGCCATGAGAAATCCTTGCCCAAAGTCATGCTGCTGCAAGCTGTTTTGGAAAAATCAATTTGCATGTTTGCTTGCCACACACAATTTTGAACCAAAAACTGAGGATCAACATGCCACATGTATTCAAACCAATCACATTGCATCTGATCCAACTGATAAATTTGAGTAAAAAAGCCAAGGAATCTTCCAACTTGAAATTCATCCACTTTGGCACATTTTGCCTTGAATTCAAAGTGCATTAATGTGGAATAGTGCATTGTCAAGGTAGCTACCCTACTCAGTCAAATTCTCTGATTAAACAACAATAAAAACATCTGAGGAATGTGATTTTGGTCAAGGCATAGCCCTGCTCTTGGGAATGGCTAGCTTGCCTTGCTTGAGAAGAAATCCTCCAAGCCAATCCATGCAAATGTGATCTGATCCAGCAGCCATTCACTATTCCTCCAAAACAAAAGTTGATCACCTATAAATAGAGGTCCCAATGGATCATTCAACTCACCCCAAAGCCAGTTACAACACTGCTTTCTCTCATTCTTTCTTAAACCTCAAGTTTTCTTGTTTTTGAGTAACCACTATCGGGTTTTGAGTTGTAGCCATAAGCAATCAATTCCAATTGCTCAAACACATCACATATGATGTATTTGAGGTTTCCAAACACTTAAACACTGACTGTAACACCTCAGGCTCAAAATCACTCTTCCACCAAGCCATTATGCTTCAATTTTGCAGGTGGAGGTCTCCAGCTTGATCCAAAGAGTTTCAAAGTGTTCCAAAGCTTGCAACATACTCCATAACATCCGTTGAAGCTGTAGGGATCATCAATTCACGACTGGAACACCATCTGGACAAAGTTCCATTTCAGCTTGCATCAAGGTGAGCTTCAAACTCAAACTCCATGATCCATGCATATTTCCTCGCATGATATTTTTGCCATTTGATTGCCATCATGTGTTGATTGTTTTGCCTCAAGAAATTGGATCATAGACCTTATAACCATGCCTGCACGATTGATTTTGCAAATTAGGGTTCATCTGTGTTCATCATGATTATTTTACTCCACACTGAAAATGAATAAAATTGGTATTGCCATCTTATTCCTTGTGAAAAAACACATGGGTTTGGTGTTTGAATCATGTCCAATGGTGGAGAGATGAGGGAGATAGGGTGCTTCATGCACGAGCTCAAGGAGGAAGATGGCCATGGCGCCATTTTCAGAAAATCCAACAAGTTCTCTATATATTTTTCCCTTGCCATATTATATTTGAATTGGCATTACGCCCCAGCGGTTCACCAGCTGGTTTTGTGTGTATTGGCAAGCGAGAGGTCTGGGGTTCGAATCCCCCTCGCCCCAGACTTCTTTTTATCACTTGTCTATTTTGTTATTTTTCATATTATTATTTTTAATAATTTGAAAAATTAATAACTCCTTCAATTTTTATCATTTTTGATTGGTTCTTTTTGCAATAATTCACAAAAATGTTTAAATATTTGATTCTACCAAAAAATCCCAAAAATATTACTTATTTCCTATATTTGATATTTTTGAGAAGAATTAATGTTTTATGTGTTTTTAACATTTAAAATGTTTCTTTTCTTTTCATTTTCTAACCCTAATTTGACTTCAATCATTTTGTAGGAAGAAACCTGATTTTTTGGAACATTGGTCCAAGATCATAATTTGTTTTCATATATTTAACAAATATTAATCATTTTAATTGAATTTTTGTTCAATTAAAAAAATACATTTTGAAAACAAATTAGGGTTTTGAATCAATTCAACCCTCATCAAACTTTTTAAAAAAAATTTTGGGCCTCTAATAGAGTGTAAGACCCAATCCCCTTTTAACCAAACCATTTTGGGCCTCACTTATTGTATAAGTCCCTTTGCGTTAAAAGAAAACCTCGGCGCGATCGCCATTTTAAGCGAAAAATCATCTAGGCCTACCATCGTGTTATAAGCCCCACTCTTTTTTCTTTAAAACTTTTTGGGCCTCTTGAGAGAGTGTAAGACCCATCCCTTTGTACAGAAAATATTTTGGGCCTCAGTCACTTGTATAAGTCCCTCTGTACAAATTCAAACAGTGCGCTCACTGATAAAACCCTGGGCCTCTCCTTGAGCTGTAAGCCCCAAATCTTTCTTTTTCAAAGCACTTTCTCCTTTGATTTTGAACATACTGTTGTTTTCAATCTTTCTTTGTTGAACAACTAACCAAACAACATGGAAGCTCTACAACCGAGTAAGTGGTTATTGCTTTCATTTACCGTTTTCATATACATATAACTGTATTGTGGGACTGTTTCACTGTAAGTCTTCTTTCATAAACTCATATCAACTGTGTAATAATAGTATAGATATTTAGAGTTTCCCCGGCAACTACGTCTAGAACTAGGTGACGCCGTTTCGTTTATTCGTAGAAATAGACAACTAGATCCCCAATAGGATCACTAGATACAGTCTTCTCTTCGGCTGTCCTCATTAGGAATTGTCAAGAAACTCTACTCCCCAAGATGAATGTATTCTCCGTGAATGGCATCTTTGAGTTTCTTCCAAATTATCGAACCTTCCTGACTTTGATCTATTCTCGGTGAATAGCATTGCCTTGAATTTCTCAGGGTTTGGGGACCCACGGGCTTCTTAAAAGCACCGGCCTCCTCTTGGGCATCGTACAAGGACCCATATGCTTCCTAAAAGCAACCCCGCCTCCTCTTGGGCTTAGTACAAAGACCCTACGACTTCTTAGAAGTATTCACAGCCTCCTCTTAGGCTTCGTATAATGATCTCTTCCTCCGGGAATGATAGCCTTCTCTTGGGTTTAGTACAAGGACCCGTCGGCTTCTTAAAAGTTTCCAGCCTCCTCTTGGGCTTTGTACAAATTGTCCCAACGACCTCCTAGAGGTATAGGAATAGAACCTAGTCATCTTCATAGAACCGTCCTTTCAAGAGACTACTACTGTTTCTCAAAGCATAGTACAAAAGACGAAACTCTAGACCTGGACAGTCTAATTTCCTTGAGTCTCAAAGACATTCTCAAGCACCCCTTCGTTAAATAGGAAGGAAACCCGTGGACTCGGACAATCTCAATACCCTTCGGATTTCCCGCTTTCTTAAAGAACAGGAATAACCCGGATCCTCAAATCAAATCCATGAGCACAGTGTTGCTCATATAAGAACTGATTTTCTCCTTTAATCAGTGTATTGGACCTGCCACTTAACCGAAACAGTCACTATAGCCTCCTATTGGGCTTTATACAATGATTCTCCCCAGCGGAGCAAACAATTTTAGCCTCCAGCTCGGGCTTTATACGAGATACCAAAAGATTCCATCGTTGAGTCAAAACATTTTAGCCTCCCTCTCAGGCTTTGTACGAGATACATATATTAGCCTCCTCCTAGGCTTTGTATAAGAAAACCACTGGTTGATCCAATCAACCTTTTAGCATCAAAGCTGTGCCTCGTTCACAGTACACAAACATCAACAACTCCTTCCCCTTCATCTAATCGCTGTAAGCGGCAAGCCTCTGGATCATCTACATCCATGCCAATGTCCCTCTTTTAGTATGAGAAATTCCTAAGGAAAGATAGCATTGCTCTACTCTGAGTTAAAGTCTTCTCCTTCAGGTTAAAATCCCATATAAAGGAAATTATGGCATTGCCGGATTCACCAATCCCGGTTAAAGTAATTCTCCTTTATAAAACAGTTGTGATATACAACCCCCCTCTTTAGAGATGACAAATTCTCTCTAAAGTTGAGACCTTTTAGCTTCATATCTTGGGCTTTGAACAAGATATAAACAGACTTTCAGCTTCACGTCTTGGGCTTTGAACAAGACACCAAAGCAACCATTTCCTCCCGTAGAATAGGAGGAACTACGAACGCTCTGATTTCCCTGTTTCGGTAAACGGGAATACGTAGGCATAAGATTGAAAGAAAAATCTTAGCGAGCACACTAAACAAAAAATCCAAATCCCATACTATCACATAAAAAAGCATCAGTCCTAACATCCTAATCCTTATTCCCCGCCAGAAACCTGTCATTTTGTCAAAATAACACAAGAAAGGCCCCACCACATTGATAGCATCCGTAACCTAACAGACAGCTGTTTAAACTCAGTATGCAAAGCAGGGTTAATTGGAGACATCTATTTCCCTTCCTTCATCAGCTCACAATAGGATGAAAAATGAATCGACCTGTAGTTTAAGCTCAACCGCAGAGAGCGACCAACGCTTAAGAACCGCGTCCAAAATCGCTCGCTACAAATGTATATTGATTTGTTACAGTCCCACTTAGGATTTTGTTTCAACTATAGCTGAATTTGTTTTGAATACTAAGAATTTTATTTTATTTGAAATTGCTGAAGCTGTATAGTAAAGTTTATACATGGTGATGATGATGGTGGTAGTAAGCGTATAGTATGAGTTGATAAGGTACATATGGTTTGTGCTAAAATAATGTATGTTTTTTATTGTGTTGCATGGATTTGTTGTGTTGTTGTATGTTGTTGTTATTGAAAAATGTTCTCAAAACAAGAACAAAACATTGCTAAGTCACAAGAAAGAGGCTTCTTTTTACTTAGCAATGTTTTGTTCTTTATATTCTTATACAGGTTGACAGGAGATGAAGTTTAGTTTATTATATACTATATATATTGTTTGTTTCACTAACCTTTTAATGAAAATGCAATCATTTAAATTGATATAGAAACTTATAATCTGAAAATTAAGATCTATTTGAAAACCAACCTATATCAATCAATGTTTTCCGAATTGCATGCATCTCATTATGCACATTTTATGTTCCTTAACACATAATATATCGTTCAATGGTTTGATTCCTTCAACACATCGATATCTACAATTCTACTTTACCTTGTCATCGTCGCTTATCACCGTGATTGTTAAGATCATGCTTGTTATGATGATAAGTCATCATAACAATTGCGATGATAAGCGACGATGATGAGGTAAACTATAATAAAAGATATCGATGCATTGAAGGAATCAAACCATTGAACCATATATGTGTTAAAGAACATAAAATGTGCACGATGAGACGAATGCAATTCGGAATACAGTGGTATGTTTAAGTTGGTTTTCAAGAATAGTTTAATTTTCATATTATATAGTTCTTTACCAATTTTAATGGTTTTATTTCTTTAATGAGGTGTATGGTAAAACAAGCAATATACGTTGGTATATAATAGACTATGGGTACGTTTCATAATGGTTTTCTACATTACCCGTGATCTAATGTAATTTCTTTGCTGCTGCTGGGTTTCAAACTCAGTACCTTATATATCACAAAGGTTGTTAGGCATAACCGTTGTGATATACCACGTGCTTTCTAGAATACAACAACGGTACCAAGACCATGATTATAAGTAGCGCATTTACGACAACACTCTACATAACAACACCTTGATCTGCGTGATTATATGTATTTTCCAACTGTTGTTAAATGGGTTTTCCGTAGTAGTGTCACTACCTATCAGTTTTTAAATTAATCCAAACAAACATGGAATAAACATTTCTAATCAATGCCCTCTTAATTCAGTATCCACTAAATGGACAATGTGTCTGACATCCCAAACACTAACCACCCGAACCGGAAAAGGAAACAAAGAAAAGGAAATGCGCCTGCCTGTTATGGCCTGTAACAGCTATTACTGGTGCCCGTAATAGGCCACTGGATTCTTGGCCTGGGCGTGCTTATTAGGGTAATGACATCAACTCCTATTACGAGCCGTAACAGCTGTTATGGGCACCCGTAACAGGTCCCTAGTTTTTGTACTGGGAATTCTGACTTTTGCCTTTTTCTTTGATTTTCAGCCGCTTCGATCCCTTTTCCTTCCAATATGATTGTTAGGGCGTGAAAATGACAGAAACATAGTACCAAGACATAAAACATAGAAAAGTGAAATAACAAAGAAAAACTACTGTTAAAAGCGACATAAAAACCATTTATCAAATCCCATTATAGTCACAACTAAACCACAGTATGTCCTTGGCATTTAGAGACATCAACCTTTGAGACCACTTCAATGCCCCCACATTATCTACAAAAGGTCCTTTCCTTGGTAAGTGGGTCAAAATCCACTTGTAAAGCAAAGGAAAACAACAATTGGTCATTTCACCCTTCTTCTTGTTCCTCCAATGGAAGTAGAAATAAACATCGCCTAGAAGCATGGGAACTAGATTTCTGGAGAGGAAGATATTGATAGCAGATTTATCAATAAAACCTTTTCAGAAAAAGTACCAAACCATAGATGAGGAGAGCGAAGATGGCATAGAAAGCATCCCAGCTTCCACTATCAGCGAATGTGTTAGCCTTTTTAAATAGAAGCTTTGAAGGAAACCCTCTGGTGTTGCCTTTGGTACGGAGATTAGATTCAACCACTTCCTTCTTGAGATGTAGAGCTTGAGCAATCACTGCAGACTCTGGAAACCATTGATGCTCGTGTAAAGAATTTGGTCCTTGACAGGAATACGCAAAATGTGGGTAAACTCCTCCAGAGTGGGATTTAAAAGGTAATCTTGGAAAGTAAAACAATGCAGAGTAGGATCATAAAACTAAGCATAGGTGAGGATTAAGCCAGTGTCCTCCTTGGTTAACAAAATACTCAACAAGTTGCCATAAGTCTTCTTGAAGGTATCCCTGTGATTATCAATCAGAAGGGCTCCAAGCTTCTTCAACTCATGAAGCTTAGGTTTCCTGAGTTTGTATTGGTATGTGTTTCTTCTGTCAGATTTCTCCATAATTAAATAATCTACTATAAGTGACAAACCGTGGATTCCCTGAAAATGTGCACATGCTAAAATGATTTTCATGGGGATAAAATGCAAGTATGTATGTAACATCCATTGATTCAAAGGTTTGGCATAGTCTGGATAATTTGTGTATACTTCTCGGTGCAGGTTCAAAGGTCCGACATATACATAATAATAAATGTATGTAGGATCTTAGTTTCTTGCAAAAACCCAATATCCCCTCACAGGTAGGCACTAGTCCTTAAATAATGAGGTTCCTAAAAAGGTCCCAAGATTCATAGACCCATTTTGAGATACCACTACCTGGAACGAATGATTCGTCAAATTGTGATGCTCCCAAAAGGATCTACTCTAGGTGTGGCATCTCGTGTTGACCATGATCAAGGCATAACACCAAGGAGGTCAACACGCCTTTACCGTATACTATCTTGTTTGTATACTCAAGCTCGGGTATAGAGCTTTTCTCTCATGTAACATCATAAAGCCCAAACCCACAACAGAAAACATAACAGATATCCAGAATGTAATGAATATATAAGACAGTAAAAGTCCGATAAATAAAGCAAGTAAAGCAATAAAGATAAACACCCAAATATGCAAAGAAATAAACACAACTAGGCTTGACTTGCTTAGGGAGAATTGTCCCCAGCAGAGTCGCTAGATGTCGCTACGCGAAAAATACAGAGTCTCCACCAAACTTTATTTATTCCAAAGGAAAGGAAAAATATAGATAAAACCCCAAAAGAAAAGAAGATGATATTTGCAACTAAGAGCGGATTCGGAAGTCGGTTATGTAAGGGGGATGTATTAGCACCCCTCACATCCGTTGTACACAACGGGAACCATGTTTATTGTTCTTTGCATGGATGGGTGTTATTATCTAAAAGTTACTTGCGATTGGGTTTAATTAAGGAAAAAAATAAGTTTTTAATTAGTGTGCTCACTAAGGATTCAAACCCCCATGCCTACGTATTCTCATGGTGCAATGAGAAAACTAGAGCTTTGTAGTTCATGGAGTAGAAAATAAGTGTTTGTTGGTTTTTTTATTGTACGATGTTAACGTTCGCGTCCTAGCAGTTAAACGTTGCTTGTATTATCGCGCATGAGAGACTTAAGCTTTTGTTTGTATTACGGTAGAATGGATGCGCTTGGATCGCATTCTAGTAGTTAAACATAGCTTGTATGCTCGTGCATGGGAGGCTTAAGCCTTGTTTGTATTATGGTAGAACGGAAATAACATGTCCTTTTTGAAAGGTTTTGAATGCCCTAAGGCGAAAAATGAATTTGATGGGTTGTGATTGATTTTAAATTTGAAAAGATTGCCTTGATTTGAATTGCACTAAAGCCTATGAATGGAGGTGAACACTTTGAATAAATGGGGCCCATGTCCCGTATTCAGAACAAGGGTATGAATATATCCCTCTCATCCTTCTCCATTTCTTAAGGCTCGTGGCGCGCAATTCGCATCATATTTTTAAAGTGTTTTTGGATTTATTTGCAAAAGGATTTTAGTCTTAAATGAACAAGGAAAGGAAATGTACGTGAATGAGGTAAAGCACTATGTTGTCATGCATTTGTTCTAGGGTATTAAGTGATCAAGGGACTTGTGATCACTCAAATGGATGAAAACCTAAGGGAGCATGCAATTGTTCATGAGAAGTCAGACAAGTCTAATACCAATTCACTTAATTGATCAAAATAAATTTGATCAACCAATCAATCAAGGGGGATATGCTAAAAATCATACACTAAGCATATGAAAATATGAGAAAGCAACAAGGCATTAAAAATTGAAATCAACCAAAGTTAGACCTAATCTTTAATTAGTCTAAAAATTCTAATCAATTAATCAAAATTAACACTAATCCTAATTAAAGTCTAATATAAGAATTATACTATTTTATTGTGTATTTTTATTATTTTTCACGTGTATTAAAAATATGCCTAAAAAAATTAAGAGAAAAAGGTATATTAATAATTATTTAATGAACAAAACTCAGCAGGGGGTGTATGGCCCATAAAAGGAGCACTGGAAATATAAGAGGCTCAACAGGGCGCCAGCAAAAAGTCCAAAAAGTCGTGGTCCACCAAAAGGCGTGGTCAACATTCATGTAGCGAGTCAACGCAGTGAGAAGGAGTGATGTAGGCCATTGGATCAGATTGAGCTAGATCTGATGGCCATGATGATGAGCGTACGCTACACGTGCATACATGTGATCCCTCCATTTTGTCCTACATGCTTTGTCTTATATGCTTACGCAAACCCAATAATAACGTGCCACATGGTGTTGTTCAGAACAAGGAAAAAAATAGGCCATGGACACGTGTCACAAGACTGTAGCTTCTGGATATATTCACACTGTTCTTTAATTGTTTATAGCTTCTTGAATTTAATCTATCAAAATAATAAAATCAAACAATATGCAAATTATATATCACCGGACTCGATTTTTCGCAAGAAATCCAAATATGCGATCGAATTTTACAAACAAGACACAAATTTTAAAGAATCAGGTGAAAAGGTGAAAAATAAAGTGTATAAAGAATCAATCGATTCATATTATTTATAACGATTCATGAACAAATAATCACATATTCAGAATCGTAACAAATATTTTCTTCTAGTATGTATTCACATGTTATTAATAGTTAAGAATTAAAGAATCACTATTTCAAGTTTACGTGTCCTATGCCAAAATAAGTTGTTATTCTAATAAGCAATTCACAACAGTGGTTTAAATTAATCAACAAGAAAACATCCAATAATTCATGGCAAGGGTATGGAAGAGATGAAGGATTACCGACGGAGAGGAGGTTTACCCCAGTTAGTGTTGAGAATCAGAGTGCCAAAAAGAAACCCGGAATACTTCAAGAATAAGCTCTTTTGATCCAATTAAATTCCAAGCTTGATGATTATTTTTTATGATGAATGAATATATAATATGAATCTTGAATGTAGAATATTGATGAATAAGCTCGGATTAATGAACTTTGGATAATGGTTGTGCTTGAGTCTTAATAAACTTTAGATGATGATTGTTGATCATAATGTATGAATTATTTATTGATAATTTGTTGAAATTGGATTATGGCTAAGATCCACCATTTTAGAACTTCAATGTGAAATTATAGATGGTGATGAATATGAACTTTTGTGATGGTGAGGGAGCAATGAAAAGAGAGAATTAGGAGAAAACTTGAGAGAAAATAGTGGGAGAATAATGGTTAAAGGGGTTGATGTTAGTTTGTATGGTTTTTCTAGTTAGGTTAGTTAGGTTCAAAATTGTGAGAAATGACATGTTTATATAGACTTTGTAAATGAATGATCACCCTTGGATTGTGATCCAAGTAAGAGGTTAATCAATGTTAGAAAATTAATTTAAGCTTTAGTTACGAATCACCAATTTCAACCCTTGAATTAATTGTTAAGAATGATTAGTATTGAATGGAAATTTGATTGAAAATGGAAGTTGGAATTTGTGTTTGTTTGGAAGTTATTTGTGTTAGTTTGGTAGTTATGGTAGTTAAAGGTTAATTGGGTAACTGAATGATTGTGGATGCATAGGTAGTTAGAGATCAATGGTGTTTGATTTTTTGCAAAAGTACCAAGTTGGAATGTAAGGCTAAATGTCACTAGTAATTAAATTGAATTTAAATGTTTTTTCCTTGATTTTTCTACCACTTTTGCCTTGAATTTTTAGTGAATTATCCCCTGACTTCAAGTTCTTTTGAGAAGTGATTTTGTGTGAAAATTAGAACTTTTGAATAGTGTAAACACATGGATCAAATTATGATTTTTTGGGCATGAATCAATGTTGGAAAATGTTGAAAAACAAGTATTGAATTATCTACATAGTGCAGAATTTTCCTGAGTTTTTCATGACTTTTCCACGACTTAACTTCATGATGACTTAACTTCATGATATGAATATCTAACTTGGTGTGCCTTCTTCCTTGTAGCAAAGTGAGCATTGTGGTGGAAGAATGAGCTTGAAGAAACATTGGGAAGTGAAGAACAAGCCATGGAAGTGAAGCTTGATGGAAGATAGAATTTGTTGGAAATTAGCACTTGACATAATCATGACACAAGTCATTTGTGATGAACGTTGATGAATCCCTTGATCAAATGCTTGTAGAATAGGTCTAGGAAAATTCAGGAGTCAAAATCGAGTCAATGGTCAACAATTGACCAAAAAATCAACTATTTGACCAAAAAGTCATTGTATCAAAAAATGTATTTTTTTACCCTCTTTACTTGTAATCCATTCTTTTGATTTGTATCTCAAGAAATATGCATTGTACCATGAATTTCTAACAAATGAATGCAATCTTCCTTTTATACCAACTTTACCATTTTCTTTGAATCCGAGCAAACCTCTGAATTAAGTAACAATCATTCCAATCCCCCTGCTAACCATGAATCTTAGATAAAGAGGTGATCTGCACCACAAGTAATATGCGAAATAAACCCTAATAATTACCAAATAATATCCGCTTTCGAAAATCCACTTAAACTGAATAAATCCATTATTACCGAACCTTTGGCCTAAATTTGTTACAATAATGAATGACCTAAATGTATGATCAAATAGAAAAATGTATGCAAATGAAAAAAACCATAAGCCATGCGAATTGAATGAGGACGTAAGGAAAATTTTGGGGTATGACACAACACATCACACATCTCCCGGTAAAACTGAAGATAATGATCACTATTGTCATCTTGATCACGAATCATTTCACGGATGCCAGCTTGAGTTGCAGCATGGTTTGAAGCCATGTTGTGAGGAATCTCATTGAATTTCTCAGTAGCAAACGAGGCAAAGATTCGAAATGTGTCACCCCGGGCAGTCAGATGATCATGAATTGCTTTAAAACACTCCTTTTGAGAGGCCTCAAACTCATCACGCTTACGAGAATCCTCTTCATGACGCTCCTGTTGCTCAACACGCATGTTCTCGAGCATGGTAAGAATGAATGATTCTTCACCAGATGAGCCAATACCCAAGGGGTTCTCGTAAGCAGTGCCATGTTGAGTCCATGAGTTTTGTTGCCACTGGCCCCAATCTTGTGAGTCGTCATGTGTACTAGAAAAACCTTGCCATTCAAGAGGGTCTTTATTATCCTCATCAGGTTAAGTATCAACCATATAAATATCTACATATGGAACTTGTTCTTCTACCTATGGTCCTTCAATATCAAATTCAGCCGGATCATCATAATTATAGATAATCTTATATGATCCCTTCATCTTATAGTAGTAAGCCTTTAGATCACCATCCCAATGATATCCATTGTGTTTCATTGTGCTTGAGTTAAATTCTTTAGCAGGTCCAAGAGAGATGTTTGGAAGGTTTGGCACACCAATACCAAAGTGTCGAAGAAGATTTGCAATCATTGAAGCATAACATAAGAAAAATCCTCGGTTACATTCCCTAACAACAAACACTCGTGCCACAAAGTAGTTTGGCCAACTTATAAACTTTTTATTTTGAAGAAAATACATAAGATGTACCTCGGCTTGGTCAAGTTAAGAGTGGACCCCTTTCCTTGGATATAACACATGACTTACAATACAATGAAGGATACGAGGAGTTCTCTTCAAGGATACCGTTGACACGATATCCATGGAGTTTTCATACCGTGGAGCTTTTAGACATGAATTGAGGTAACTTCTCAGATCAAATTGAGGATGATAAGAATGATCAGATAAAGTGGAGTGCCAAGAGAGTACAGAAATACCAAAAACTTTTCTCCAGGTATCTTGTGTGACATAATAGGCATCCTTGCCCATTTTAAAGAGAAATGTATATCCAATCCTTGATTATATCCCAACATAAAAGACACGTATAAGATCTTCATTATAGTCAGTGGAAACCTTCAAGATGTTTTTAATTTCTTGATGTTCCATAAGCTCAACGATTTCAGGAATGTGTAACGTGTTGACGACAACGAGATCATAAACATGTTGCTTCACAATAAGTCTATGCCAGAAAGATTTCTCAAAGCCTTCAAGATAAAAGGGATGTAAAAGAGATAAAGCACTAACAGGTGTTCAGGATGAAGTGCTTGCAATATTTTTACCTTTCTTCACTTTGGGAGGCATAATTTTTGGATTTGAAGAGATGCTCACCAAGTGTTTGACAAAAAGTGTGAATGAAAGGGGTATATTTTTGAGGGAAATGAGAGAAATTTATTGACCCAAACTATGAATATAGGTTTCTAATCATAAAAATTTAAAGAAATAAGAAGAAAATGGGGGATTATGGAAGAAGAATTGAGATTAGGTTTTGAGGGATTTTGAAATGATGGGAGATGAGAGAATGGTTCGTGAAAAGGAAAAAGAAATTAATCTAGGTTTGTTTGGAAATGATGAAAAGTGTGAGAGGAGAATAGTAAATGAGTGGTTAATAGTTGGTCAAATCCATGTGGGAAGAGGAAAAGAGAAAGAAATCAATTCTAGGATGGTACATGTGTCGATATAAGAGATTTAAAGAGGAGAAAGAAATTTCGTGAGTATCGGCTCATTTATATTTGAAGTCACTACATACTGAATCGAAATCAAAGAAGAAATTAAGATTTTTGTGATGTATCGACTCATCCATCGTATGAGCCGCTACATACTGAAGTTAGAGTTCAAGCAAAATTGACACTTAAGCTTATGTATCGACTAATCCTCACATGGAGTCGATACAATCTGGACAGAGACTTATGAAAGGTGTAACACCCCCAATCTATACCCCCAAAAAGATAAAGCAGTAAAAGAAAACTCAAAATTTCGTCAGAGTATAATGGAAATTCACAGCATAGACCGAGGGGTCACATCAATTTAAAATAGTACATACAACACCTACTCATAAAGATATGCAACAGTGGGGTAGCAATCAACAGAGGAACTCAGTTCCTTACACCCACATTTCAGATTTTAGAATAATAGCGGAAAATCTAAAACTGAATAACACACACATATATATATATATATATATATATATATATATATATATATATATATATATATATATATATCATGAAAAGTTTGTCATACATCAAGTCGTACATGCACAAGCCAAAAGATATATATACGGAATACACATTAATCACTAACGGCCTCCCTAACTACCCGGTGTCACATATCAGAGCCGACCGACAAAAGAATGAAGACGCAAGGCTTCACAAAAATACCTCCAGCAAGTCTAATCTGCAATGCCTCATAGAGCATTATAAAACAGCAGAAGGGTGAGAAAAACAATCATAATATAATTGCATACAATTATATATATAACACAAAAATACACATATATACGGTTCTCACCACAACTCACACCATAATTCAAACAGAATACAACACAATGTATAATTCATATTTCCATCACCAACACATATCCATATATCAATTTTACCCACAATTTCACACATAACAACCATAATGATTTATACAAATGCAAGAGACCGACACAACGACTCTATGCATATGCACATGCGGTACCGACTTCCAAAATTCCTCATCACTAGTTCACTCAGGAACTCTGCTGGAATCATCGCTCGTTACTGAGGATCGCTCAAGTAACACCCCGTCGGGCCTACGATGTTCCCCCGTCGCTTTAGGTCTTCTTGGTATAAGGCGCACGATGTTTATGGATTGCTTTAGGTCCTCTCGGTATAAGGCGCACAATCCGATCGCTCACACCCCACATGGGCACACGATCGTCTATAACCATCACTTTAGGTCCTCTTATTTTTAAGGCGCACGATATATCAAATCGCTTTAGGTCCTCTTATTTTTAAGGCGCACGGTGTTATAGCTGATTCCCTCTAGAATCAAACTGTCTCTCAGGACGTCACAACAATGCATATCATGATGCTTGACCCACAAGAACTCATGACAAACAATGCATCTTCACACATATATGCCACCACAAGCATGCATATACAACCAAATACAACACATTGCATTTATTTGCCTTTCGGCCACAATTCATCATCACAACATGTCAACACATGTATTATCATCACACAATAGCATACAAGTCACTTGACATTCATATTCACAACACATTGCATGACACACTTCAATTTCATACAATTAAACCGGCAAAAGTCGACAAATGACACTATTCACATTTCCCGACATAATTTAATCGGCTAACAATTTCCAAATCATCACAATAAGAAAGTACAGCCCAATAGCTTTCCAACGATACCAAGAATGCAAAAATCGGATACACGGAACCAAAGTTACGAAAGAAAAACGAAAACGATATTTTGAAAAATCACATTTTTACACTTGACCTGACCGTATGCGTATGCACCCAAGCCGTACGTGTATGGCCAAACCTCGTACGCGTATCATACGCGTTTCACCAGATGGCCGTGGAAAACATGCAACCCATACGCGTATTAGCCATGAAATGCGCCACCCATACGCGTATTTGCCCAAGTCAATACGCGTATGGCCTGCCCCAATACGCGTATGGCCATGCAAAATGAAGAATTTTTCTACATAATTTTTTTCTGTGTTTTTCACTCCAACCACACCCAAATTCATCATCTAAACTCAGAAAAATACCAATTTGATGTACAACAACATATATCAATCATGTATCAACAACAAGGAACACTAAAACATCATTTCCAACACGAATTAATCGAATTCTAACACTTTCTACACAAATGGGTTTTGTTCTATTTCTCATACAATCCAACAAAACAACAAACAAACACATACAAAATCATATACATGTATAGGATAATTGAATTTCACACCCTTACCCGATTAAATCGATTCCTAGAAGTTGTTTTGAAGATTTCTAAGCTTTTCCTCTTTTTCTCTCTTTTCCCCTTTTCTTCTCTTTTCTTTCTTTCTCCTTTCTTTCTCTCTATTTTTCTTTCTTTCTATTTCTATCTCTTACTAACTTAGTAATTAATTAGGGAAAAGACTAAAATACCCTTACTCTCAATTATCTCGCAAATGTTCCCAAAACGCGATAAAATATAATCACAATGCAAAATAACATATTTTCAGATAAAAGTCGAGAATAAAATAAAATAATAATAAAATAATCAAATGACTCGATTAAATAAAACTCACACAAAACTAGGGCGTTACAACTCTCCCCCACTTGGAAATTTTCGTCCTCGAAAATATACCTGAGACGAACAATTCCGGATACGACTCCCGCATCCGACTCTCCAACTCCCAAGTCAAATTGCCCTCAGCAGCGCCTCCCCATGCCACTTTCACAAGTGCAATATCCTTGCCTCTCAACCGCTTCACCCCGCGATCCAAAATCCTAACTGGTAATGCCTCAACTGTAAGGTTTTCCCTTACCTCAACCTCATCCATCAGAATCATATGCGACAGATCCGGAACATACTTCCGAAGCTGTGAAACACGAAACACATCGTGCAAATTCGACAGATTCGGCGGCAACGCCACCCTATACGCCACAACACCCACTCTCGCAGATATCTGGTAAGGACCAATAAACCGAGAAGTAAGTTTCTTCGATTTCAATGCACGACCCACACCCGTTACCGGCGTAACCCTCAGAAATACATGATCTCCCTCTTGGAACTCAAGATCCTTCCTCCTCTGATCATGATAACTCTTTTGCCTACTCTGAGAAGCCTTCATTTTCTCACGAATACACTTCACTTTCTCCGTCGTCTGTTGCACCAACTCTGGTCCAACCACCGAACTCTCACCAGATTCCTGCCAACACAACGGTGTCCGACATCTTCGTCCATACAATGCTTCAAACGGTGTCATTCCAATACTAGAATGGAAACTGTTATTATACGTAAATTCAATCAATGCAAGATAACTATCCCACGCACCACCTTGTTCCAAAACACACGCTCTCAACAAATCTTCCAACAACTGAATTGTCCTCTCCGTCTGACCATCCGTCTGCAGATGATAAGCCAAACTCAATCTCGATTTAGAACCCAACGCCTTCTGTAAACTTTCCCAAAATCTCGAGGTAAACCTCGGATCTCGATCAGAAACAATACTCAATGGAATCCCATGCAACTTCACAATCACACTGATATAAATCTCTGCCAACCTCTCCAAAGTAAAACTGATGTCAATCGGAATAAAATTAGCCGATTTAGTCAGCCTATCAACAACCACCCAAATAGCATTATGCCCTCGCTGAGTATTTGGCAACCCCGTTACAAAATCCATGGAAATGCTATCCCACTTCCACTCAGGAATATCCAACGGCTGCAACAAACCACTAGGCCTCAGATGTTCCACCTTCGATTTCTGACAAGTCAAACATGCATAAACAAACTGAGCCACATCTCTTTTCAATCCAGACCACCAGAAAATCTTTTTCAAATCTTGGTACATCTTATTCGCTCCTGGATGTATACTCAAATTACTCCGGTGTCCTTCTTCCAAAATCATCCTTTTCAACTCCGCATCATCAGGAATACAAATCCTACCTCGGAATCTCAAAACACCATTAATATCCACCTTAAAATCACTATTCGCATCTTTTCCTCCAACCAACATCAAATCCACAAATTTCACATCCAGCTTTTGTTTCTCACTAACCGTCATCAGAAAATCATTAGTAATCGTTAGCATCCCAAGCCTCACGCTATCCGACGTAACTTCACATACCAAACTCAAATCTCTAAACGATTCCAAAAGTTCCCACTCTTTAACCATTAAAGCGGACATATGCAATGATTTCCGACTCAATGCATCGGCTACCACATTAGCTTTACCAGGATGGTAATTCAAGCCAAAGTCGTAGTCCTTTAAGAATTCCAACCATCTACGTTGCCTCATATTTAACTCTTTCTGATCAAACAAATATTTCAAACTTTTATGATCACTAAAGACTTCAAACCTTGCACCGTAGAGATAATGCCTACAGATCTTCAACACAAACACTACAGCCGCTAATTCAAGATCATGAGTAGGATAATTTTTCTCATGTACTCTCAACTGCCTTGAAGCATAAGCCACCACCTTACCTTCCTGCATCAGAACACCACCTAGACCAATCAAAGAAGCATCACAATAAACCACAAATGGTTCATTAGGATTCGGTAAAATCAAAATCGGAGCTGTCGTCAATCTTCTCTTCAGCTCATTAAAACTTTCCTCACACCGAATATCCCAAATGAACGCTTTGCCTTTACAAGTCAACTGGGTCAAAGGAAGTACTAGCTTAGAAAACCCTTCAATAAACCTTCGATAATATCCGGCCAACCCCAAAAAGCTTTGAATTTCAGTAACAGATCTCGGAGCCTCCCATTGTAGAACTGCTTCTACTTTAGATGGATCCACAGAAATACCATTACCTGAAATCACGTGTGCAAGAAAACTCACTTCCGATAACTAGAATTCACACTTAGACAATTTGGCAAAAAGCTTACTTTCCTTCAAAACCTGCAAAACAATACGTAAATGTTCCGCATGCTCCTCCCGAGACTTAGAATAAATTAAGATATCATCAATAAACACCACCACAAAAATATCCAACTGCTCGTGAAAAATACGATTCATGTATTCCATAAACACACCTGGCGCGTTAGAAACCCCGAACGGCATCACAGAATATTCATAATTACCGTAACGTGTCCTAAAGGCCGTCTTTTGAATATCTTCTTCCTTCACCCTAATCTGATGATACCCTGATCTCAAATCAATCTTACTGAACACACAAGCACCAACCAACTGATCCATCAGATCATCAATCCTTGGAAGAGGATACTTATTCTTAATCGTCACCTTATTTAACTGGCGATAATCAATACACAACCGCATACTCCCATCCTTCTTTTTCACCAACAAAACTGGAGCACCCCAAGGAGAAACACTAGGTCTTACAAACCTCTTTTCCAACAACTCACTCAACTGCCTCTTTAACTCAACCAACTCAGATGCCGACATACGATAAGGTGCCATAGAAACAGGTCTAGTACCAGGAACTAGATCTATAGAAAACTCCACCTCTCTTTCTGGCGGCAAATCTGAAATATCCTCAGGAAACACTTCCGGAAATTCACACACAACAGGAAACACATCAAGTGAAACTTGACTATCCACAGTCAAAGATGCAAACAATCCAAACAACTGAGCTTCCTCCACCAAAAGTCTCTTCAACTCTTTGGTAGATAAGAAACTCGAGTCTTCGTCTTCCTCAAGAGAAGGAAACCTTACCAGCTTATGATAACAATCAATATGAACTCGATTGAATTACAACCAATTCATTCCCAGAACCACATCTAAACCCTCCAACGGCAAACACACTAAATCCATCTCAAAGTCTTTACCATAAATGGTCAAAGGACATCTTAGACAAACCAAGGAAGTAGTTACTGACCCCATTGCTGGAGTATCAATAACCATCTCACCACCCATCAAAGACAACACAAGATTCAAACGCTTCGCGCACTAAGACGAAATAAACGAATGAGTCGCTCCAGTATCAATAATAGCAACTAAAGGCGTACTATTAATAAAACAAGTACCTCTGATCAGACGATCTGCACTGGAAGTCTGAGTTCCTGCCAAAGAAAATACCTTCCCACTAGCTGGAGCTTGCTTCGGTTTCGGACACTTCGTACTAATATTACCAGGTTCCCCACAGTTAAAACACTTAACCACATTCTTTCTCTTGCACTCCACTGCTACATGTCCTAAACCTCCACAATTAGAACACTTACTCACATCTTTCCTGCACTCAAACTGGCGATGCCCCAACTTACCACATTTAAAACATCTCGGAGAATTAGACATACCTCCTCCACCTGCCCTTCGATCCAAAGTACCCCTTTGTTTACCTTTATCAGCTGGTGTCACATACGGACCACCACGGAACTGTTGCTTCCCTTTCCTGTCACTTACACTTTTGTAATGTGTAGAACAAGCCTTACTATCCTCTTCATAAATCCTACAACATTCCACCAAATCAGAAAACCTCCTTATGCTCTGATAACCGATTGCCCGCTTAATCTCAGGACGTAATCCACTTTCATACTTCACACACTTAGAAAATTCCGCAGTTGCTTCAGCATAATGAGGATAAAACTGCACAAGTTCCACAAACTTAGCAGTATAATCAATGACAGACATATTACCTTGTTTCAGTTCCAAGAACTCAATTTCCTTCTTTCCCCTCACATCCTCTGGAAAATACTTCCTCAGAAACTCCTGGCTAAACAATTCCCAAGTTACCTCTTCATCACCAGCTTCTAACACAGGACGAGTACTAACCCACCAGTCATCCGCTTCTTCCTGTAACATGTGAGTCCCTAGTCTCACCTTACTGTCCTCAGCACAATCCATAACTCTGAAAATCCTCTCGATCTCTTTCAGCCAAATTTGCGCACCATCAGGATTATGTCTCCCTTTGAAGACAGGCGGTCTATTCTTTCTAAACTCATCATTCTCTCCAGCATTAGGTGCACCCTGCACAGCTTGTTCCATAGATTGCATAGCAGCAGCCAAAGCAGCATCGTTTCTTCCAGCCATATTCTGTTAATTTCCAATAACAACACTTATGGTTAAGCAAACAGCTCACTCAAACACAACGACCAACAAGGACTGACACAACTGACACGAACTGGCTCTGATACCACTTAATGTAACACCCCCAATCTATACCCCCAAAAAGATAAACCAGTAAAAGAAAATTCAAAATTTCGTCAGAGTATAATGGAAATTCACAGCATAGACCGAGGGGTCACATCAATTTAAAACAGTACATACAACACCTGCTCATAAAGATATGCAACAGTGGGGTAGCAATCAACAGAGGAACTCAGTTCCTTACACCCACATTTCAGATTTTAGAATAAAAGCGGAAAATCTAAAACTGAATAACATATATATATATATATATATCATGAAAAGTTTGTCATACATCAAGTCGTACATGCACAAGCCAAAAGATATATATACGGAATACACATTAATCACTAACGGCCTCCCTAACTACCCGGTGTCACATATCAGAGCCGACCGACAAAAGAATGAAGACGCAAGGCTTCACAAAAATACCTCCAGCAAGTCTAATCTGCAATGCCTCATAGAGCATTATAAAACAGCAGAAGGGTGAGAAAAACAATCATAATATAATTGCATACAATTATATATATAACACAAAAATACACATATATACGGTTCTCACCACAACTCACACCATAATTCAAACAGAATACAACACAATGTATAATTCATATTTCCATCACCAACACATATCCATATATCAATTTTACCCACAATTTCACACATAACAACCATAATGATTTATGCAAATGCAAGAGACCGACACAACGACTCTATGCATATGCACATGTGGTACCGACTTCCAAAATTCCTCATCACTAGTTCACTCAGGAACTCTGCTGGAATCATCGCTCGTTACTGAGGATCGCTCAAGTAACACCCCGTCGGGCCTACGATGTTCCCCCGTCGCTTTAGGTCCTATTGGTATAAGGTGCACGATGTTTATGGAATGCTTTAGGTCCTCTCGGTATAAGGCACACAATCCAATTGCTCACACCCCCACATGGGCACACGATCGTCTATAACCATCGCTTTAGTTCCTCTTATTTTTAAGGCGCACGATATATCAAATCGCTTTAGGTCCTCTTATTTTTAAGGTGCACGATGTTATAGCTGATTCCCTCTGGAATCAAACTGTCTCTCAGGACATCACAACGATGCATATCATGATGCTTGACTCACAAGAACTCATGACAAACAATGCATCTTCACACATATATGCCACCACAAGCATGCATATACAACCAAATACAACACATTGCATTTATTTGCCTTTCGGCCACAATTCATCATCACAACATGTCAACACATGTATTATCATCACACAATAGCATACAAGTCACTTGACATTTATATTCACAACACATTGCATGATACACTTCAATTTCATACAATTAAACCGGCAAAAGTCGACAAACGACACTATTCACATTTCCCGACATAATTTAATCGGATAACAATTTCCAAATCATCACAATAAGAAAGTACAGCTCAATAGCTTTCCAACGATACCAAGAATGCAAAAATCGGATACATGGAACCAAAGTTACGAAAGAAAAACGAAAACGATATTTTGAAAAATCACATTTTTACACTTGACCTGACCGTACGCATATGCACCCAAGCCGTACGTGTATGGCCAAACCTCGTACGCGTATCATACGCATTTCACCAGATGGCCGTGGAAAACATGCAACCCATACGCGTATTGGCCCTGAAATGCGCCACCCATACGCGTATTGCCCAAGCCAATACGCGTATGGCCTGCCCCAATACGCGTATGGCCAGGCAAAATGCAGAATTTTTCTGCATAATTTTTTTTCTGCGTTTTTCACTTCAGCCACACCCAAGTTCATCATCTAAACTCAGAAAAATACCAATTTGATGTACAACAACATATATCAATCATGTATCAACAACAAGGAACACTAAAACATCATTTCCAATACGAATTAATCGAATTCTAACACTTTCTACACAAATGGGTTTTGTTCTATTTCTCATACAATCCAACAAAACAACAAACAAACATATACATAATCATATACATGTATAGGATAATTGAATTTCACACCCTTACCCGATTAAATCGATTCCTAGAAGTTGTTTTGAAGATTTCCAAACTTTTCCTCTTTTTCTCTCTTTTCCCCTTTTCTTCTCTTTTCTTTCTTTCTCCTTTCTTTCTCTCTATTTTTCTTTCTTTCTATTTCTATCTCTTACTAACTTAGTAATTAATTAGGGAAAAGACTAAAATACCCTTACTCTCAATTATCTCGCAAATGTTCCCAAAACGCGATAAAATATAATCACAATGCAAAATAACATATTTTCAGATAAAAGTCGAGAATAAAATAAAATAATAATAAAATAATCAAACGACTCGATTAAATAAAACTCACACAAAACTGGGGCGTTACAAAAGGTCCAAGCTTAAGTTATGTATCAACTCATAACCTTCATGTATCAACTCTAAACTTCTATGTATCAATTCATAATCTTCATGTATCAACTCTAAACTTCTATGTATCAACTCTAAACCACTATGTATCAACTCTTAACTTTTATGTATTAACTTAAACCACTATGTATCAACTCTAAACTTCTATGTATCAACTCTAAACCACTATGTATCAACTCTAAACCAAACAAAATTCTTAAAAAAATGAATACATTTTCTAGACCTAAGATGAATCAAGTCAGGGCATGCATCATGGATAAGTAAACAACATGCTTATAAATGTCATATTTCATTTAATAATAAGCAAACAACATGCTCAAAACAAATATCATTATCATACTTCAAATATAAGACATTAAGGATATATCATTAAGGATATGATATACATATGATGTAGAGATTTAAGCAAGATGTCACTATAAGCATATAAATTGTAACAACTCATGTGTAAACAAGATGCACATATAGACAAAGACGGTAAGGTTTAATATACATAAAGTACTAAGCTACCTAGTTTAAACATACCTAGTTTTGACATCATTGAAAACACATCTAAGAGAATATTGCACTCACAATGTATATACAACTTTGTTTTGTAAAACATTAAAAAATGATATGTTGGTTGTACATATTTATGTTGATGATATTATTTTTGGTTCTGCTAATGCCACTATTTGCAATGAATTATCTAAGTCCATGCAGGCAGAATTTGAGATGACTCTGATAGGAGAATTAAAGTTCTTTTTGGGGATTTAGATCAACCAAAATTCAGAAGGAACATATATCCATTAAAGCAAATATACAAGGGGACTTCTGAAGAAGTTTGACTTGTAAGAGTGTAAACCAGCCAAGACCCCAATGCATCCAACATGCATTTTGGAGAAAGATGAAAGCAAACAGGTAGAACAAAAGGTATATAGAGGTATGAGTGGATCTCTCTGATACTTGATTGTTTCTAGACCTGATATTTTATTCAGCGTGTGTCTTTATGATAAGTTTCGATCGGATCTTAGAGAATTCCACTTAACAGCTGTTAAAAGGGTCTTTAGATATTTGAAAGGTAATACTAATATTGGTTTGTTTTATAGAAAATTCAAATATTACAAATTAGAAGGTTATTATGATGCTTATTATGTTGGAGAAAGATTGGAAAGGAAAAGGCAATCGACAATAGCATTATCAACTGCAAAGGCTGAATACATTGCAATATCTAGTTGTAGCACTCAGATTCTCGGGATGAAAAGTCAGCTAGAAGGTTATCAACTATATGAGAGTAACATTCATATTCTTCGTGATAATACTTCTGCAAATTTTTTATCAAAGAATCCTATTTTACACTCTAGAGCTAAACAAATTAAAATCAAACATCATTTTATAAGAGATTATGTTCATAAGAGTGTAATCAATTTAAAATTTATAAACACAGACCATCAATGAGCTGTCATGTTTACAAAACCCCTTGATGAAGATAAATTTGTTTTTATTCTGAAAAACGTGAGAATGGAACTTTGTCCAGAATAAAACAAAATCTTTTCAATAAGTGTAGACTCTGAAGAGTAAAATATGGATCTGACATATATTGGCTCTGAACCAGGAACCCCTTTGAAGTTAGAGAGGCCCTCTGAGTCAGAAGGTCAAAAGTCAGAAACCTTTTGGGATTTTCTGTCTTTTGGACTTTGAGTTCTTAATACTAATGTTGCATGGTTCTATAGTAAGACAAATTTCCTACATTATAGTCTTCTGAACATTTGATGTGACCCATTGGGATAATATTTCTTAGTTCAAGAGAAAATCTCTTCACTTACCTCCCCTTTTAAGATTGTGTGTGGTTTTAAAACATTTATTTCCCTTTTCAAAATAGTTTTACCTCTTGTCTGTTCAAATGTCTTGTTTTTTTTCTTCTCTTTTTCAATGTTCTATAATAATACCTTATGACAAGAGTGCCATGTTGTGTGTTTTTGATCTAAATGTTATTACCGCATTATGCATTGGTATCTATTGAGTCTCCTATGTTTAGGTCTCTACCTACTCCATCCTAAAATGTCTTAACTCCTTTCTCCCTCTCTATTTAAACTCCTCCCTAACTCTTTTATTTTCATTTCATCTTGCAATTGCTAATATCACCTTCTAAAAGTTTTTTTCCTCATTCAACCTCCTAAATTTCAAAATGTCTTCAGTTTGTGGAGTTGCTTGCCCATTTACCATTTATTATGAAAAATTTGTTGATTTCAACGAATTCAAGAACCATATTATTGATCTTATAAGTCTTGTTTGTTAATAGAAGTGGGGGAATTACTTTAATATGCCAAATGAACCTATTTATCATGTTCTCATTAGAGAATTTTGGATAAATGTGTCCCTATTGCAGCTTAGACACGATGCTCTATGCATTCAGTCTGATGCTTTTGGAATTCCCATCACTATAACTCTTGATCTTATTGCTAAGGCTATCCTATGCAAAGAGGTTGAAGTTCATATGGTCATGTACCCAAGAACTAGTCCATTCATTGAAGAATTTCTAGACAAGATCCTTGCCATCAATCATAATTTTGCAAGTGTCTCCTATCTTTTTTCCAAAGGCGAAGATCTGGTATAAAATGTTGTTATCAAACTTTCAGCCACGTGAAGATGCTCTGGAAACACTCACCTATGATGGCAAGCATCTAAACTTGTTCATAGTGTCTAGGATCAAGGTTAAGCTTGCCCTCACTATTTTCAACTTCTTGAGAAAGAAGATTATTTCCTCTCACAAGGAAATATCTTCTCTCATTCCTTTTGGAAGAGTTCTTTCTGAATTTTTCCTCCAAGAAGGTATTGTTAAGAATGTGTAGAAAGCTGGGTTAACTGAGGCCCTGGAGACTCACTGGAGTCTGGAGCTCAAAGAATCTTACGAAAACTCTAGTGGTGGACTCTCTCCCATCTAGTTTCTAATTTCTTTGTTTTTATTTTAATGTTGTCTCCTTGTATTTTTTACTCTTCTTTGTAATTTCTTTTTTATTTAATGAAAGTTATTTATATTGGATGAAAGTTATTTCTCCTTGTTTTCTAATGTTTATTCAAGTGTGCAGGACCATAGACTAATATTTCATATAGAATCCAAATATTGGTTGTGACTATGAACATTCATTGAGAACCATGAAATCAAATTATGATGGATCAGAAGCCGAAGATCAGACTCTAAAGAAGTCATCTTCTGAAGAGGCCAACATCCAAAGATCAGAGTCTGAAGGAGTCAGCCTTTAAAGACCAGACTCTAAAGAAGTCTGTCTCTAATGATCTGAACTTGAGCCAGTAAAAGCGCAAGGACCTAGGTGACACTGATAGGCCACTGTTCATCTCTGAACATACTTTGTCACGTGATGACCTAAACTCTATCTTCTTTATAGATTTAGTTGGGATTCAACTTCTAATTCCTTTTTTAGCAAAGGGTTATCTAAGTAGCCTTCACCTTACCTGAAAATTTGGTGAAACATCCCAACGTCTCTTTTGGATCTTCTCAAAGGACTCTATTGTTATGCATCTTCAATGAATCTTTTCTTCTCTATTTAAGGATCTAAAAGACTTGAATATACATACACCAATATACAACATTTGACATACAAAGAGAAGTTACACTTTCAACATAAAAGCACAAGTTAAACTTTGGATTTCTTATCCTTGTATATCTTAGAAATGCCTAGGTCATAAAAGAGTCTATTTTTTTGTGTATTCTATACACCACTGATTGTATATCAAGTGTATTTTCCCACTAATCATTTATCTGTTAGTAGATTATTAGAAGTTTCTTACTAAGTGCTTGAGCATTGGAAGTCTCTTGCTTGTGTGCTTGAGCAAAGGAAGCCTCTTACTTGTGTGTTTGAGCAAAGGAAATCTCTTGTTTGTGTGCTTGAGAAAAAAAGTCTCTTACGTGTGTGTTTGAGCAACGAAAGTCTTTTGCTTTTGTGCTTGAGAAAATTTAATCTTGTGTGATTATAGTGAAAATCTCTTGTAAGTACAAGAGGATTGGATTACTCTCAAGTTGTGAGAGGAACCAGAATAACTCTGCATTTTATTTTTCTTTCATGCTTATTATATCCATTGTCTACCTCTGACTAAATCATATTCTATAAAACTATGTTTAGAATCTAACTTAAGAGATTAAAAGAAAGAAAACATAAACACAATTCAAGCCCCTTTTCTTGTGTTTTTCTCTTCTTCAGTTGGCATCAGAGCACGGTCCATGCTTAACACTTAACAGTGGTACAAAAAAGATCATGAGAAAAGCATATTAAATTATGTCTAGTGTTTATGAATCTGGGAATGGTACTCCTACTCCACATGTTGCTATAAATCATGATTATAGCAACCCAGATAAGAATAATTATACAGCTAGACTTCCAACATTCAATGGAGATTCTACTGAATTTTAATGGTGGAAAAGCAAGATGTATACTCATATCATAGGCATTGATGATGAGTTGTGGGACATTCTAGAAGATGGAATTGATATTCCTGTAAATTGATTTAAAATGGTGTCTGATAGAAAATCTCTCACACCAGCTCTGGAAAAGGTATACAAAAAACATTATAGAGTTAGAGACATTATGGTTGATGCTCTACCTCATTCTGAGTACATCAAAATCAATGATAAATTAACAACTAAAACCATTCTCAATTTCCTGTATGTTACTTATGAAGGGAATCAACAAGTTCGGGAAGCTAAGGCTAACCATTTGGCTCAACATTATGAGTTATTCAAAATGAAGGAGGATAAAGACATTGAAATCATGTTTTCTAGGTTTCAAATTCTTATATCCGGACTTATGGTTCTGAACAAGAGTTATACTATGTCTGATCATGTCAAGAAGATTCTTAGGAGTCTTCCTATCAGATATAGACCTAAAGTAACAGCTATACAAAAGGCTAATGACTTAAACACATTAAGTCTTGAGAGTTTTATCAGTTATCTTCCGAGCCATGAGATAGAGCTCAATGGAGATGAACATGTCAGAAAACCAAATCCACTGGCTTTGAAATCTATTGCTAAAACTGCCAAGGCTCATCAAGTTTAGGAGTCTGAAGAAACTTCTCACATAGAAGGCTCTTAAGATGATTCAGATGATGAGGAAATGGCCTTTATCATTAAAAGGTTTCAATATCTAGCTAGGAAGAATAAGAGATTCTTTGGAAGAAGCATTGGCTTTAGATGATCTGGCTCCAAATAAAAGAAGGTTGATCAGAAAGGTTGCTTCAACTACAAGAAGCCTGGTTACTTCATTGTTGAATGTCCTGAACTACAAAAGTACAAGCCATAGGAAGGAAGCTTTCAGAAAGATAACTTGAAGAACAAATTCAAGAAAATTCTCATGGAAACATGGGATGAACTTGACAATGAGGATGACTATGGAAAGGATGAAGAGTAAGCCAACCTTGCATTGATGACTCTTATATCTTTTGAAGCAGAATCTGACTCAGATTCTGGTTCAGAGTCTGAGGAAGAGGATGAGGTATTTTTCTAAATTATCTCATTCTGATTTAATTACTTTTGTTCAAGAGATCATGGGAAGATGTCTTGAGAAAGCCAAACACATGAAAATATTGAAAAAGCAATATGATCTTTTGAAAGATGAATTAAAATCTGTTCAAAATAAAAATGAAACTCTAGAAAAAGATCCTATTGTTCTAGTAAAAGAAGTGTCTGACAAACCTCTTGATGAGCGTGAAATGGATCTTCAAGAATTTATCATAAATGGCTTCAATATAACAAAACTACTTCCATGATCTATGGAGTAAGTAGAAGCATAAGAGAAGGTCTTGGTAACTCTCAAAAAAATTTTAATCCAAGGTTTGAAACCTTGAATAAACCAACAGATCCATCCTCTTCAAGCTATGCTTAGAAAGGTCCTGACTCTTATTTTGTACTTGTTGTTGAAAATGCAAGGGTTCTGATTTAGTCAGAACCTAAAGCTCTTAAGTCAAAGGTTCTGAAGAAACTAGAGCCTAAGACTCTAATGTCAAAGGTTCTGAAGGAGCCAGAACCTAAGATATCGGGAGCTAAGGTTATGAAAGGCTCACACCCTAAAGTCAAGGTTTATTTAAGAAAATAAACTTTTAAACCAAAATTCTTGAATAATTCTAAACCTTATCATATAAAAGCAAAGGTACAAAACAAGAAGAAACCTGTCAAAACTAACCATAAAGGACCCATAAGAATATGGGTACCTAAATCTCAAATTGTCTTTACTACAAATATGCTTCAAGGGGGAAGCAAAGCCACATTCATGGTACCTGGACTGTGGCTGATCATGACATATAACAGGCGAAAAAATTATGTTCCAAACCTTAACTCTGAAAGAGGGAGGAACTGTGGAATTTGGAGAGGAAACCATAAAGGAAAGATCACTGGTATGGGTACTATTACTAACTCCTCTATTTCAATTAATAATGTTTGGCTTGTAGATGGACTTAAACATAACCTACTGAGCATTAGTCAATTTTGTGACCGTGGTTATGAAATTATGTTTAATAAGAACAAATGTGTAGTCATGAATGAATCTGACAAGTCCATTGTGTTCAAAGGTAAGAGAAAGAGCAATGTTTCTAAAATTAATTTTTATGAATTGATTGACCAGAAGGTAATTTGCCTTCTATCAGTGAGTGATGAGTGTTGAGAATGTAATTCCCTATGTCGAAGCAGGTTCCTTGACAGAAACATAGTAGTGTTGAAATAATCTAGTGTGTCTGAGTTGTGTAGTTGTTGAAGTTTCGAAGGAGTTAGCCTCGACATGGATTTTGAATTAGGCCTAATTTTGTAGTGTTAGTAGAATTAGTGTAACACCCCAAAATTTGCTCTTTCGTTTTGAAGCTAACTGGCTTATATTTCTTTGCATTTCTTGCATTAGCATTTGTGCATAGCATTGGTTCTTAGCATGGGATCAAGGTACTTGGTTCATCTTAAAGGAGTCTCAAGCCTCAAGGTGTTTTGTGGAGGTCATCATATCTTCATAAGATCAAGAATGGCAAAGGATTTCAAGTGAATCTTTCCCTCCTAACCAGAGGGACCAAATTAGGGTTCTTGGGTTCAAAGAGCTTCTTGAGAAAACTTTGTGGATTCAAGCATGCTCTCATGGGTTCCATATGCTCCTAAACACTCATAGAGGAAGGCTCGGCTAGTGGTGCATTGTGGAAGATGTTCAGTGGATCAGTTGCTTGTGAACCAAGAAAAGTCAACTGTAAGGAGGAAAGTCAACCATGGAATTTTGAGGCCCTCTTCATGATTTTTAAGGTCTTATGCCCTCATATGGTCCTCAAAGGCTAGGATTTACGCCATTCATCAAGAGTCAAGAGTTTGTGCAAAAGTTACTATTTTTGGAAAATGACCTATAATGTGAAACTTCTATTTTTGGCAACTTTTCAAACCATTTTCAACTTGATTTTTCATCATCAGAGAAGCTTCAAATTAATTTTCCTCAAACATGAAAGTTGAAGATCTCTCTCTCCCCTTTCTAAAAAGTACTAGATCATGTCCATACTATTTGTGAAACTCAAGTTATGATCAAAAGAAGGCAAAGTGTTTTTTAGGGTTTTCTCATGTATCCATTTTTCCACCTTTTGCATTTTGGTTTAAAATGACTTGTAATTGGTTCTAATGCTTCAAGTCACATTACAACATTCAAGTACACTCCATGAGAACCATTTTTGACCCTTGAATCACTCCAATCCGTGCCATGTACTTCATGAATTTCACAAAATGCAAATTTGCAAGATGGATTGAATCTCACAAATCACACCACTACAAAGCCTAAACCCAATTCCATTGTGATCAGCAAGAGAAATGTGAATGACTCATGATGAAAAGCATGACAATGCACGTGTGGATTAGTGGTTTCATCACAACTTGCATTTTTGCAAATCACTTTGGATAGCCTTAATCAAGGGATTAATCAAACCCTAATCATGCTCAGAGTTCTAACCAAGTCTATATAAGAAGACTCACACGTTCATTCACACCTCATGCACTCTCATTTGCTCTGAATTTCATTTTTCACTCAAAACTTTCCTTCTTCGAAACTCACTCCTCACAAGGGTTTCTGAATAACTTTTTCCATATTCTTGATCCACATACTCCATAGAACAAGAATCAACCATTGTTTGAAGCTCTAAGCAAGGTTTTCATCAGATTCGAATTTCAGTTGCTCACTTTCAAACTTCAAGATCCAGCCTGATTCAAGCCTCATATTGCATTTATTTTGCAATCAGAAGTTCCAAGGAGTAGATCTGTAGCTTTCTGAAGGTTTTCTTGGTGTATTTTGAGCTCTACAAGTTTCAGGTTAGTGTGATTTTCTTGATCATAGAACTCAGTTTTCTTGTGTGCTTAATGATCCTTATGCTTTGCTGATCATCCTGGTGTGTTTAGATCTTGATTTGCACGTGTATTATGGTTGTAATGTGGATCTGAAGTTTTTGAGTTCAAACTTTTTTCCTTCGATTTGGTTAATCTATGCATGATCTGTTGATTTGAGTGTGATATTCATGATCCTTGTGAAATTCTGAGTTGAATGATGGTGGAGTTTTTGATTTCTGGGAATTTTTGAGTTTGTGTTCGCCGGAGAAGGTGACCGGAGCTAGGGCTCTGGCACCTGGTTATTTTGCAGGTGATCTGAGTTTCAAGGTTGGAGATGAAATCTGGACCGTTGGTGGTCCAGATCTGATGGTTCATGTTTAGCCACTTCATTTAATTTTCATGTATGTGTGTGTGTGCTAATCCATGTTTAATATCATGTGCTTCAAATCCTGACCCTTGATCTTGTATAATCTTTGACCTGATGACTGATTGATATGCATTAGATTGATCTGATGGTTTATGGTTTGCCAGCGCATTAAAAATCTCACATGCTTCTCACGTGCCTTGTTTTTTCCATTTTAATATGTTTGTGTGCTTCCCTATGTGTGTTGTAGTGTGCGCGTGATCCTGACCATTGATGTTGCTTACTTTGTGTGTGATTGATTGATGTTGGTTGATTGAATATTATACGTTGGATCAACGCTGAGAACAGAAGCAGTTCCACTGAGAACAGAAGCAGCTCCACTGAGGACGACAAACTACATTGTCATCAAACCAAAGAACATGTTGTGGAAAACTTCACCCTGCTAGGGAAGATCACAATCACCAATTCTGCTGGAGATGGATGAATCTCCGAGAGAAAACCCACTCAATCGGGGAGGAACTGAAAACTGAAGATGGAAACTCCTCCGCCGGGGATGACCAAATGTTTCAGAACCTGGATTCAAAACCTGCTGGGGATACTAATCGCCAACAAACTCTGCTTGGGGATAAACTGAAAGAAACTTTGAGGAAAATAGATTGCCCCATGCTCAGTGGGGAAACACTGTCTTTAATCAATGATGACACTCCATCAGACTCTTGCAGGAGAGGCTGTAAAAATAACAACTTCTGGCTACCTGCTGAGGAAAGATGAGCCATATCACAACTCTGGCTGGGGGTAAACCTCTTATATCCTGCTGAGGGGGACGATCCTCAACGACTCCGCTTGGGGAATTACTTCTTTATACGCTGTTGAGGAAGACGATCCTCGATACTCTGACTAGGGAGAGCAGCAAACTGCTGAGGATGATCAGACTTTAAAGTTGGGGAGCAAATCTACTGGAGAAGTACACCTGTCATTATGCAAAACCAACAGAAAGGTCTACGTGCAAAAATGATTACTTTGATTATCATCATAGTGACTGTCGTCTAAGCAATTGCCACTATTTTCCAACTTGTTTTACAAAGCTCAATATTTTAGCATGTAATGTTTATCAAAAATATCGGACATTTTCACAAACAAAATAGGTAAAACAAAAAACAAAAGCTCTTTGACTGAAATGCAAACTTTATTGAATGATCAGCCTGTAAATAGGCATTTACATTTGGAAGCACTTCCTGAAAAGAGGTAATTGCGCAAAAAGTAAAAGAAAATACACATGTCGGCAATGTGGGGAACAAACATCCACCATGACTCGACTCAGCTATAACCCATATGCCTTGTTTATCCGCAGATGCTTTGGCCTTTAAAGATGACTGACTGGACTGATTCCTTTCCTTTGAATTTTCCAAGTGTGAATAGTGATCACAGATCGAACACGGATCATAGTCTTTGCTTTTAAATCCCTAACTTTTTCCTGGATCGCCCTTTTCGGGTTTTGGATCCACCGGGATACCCATTTTTGCCAAAGTTGCCTTTTCAGGTTTTCAACCTTGCGGGTTTATTTCTTCTTCCTTTTTATCCCTAATTTTTTCCCGAACCTTTTCTTTTTATGGTTAGCCAGGATGCCCCTTTTTTGCCTGAACCTTCTTTTTATGTCCAGCGGGTCTTTTTTATGCAAAGTATTTTTTGACTACATTCTCATTCACAGGGGACGTAAATTCTTTGCCATCCATAGTTGAGAGTAATAAGGCTCCACTAGAGAAAACCTGTCTTACTACATATGGCTCTTCGTAATTTGGAGTCCACTTGCCCCTGTGATCTGTTTGAGGAGGAGTGATCCTTTTCAGGACTAATTCACCAGTTTGGAAACACCGAGGACACACTTTCTGATTAAATTCTTTTTTCATCCTGCTCTGATACAACCGGCCATGCGCAATGGCTTTCAATCTCTTCTCTTCAATGAGGTTCAGTTCATTCAGCCGGGAACGCACCCACTCAGCTTCATCAAGCTTCACGTCTGTCAGAATTCTCAAAGAAGGAATCTTAACTTCTAATGGCAGAACTGCTTCCAAACCATACACCAGTGAGAAAGGGGTTGCCCCAGTTGATGTGCGTACCGAAGTATGATATCCATGCAAAGCGTAAGGCAACATCTCATGCCAATCCTTGTATGTCACTACCATCTTCTGCACAATCTTCTTTATGTTCTTATTAGCCGCTTCAACAACCCCATTCATATTCGGGCGATAGGGAAAAGAATTGTGATGTTCAATCTTAAAGCTCTGGCATAGCTCCTTCATCATCTTATTGTTCAAATTTAAACCATTGTCAGTAATGATCCTCTCCGGGACTCCATACCGGCAGATGATGTCCTTCTTAATAAACCGGGCTACCACTTGTCTGGTGACGTTGGCATACGATGCTGCTTCCACCCACTTCGTGAAATAATCAATAGCCACCAGGATAAAATGATGTCCATTCGAAGCAGTCGGCTCGATCTTCCCAATCACGTCAATGCCCCACATGGCGATAGGCCAAGGTGACGACAAAACATTCAGAGGAGTAGGCGGTACGTGCACCTTATCAGCATAAATCTGGCATTTATGACATTTCCAGGCATTTTTAAAACAATCAGACTCCATAGTCATCCAATAATACCCCGCTCTTAACAAGTTTCTTGCCATAGCATGCCCATTGGCATGAGTACCAAAGGAACCTTCGTGAACTTCTTCCATTAACAGGCCTGCCTCGTGTTCATCAACACAACGTAGCAAGACCATGTCAAAGTTTCTCTTGTATAACACATCGTCTTTGTTCAAAAAGAAGTTTCCTGATAACCTCCTCAATGTCTTCTTATCCTTGGAAGATGCCCCAACTGGGTATTCCTGACTCTTCAAAAAGACTTTGATATCATGATACCAAGGCTTACCATCTGATACACCTTCAACCGCAAATACAAAAGCAGGTCTGTCCAAGCGCATGATTCTGATTGAAGGAGTTTCATTCCAACGATTCACTTGATACATCGATGACAACATTGCCAACGCATCAGCCATCTGATTCTCTATCCGGGGAATGTGATGGAAGTCCACTATGCCAAAGAAAGGTAACAACCTTCTGGAATAGTTGTTATACGGAACAAGATTCACTTGACGAGTCTCCCATTCACCTGTAATCTGATTAACCACCAACGCAGAATCACCAAAAACATCGAGGTTCTTGATTCTCAAATTAATCGCTTCTTCTAACCCCATGATGCATGCTTCATATTTTGCCTCGTTGTTGGTGCATACGAACGCCAATCGGGCAGTGAAGGGTATATGAGAGCCCTTTGGAGTCGTAATGATTGCCCCGATTCCGTTACCATATGAATTAATAGCCCCATCAAAAACCATCTTCCACTGAGATCCAATCTCAGGTCCTTCATCAGGCAAAGGCTCTTCACAATCCTTCATCTTCAGATACATGATATGCTCATCCGGAAATTCAAACTTCATCGGTTGATAATCCTCAATTGGCTGTTCAGCAAGATATTCTGACAAAACACTTCCCTTAATGGCCTTTTAGGAAACATACTGAATATCGTATTCCGTCAGAACCATTTGCCAACGGGCTATTCTACCAGAAAGTGCTTGCTTTTCAAACACATACTTGATCGGATCCATCTTTGAAATGAAGAGGGTTGTGTGGTTTAACATATACTGCCTCAAACGCTTAGCGGCCCAAGCGAGTGCACAACATGTTTTCTCCAGCATTGAGTACCTTGACTCGCAATCAGTGAACTTTTTACTCAGGTAGTAGATGGCGTGCTCCTTTCTACATGACTCGTCTTGTTGACCGAGCACACAACCCATTGAATTCTCAAGAACCGTGAGATACATAATCAAAGGTCGTCCTGGCACTGGTGGTATAAGGACCGGAGGTTCCTGCAAGTATTCTTTAATCTTGTCAAACGCCTTTTGACAATTTTCATTCCACCTGACCGCTTGATCTTTTCTTAGCAACTTGAAGATTGGTTCACACGTGGCTGTGAGATGCGAGATGTGTAACGCCTCGTTTTGTCTTATTTATTTAATCGAGTCGATTTAATTAGTTTTGTTTTTATATTATTTTATTCTTGACTTTTATTTGACAATATATTATTTTTCATCGTTGTTTATGTTTTATCGCGTTTTGAGAGCGTTTGCGAGATATTTGAGTTGAGGGGTAAAATAGTCTTTTAGGGGTTTAGATATTTTATATAAATAGAAAGTGGAAAGAAAAAGAGAGAAAAGAAAATAGAGAGAAAGAAAGGAGAAGATAGAAAGGAAGAGGAAAGAAAAGAGGAGAAAGAGGAAAATCGCAGGAACTCCGTTTCGAGCGCGAATAATCGGGTAAGGGTGAGAAGTTTCAATTATATCTTGCTTGTGTATGTATATGTGTTGTTTGTTGTAATTGTTTTGGTTGTTTCGCGACTTTTCTTACCGATTGAAATTAGGAGTAATTGATAGAAATCGATGTTTTCACAGATGAAATTTGATATAAACTGCGTAGAATACTCGTTGATTATGTCTGAACATGTTTTGGTTGTTCTGGTATGAATTAGAAGGGTTTGGGTGGTAAAAATGATGTATTTTGGTCCCATATGACCTATATTGACGCTGCTGCGAATTCTGGGTTTCGCGGGTTCGCCTAGCGAACCCCAGCAAAGGAACGGGCGAATGTTCACCTAGAGGTTCGCCTAGCGAACTTTATGTCTGTTTTCCACTGCCTTGGTTCGCTAGGGTTCGCCTAGCGAATGCTGGAGCAAACGTAATATTTTTCTATTTTGTTTTCTTCATAATTTTCAAACCGTAAGTCCGTTTTGGTCGCCGTTCGAAGCGTTGGAAAGCTAATGAAATATTCTTTCTATTAAAAATGTGTTGGAGGTCAGTAGATGATTTATTTAAGTTATGGTTTTGAAAAAGTGTTGGTTTGTTGGATTTTTACCGTCGTATTGGTGTGCGAATGATGTGTTATCATGCTATATGCTTTTGATATGTAACGTATAGCTGGTGTGCTGTTATATGGCATGAGTATATGTGATGAAATGTTGTGCATGATTGATACGCATTGGTGATGGATGTATGATATTTGAATGGTGTTGTTTTGTCGACTTTTGTCGTTGTCATTGTGTGTAATTGATGTGTATCATGCAATGTGTTGTTGATATGGATATTGTATGACTTGTGTGCTGTTGTGAAATGAAAATGCATGTGATACATGTTGTGATAATGATTTGTGGCCTAAGGGCAGGAAAATGCAATGTGTGGTATTTGATGATATATGCATGATTGTGGATGTGTATATGTGTGCATTTTAAATGTCATGAGTCATTGTATGCCAAGCATCATGATATGCATCTTGTGAGATCGTGTGCCCATGTGGGGTGTGAGCGATCCATAAACGTCGTGTGCCCATGTGGGGTGTGAGCGACGGATTGGTTCTAGAGGGAATCCGCTATAACATCGTGCGCCTTAAAAATAAGAGGACTGAAGCGCCTTAAAAATAAGAGGACCGAAAGCGATGATTATAGACGATCGTGTACCCATGTGGGGTGTGAGCGATCGGGTCATGTGCCCGTGTGGGGTGTGAGCGATCCATAAACGTCGTGTGCCCGTGTGGGGTGTGAGCGACGGGGAACATCGTATGCCCGACAGGGAGTTACAGTGATGTAACGAGCGATGATTCCAGCAGAGTTCCTGAGTGAACTAGTGATGAGAAACATTGGAAGTCGGTACCGCATGGCATTTGCATAGAGTCGTTGTGTCGATCTCTGTGCATTTGCATAAATCATGGATTGATTATGTGTGAGAATTGTGAATGGATGCATTATGTGTGGAAAATCATGATTTGATTGATTATGTGTGGAAATTATACATCGATTTGTTATGTGTTGAGATTGTGATAGCATTGGTAATTTGATGTGCATATGTGATAAATGCATTGGTTGTGGATAATATGTATTATGCGTAGACATATGCTATGTGATGTGTGATGTGTTTCTAAATGTTATGACTTGGTATACCTTATGTGCAAATATGTGAGTATATTGGATACTTGATATATGCTATATTGTAGGATTAATAGATATATGTTACGTATATATGGTATGTTATATGTATTAGTATGTGGTGTTTGTGGTGAGAATAGCTATGCATGTGAATTGTTATGTATTTGCATATTATTATGCAATCTTGATTTTAGTTGTTATTTCTCACCCTTCTGCTGTTTTATAATGCTCTGTGAGGCATTACAGATTAGAGTTGCTGGAGGTCTTTTTGTGAAGATTAGCCCTCCGTTCTGTTGTCGGTCTTGGTGTCTGCTCTGATACGTAGCACGGGAGTCGAGGAACGATTATATATATATATATATGTATACATTTATTGAATGTATTTTGTAGTACTTTTGTATATATAGTTGATGTTCTAAAATGATTTATTTTGTAAAATAAGTCGGTTATGGATCTTTCCGCTTTATTCCATAATTGACTCTTCCCTTTTGATGGAAAAAGTTTCCCGTTAATGATTTTCTCTATTATGTGTTATGTATCAAATAATTGAGCAGGGATTGTGTTTTCTTACTTTAAAATATGGCATCCTTGTTTCTGTCGGAAAAATAAATTTTTAGTTACTCTGATTTATTTATGTATTATTTATTCGCGATGGGAATTGGGGTGTTACATTAGTGGTATCAGAGCAGGTCGGCCCGTCCGGCCAAGTTGTTGAGTCAGTTGGTGTGACAGTTGAATACTGTCATTGTTGTTTGTCCCCAAGTACGTGATATGTGTGGGAAACACTGTCAGTGCTTTCTAGTTTTTCTAATCCTTTATCTTCAGGATTGAGAATGAGATAAGTGGGGGAGAAGCTGGAACTTCTCCAAGTTGCTTCGGTTGTGGAGCGTGGGCTCAGTATGTCGTTGGTTGCAAGAGTGTAAGTGTTGTTCGGACAGTGTTTTCCCAGTTCCGGCGGGAATGCGGAGGTAAGGTTTAGGTCAACTAAGGATTTGTGCCTTAGGTAGTTTTGTGCAGAGGATACAAGAAACGCTATTATAGTTTGGTGAAGATGGTTTATGCCCCATCATGATTGTCGGCTGTCTATTGACAAATTGAGGAACTGATCACCCTTAATCTCTTGTTGATAGTAGACGGGAATTATGTTGGATGGAATAGACGGGTCTTTCCGGCTTGGATAGTGTGTGCCATGAATTGTTTGGAATTGAGAAAATGATTACGGATTGCTTCGATGAGTTGATGAAGACTCTTATACTGGAAGATGAGACGGATTAGAGGTTTTTGGTATGTTGGTCAAGTTGGGAAGTCATTAGGAGAGAACGATTGGGTATTGTTAAAGGTTGTTCTCAGAGAGTAGAGTGTGAACTCAAATTGGATGAAGGTAAGGAGTTGAGGTTTGGATCTGCTAAGTAAGTAGAAGAACTTTTAGGGCGTGAAACTAAGATGTTGTTATGTTTGTGACGATAGTTTTCTAGAAATTGGCAGAAAGGATACAGTGATGAGCTACCGGTTGTGCGTGATTTTCAGATGTATTCTCGGATGGAATATTGGATGTTAGTATTAGAGGTACCCGGACTGATAGAGCAGTTGGAAGATTTACTAGAAAGGAGAATTGTGAGGCCAAGTGTGTCGTCTTGGAGAGCTCCAGTATGGTTAGTAACAAAAAGGAGGGATGATTGAATGGAATAACAAGCATTATGATGCTATTGGTGTTGAGACTATGGAAAGCGAAACTTAAAGTTCTGGAGAGGTTTGGAGTCTTTGGAATTATAGAACATTAATGTAAATGTTGAGAAAACCTTAAAGGTAGATGTACTATTTGAGAGTTCTTTTGGAATGGTTGTTGCTACACGTGGGGATTTATGGAATTTAGACAGTTAAGAGAAGAAATTGTGTATGGATTACTAACAGTTGATTAAGGTAACGATTGAGAATAAGTGTCCACTTTCATGAACAGATGACTGGAATGGTTGGGTTGAGTTTGAGTGAAATTGCAATTGTTTGGAATGTTTGATAAGAGTGGTGAATGGTGTGAGTTGAGGCTTTGATCGATTTAATGTGACTGGTTATGGTTGTTATCGTCGGGATAGGCTGTTATTTACTCGGTTAAGTTTGTATGTGAGTAACCAGTTACCCAGTGAAAAGTTTTGCAAAAGCTTTAAGAAGTTTTATCTTTTGGAGTTTGGTTGGACATTACAATGTGCAGTGATGATATTTGGTGTTAGTAATGCGTCTGTGATGTTTGTGGAATAGAGGAATCGTATCTTCCATATTTATTTGGATAAGTTTGTAATGGCTTTGATTGAGGATATTCATATCTGTTGTAAACTTGGAGGAAGAACAGGTAGAGTGTTTGGGATTTGAATTACAAGTGTCAAAAAGAGACGAAGTTTTATGCTAAGTTATTCGAGTGAGAATTTGGGTTGAAAAAGGGTTAGTTTTTTTTTTAATATGTTATTTCAGATGAGGGTATGGTTATGGATCCATCGGAAGTAGATGCAGTTCTACATTGAGAGGCTCCTAAGTCGGTTAAGGAGATTAGAAACTTTTAGGCTCAGTTGGTTGTTATTGCAGGCTATGGAAGACGTTGCTAAGTTCGTACTTCTGTTATCTCAGTTGACTCGCAAAGGGTAAGTCGTTTGCTTTGGATGTTCATTATGGGGGAAGTTTGAGAGAGCTGAAGTAGGATTTGTCTACGGCTTCAGTTTTGATTCTGTGTGATCATGATGAACTGTTTGTGAGGATATTAGGATGCGTCTTTGATGAGTTTAGTCAGTATGTTAATGCAAGAGGGTAAAGTCGTGGCTTATGCTTTACGACAATTGAGGATTCATAAAAGGATCGATACTATTCAGGATTTGGAATTGGACGCGATTGTATTGTGTGGGAGAATCTGGAGGTATTATTTTAAAGGTTTTAGGTTCAAGGTGTATGGATGGAGGAAATGATGGTTTTGGATGAGTAACAGCGCTGCTGGAATCCTGAGTTTTCTATGGTTCGCCTAGCGAACCCAGCAGCGAAGGTCATCGAATGTTCGCCAACGACATTCGCCTAGCGAAGGTGGTAGCGAATGCTCGCTAGGAGGTTCGCCTAGCGAACATGATAGTTTGTGCAGTTTGGTTTCCTTCTTAACTTTTGATTTGTAACTCGGATTGAGGCACGGTCGGATGGTTGGAATTCCTGATTAGTTATGACTTTGGCTCAAATTATCCTATTGGTAAAGTTTATGTCATGCGTGATGAGTTAAGTCAAAAGTTTTACTTATGTCTGCTTTGATAATTAAAGAGTGGGAACTTTTGGGAGAATTAGAGATTTGGGTTGGTGTGTGAATTGACATCTGATGGTGTGCGGTTGGGTATATTAACAGGGAACAATGATTTTTGGTGAATATAAGAAAGAGTTAGACTTTGGGCGTGAAATTGGTAGTTTTGATGGTTACGAGTAATCAGAGTGTGCAACGGAAGCGTGAAGTGGCATGATTTGTATATGCGTGTGGGACTGGTAAGAGTTCATAGGTTGAACATTGGGAATATGTAGGAGTGTTGAGACCATTGGACGTTTCAGGATGGAAGTGATATGTGAAAGGTTTAACTATTATTCATGGGCTACTGTGTGGATGGATGTCTTGGTTATATGGTTGGTTGGGGAATCGTAGCATTGTTGTAATAATGTTGTGTGACAAGGATGTTGGTATTATGGTTATGTGGAGGTTGTTTAATCGATGTTGTGTCATGGAACTTGTGTTCTTGTTTGTGTTGTTGCCTCGTTTCCATCGTGTTGGTTCGAGTGCGAGTAGCTAATTCTGGTGTGTGTTCGTAGCTTGGGTTTTCCTTGAGTCGTGAGTTGGTCGTCAAGTGCATTGTATGGGCTTTGCATCTTGTCGTTGTAGTTGTCATCTTTGTCGTGTCGTTGTAGTTGTTGCTGTTGGCGAGGTGGTTTGTCAGTTTGTGTTATCCGAGGTGTGCTTTTGTTGGCCTGTTAGTTTGTTGGTCGGATGCGAGAGTCGTATCTGGAGTTGTTCGTATCGGTTATATTTTCGAGGACGAAAATGTCTAAGTGGGGGAGAATTGTAACGCCCCGTTTTGTCTTATTTATTTAATTGAGTCGATTTAATTAGTTTCGTTTTTATATTATTTTATTCTTGACTTTTATTTGACAATATATTATTTTTCATCGTTGTTTATGTTTTATCACGTTTTGAGAGCGTTTGCGGGATATTTGAGTTGAGGGGTAAAATAGTCTTTTAGGGGTTTAGATATTTTATATAAATAGAAAGTGGAAAGAAAAAGAGAGAAAAGAAAATAGAGAGAAAGAAAAGAGAAGATAGAAAGGAAGAGGAAAGAAAGGAGGAGAAAGAGGAAAATCGCGGGAACTCCGTTTCGAGCGCGAATAATCGGGTAAGGGTAAGAAGTTTCAATTATATCTTGCTTGTGTATGTATATGTGTTGTTTGTTGTAATTGTTTTGGTTGTTTCGCGACTTTTCTTACCGATTGAAATTAGGAGTAATTGATAGAAATCAATGTTTTCATGGATGAAATTCGATATAAACTGCGTAGAATACTCGTTGATTATGTCTGAACATGTTTTGGTTGTTCTGGTATGAATTAGAAGGGTTTGGGTGTTAAAAATGATGTATTTTGGTCCCATATGACCTATATTGACGCTGCTGTGAATTCTGGGTTTCGCGGGTTCGCCTAGCAAACCCCAGCGAAGGAACGGGCGAATGTTTGCCTAGAGGTTCGCCTAGCGAACTTTATGTCTGTTTTCCACTGCCTTGGTTCGCTAGGGTTCGCCTAGCGAATGCTGGAGCGAACGTAATATTTTTCTATTTTGTTTTCTTCATAATTTTCAAACCGTAAGTCCGTTTTGGTCGCCGTTCGAAACGTTAGAAAGCTAATGAAATATTATTTTTATTAAAAATGGGTTCGAGGTCAGTAGTGTCATACCCAAACTTTTGACCACTAAGATTTCCCATCATTGTGCAAATCATCATCATAATATGGATGAACCATCATGCCTCATCAAATGCCTGAAGGGTTGTTGAGCATTCACTACAATTAAAATTAGGGTTTCACGCCCTCTCAGAGCCTTAGACAAAGGATCAATCAAGGAATGACTTGATCTTCAACTTGTCTAACCTCTAAAATATCCACAATGGATCAAAAGGACTCCCACTTCAAGGATTAAGCACAAGGCTGCTCCCTTCTAGGTGGATCAAGTCTCAAGATCGACAATATCACCAAATTAGGGTTTTGGTCGACCAGGGCCTCCAGATGGAAAATTTTCATCTGGGCACAAGCCAATGATCCAAAACATAGCCTAATATACTCCATGGAACCTCATGGATCCAAGCATCAAGTCAATTTGACCTCAGGGGATGCATACATAAAAAATCAGGAATTAGGGTTTCTTGACCTAATTCACCCCTAAGTTGACTTTTGGGACAAATCATGAACCAAGACCTAAAGACATGATTTGGGGGGATTTAATATACTATATTGATCCATTTGCAACAATGGATTAATCCAAGAAGCTTGAGCAACAAGTCTAAATTTCATCTGCACCACAATTAGGGTTTCGCGAGGAAAGTCAATTGTAACTTTGACTTTTGACCAGGACATGCTCCCAAACCCTAAGACATGATTCAATATACCCTATGACACCCATGGAACATGTCCATCAAGTTTGATTTAGGTCAAGGACATGATTTCCTGAAGAATTGCACAGTTTGGAATTCATCTGGTAAAAAGTCAACTGTGCACAAAAGTCAACTTTGACGTTTTGAGATTTTTCACCAAAATGGATTTTTTACCCTAAAATGATGTTAATGTATGATTTGAATCATCATTCATCAATAAAAATCAAAGAAAGTGGGATAACTTGTAAAAGGGGGTAACCATAAAAACTTAGAAAAATTTCTAAGTTATGGAAAAAGTGACACTAATGTGACAACTTTGGAGGACCATAACTCCTAAACCACAAGGCCGTTGTTCCCCATTCAAAGTTTGATTTGTAGATCACATTGTTCTCTACTAAAGCTTCATACTGACCTATGTCCAAATTCCTCATGGATTTTGAGTTATGGAGTGATCAAAATCAAGAAAAGTCACTTTGTTCCAACACTTAGTGAAAATTTCACTATGTCAGAATCTGCCTTTACTTTTTTCCAAATGTAGGGGGAATTTTCACTTAGATTGAAAAGAGATCAAAACCAAACATGTTCAAACAGTTGTTGTATCATGTAAGGGGTTTCCAAAATGGCCAAGAACATTACCAAATTCAATTTGAGCTATGAGATATGGCATTGGCAAGATGCCTTGCTGAAATCTGCCAAGGCAAGGTAGATTTTTGCACTTTTGGTCGATTTGCCAAAATCAGCCAATTCCAAGCCCTGTCATCACTTTGGACACATCTGAGGATTGAATCTAAAGGGGATAATCACTGAGTCAAGCCTCAAAGTCTTTGGAACAAGAAATAGCATGTTGAACCTAGAATTGCCAAAATAGGGACAAGACTCTAATTTTGGATTGGAGCATTCAATTGAAGCATCAAGGTGGCATGAACTGAGCCATTCTCAACTGAATTCAGTCAAGACTTATCCAAGACCAAGGGAACCAGCAGCCTGTGCCCTAACCTCTAGTCAATGGCTTGAGGAGACTTGGATTTTCATTTGCCAACATTGGCCAAACCTACTCAGCAGTTGCCATTCACTATTCCTTGCAAAACAAACTTGCTCTACTATAAATAGAGCTCAATTGTGATCAGTTTGAGTACACCAAAGCCATCAAACAGATGCTTTCCTCAAAATCTCTTCTTTCACTCCTATTTTGTCTTCTAAGGCAAGTCACTATCGGGTTTTGAGTTTGAGAGCTTTTCTAATCAAACCAATCACACACACACACACACACACACCTCATATACATCACATATGAGCTAATCAGACACTTAAACAACAACTGGAACACTGATTTCTCATAATCACTAGTCAATTGCTCAAGGTTTTAACCAAGTTGCAGTTGAGATGCCATGAAGTGATCCAGCCAATTTCAATCAAGTCCAAACATTCAAACACACTCCATAGGGTGTAGGGAAGCTGTTCAGATCATCACAACTCATCTGTAATACCTCCAACACAAATCACGATCACCAGCTACAAGTGGTAAGCATGAGCTCTTCTAACTCTATGATCCATGCAATTTTTGCTGCACAATAATTTGGCCATATGTTCATAATCATGCATGGAATGTTTCCCCTCAATTAATTGCATTGTTTGAATCGTGTATCAAAAATCTCAGCCTTCATGCAGAATCTAGGGTTCTTGAGGATTGTTCATGATTTCTTGTTTTATGTTTAATTTAAATGAAATTAATTGTCATAGACATGATCGTGAGGTTGAAACGAGTTGATTGGTATGTGGATTGCATGATATGATTAAGTATTCAGTGAGATTGGATAGAAAATGCAAATCTGAGAAACTCAGAACACGCGCGTGTTCTTGCCCTTGTTCTTGGCGCCATTTTCCAACATTTGAATATTTGAATTTTGTGATTTTTATTTAATTGATTCAAAAATTAATTTCTTTCTGAGTTTTAATGATTTTGAGTTGATTCTTTTTTTAATAATTCACAAAAATGTTGAAATATTTTATTTTCCCAAAAAATACCAAAAGTATTATTTATTTCATATAATTGATATTTTTGCAAAGAATTAATATTTTAATTGTTTTTGACATTTAAAATATTTTTTCCCTATTGATTTTGAAACTTTTAATGCCTTCTAATTATTTTGTAGGTCAATACTAAATTTTTGAAGCATTAATCCAAGATCATAATTTGTTTCCCACATGTTAAACAATTTTTGATCATTTTAATTGAAATTTTATTCAATTAAAATAAATTTTGGAAATAAATTAGGGTTTTTGATTAATTCAACCCTCACAAATCATTTTCAAAACTTTTTGGGCCTCTATTAGAGTGTAAGACCCAACCCACTTGTACAGAAACAATTTAGGGCCTAATGTAACGCCCCATTTTGTCTTATTTATTAAATCGAGCCGATTTAATTATTTTCTTTTTGTATTATTTTATTATTGACTTTTATTTGACAATATATTATTTTTCATCATTGTTTATGTTTTATCGCGTTTTGAGAGCGGTTGCGAGATATTTGAGTGTAAGGGTATTTTGGTCATTTGGGTAGTTAGATATTTTAAATAGAAATAGAAAGAAAGAAAAGAGAGAAAAGAAAGGGAAAGGAAAAGAAGAGAAAGAAAAGAGAGGAAAGAAAAGGGAGAAGAGGAAAAGTGGAAAAATCGACATAACTCTGTTTCAAGCGCGATTAATCGGGTAAGGATGAGAAGTTTCGATTATATCATGCTTGTATATGTATATGTATGTTTTGTTTGAATGTTTGGGTGAAAAATATATGTTTTTCTATTTGGTTGAATTTGTGAGCAATTGATAGAAATTGATGTTTTCACGGATGAATTGATGAAATGCATGCCTAAACGTGTTCTAACATGTTATTTTGGGTCATTGGGTGTAATACTATCATGTGGGTGGAAGATTTGGATCATTTTTGGGTCCCAAATACGTTTTGGAGAAATTCTGGTTTGTCCAGATTCTCCAGGCGAGTTGGTGGCGAGTCCGTTTCGCTAGGGATTCGCCAGGCGAATTTGTCTGGGACAGCAGAAACAGTATTTTCGTATTTTCGCCATAACTTTTGATTCGTAACTCGGATTGACGCACGGTCAGAAGCGTTGGAAAACTAACGAAATATTCTTTCTTTTAAAAATGGTTTGGAGGACAGTAGATGATTTATTTAAGTCGTGGCTTTGTAAAAGTGTCGGGTTGTCGGGTTTTTATCGCGTTACATGCGTGCGGTTGGTGTCTTACCGTGTGTTGTGCTATTGTTATATAATATGGAGCTTTTATGTGGTTTATATGATGTTGATGCATGTGATAAGTTGTTGTAATTGCTGTGATGATGGTTTGTGGCCTAAGGGCAAGAAAATGCATTTTTGTTCAATGTGTTGTGTTTGGTTGTAAATGCATGATTATGGTTGCATATATGTGTGAAGATGCATTTGATTGTCATGAGTTCTTGTGTGTCAAGCATCATGATATGCATCTTGTGATGTCGTGTGCCCGTGTAGGGGTGTGAGCGAAGAATCGATTCCAGAGGGAATCCTCTATAATGTCGTGTGCCCGTGTGGAGTGTGAGCGATGATTATAGACGATCATGTGCCCGTGTGGGGTGTGAGCGATCGGGTCGTGTACCCGTGTGGGGTGTGAGTGATCCATAAACGTCGTGTGCCCGTGTGGGGTGTGAGCGACGGGGAACATCGTATGCCCGACGGGGAGTTACATTAAGTAACGAACGATGATTCCAATAGTTCGTGAGTGAATTTGTGTTGAGAATGATGGATAGATGGTACCGCATTTGCATAGAGTCGTTGTGTCGGTCTCCTTGAATTTGCATGAATCCTGAATGGATTGATTATGTGTGGAAAATCATGAATGGATTGATTATCTGTGAGAAATTATGATATGCCTTTGTGTTAAATGGATGGTGCATGATTTATATGCATTTGTGAATGGAGTAACTATGTGTTGAGTTTGTGATTGGATTGGTGAATTGATATGCATTCGTGGTAAATGCATTGGTTATGAATGATATGTTTTATGTATAGACATATGCATTATGTGGAGATAATTGATATATGCTATATTTTGTGGTGATGGGGTGGTGTGGTTCCATATGTCATAATTGTGGTTGGATTATGTGTGATATGTTTTGTATTTGTGGCATGCTTTATGTGTTAGTATGTGATGACATGGGTGAGATGATTTATACATGTGTTTGAATGGGTGTTCGCATATTATTATGCAATCTTGATTTAGTTGTTATTTCTCACCCTTCTGCTGTGGTTTATTGCTCTATAAGGAAATTGCAGATTAGTAGTCTTTGAGGCTTTTGTGAAGATTAGCCCTCATTTCTTTTGTCGGTCTTGGTGTCTGCTCTGATACGTAGGGAGTCGGGGAACGCTTTTATGATATATATGTATACATTTGTTGAATATATATTTTGTATTAGCTTTGGATAAATATTTTGACGTTATAAAACAATTTATTTTGTAAAACAAGTCAGTTATGAATCTTTCCGCTTTATTCCATAATTGACCTTTCCTTTTATATGGAAAAAGTTTCCCCTTGAGGGTATTCAATTGTTTGTGTTATGTATAAAAAATATATGAGCAGGGATGATGTTTTGTTTAATTAAATGTGACATCCTTGTTTCTGTCGGAAAAATAAATTTTTATTTACTCTGATTTAATTATGTATTATTTATTCGCGATGGGAATTGGGGTGTTATATTAGTGGTATCAGAGCAGGTCAGCCCATCCGGCCAAGTTGTTGAGTCAGTTGGTGTGACAGTTGAATATTGTCGATGTTGGTTGTCCCTTAGTACGTGATATGTGTGTGGAGCACTGTCGGTACTTTCTGGTTTCCTAATATTTTGTCTTCAGGTGTTAGAATGAGATAAGTGGGGGAGAAGTTGGTACTTCTCCAAGTTGCTTCAGGTGTGGAGCGTTGGCTCAGTGTGTTGTGAATTGCAAGATTGTAAGTGCTCTTTGGAAAGTGTGGTTCCCGGTTCCGGAGGGAATGCGAAGGTAAGGTTTATGTCAACTAAGGATTTGTGCCTTAGGTAGTTTTGTGCATGAGATACAAGAAATGCTATTATAGTTTGGTAAAAACGGTTTATGCCCCATCATGATTGTCGGCTGTCTATTGACAAATTGAGGAACTAATCACCCTTAATCTCTTGTTGATAGTAGACGAGAATTATGTTGGATGGAATAGACGTGTCTTTCCGGCTTTGATAGTGTGTGTAATGAATTGCTTGGAAATTGAAATGTGTTGGTTTGGAAGAGTTGGATTTTGAGGTGTGGAAACCATGGAAATGCAGCAGGAAATTCTGGTTCTGGTGTGATTCGCCAGGCGAATTGGGAATTCGCCAGGCGGATTAGGTCTCGCCAATAATTCGCCAGGCGAGGTGCTGGTGAAGGAGGATTCGCCAGGCGAAAACGGAGAGACAGAAATGTGTTAGCTATTGGAAGTTTGGGTTTTCAGAAAATCAGGTTTCGCCACTGGTTCGCTAGGCGAAGGGCTGGCGAAGAGGTATTCTCCAGGCGAAATCCTGACTCGCCAGGCGGATTTGGCTGTTTTCCAATGATTGACTTTCCTTAAAAAAAAATTCATATCTTTTGACTCGGGTGTCTGATTTAGGCGTTCTTTATATCGATATGAAGCTATGAATGTGTTCTATGCTGTGGAAAGTGAAATTATTGTTTATGAGATGGATTAGAGGCTTTGGTGTGTTGGTCCAGTGGGAAGTCATTGAGAGAGAACGATTGGGTATCGTTAATGGATGTTCTCAGAGAGTAGAGTGTGAACTCAAATTTGACGAAAGTGAAGATTTGAGGTTTGGATCTGCTAAGTAAGTAGAAAACTCTTAGTAGATGGGACTAAGATGTTTGTTTTGTCTGTGATGATAGTGTTCTAGAAATTGGCAGGGAGTCACAGTGATGGGCCGTCAGTTGTGCATGGTTTTCATATGTGTTTTTGGATGGAACATTAAGGTGTTGTCTTAGAGAGCTCCAGCTTTGTTAGTAACAAAAGGGAATGATGATTGAATGGAATAACAAGCATGATATGTATAATGGTATTGAGACTATGGAAAGCAAAACTTAGAGTTCTGGTGAGGTTTGGATTCTTTGGAATTTTAGAGCATTACTGGAAATTTTGAAAAAACCTTAGGTGTGGATGTAATATTTGAGAGTCCTTTGGGATGGTTGTTGCTACATGTTGGGATTTATGGAATTTGGACTGTTAAGAGAAGAAATTGTGTATGAATTGCTAACAGTTGAATAAGGTAACGATTGAGAATAAGTATCCACTTTCGGGAATAGATGACTGGAAGAGTTTGGTTGAGTTTGACTGAAATTACAATTGTTTGGACTGTTTGATAAGAGTGGTGAATTGGGTGAGTTGAGGCTTTGATCGATTTAATGTGATTGGTTATGTTTGTCATCGGAATAGGCTGTTATTTACTCAGTTAAGCTTGCGTGTGAGTAACCAGTTACCCAGTGAAAATTTTTGCAAAAGCTTTAAGGATTATATCTTTTGGAATTTGGTTGGACATTACAAAGTACAGTGATGTTGTTTGGTGTTAGTAATGCGTCTGTAATGTTTGTGGAGTATATGAATTGTATCTTCCATATTTATTTAGATAAGTTCGTAATGGCTTTGTTTGAGAATCGGATTGCAAGTGTTGAAAAGGAAGGAATTTTTATGCTAAGTTATTCAAGTGAGAATTTTGGTTGAAAAGGGTTAGTTTTCTTGGATATGTTATTTCAGATGAGAGTATTGTACGGATCCATCGGAAGTAGATGCAGTTCTACAATGAGAGGCTCCGAAGTTGGTTAAGGAGATTAGAATCTTTTTGGGCATTAGTTGGTTGTTACTGCAGGCTAAGGAAGACTTTGCTAAGTTCGTACTTCGGTTATCTCAGTTGACTTGCAAAGGGTGAGTCGGTTGTTTTGGATGTTCATTGTGAGTAAGTTTTGGTGAGCTGAAGTAGAAGTTGTCTACGGCTTCAGTTTTGATTCTGCGTGATCCTGATAAACCGTTTGTGAGGATATTTGGATGCGTTTATGATGAGTGTAGCTAGTGTGCTAATGCAAGAGGGTAAAGTCATTTCTTATGCTTTACGACAATTGAGGATTTATAAAAGGATCTATACTATTTTTGATTTGGATTTGGTCACGGTTGTATTGTGTTGGAATATTTGGAGGTATTATCTTTATGGTTCTAGATTCGAAGTGTTTAGTAATCACAAGAGTTTAGAGTACTTGTTTGGTCTGAAGGGATAGAGTATGAGACAACGAGGATGGTTAGAATTCGTGATGAGTTATGAATTTGGCTTGGATTATCCTTCGGGAAAAGCTAAGGTTGTGCCTGAAAAGTTAAGTCGAAAGTTGTTATGCATGTCTGTTTTGATGGTCAGAGAATTAAAATTATTTGAACAGTTCAGAGACTTGTGTCTGGTGTGTGAGATAACACAGGAGAGTGTGAGGTTGGGTATATTAAAAGTGAATAGTGATTTTTGGTGATTATGAGAAAGAGTTAGACTTTGGATGTGAGATTGGTAGTTTTGATGGTTACGAGTAATCAGAGTGCGCAACAAAAGCGTGATGTGGCACATTTTGTATTTGCATGTGTGGCTTGTAAGAATTCATAAGTTGAACATTGGGAACAAGTAGGATTGGTAAAATTATTGGACGTTTCAGAATGGAAGTGTTAGGTGAAAGGTTTAAATATTATTCATGGGCTACTATGTAGATGGATGTTTTGGTTATATGTTCGATTGGGGAATCGTAGCATTGTTGTAATATTGTTGTGTGACAAGGATGTTGGTGTTACGGTTATGTAGAGGTTGTTGAACGATGTTGTGTCGTGGAACTTGTGTTCTTGTTTGTTGCCTCATTTTTATCGTGTTGGTTCTAGTGGGAGTAGCTAATTCCTTGTGGTGAATTAGAGGAGTGTTACTACAGTGATGGTAACGATGTTGTTGTGTTTCGGTTCAAGAGTGAACCTGTGTGTTCGTAACTGGGGTACTCTTGCACCGTGAGTTGGTCGTCAAGTGCATTGTATGGGCTTTGCATCTGGTCGTTGTAGTTGTCGTCGTTGTCGTGTCGTTTTTTAGTGCTGTTAGCAAGGTGGTTTGTCAGTTGTGTTATTCGTGGTGTGCCTTTGGTTGGCTTGTGGGTTGGGTAGTCGGATGCGAGAGTCGTATCCGGAGTCGTTCGTCTCAGTTAGATTTTCGAGGACGAAAATATCTAAGTGGGGGAGAATTGTAACACCCCATTTTGTCTTATTTATTAAATCGAGCCGATTTAATTATTTTCTTTTTATATTATTTTATTATTGACTTTTATTTGACAATATATTATTTTTCATCATTGTTTATGTTTTATCGCGTTTTGAGAGCGGTTGCGAGATATTTGAGTGTAGGGGTATTTTGGTCATTTGGGTAGTTAGATATTTTAAATAGAAATAGAAAGAAAGAAAAGAGAGAAAAGAAAGGGAAAGGAAAAGAAGAGAAAGAAAAGAGAGGAAAGAAAAGGGAGAAGAGGAAAAGTGGAAAAATCGACATAACTCTGTTTCAAGCGCGATTAATCGGGTAAGGATGAGAAGTTTCGATTATATCATGCTTGTATATGTATATGTATGTTTTGTTTGAATGTTTGGGTGAAAAATATATGTTTTTCTATTTGGTTGAATTTGTGAGCAATTGATAGAAATTGATGTTTTCACGGATGAATTGATGAAATGCATGCCTAAACGTGTTCTAACATGTTATTTTGGGTCATTGGGTGTAATACTATCATGTGGGTGGAAGATTTGGATCATTTTTGGGTCCCAAATACGTTTTGGAGAAATTCTGGTTTGTCCAGATTCGCCAGGCGAGTTGGTGGCGAGTCCGTTTCGCTAGGGATTCGCCAGGCGAATTTGTCTGGGACAGCAGAAACAGTATTTTCGTATTTTCGCCATAACTTTTGATTCGTAACTCGGATTCACGCACGGTCAGAAGTGTTGGAAAACTAACGAAATATTCTTTCTTTTAAAAATGGTTTGGAGGACAGTAGATGATTTATTTAAGTCGTGGTTTTGTAAAAGTGTCGGGTTGTCGGGTTTTTATCGCGTTAAATGCGTGCGGTTGGTGTCTTACCGTGTGTTGTGCTATTGTTATATAATGTGGAGCTTTTATGTGGTTTATATGATGTTGATGCATGTGATAAGTTGTTGTAATTGTTGTGATGATGGTTTGTGGCCTAAGGGCAAGAAAATGCTTTTTTGCTCAATGTGTTGTGTTGGGTTGTAAATGCATGATTATGGTTGCATATATGTGTGAAGATGCATTTGATTGTCATGAGTTCTTGTGTGTCAAGCATCATGATATGCATCTTGTGATGTCGTGTGCCCGTGTGGGGTGTAAGCGAAGAATCGATTCCAGAGGGAATCCGCTAAAATGTCGTGTGCCCGTGTGGAGTGTGAGCGATGATTATAGACGATCGTGTGCCCGTGTGGGGTGTGAGCGATCGGGTCGTGTACCCGTGTGGGGTGTGAGTGATCCATAAACGTCGTGTGCCCGTGTGGGGTGTGAGCTACGGGGAACATCGTATGCCCGACGGGGAGTTACATTAAGTAACGAGCGATGATTCCAATAGTTCCTGAGTGAACTGGTGTTGAGAATGATGGATAGATGGTACTGCATTTGCATAGAGTCGTTGTGTCGGTCTCTTTGCATTTGCATGAATCCTGAATGGATTGATTATGTGTGGAAAATCATGAATGGATTGATTATGTGTGAGAAATTGTGATATGCCTTTGTGTTAAATGGATGGTGCATGATTTATATGCATTTGTGAATGGAGTAACTATGTGTTGAGTTTGTGATTGGATTGGTGAGTTGATATGCATTCGTGGTAAATGCATTGGTTATGAATGATATGTTTTGTGTATATACATATGCATTATGTGTGAACATGTGGTTATGTGGAGATAATTGATATATGCTATATTTTGTGGTGATGGGGTGGTGTGGTTCCATATGTCATAATTGTGGTTAGATTATGTGTGATATGTTTTGTATTTGTGGCATGCTTTATGTGTTAGTATGTGATGACATGGGTGAGATGATTTATACATGTGTTTGAATGGGTGTTCGCATATTATTATGCAATCTTGATTTAGTTGTTATTTCTCACCCTTCTGCTGTGGTTTATTGCTCTATAAGGCAATTGCAGATTAGTAGTCTTTGAGGCTTTTGTGAAGATTAGCCCTCCTTTCTTTTGTCGGTCTTGGTGTCTGCTCTGATACGTAGCACGGGAGTCGGGGAACGTTTTTATGATATATATGTATACATTTGTTGAATATATATTTTGTATTAGCTTTGGATAAATATTTTGACATTATAAAACAATTTATTTTGTAAAACAAGTCAGTTATGGATCTTTCCGCTTTATTCCATAATTGACCTTTCCTTTTATATGGAACAAGTTTCCCCTTGAGGGTATTCAAGTGTTTGTGTTATGTATCAAAAATATATGAGCAGGGATGATGCTTTGTTTAATTAAATGTGACATCCTTGTTTCTGTCGGAAAAATAAATTTTTATTTACTCTGATTTAATTATGTATTATTTATTCGCGATGGGAATTGGGGTGTTATACATAACTTATTGTATAAGTCCCTCTGTACATTTTTAAAATCGGCACGATCGTTGCCAGTTTAAAAATAAACCATCTGGGACTCTCCTTGAGCTATAAGACCCATTCAAAACTTTTGGGCCTCTAATAGAGTGTAAAACCCAACCCCCTTTTAACCAAAACCATTTTTGGGCCTCACTTATTGTATAAGTCCCTATGCGTTAAAAGAAAACCTCAGCGCGATCACCATTTTTTAACGAAAAGTCATCTGGGCCTACCCTCGAGTAGTAAGACCCATTTCTTTTCTTTAAACCTTTTGGGCCTCTATTAGAGTGTAAGACCCATCCCTTTGTACAGAAACCAATTTTTGGGCCTCAGTCACTTGTATAAGCCCCTCTGTACAAATTCAACAGTGCAATCACTGATAAAACCCTGGGCATCTCCTTGAACTGTAAGCCCCAAATCTTTCTTTTTCAAAGCACTTTCTCCTTTGATTTTGAATATACTGTTGTTTTCAATCTTTCTTTGTTGAACAACTGACCAAACACATGGAAGCTCTACAACCGAGTAAGTGTTTATACGCTTTCATTTACCGCTTTCATATACATATAACTGTATTGTGGGGCGGTTTCGCTGTAAGTCTTCTTTCATAAACTCATATCAACTGTGTAATAATAGTATAGATATTTAGAGTTTCCCCGGCAACTACGTCTAGAACTAGGTAAAGCCATTTCATTTATTCGTAGAAATAGACAGCTAGATCCCCAATAGGATCACCAGATACCGTCTTCTCTTCGGTTGTCCTCATTAGGAATTATCAAGAAACTCTACTCCCAGAGATGAATGTATTCTCCGTGAATGGCATCTTTGAGTTTCTTCCAAATTCTCAAACTTTCCTGGCTTGATCTATACCTTGTGAATAGCCTGTCTTGAATTTCTAGGGGTTTGGGGACCCACGGGCTTCTTAAAAGCATCGGCCTCCTCTTGGGCATCGTACAAGGACCCACAGGCTTCCTAAAAGCAACCCCGCCTCCTCTTGGGCTTAGTACAAGGACCCGCCGGCTTCTTAGAAGTATTCACAGCCTCCTCTTAGGCTTCGTATAATGATCTCTTCCTCCGAGAATGATAGCCTCCTCTTGGGCTTCGTACAAGGACCCGTCGGCTTCTTAAAAGCTTCCAGCCTCCTCTTGGGCTTCGTACAAATTGTCTCGACGACCTCCTAGAGGTATAGGAACATAACTTAGTCATCTGCATAGAACAGTCCTTTCAAAGAGTCTACTACTGTTTCTCAAAGCATAATATAAAAGATGAAACTCTAGACATGGACAGTCTAATTTCCTTGAGCCTCAAAGACATTCTCAAGTGACCCCTTCAAAAATAGGAAGGAAACCCGTAGACTCGGACAGTCTCAATACCCTGCGGATCTCACACTTCCTTAAAAGAACAGGAAATATCCCTGATCCTCGAATCAAAATCCCTGAGGGCCAACATTACTTGTATAAGAACTGATTTTCTCTTTAAATCAGCATACTGGACCTGTCACTCAACTGAAACAGCGCCATAGCCTCCTCTTGGGCTTTGTACAATGATTCTCCCCAGCGGAGTCAAACAACGTTTAGCCTCTCTCTCGGGCTTTGTACGAGACACATAAGAGACTCCCTCGTTGAGTCAATCACCCTTTCGCCTCCATCTCGGGCTTTACACGAGATACAAAAAGGTTCTTATTGAGCCAAACAAATTTCAGCCTCCATCTCGGGCTTCGTACGAGATACAAAAACACTCTCTTGTTGAGTATAAATCACTCTCTTTTTAAGTCAAACCTTTTAGCCTCCATCTCGGGCTTTGTACGAGATACCATAGAGGACTCTCTTGTCGAGTCACTTCCTTTTAGCCTCTCTCTCGGGCTTTGTACCAGACACATATTAGCTTCCTCTTAGGCTTTGTATAAGAAAACCACTGGTTGATCCAATCAACCTTTTAGCATCAAAGCTGTGCCTCGTTCACAGCACACAAACATCAACAACTCCTTCCCCTTCATCTAATTGCTGTAAGCTGCAAGCCTCTGGATCATCTATATGCATGCCACTGTCCCTCTTTTAGCATGAGAACTTCCTAAGGAAAGATAGCATTGCTCTACACTGAGTTAAAGTCTTCTCCTTCAGGTTAAAAATACCCTATAAAGGAAATTATGGCATTGCCGGATTCACACATCCCGGTTAAAGTAATTCTCCTTTATAAACAGTTGTGACATACAACCCCCTCTTTAGAGATGACAAATTCTCTCTAAAGTCAACACCCTTTCAGCTTCATATCTTGGGCTTTGAACAAGATACAAATCACCTTCAGCTTCACATCTTGGGCTTTGAACAAGATACAATCCTTTTTCGCTTCACGTCTTGGGCTTTGACCAAGACACCGAAACAACAAATTCCTCCCATAGACTAGGAGGAACTACGATCGCTCTGATTTCCCTGTTTCGGTAAATGGGAATACGTAGGCATAAGATTGAAAGAAAAGATCTTAGCGAGCACACTAAACAAAAACCCGAAACCCCATACTTTCATATATCCGTCCTAATATCTAAACCTCCCACCAATTGACCAAACACCACTTTTAACAAAATACACCCAATAGAGACCCCGAATCTTTGTAGCATCTGTAACCTAACAGACCGCTATTTAACCTCAGTTTGCAAGCAGGGTTAATTTGAGACATCTATTTCCCTTCCTTCATCAACTTTAATAGGATAAAAAATGAATCGAGATGTAGATACAAAAGAGCGGTAGTGCTTCGCAACCACATCCAAAAATCGCTCGCTACAGAAAAATGGCGACTTCACTGGGGAATGCGTCTCACCTTCGTAGCGAGATCTTGTTCTCTTCCCATCTATTAGGTGGAAACTTTAAAAGTGGCGCCCACCGTGAGGCTCTTCTAACCTTTTTTCTCTTCTCTTGTATGAAAACCACAGATTGGGGCTTCCGCCGGGGAACCCATTTTCTGTCAAGAACATAGGATTCATAGCTTTAAAGGTCTAGGATGATTAGGACAAATATATATACTACTTTTCCTAATTGATATCTGTGTTTATTTTTCTGCTAATGGGAATGCGTGTGATGCCGCATGTGGAAATATTAAGTATACACTTAAGATAGGTAATGGCGACGAGGTCAACCATCAACCTCAGTGGAGGCTTCCCAATGCAACCCATTCCCTCTCACAGGCAATGAGTCGATTGTGGTGTCTGAGAAGCTGAGGAGTAAATTAGTGGCGCAGAGGCTATCGAAAATAGTTGTCATGCGATGCCACCCTCTTCTGAGGACTCTTCAAAAAACATCACCTAGCACGGTTCCCGGACCGCTGGTGTTTTCTTGACAAGAGTTGATGATGATGAGAGACAGGTACAAAAGTCACTAGTAAACCTTTGGGATGGGTAGAGCCTTGACTCCATGACAACGACCCTTTGACCTCATGTTTTTTCTATGTTTTTGTGTGCTGCATTCATGCATTCATTTAAAAAACATTAAAACATTCAAAAAAAATTTCTCTTCTAGTCTCTCTATTTTTCAAATTAAACTAAGACTGTGATTGCAAATATCAGAGAAAAGGATTGTGCTAATGGATTTCGGTAGAAGGAGAACTCATACGTACACCTTCAAGGTTCCAAAACTAGAGGATTTGAGAGGTTTGGCGAGAATGATCACAAACCAAGAGGCTTTCAGAGCCAAATACGGAGGTCTGCTACCTCTGTTAAGGGTCCATGTGATTGAGGGAATCATGGACGCGCTCTTTCAATTCTATGATCCGGTTTATCACTGTATTACATTCCCGGATTAGCAGCTAGCACAAACGCTGGAGGAATATTCTCACCTGATCGATTTACACATCACTGATCAAGCTCCATTTTCTGGACTGGAAGAAATTCCAAAGGATCAGGCCATTGTAAGAGCAATTCATTTGGACGAGTCTGAGGTCAAGACTCACATGACTACCAAGGGTGGCATACAAGGTTTGCCAGCCCAGTTTCTAACAAAGAAAGCTCTGTACTTCGCTAGTATAGGGAACAGGACTGCTTTTGAAAGCATCTTTGTTTTACTCACCTACGGATTATTTTTGTTGCCCAACATTAATAACTTCGTCGTGTCATACCCCAAATTTTGACCACTAAGATTTCCCATCATTGTGCAAATCATCATCACAATATGGAGGAACCATCATGCCTCATCAAATGCCTCAAGGCTTGTTGAGCATTCACTACAATCAAAATTAGGGTTTTAAGCCCTCTCAGAGCCTTAGACAAAGGATTAGTCAAGGAATGTCTTGATCTTCAACTTGTCTAACCTCTCAAACATCCACAATGGATCAAGAGGACTCCCACTTCAAGGATTAAGCACAAGGCCGCTCCCTTCTAGGTGGATCAAGTCTCAAGATCGACAGTGTCACCAAATTAGGGTTTTGGTCGACCAGGGCCTCCAGATGGAAAATTTCATTTGGGCACAAGTCAAAGATCCAAAACATAACCTAATATACTCCATGGGACCTCATAAACCCAACCATCAAGTCAATTTTGCCTCAGGGGATGCATTCACTAAAAATCAGGAATTAGGGTTTCTTGACCTAATTCACCCCTAAGTTGACTTTTGGGCTAAATAATGAACCAAGACCTCAAGACATGATTGGAGGGTCTCTAATGAACTATATTGATCCATTTGGAACAATGGATTAATCCAAGAAGCTTGAGCAACAAGTCACAATTTCATCTGCACCACAATTAGGGTTTTACGAGGAAAGTCAACTGTAACTTTGACTTTTGACCAGGACATGCTCCCAAGCCCTAAGACATGATTCAATATACCTTATACCACCCATGGAACATGTCCATCAAGTTTGATTTAGGTCAAGGACATGATTTCATGAAGAATTGCACAGTTTGGAATTCATCTGATAAAAAGTCAATTGTGCACAAAAGTCAACTTTGAGTTTTTGAGATTTTTCACCAAAATGGATTTTTAACCCTAAAATGACGTTAATGTATGGTTTGAATCATCATTCAACAAGACAAATCAAAGAAAGTGGGATAACTTGTAAAAGGGGTAAACGTAAAACTTAGAAAAATTTCTAAGTTATGGAAAAAGTGCCACTAATGTGCCAACTTTGGAGGACCATAACTCCTAAACCACAAGGCCATTGTTTCCCATTCAAAGCTTGATTTGTAGATCACATTTCCCTCTACAAAAGCTTCATACTAACTTGTGTCCAAATTCCTCATGGATTTTGAGTTATGGAGTGATCAAAATCAAGAAAAGTCACTTTGTTCCAACACTTAGTGAAAATTTCACTAAGTCAGATTTTACCTTACTTTTTGCCAAATGTAGGGGGATTTTTCACTTGGATTCAGAAGAAATCAAAACCAAACATGTTCAAACAGTTGTTGTATCATGTAAGGGCTTTCCAAAATGGCCAAGAACATTACCAAATTCAATTTGAGCCATGAGATATGACATTGGCAAGTTGCCTTGCTGAAATCTGCCAAGGCAAGACAGATTTTGTACTTTTGGTCGATTTGCCAAAATCAGCCAAATCCAAATGCTCCTATCCACTTGGACACCTCTGAGGATTGAATCTAAAGGGGACAATCACTGAGCCAAGCCTCCAAAGTCTTTGGAACAAGAAATAGCATGTTGAACCTAGAATTGCCAAAATAGGGACAAGACTCCAATTTTGGAATGGAGCATTCAATGGAAGCATCAAGGTGGCATGGACTGAGCCATTCTCAACTGAATTCAGTCAAGACTTATTCAAGACCAAGGGAACCACAGCTCTGTGCCCTAACCTCTAGTCAACAGCTAGAGGAGACTTGGATTCTCATTGGACAACATTGGCCAAACCTCTGCTGCAGTTGCCATTCACCGTGGATCCCAAAACAAACTTTCTCTACTATAAATAGAGCTCAATTGTGATCAGTTTGAGTACACCAAAGCCATCAAACAGATGCTTTCCTCAAAATCTCTTCTACTCCAATTTTGCCTTCTAAGGCAAGTCACTATCGGGTTTTGAGTTTGAGAGCTTTTCCAATCAAACCAATCACACACACACCTCACATACATCATATAGAAGTGATCCAAACACTCACATAACATCTGGAACACTGATTTCACAAAATCACCAGCCAATTGCTCAAGTTCTTGACAGTTTTGCAGTTGAGGTACCATCTTCAACTCCAAACCATTTCAATCCATTCCAAGCATCCACACACACTCCATGGCACTTAGGGAAGCTATCCAGATCATTGGAACCTAGCTGTAACACCTCCAACACAAATCACGATCACCAGCTGCAAGTGGTAAGCATGAGCTCTTCTAACTCTATGATCCATGCAATTTTTGCTGCACAATAATTTGGCCATATGTTCATAATCATGCATGGAATGTTTCCCCTCAATTAATTGCATTGTTTGAATCGTGTATCAAAAATTCTAGCCTTCATGCAGAAATTAGGGTTCTTGAGGATTTTTCATGATTTCTTGTTATATGTTTAATTTAAATGAAATTAAATACCATAGACATGATCGTGAGGTTAAAACGAGTTGATTGGTATGTGGATTACATGATATGATTAAGTATTCAGTGAGATTGGAGAGAAAATGCAAATCAGCCAAACACAGAACACGCGCGTGTTCTTCAGCTGTTCTTGGCGCCTTTTTTTGAATTTTCAAATATTTGAATTTTGTGATTTTATTTAATTGTTTCAAAAATTAATTTCTCTCTGAGTTTTAATGATTTTGAGTTGATTCTTTTTTTAATAATTCACAAAAATGTTAAAATATTTTATTTTCCCAAAAATATTAATTATTTTGTATAATTGATATTTTTGCAAAGAATTAATGTTTTAATTGTTTTTTAACATTTTAAATATTTTTTCCACCTTGATTTTGCAACTTTTAATGCTTTCTAATTATTTTGTAGGGCAATACTTAATTTTTGAAGCATTAGTCCAAGATCACAATTTGTTTTTCATATGTTAAACAATTTTGATCATTTTAATTGAATTTTTATTCAATTAAATACATTTTTGAAAACAAATTTGGGCTTTTGGATTAATTCAACCCTCATAAATCATTTTCAAAACTTTTTGGGCCTCTAATAGAGTGTCAGACCCAACCCTTTGTAAATACAACCTATTTTGGGCCTCACTTTTGGTATAAGTCCCGTTGTATTTCAAAAAGTTCGATGCGATCATCATCCGTTGAAAAATAACATCTGGGCCTCTCCTTGAGCTATAAGACCCATTCAAAACTTTTGGGCCTCTAATAGAGTGTAAGACCCAACCCCCTTTTAACCAAAACAATTTTGGGCCTCACTTATTGTATAAGTCCCTCTGCGTTAAAAGAAAACCTCGGCGCGATCGCCATTTTAAACGAAAAAACCAATTGGGCCTACCCTCGTGTTATAAGCCCCACTCTTTTTCTTTAAAACTTTTTGTGCCTCTTGTGAGATTGTAAGACCCATCCCTTTGTACAGAAAACCTTTTTGGGCCTCAGTCACTTGTATAAGTCCCTGTGTACAAATTCAACAGTGCAATCACTGATAAAACCCTGGGCCTCTCGTTGAGCTGTAAGCCCCAAATCTTTCTTTTTCAAAGCACTTTCTCCTTTGATTTTGAAATATACTGTTGTTTTCAATCTTTCTTTGTTGAACAACTAACCAAACAACATGGAAGCTCTACAACCGAGTAAGTGTTTATATGCTTTCATTTACTGCTTTCATATACATATAACTGTATTGTGGGGCTGTTTCGCTATAAGTCTTCTTTCATAAACTCATATCAATTGTGTAATAATAGTATAGATATTTAGAGTTTCCCCGGCAACTACGTCTAGAACTAGGTGACGCCGTTTCGTTTATTCATAGAAATAGACAACTAGATCCCCAATAGGATCACCAGATACAATCTTCTCTTCGGCTGTCCTCATTAGGAATTGACAAGAAACTCTACTCCCAGAGATGAATGTATTCTCCGTGAATGGCATCTTTGAGTTTCTTCCAAATTCTCGAACTTTCCTGACTTGATCTATTCCTTGTGAATAGCTTGCCTTGAATTTTTTGGGGTTTGGGGACCCACGGGCTTCTTAAAAGCATCGGCCTCCTCTTGGGCATCGTACAAGGACCCACAGGCTTCCTAAAAGCAACCCCACCTCTGCTTGGGCTTAGTACAAGGAACCGCGGCTTTTTAAAAGTATTCGCAGCCTCCTCTTAGGCTTCGTATAATGATCTCTTCCTCCGGGAATGATAACCTCCTCTTGGGTTTCGTACATGGACCCGTCGGCTTCTTAAAAGCTTCCAGCCTCCTCTTGGGCTTCGTACAAATTGTCCCGATGACCTCCTAGAGTTATAGGAACAAAACTTAGTCATCTTCATAGAACAGTCCTTTCAAAGAGTCTACTACTGTTTCTCAAAGCATAGTACAAAAGATGAAACTCTAGACTTGGACAGTCTAATATCCTTGAGTCTCCAAGACATTCTCAAGTGACCCCTTCGTTAAATAGGAAGGAAACCCGTAGACTCGGACAGTCTCGATACCCTTCGGATTTCCCACTTCCTTAAAGAACGGGAACAACCCTGATCCTCGCATCGAATCCTTGAGTACAGTGTTACTCATATAAGAACTGATTTTCTCTTTTAAAATCAGTATACTGGACCTGTCACTCAACTGAAACAGTTACCATAGCCTCCTCTTAGGCTTTGTATAATGATACTTCTCCAGTGAAGTTAGCCTCTCTCTTGGGCTTTATACAATGATTCTCCCCAGCGGAGCTAACAATTTTAGCCTCCACTTGGGCTTTGTACAAAGATTCTCCCCAGTGGAGTCAAACAACGTTTAGCCTCTCTCTCGGGCTTTGTACGAGACACATAAGGGACTCCCTCGTTGAGTCAATCACCCCTTTCTCCTCCATCTCGGGCTTTATACGAGATACAAAAAGGTGTTTATTGAGCCAAACAAATTTTAGCCTCCACCTCGGGCTTTGTATGAGATACAAAAACACTCTCTTGTTGAGTATAAAAGATCCTCTTGTAGGATCAACCCCTTTTAGCCTCTCTCTCAGGCTTTGTACGAGACACGTATTAGCCTCCTCTTAGGCTTTGTATAAGAAAACCACTGGTTAATCCAATCAACCTTTTAGCATCAAAGCCGTGCCTCGTTCACGGTACACAAACATCAACAACTCCTTCCCCTTCATCTAATACCTGTAAGCGGCAAGCCTCTGGATCATCTACATCCATGCCACTATCCCTCTTTTAGCATGAGAAATTCCTAAGGAAAGATAGAATTACTCTACAATGAGTTAAAGTCTTCTCCTTCAGGTTAAAAATCCCCTATAAAGGAAATTATGGCATTGCCGGATTCACACATCCTGGTTAAAGTAATTCTCCTTTATAAACAGTTGTGACATACAACCCCCTCTTTAGAGATGACAAATTCTCTCTAAAGACAACACCTTTTAGCTTCACATCTTGGGCTTTGAACAAGATACAAACTACTTTTAGCTTCACATCTTAGGCTTTGAACAAGATACAAACCACCTTTTCGCTTCACGTCTTGGGCTTTGAACAAGACACCAAAACAACCATTTCCTCCCATAGAATAGGAGGAACTACGAATGCTCTGATTTCCCTGTTTCGGTAAACAGGAATACGTAGGCATAAGATTGAAAGAAAAATCTTAGTGAGCACACTAAATAAAAACCCAAAATCCCATACTTTCATATATCTGTCCTAACATCCTAACCAATCGACCGAGAACCACCGTCGTCAACAAAATAACTAAGGAGAGACCCCGAATCTTTGTAGCATCTGTAAACCAACAGTTTTGACTGTTTAACCTCAATATGCAAGCAGGGTTAGTTGGAGACATCTATTTCCCTTCCTTCATCAGCTTTAATAGGATAAAAAATTAATCGAGCTGTAGTACCAGAGCGATTGTGCTTCGCAACCACATCCAAAAATCACTTGCTACAGAAAAATGGCGACTCTACTGGGGACCTTCATTTGTTTTTAGGGATCTTGTTTTCTTCTCCTAAGTAGAAACCATGACGTCACTAGGATCTTAGGTCAAAACGCCGTTAATTTAGAATGAAACTGCAGGATGGTAATTCCGCGGGGGAACCCATTTTTCTGTCAGGAACATAGGATTGATAGCTTTAAAGGTCTAGGACTTTAGGACAAATATATATACTGCTTTTCCTAATTGCTATACGTGTTTATTTTTCTGCTAATGGGAATGCGTGTGATGCCGCATGTGGAAATATTGAGTATACACTTAAGATAAGTGATGGCGACGAGGTTGACCATCAACCTCAGTGGAGGCTGATCAATGCAACCCATTCTCTCACCTAGACAATGGGCCGATTGTGATGTCTGAGAAGCTGAGGAGCCAAACCCTTTCGTAGTGCGGAAACTATTAGAAATAGTTGTCACGCGATACTACCCTCATTTGAGGCTGGTGATCTATTCTCGGTGAATGGCACTTACTCTAAGATTGCTCTACAACTCGCTGGTGATCCGCTTGTTGTTTTGCGTTCCTGGGAGGAGCTGATGATAATGAGTACAGGTACAAAAATCACCCTAGTATAAACCTTTGGGGATGGGTAGAGCCTAGACTTCATGACAACGACCCTTTGACCCCATGTTTTTTCTATGTTTTTGTGTGCTGCATTCATGCATTCATCTAAAAAATATTAAAACATTCAAAAAAATTTCTCTTCTAGTCTCTCTGTTTTTCAAATTAAACTAAGACTGTGATTGCAAATATCAGAGAAAAGGATTGTGCTAATGGATTTCGGTAGAAGGAGAACTCATACGTACACCTTTAAGGTTCCAAAACTAGAGGATTTAAGAGGTTTGGCGAGGATGATCACAAACCAAGAGGCCTTCAGAGCCAAGCACGGAGGTTTGCTACCACTGTTAAGAGTCTATGTGATTGAGGGAATCATGGACGCGCTCGTTCAATTCTACGATCCAGTTTATCACTGTTTCACATTCCCAGATTACTAGCTCGCACCAACGCTGGAGGAATACTCTCATCTGACTGACCTACACATTACTGATCAAGCTCCATTTTCTGGACTGGAAGAAATTCTAAAGAATCAAACCATTGCAAGAGCAATTCATTTGGATGAGTCAGAGGTCAGGACTCACATGACTACCAAGGGTGGCATACAAGGTTTGCCAGCCTAGTTTCTGACAAAGAAAGCCCTGTATTTTGCCAGTATAGGAAACGTGACTGCTTTTGAAAGCGTCTTTGTCTTGCTCACCTACGGGTTATTTTTGTTTCCCAACATCAATAACTTCGTCGATATCAACTCCATTAAGGTTTTTCTCATTGGAAACCCTGTGCTAACTTTGCTCGCAGATGTGTATCATTCTGTACACCTGGGGAATTTGTACAGCGGAGGGGAGATCACATGCTGTGTACCTTTGCTTTACAAATGATTCATCTCCCACTTGCCCAAGTCTGCTGCTTTTTAGGATTGCAAGAGTGCCTTACGTTGGTCGCAGAAGATCATGTCTCTCACCAACTCTGACATAGATTGGTGTAATTGGATTTATGATGGAATCAGGATCATTGACCATTGTGGAAACTTCCCCAACGTACCCCTTATAGGAACTAAGGGAGGAAGCAACTACCATCCGGTATTGGTTCTTCGTCAATTTGGATACCCGATGAGACACATCCCACGGGGTGTTCATCTGGAAGGTCTTTTCTTCAAGGAAGGAGAAAGTGACAGAGCACTAAAGATGGAAATAGTGCACGCTTGGAAGCATGTTCATAAGAAATAACAGGAGTCTCTAGGAAAACCAGACTGTGTCTCGGTGGAACCTTATCTCCATTGGGTACAAACTAGAGCTCTCAAGCTAAAGATGCCTTATCCTTGTTACGGAATTCTTCCGCCGAGGGAATCTGTCATGTACTTCATGACGGAAACTGAAAAGCTTCAGGTTACTCTCAACAAAGTTCAAATGGAGAGAAGGTCTTGGAAGAATAAGTACCGCACCCTCGACGTAGAGTACATTAATATACAGCAATTACTGAAAGAGAAGGACGCTCTAATTGAAATTTTGGAGCAGCATGATGTAGAGAATCAAGATGACCAAAGGAATTTGCTCGCTCCTTTCATTTGGCAAAGGAATGACAACCCAACAACGGCTCAAGAGCCCCAGTCAAAGAAAAGGAAGATACCAGAATCAGCACCCGAGTTCTCTCGGGACCCCTTAGTTTAGGTTTCTGTTTCTGCACTTTGTAATCTACTGTATTTCCATTTCCGCAATCCTTTGAATTTCAATAAAAAGGGGTTTCCCCACCGATTGATATTTGCAATCTAATTGTCGAAGTTTATTTTGATTAAACCAAAAAACAATTAATATAATCATTGCATTCGTCATTCTCACATCGCGTATTCTTCTTACCTACGAATCTCACGTTTGTGTCTTGGTTCTAGAGTCAAACTGTCTCATTCGTACAATACTCGGGCCAATCGTCAGAAAAATATGGATGATCTTGAGGAAGAAAATAGAGAGTTGAAAGAAGAGATCGACGCTCTGAAAGAGGATATGAGAAAGCTTCGTAACGACATGCAAGCCATGGCAGAAGCTCAGCTACAAAGGACTGTGATCTCAGAGATCACCTCAACGCCCATAGTGGAGAAGTATGATCCTAGGTATCAAATGCCGAAAGATCGTCCTTGGGGTATGCCTGTTAACTATATCCCAGAAGGATATGTTCCGCCGATCATTGATGATTAGGGAATCACAGCAGATGCCGCTGGTCCTGAAGGTTACAAACTTGGGGAAACGCCAAGACTCACTGCCGTAGTCACGGTACCACCCCCTGTGGTGCACACTGTCACGGAAGGATAGATTCCACTGATACCTTCTGGAAAAAAGGAAACTATGTTCTACCAAATGGATGAATTCCAGGAACAGTTCTTGGAAATGCAGAAGGAACTGCAAGCCATTCGCGGTCAGGATCTATTTGGAAAGGACGCTGCAGACCTTTGTTTGGTCCCCAATGTGAAAGTCCCGCACAAGTTCCAAGTGCCAGACTTTGAAAAGTACAAGGGTAACTCTTGCCCTCAGAGCCATCTGGTGATGTACGCTCGGCGGATGTCAGTTCAGATGGAGAATCAGGACCTACTGATTCACTACTTCCAGGATAGTTTAACAGGTGCCGCACTCAAATGGTACATGAGTTTAAACCGTACTACGATCAGTACATTCAGAGATCTTGGTACTGCCTTCGTCCAACAATACAAATACAATTTGGACATGGCACCCGACAGGGATCAACTCAGATCGATGTCGCAAAAGGACAAGGAAACCTTTAAGGAGTATGCTCAAAGGTGGCGTGAAATCGCCGCTCAAAATTGTCCACCTCTTGAGGAAAAAGAGATGACAAAGATCTTCTTAAAAACCTTAAGCTCATTTTACTATGACCGAATGGTTGCCAGTGCGCCCAGTGATTTCACCGAGATGGTGGGCATTGGCGTACGTCTTGAGGAAGCCGTCCAAGAAGGACGTTTGGTAAATGACACTGGATCGACGAGGGTACTAAAAAATATGGTAGTGCTCTCCCTAAGAAAAAAGAGCAATATATTAGGAATATCTCTCTCGGAAAGCAAAGGCGACGTTATCAACTAGTAGCAGCTGTAACTCCTGCTATCAGCCTTGCGCCTATTCCTACATATCAACCTCAGGTTGCGCAGAGCCAACCTAATCAGTAAAGGACACAACATCCTCTTCAGCAGGCTCGTCCTCCATAAAACAACAACCGTACAACACGACCATCAGGGTTTCATCCTATACCCATGTTGTATGCAGAACTATTTCCGTTACTACTAGCTAAGGGGCACATCCAGACTAAGTTTCCTCTTACAGTACCGGAAAATCCGCCTTTTTGGTTTAAGGTGGATCAAACATGCCCTTATCATCAAGGAGGATCAGGGCATAACATAGAGAATTGTCTTAATTTCAAATCTGACGTGCAAAAGCTTGTTAGGAGCGGGCTCTTATCTTTCAAAGATACGAATCCCAATGTTCTCACGAACCCGCTGCCTCAGCATGAGAAAGCTGCAGTAAACCTGATTGAGAAAGAATTTAACAATGTTTATCAAATTCACGATGTACTCTTGTTGAGGACCAATTTGGTAAAGATGCATTGTAGACAGAGTGGATATGGCCATGTGCCACCTCATAACTATCACTAGTGTGATATCTGCTCTAAAGACAACCAAGGATGTTCTGTGGTGCAAGCAGCCCTACAGGAACAAATGGATCTCGGATGGATCCAAGAGCACCGAGTTCGTGGAGTTAACATGGTTTACACGAATTCCAACGTCATTCAAAACAACGACATCTGTGCGATGAATGTCAACTTGGTGGCGATACACTCAAGGCAAAGCCAGTATCATAATCTACCACGACACGATTACAGTTCCTGTCTGACTTGCTCGGTAAACAAACAGGGATGGTCTTTCATATAAGAGGCCCTCCAGCGTCAGATGGATCTTGGATGGATCCAAGACTACCATGATAGGAACCCTTATCAGATCAACATGGTTCAGATCTTTGATATTCGCGTGGTGAATACCAACTTAGTAGAGTTACATGTTGAACAGGTCTGACTCGGATTCCTGATATCACATGACTATCAAAGCTGTAAAGCGGGTTGCAAAAATGATCAAGGTTGTACCCTTGTCCAGGAGGCACTTCAGCACTTGTTAAATCATTGGTGGATGCCAATTTATATGGATGAAGATACTCAGAAAATTAGTATCAATAACAGGAATCCCACTCGGCGTCAAAGTCAGGATGTCTGATCTGTGGAACCTACCCTAGTGAGGTTACATTGTATTCAAAGTGGGCGTGGCCAGGTGCCACCACACAATTATGACTGTTGTAACGTTTGTTTGAAAAGTAACCAAGGGTGTTACCTTGTGAGAGAAGCTCCTCAGGGTCAGGTGGATCGTGGAGAGATTCGCCCATATCCAGGTTCTGGACCCGTCAACTGGACGCCGAAATACCTTGCCAATCAAGTCGAGGATGTTGTCACAGTCTCTGGTCGTCACCAGACCAGGGATGTTTTTGCCATTACCCCTCTACTCGACGAATCTAAAGCACCCAACCGGGAACGGATTGAGATTACTTATGATGGTCAGAAAAATTAGAAGGTTCCCATAGTCATCTATCTGCCGGGACCACTACCGTATGAATCAACTAAGGCTATCCCTTACAAATACGGTGCAACAACAGTTGAAAATGGAAAGGAAATTCCATTACCCTCAGTCGTGAATATTGCAGACATCAGTCGTGTAACACGGAGCGGTCGAATCTTCAGCCGAGGAGTTGTAGAACCTAACAAGGAAAAGGAACTTCAGACAGAAGCTCCCGATCCATCAGTCGGTCAATCTAGTAGTCCCGACCTTTCGAAAAATAATGATGAGATGCTGAAGCTCATCCAGACGAGTGAATACAACATTGTTGATCAACTGTTACAAACTCCTTCAAAGATCTCGGTATTATCACTGTTACTCAGTTCAGAAGCCCACAGGGAGGCTCCACAGAAAGTCTTGGAGCAAGCCTTTGTGGAACAGGATGTAACAATCAGACAATTCGATAGCATTGTCTCTAACATCACTTCCTGCAATAATTTGGGATTTAGTGATGAGGAATTACCCGAAGAGGGTCGCCGTCATAACATGGCGCTCAACATTACAGTTAACTGCCAAGACGATGCTTTAGCTAGTGTACTGGTAGACACAGGGTCAGCCCTGGATGTTATGCCGAAGTCCACTTTGACTCAATTATCATTCAAAGGCCCTCCGATGAGAATCAGCGAGGTTGTCGTCAAAGCATTCGACGGATCTAGAAAAACAATTATCGGCGAAGTTGATCTTCCCATAACTATCGGTCCTCACACTTTCCAAGTCACTTTCCAGGTTATGGACATACGGGAAACGTACAGTTGTTTATTAGGAAGACCTTGGATACATCTGGCTAGAGCGGTCACTTCAACCCTCCACCAAAAGCTAAAGTTCGTCCAGAACGGCCAACTCATCACAGTCTGTGGAGAACAGGCCTTGCTCGTGAGTAACCTATCGTCATCTGCTTGTGTAGAACCTGAGGAGGTTATTGGAACTCAGTTCCAAGCACTGTCGGTGAGCAAGGACAATCAATCCCAAGGAGGAACCTCGATTTCCTCATATAAAGATGCTATTAAAGTGGTCGAGAGTACCGATACAACCGGATGGGGACAGCTTATCATTCCTATTGACAATAAAACAAAGAAGGGTCTTGGTTTTTCTATAACCTGTACCCAGACAGCTGCCAGCGATGAAAATATTCATCCCCTTCAAAACTTATTCCATAGTGGAGGTTTTCTTCACCCAGTCCCTCAAGCAGTCCATGCTATCAATAAGGAAGATTCCTCTGTGTCAGAGGAAGAGTGTAAGTTCTATCTTAACAAGGACGGTTATATGTCTCAGGATGAAACGCAAATGCCATTTTACTATCCCGCACAGAGTCCGAGATTTATACCAAGGTCAGACGTCGAAATGATATATGGAGATTGTGACCCGGAAGGATGCCGTTTTCCACCAAATTCATTAGAGGAAGACACTCCGATGAAAGACAATTTTGACTACACCTACTATGGCCCGATGGATGGTCTGCCAATGTGGTAACCTTATCCAGGAGATTTAGGGCAAGAGAGTCAGCCGAACAATGAAAATCAGCTGAGTCTCATTGAACAGAATACCTGTGTCCCCACCATGTCATGGGATCAACACTCAGGTCATTCAGAAACTACTCAACATGAATATGAATTCGCAGCATTTGCAGGACTAGAATTCATTAACTACGCATTTCCCAAGGTCAACGTCATCGAGAGGGATGACTCCTCCTGTTCCATAGAAGTTTGGGACACCTTGGGACAACCAAGTGGAAAATACGACTATATGGTCAAGTACACCGCTCCTGAAAGCTCTCGTATCAGGCTCGAAGATATCCAGCCAACTAGATGGGGAGATACAACTGAGAGCACAAATGCTATGCAAAATGCAACAAAGGAATTCTCCTACGACAACTCTGCCTGGGAGACAGATTCCAATGATCCTACTCCACCATAAATCAGTGTTATCTCTGAAGACAAATCAAGGAAGGTACCAGACTTTGTGATTCACCGAGGAGTTCGCCGCCAATGGGTTGCCGTCGAGGTTCCAAAGATTGTTCATCAGTCAAAGTAATTGCCATCTTTAACCTTTCACCCTGCCCAGGTGATACGGATGTTTTGATAAGGGCTCGCTTTCTATAAATTTTCCCTCTTCGCTCCGCCCAAAGCGACAGAGTTTTGTTTTATAGGGCTGTAGTTTCAAGGATCGACTTGTTCATTAATATAATAACGTCGTTCTGTAATTTCCACATTAATTGCTATTTTATCTTTTTGCTTTTCTCAGAAAATGGTAATCCTAAAAAAAAACAATAATAAAAACAAGCAGTAAAATAATACACTGCACACACTTTTGCATTCTCTCTATCTCTTCTAAACACGAATTATCACGTCATGCAGATTGCTTGTTTTAAACCCCGTTGAAACATACGATCCAATGCCTTCTCCCGACTTTGGATTCCTGATATTTGGGGCTGAAGAAGAAGTTGACAATGAAATTCCAGAAGAGATCTCTCGACTACTCAGACAAGAGGAAAGGTCCATTGAACCTCACAAAGAGCTGTTGGAAACGGTAAACTTGGGTTCGGAAAAAGAGAGAAAAGAAATCAGGATTGGGGCACTGCTCAGTCCAACTGCCAGAGAGGGTTTGATAAAGCTTCTCACAAAATTTCCCGATGTATTCGCTTGGTCCTATCAGGATATGCCAGGGTTGGATACCAGCATCGTGGAACATCATTTACCATTAAGATTGGAATGTCCGCCAGTAAAGCAAAGGTTGAGACGGACTCACCCGGACATGACCCTCAAAATCAAAGAGGAGGTACAGAAACAGATTGACGCGGGTTTCCTCGCTACATCAGAATATCCTCAATGGTTAGCCAACATCGTACCCGTTCCCAAAAAGGACGGAAAGGTCAGAATATGTGTTGATTACAGGGATCTAAACAAGGCTAGTCCAAAGGACGACTTTCCTTTACCACACATTGACATGCTGGTCGACAGCACAACAAAGTTCAAAATTTTCTCCTTCATGGATGGATTCTCGGGCTATAACCAGATAAAAATGGCGCCGAAAGACATGGAGAAAACTTCGTTCATCACCCCATGGGGCACCTTTTGTTACAAGGTGATGCCGTTCGGCTTGAAGAACGCAGGGGCAACCTATCAAAGGGCCATGACTACTCTGTTTCATGACATGATACACAAAGAAATCGAGGTATATGTCGATGATATGATTACAAAATCAAAAACAGAGAGTGACCACGTTGAACATCTGTCAAAATTGTTCGAACGTCTAAGAAAATTCAAGCTCCGCTTGAATCCTAACAAGTGCACCTTCGGTGTCCGTTTGGGGAAACTCTTAGGGTTCATCGTCAGCCAGAAAGGGATTGAGGTTGATCTTGACAAGGTCAAGGCCATTCAAGAAATGCCTTCTCCGAAAACTGAAAAACAAGTCAGAGGATTCTTGGGACGTTTGAACTACATCTCCAGATTCATATTCCTTATGACCGCCACGTGTGCGCCGATTTTCAAATTGCTCAAGAAGAACCAGGATTGTGTTTGGTCAGAAGATTTCCAAACTGCCTTCGACAGTATTAAGGAATACCTGTTGAATCCGCCAATTCTGTCACCTTCAGTGGAAGGAAGACCACTGATCATTTACCTCACAGTCCAAGAGTACTCAATGGGATGTGTACTTGGCCAACAAGACGAAACCAAAAGGAAAGGGTCAGCCATCTACTATCTAAGCAAGAAATTCACCGACTGCGAGACTCGGTACACGATGCTTGAGAAAAATTGTTGCGCTTTGGCTTGGGTAGCCAAACGTCTTCGCCAGTACATGATTCGTCACACTACTTGGTTGGTCTCCGAGATGGATCCACTCAAGTATGTCTTTGAAAAGCCTGCTCTCACGGGAAGAATTTCCCGTTGGCAGATGTTATTACCAGAATATGACATAGAGTACCACGCTCCGAAAGGCGTTAAAGGAAGTATTTTAGCCGATCATTTGGCTCATCAATCGATTGACGATCAAGAATCAATCAGGTTCGACTTCCCAGACGAAGATGTCATGTATCTAAAAATGAAAGACTGCGATGAACCGCTACCCAATGAAGGGCCAGAACCAGGTTCCCAATGGGGACGTATCTTTGATGGAGCAGTTATTCATTATGGAAATGGAATTAGGGCAATCATTGTTACCCCTCAGGGTACCCACATTCCTTTCACTGCCAGACTTACTTTCAAATGTACAAACAACGAGGCCGAATACGAAGCATGTATCATGGGTCTCGAAGAAGCCATTGATTTAAGGATAAAAAACTTGGACGTATACGACGATTCAGCCTTGGTTATCAATCAGATTAAAGGAGATTGAAACACATACCAATCAGGAATGATTCCTTACAAAGATTATGCAAGAAGGTTGTTACCTTTCTTTAACAGAGTCGAGTTTCATCACGTCCCTCGCAAGGAGAATCACATGGCTGATGCATTAGCCACTCTCTCTTCTATGATTAGTGTAAGTCAATGGAATGACCTACCTAAGATCGACATAATGCGCCTTGAACGGCCCGCTTACATCTTCACGATTGAAGCAGTCATAGACGACAAACCTTGGTATCACGATATCAAATGCTTCCTTCAGAAACAAGAGTACCCATCTGGGGCACTCAGAAAGACAGGAAAACCCTCAGAAGATTGGCTGGAAGCTTCTTCCTGAGCGGTGATACTCTTTATAAGAGGAATTTTGATTTGGTCTTGCTCCAATGCGTAGACAGACCAGAAGCAGACATGCTTATGAAAGACATTCATGAAGGATCCTTTGGCACTCATGCCAACGGACACACAATGGCGAGAAAAATTCTGAGAGCAGGGTACTATTGGTTGACCATGGAATCCGACTGCTACAAGTACATGAGGAGGTGTCACAAGTGTCAGATATACTCCGACAAAATTCATGTACCGCCATCACATCTCAAAGTTCTTTCTTCCCCGTGGCCTTTTTCCATATGGGGAATCGACATGATTGGCTTGATCGAACCTAAGGCTTCAAACGGACATCGGTTCATTCTGGTAGCCATTGACTATTTCACCAAGTGGGTCGAAGCAACGTCGTACGCTAATGTAACCCGACAAGTGGTGGTCCGATTTATCAAAAACAACATCATCTGTCGTTATGGTGTTTCGAGCCAGATCATTACAGATAATGGATCTAACTTGAACAATAAGATGATGAAAGAGTTGTGCGTTGAGTTCAAGATCGAACACCATAACTCATCTCCCTATTGACCCAAGATGAACGGGGCGGTAGAAGCGGCCAATAAGAACATCAAGAGGATTGTTCAAAAGATGGTTGTAACCTATAAAGATTGGCACGAGATGCTACCCTTTGCTCTTCACGGTTATCGAACATTTGTTCGCACTTCAACATGGGCAACCCCTTTCTCTCTAGTATATGGCATGGAGGCAGTTCTCCCCATAGAAGTAGAGATCCTATCAATCCGGGTATTGATGGAAGCTAAGCTCACCTAAGCTGAATGGTGTCAAAGTCGACACGACGAATTAAACCTGATCAAAGAGAAGCGAATCACGACACTATGCCACAGTCAGTTGTATCAGCAGAGAATGAAGAAGGCATTCGACAAAAAGGTCCGACCTCGTGTCTTCAAATAAGGAGACCTCGTGCTCAAGAAGATACAATCATTTGTCACTGACTCTTGGGGCAAATGGACCCCAAATTATGATGGCCTCTATGTGGTTACGAAAGCTTTCTCAGGCGGTGCCTTGAGACTTGCAACCATGGACGGAGAGGAATTTGCCTACCCCACGAATGTTGATGTAGTCAAGAAATACTTCGCCTAAACTAAAAAAAAAAAATGTCTCGGTGGATTGAAAACCCGAAAGGGCGGTCCAGGAAAAAGTTAGAGACATGGAAAAAAAATCATCCCGATGGATTGGAAATCTCATAGTACAATCCAGGCAAAAATTAGGGATAATGGCAAGTAACTATGTTCAACAGAGGCAAGTCCCTCAGCTGCAGTTACATCATCCACCGGAGGAAAACTCCAGTCAAGGTCATCTTCGACAGAAGCTCAGAATACCCCGAATTCAAAGTTGGTAGAAGGATAGTGGCCGTTATGTTTCAACGTAGCCCTTTTCCCTGTAAATTACCATTTTCTAACTTTGTATATACTCTTTGGAATCACGCGTTTGGCTGATCTTCATCTTATCAATAAAATTTGAGCCCTTGTGCTTTTGTTTGTAATTCTTATTTGTTTTAGCTTTACAGAATGGCGTTTTAACATGATTAGCGATTCTTGAAATGAAACAAAAATGAATTTACTTGTTAAAACTTTTTCTGCTTTTAAATTAAAGATGGCAATTTCTTTTGCATGTTTGAACATCGAAAGAACGTCGATTGCGTCTCCAAAGGCGCTTGAATTTCAAAGTGCAGAATCAAAGTACTCCTTCTAACACAGTACGCCTGAATGAAGGGATCAACTGTGTCAGAGACCTTGTTTCGCCTGAAGCGCCTCGGCCGAGTTCTCATCTTCTAAGTAAGGTAGAATTGCTACTTTTTTAACCAACGGTACTTCTTCGCCCCGCGATGGCCGAGTCTCCAGTCGTGTTCACTCGTCAGTCTGTATGTCGCGTCAGTTTTGTCAGCATAAACATACATACATCATGCATTTGATTTGCATTCGCATTCATATTGCATCACTATCACTCTAGTCGGTCTTGTCCCCTAGTGATAACAGTCCTCTCAATCGAGTTATCAGTTCTTGCCTCGTCAGGAAACGCTGCGTTTGAACAATCTTGCCTCCAGTGTATCTCTGGATTAGATTCGGCACTCGACCACTTTGATAACATGAACCTCTGAAAAGCCAGAGAAGCTTTCTACAAATGTCACTCTTCGCCATTGAAGATGATATCTTCGCTTTCCCGGATTAAGGAAAATGCCCAGAGAAAACCTCCTAAGCAGAGATTTGGCAGTACAGCTGCCTTTCTCAGAAAGACTGCTGATGAAAAGGTCATCGGCACCTCAAAATTGGAGCCCATCATATGGCATTTCTCTGGGAAGACCCCGAGAAAAGTATGATGTAAGACCCTAAACGGAAGCAGTCTCTCAAGAGACTCGTTTTCCCCAGTAGATTCGACAAATGGAATCTCCAACGGAGAAGTTTGTACACCTCTGCAACTCAGACGACTGGGTTCCCCAGCAAGTCTGACGTCATTTTTTTATTCAAATGGCATCTCCCCAGGAAAATCCGACGAGAAGTTTGAAGAAAACCGCTACAAATAGCGTCCCTTGTCAATAAAGTTTATTGACAAAAGAAACTAAGACCAGTTCCTTGGTAGGAAACCAGGATCGAGGGGAAGTTTAAATCAGAAACTAAGACCAGTTCCTTGGTAGGAAACCAGGATCGAGGGGAAGTTTAAATCAGAAACTAAGGCCAGCTCCTCGGTAGGAAACCAGGATTGAGGGGAAGTTTAAATCAGAAAAAGAGACCAGTTCTTTGTTAGGAAACCAGGATCGAGAGGAAGTTTATTTCAGCAACTGAGACCAGTTCCTTGGTAGGAAACCAGGATCGAGGGGAAGTTCTTACCTTTTCTAAGCATCATTGCTTAGCAAGAGAAGATGAATGCGTAAGCTACCATTCATAACTGCCATCAAAATTTCGGGTATTCCGATATTTAATCCTCTTGCACCCTGAATGCCCGAATACCTTCGTCATTCACACCTTCGTGTCCAAGAAGATTAAATAGGGGCATCTGTCATACCCCAAATTTTGACCACTAAGATTTCCCATTATTGTGCAAATCATCATCACAATATGGAGGAACCATCACGCCTCATCAAATGCCTCATGGGTTGTTGAGCATTCACTACAATCAAAATTAGGGTTTTAAGCCCTCTCAGAGCCTTAGGCAAAGGATCAGTCAAGGAATGTCTTGATCTTCAACTTGTCTAACCTCTCAAACATCCATAATGGATCAAGAGGACTCCCACTTCAAGGATTAAGCACAAGGGTGCTCCCTTCTAGGTGGATCAAGTCTCAAGATCGACAGTGTCACCAAATTAGGGTTTTGGTCGACCAGGGCCTCCAGATGGAAAATTTCATCTGGGCATAAGCCAAAGATCCAAAACATAACCTAATATACTCCATGGGACCTCATGGACCCAACCATCAAGTCAATTTTGCCTCAGGGGATGCATTCACTAAAAATCAGGAATTAGGGTTTCCTGACCTAATTCACCCCTTAGTTGACTTTTGGGGTAAATGTTGAACCAAGACCTCAAGACATGATTGGAGGGTCTCTAATGAACTATATTGATCCATTTGGAACAATGGATTAATCCAAGAAGCTTGAGCAACAAGTCTCAATTTCATCTGCACCACAATTAGGGTTTCGTGAGGAAAGTCAACTGTAACTTTGACTTTTGACCAGGACATGCTCCCAAGCCCTAAGACATGATTCAATATACCCTATAACACCCATGGAACATGTCCATCAAGTTTGATTTAGGTCAAGGACATGATCTCATGAAGAATTGCACAGTTTGGAATTCATCTGATAAAAAGTAAACTGTGCACAAAAGTCAACTTTGACTTTTTGAGATTTTTCACCAAAATGGATTTTTAACCCTAAAATGATGTTAATGTATGGTTTGAATCATCATTCATCAAGAAAAATCAAAGAAAGTGGGATAACTTGTAAAAGGGGTAACCATAAAACTTAGAAAAATTTCTAAGTTATGGAAAAAGTGCCACTACTGTGCCAACTTTGGAGGACCATAACTCCTAAACCACAAGGCCATTGTTTCCCATTCAAAGCTTGATTTGTAGATCACATTGCCCTCTACAAAAGCTTCATATAACTTATGTCCAAATTCCTCATGGATTTTGAGTTATGGAGTGATCAAAATCAAGAAAAGTCACTTTGTTCCAACACTTAGTGAAAATTTCAATAAGTCAGATTTTACCTTACTTTTTGCCAAATGTAGGGGGATTTTTCACTTGGATTCAGAAGAGATCAAAACCAAACATGTTCAAACAGTTGTTGTATCATGTAAGGGCTTTCCAAAATGGCCAAGAACATTACCAAATTCAATTTGAGCCATGAGATATGACATTGGCAAGTTGCCTTGCTGAAATCTGCCAAGGCAAGACAGATTTTGCACTTTCGGTCGATTTGCCAAAATCAGCCAAATCCAAATGCTCCTATCCACTTGGACACCTCTGAGGATTGAATCTAAAGGGGACAATCACTGAGCCAAGCCTCCAAAGTCTTTGGAACAAGAAATAACATGTTGAACCTAGAATTGCCAAAATAGGGACAAGACTCCAATTTTGGAATGGAGCATTCAATGGAAGCATCAAGGTGGCATGGACTGAGCCATTCTCAACTGAATTCAGTTAAGACTTATCCAAGACCAAGGGAACCATAACTCTGTGCCCTAACATCTAGTCAATTGCTAGAGGAGACTTGGATTCTCATTGGACAACATTGGCCAAACCTCTGCTGCAGTTGCCATTCACTGTGGATCCCAAAGCAAACTTGCTCTACTATAAATAGAGCTCAATTGTGATCAGTTTGAGTACACCAAAGCCATCAAACAGATGCTTTCCTCAAAATCTCTTCTTTCACTCCAATTTTTCCTTCTAAGGCAAGTCACTATTGGGTTTTGAGTTTGAGAGCTTTTCCAATCAAACCAATCACACACACACCTCACATACATCATATAGAAGTGATCCAAGCACTCACATAACATATGGAACACTGATTTCACAAAATCACCAGCCAATTGCTCAAGTTCTTGACAGTTTTGCAGTTGAGGTACCATCTTCAACTCCAAACCATTTCAATCCATTCCAAGCATCCATACACACTCCATGGCACCTAGGGAAGCTATCCAGATCATTGGAACCTAGCTATAACACCTCCAACACAAATCACGATCACCAGCTGCAAGTGGTAAGCATGAGCTCTTCTAACTCTATGATCCATGCAATTTTTGCTGCACAATAATTTGGCCATATGTTCATAATCATGCATGGAATGTTTCCCCTCAATTAATTGCATTGTTTGAATCGTGTATCAAAAATTCTAGCCTTCATGCAGAAATTAGGGTTCTTGAGGATTTTTCATGATTTCTTGTTATATGTTTCATTTAAATGAAATTAAATACCATAGACATGATCGTGAGGTTGAAACGAGTTGATTGGTATGTGGATTACATGATATGATTAAGTATTCAGTGAGATTGGAGAGAAAATGCAAATCAGCCAAACCCAGAACACGCACGTGTTCTTCAGCTGTTCTTGGCGCCTTTTTTTGAATTTTCAAATATTTGAATTTTGTGATTTTATTTAATTGATTCAAAAATTAATTTCTCTCTGAGTTTTAATGATTTTGAGTTGATTCTTTTTTTAATAATTCACAAAAATGTTAAAATATTTTGTTTTTCCAAAAAATCCCAAAAATATTATTTATTTTGTATAATTGATATTTTTGCAAAGAATTAATGTTTTAATTGTTTTTAACATTTAAATATTTTTTCCACCTTGATTTTGCAACTTTTAATGCTTTCTAATTATTTTGTAGGTCAATACTTAATTTTTGAAGCATTAATCCAAGATCCCAATTTGTTTTTCATAAGTTAAACAATTTTGATCATTTTAATTGAATTTTTATTCAATTAAATACATTTTTGAAAACAAATTAGGGTTTTTGGATTAATTCAACCCTCATAAATCATTTTTAAAACTTTTTGGGCCTCTAATAGAGTGTAAGACCCAACCCTTTGTAAATACAACCTATTTTGGGCCTCACTTATGGTATAAGTCCCGTTGTATTTCAAAAAGTTCGACGCGATCATCATCCGTTGAAAAATAACATCTGGGCCTCTCCTTGAGCTATAAGACCCATTAAAAACTTTTGGCCCTCTAATAGAGTGTAAGACCCAACCCCCTTTTAACCAAAACAATTTTGGGCCTCACTTATTGTATAAGTCCCTCTGCGTTAAAAGAAAACCTCGGCGCGATCGCCATTTTAAACGAAAAAATCAATTGGGCCTACCCTCGTGTTATAAGCCCCACTATTTTTCTTTAAAACTTTTTGGGCCTCTTGAGAGAGTGTAAGACCCATCCCTTTGTACAGAAAACCTTTTTGGGCCTCAGTCACTTGTATAAGTCCCTCTGTATAAATTTAACAGTGCAATCACTGATAAAACCCTGGGCCTCTCGTTGAGCTGTAAGCCCCAAATCTTTCTTTTTCAAAGCACTTTCTCCTTTGATTTTGAAATATACTGTTGTTTTCAATCTTTCTTTGTTGTACAACTAACCAAACAGCATGGAAGCTCTACAACTGAGTAAGTGTTTATATGCTTTCATTTACAGCTTTCATATACATATAACTGTATTGTGGGGCTGTTTCGCTGTAAGTCTTCTTTCATAAACTCATATCAACTGTGTAATAATAGTATAAATATTTAGAGTTTCCCCGGCAACTACGTCTAGAACTAGGTGACGCCGTTTCGTTTATTCATAGAAATAGACAACTAGATCCCCAATAGGATCACCAGATACAGTCTTCTCTTCGGCTGTCCTCATTAGGAATTAACAAGAAACTCTACTCCCAAAGATGAATGTATTCTCCGTGAATGGCATCTTTGAGTTTCTTCCAAATTCTCGAACTTTCCTGACTTGATCTATTCCTTGTGAATAGCTTGCCTTGAATTTTTCGGGGTTTGGGGACCCACGGGCTTCTTAAAAGCATCGGCCTCCTCTTGGGCAACGTACAAGGACTCACAGGCTTCCTAAAAGCAACCCCGCCTCCGCTTGGGCTTAGTACAAGGACCCGCGGCTTCTTAGAAGTATTCGCAGCCTCGTCTTAGGCTTCGTATAATGATCTCTTCCTCCGGGAATGATAGCCTCCTCTTGGGCTTCGTACAAGGACCCGTCGGCTTCTTAAAAGCTTCCAGCCTCCTCTTGGGCTTCGTACAAATTGTCTCGACGACCTCCTAGAGGTATAGGAACAGAACTTAGTCATCTTCATAGAACAGTCCTTTCAAAGAGTCTACTACTGTTTCTCAAAGCATAGTACAAAAGATTAAACTCAAGACTTGGACAGTCTAATATCCTTGAGTCTCCAAGACATTCTCAAGTGACCCCTTTGTTAAATAGTAAGGAAACCTATAGACTCGGACAGTCTCGATACCCTTCGGATTTCCCACTTCCTTAAAGAACGGGAATAACCCTGATCCTCGCATCGAATCCTTGAGTATAGTGTTACTCATATAAGAACTGATTTTCTCTTTTAAAATCAGTATACTGGACCTGTCACTCAACTGAAACAGTTACCATAGCCTCCTCTTAGGCTTTGTATAATGATCCTTCTCCAGTGAAGTTAGCCTCTCTCTTGGGCTTTATACAATGATTCTCCCCAACGGAGCTAACAATTTTAGCCTCCTCTTGGGCTTTGTACAAAGATTCTCCCTAGTGGAGTCAAACAATGTTTAGCCTCTCTCTCGGGCTTTGTACGAGACACATAAGGGACTCCCTCGTTGAGTCAATCACCCCTTTCGCCTCCATCTCGGGCTTTATACGAGTTACAAAAAGGTGTTTATTGAGCCAAACAAATTTTAGCCTCCACCTCGGGCTTTGTACGAGATACAAAAACACTCTCTTGTTGAGTATAAAAGATCCTCTTGTAGGATCAACCCCTTTTAGCCTCTCTCTCAGGCTTTGTACGAGACATATATTAGCCTCCTCTTAGGCTTTGTATAAGAAAACCATTGGTTGATCCAATCAACCTTTTAGCATCAAAGCTGTGCCTCATTCACGGTACACAAACATCAATAATTCCTTCCCCTTCATCTAATCGCTGTAAGCGGCAAGCCTCTGGATCATCTACATCCATGCCACTGTCCCTCTTTTAGCATGAGAAATTCCTAAGGAAAGATAGCATTGCTCTACACTGAGTTAAAGTCTTCTCCTTCAGGTTAAAAATCCCCTACAAAGGAAATTATGGCATTGCCAGATTCACACATCCTGGTTAAGTAATTCTCCTTTATAAATAGTTGTGACATACAACCCCCTCTTTAGAGATGACAAATTCTCTCTAAAGATAACACCTTTTAGCTTCACATCTTGGGCTTTGAACAAGATACAAACTACTTTTAGCTTCACATCTTGGGCTTTGAACAAGATACAAACCACCTTTTTGCTTCATGTCTTGGGCTTTGAACAAGCCACCAAAACAACCATTTCCTCCCATAGAATAGGAGGAACTACGAACGCTCTGATTTCCCTGTTTCGGTAAACGGGAATACGTAGGCATAAGATTGAAAGAAAAATCTTAGCGAGCACACTAAATAAAAACCCAAAATCCCATACTTTCATATATCTGTCCTAACATCCTAAACAATCGACCGAGAGCCACCGTCGTCAACAAAATAACTAAGGAGAGACCCCGAATCTTTGTAGCATCTGTAAACCAACAGTTTTGGCTGTTTAACCTCAGTATGCAAGCAGGGTTAGTTGGAGACATCTATTTCCCTTCCTTCATCAGCTTTAATAGGATAAAAAATGAATCGAGCTGTAGTACCAGAGCGATTGTGCTTCGCAACCACATCCAAAAATCACTCGCTACACGTCGATGTCAACGCTATTAAGGTTTTTCTCATTGGAAACCCTGTACCGACTTTGCTCGCGGATGCGTATCATTCTGTACACTTAGGGAATTTATACAGCGGAGGGGGGGGATCACATGTCGTGTACCTTTGCTTTTCAAATGGTTTATCTCCCATTTACCTAAGTCTACCACTTTCTGGGATCATAAGAGTGCCTTGCGCTGGTTGTAGAAGATCATGTCTCTCACCAACTCTGATATAGATTGGTACAATAGGATTGATGATGGAATAAGGATCATTGACCATTGTGGAAACTTCCCCAACGTACCCCTTATAGGAACTAAGGGGGGAATCAACTATCATCTGATATTGGTTCGCCGTCAGTTTGGATACCCGATGAGGCATGTTCCCCGGAATGCTCATCTGGAAGGTCTTTTCTTCAGGAAGGAGAAAGTGACAGAGCACTCCAGATGGAAATAGTGCACGCTTGGAAACATGTTCATAAGAAAGGAGGGGAGTCTCTAGGAAAACCGAACTGTGTCTCGGTGGAGCCTTATCTCCACTGGGTACAAACTAGAGCTCTCAAGCTAAAGATGCCTTATCCTCGTTACGGAATTCTTCCGCCGAGGGAATCTGTCATGCACTTCATGACTGAGACTGAAAAGCTTAAGGTTACTCTAAACAAAGTTCAACGGGTGAAGAGGTCTTGGAAGAACAAGTACCGCACCCTCAACGTAGAGTGCATCAAAATACAACAACTATTGAAAGATAAGGACACTCTGATTGAAATTTTGGAGCAACATGCTGTAGAGAATCAAGATGACCAAAGGAATTTGCTCGCTCCTTTCACTTGGCAAAGGAATGACAAACCAACAACGGCTCCAGAGTCCCGGTCAAAGAAAAGGAAGATACCAGAATCAGCACCCGAGTTCTCTCGGGACCCCTTAGCTTAGGTTTCTGTTTCTGCACTTTGTAATCTACTGTATTTTCGTTTCCGCAATACTTTGAATTTCAATAAAAAGGGGTTTCCCCACGGTTTGATATTTACAATCTAATTGTCAAAGTTTATTTTGATTAAACCAAAAAAAACAATTAATATAATCATTCCATTCATCATTCTCACATCGCGTATTCTTCTTACCTACGAATCTCACGTTTGTGTCTCAGTTCTAGAGTCAAACTGTCTCATTCGTACAATACTCGGGCCAATCATCAGAAAAATATGGATGATCTTAAGGAAGAAAATAGAGAGTTGAAAAAAGAGATCGACGCTCTGAGAGAGGATATGAGAAAGCTTCGTAACAACATGCAAGCCATGGCAGAAGCTCAACTACAAAGGACTGTGATCTCAGATATCACCTCAACGCCCATAGTGGAGAAGTATGATCCTAGGTATCAAATGCCGAAAGATCGCCCTTGGGGCATGCCTGTTAACTATATCCCGGAAGAATATGTTCCGCCGATCACTGAAGTTCAGGGAATCATAACAGAAGCCGCTGGGCCTGAAGGTTACACACTTCGGGAAAGCAAAGATGCCAGGGGCATACTGAAGACTCCTGAAGGTTACAAACTTCGGGAAACGCCAAGATTCACTGCCGTAGTCACGGTACCACCCCCTGTGGTGCACACTGTCCCAGAAGGACAGATTCCACAGATACCTTATGGTAAGAAGGAAACTATGTTTGACCGAATGGATGAATTCCAGGAACAGTTCTTGGAAATGCAGAAGGAACTACAAGCCATTCGCGGTCAGGATCTATTTGGAAAGGATGCCGCAGACCTCTGCTTGGTCCCCAATGTGAAAGTCCCGCACAAGTTCCAAGTGCTCGACTTTGAAAAATACAAGGGTAACTCTTGCCCTCAGAGTCATCTGGTGATGTACGCTCGGCGAATGTCAGCTCAGACTGAGAATCAGGACCTGCTGATTCACTACTTTTAGGATAGTTTAACCGGTGCCGCATTAAAATGGTACATGGGTTTAAACCGTGCTACGATTAGCATATTCAGAGATCTTGGTACTGCCTTCATCCAATAATACAAATACAATTTGGACATGGCACCGGACAGAGATCAACTCAGATCAATGTCACAAAAGGACAAGGAAACCTTTAAGGAGTATGCTCAGAGATGGCGCGAAATTGCCGCTCAAATTTGTCCACCTCTTGAGGAAAAAGAGATGACAAAGATCTTCTTAAAGACCTTAAGCTCATTTTACTATGACAGAATGGTTGCCAGTGCGCCCAGTGACTTCACCGAGATGGTGGGCATGGGAGTTCGTCTTAAGGAAGCCGCCCGAGAAGGACGTTTGGCAAAAGACGCTGGATTATCGAGTAGTACAAAATGATACGGTAGTGCTCTCCCTAAGAAAAAAGAGCAAGATATTGGGAATATCTCTCTCGGAAAGCAAAGGCGACGTTATCAACCAGTAGCAGCTGTAACTCCTGCTGTCAGCCCTGCGCCTATTCCTACGTATCAACCTTAGGTTGCGCAGAGCCAACCCAATCAGCAAAGGACACAACAGCCTCTTCAACAGGCTCGTCCTCTATATAACAACAACCGTACAACACAACCATCAGGGTTTGATCCTATACCCATGTTGTATGCATAACTATTTCCGTTACTACTGGCTAAGGGGCACATTCAGACTAAGTCTCCTCTTACAGTACTGGAAAATCCGCCTTTTTGGTTTAAGATGGATCAGACATGCCCTTATCATCAAGGAGGACCAAGGCATAACATAGAGAAATGTCTCAATTTCAAATCTAACGAGCAAAAGCTTGTTAGGAGCGGGCTCTTATCTTTCAAAGATACGAATCCCAATGTTCTTACAAACCCGCTGCCTCAACATGAGAAAGCTGCAGTTAACCTGATTGAGAAAGAATTTAACAATGTCTATCAAATTCACGATGTACTCTTATTGAGGACCAATTTGGTCAAGATGCATTGTAGACAGAGTGGGTATGGCCATGTGCCACCTCATAATTATCATCAATGTGATGTCTGCTCTAAAAACAATCGAGGATGTTCTGTGGTGCAAGCAGCTCTGTAGGAACATATGGATCTCGGATGGATCCAAGAGCACCGAGTTCGTGGAGTTAACATGGTCTATACGAACTTCAACGTCATTCAGAACCACGACATCTGTGCAATGAATGTCAACTTGGTGGCAATGCACTCAAGGCAAAGCCAGTATCATAATCTGTCGCGACACAATTACAGTTCCTGTCTGACTTTCTCGGCAAACAAACAGGGATGCTCTTTCATACAAGAGGCCCTCCAGCGTCAGATGGATCTTGGATGGATCCAAGATTACCATGATAGGAACCCTTATCAGATCAACATGGTTTATATCTTTGATATTTGCGTGATGAATACCAACCCAGTAGAGTTACATGCTAAGCAGGTTCGACTCGGATTCTTAATATCACACGACTATCAAAGCTTTAAAGCAGGTTGGAAAAACGATCGAGGTTGTACCCTTGTCCAGGAAGCACTTCAGTACTTGTTAAATCATTGGTGGATGCCAATCTACATGGATGAAGATACTCAGTAAATTAGTATCAATAACAGGAATCCCACTCGGCATCAAAGTCAGGATGTCCGATCAATGGAAGCTAACCTAGTAAGGTTACAGTATATTCAAAGTGGGCGTGGCCAGGTGCCACCACACAACTATGACCGTTGTAGTGTCTGTTTGGAAAGTAACCAAGGGTGTTACCTTGTGAGAGTAGCTCTTCAGGGTCAGGTGAATCGTGGAGAGATTCGCCCATATCCAGGTTCTGGACCCATCAACTGGACGCTGAACTACCTTGCCAATTAAGTCGAGGATGTTGTCACAATCTCTGGTCGTCACCAGACCAGGGATGTTTTTGCCATCATCCCTCTACTTGACGAATCTAGAATTCCCAACCGGGAACGGATCAAGATTACTTATGATTTTCGAAAAAATCAGAAGGTTCCCATAGTCATCTATCTACCGGGACCACTACCATATGAATCAACTTAGGCTATCCCTTACAAATACGGTGCAATGACAGTTGAAAATGGAAAGGAAATTCCATTACCCTCCGTCGTGAATATTGCAGACATCAGTCGTGTAACACGGAGCGGTCGAATCTTCAACCGAGGAGTTGGAGAACCTAACAAGGAAAAGGAACTTCAGACAGAAGCTCCCGATCCATCAGTCGGTCAATCCAGTAATCCCGACCTTTCAAAAAAGAATGATGAGATGCTGAAGCTCATCCAAAGGAGTGAATATAACATTGTTGATCAGCTGTTACAGACTCCTTCAAAGATCTCGGTATTATCACTGTTACTCAATTCAGAAGCCCACAGGGAGGCTCTACAGAAAGTCTTGGAGCAAGCCTTTGTGGAACAAGATGTAACAATCAGACAGTTCGATAGCATTGTCTCTAACATCACTTCCTACAATAATTTGGGATTTAGTGATGAGGAATTACCCGAAGAGGGTCGCCGTCATAACATGGCGCTCAACATTACAGTTAACTGCCAAGATGATGCTTTAGCCAGCGTACTGGTAAACACAGGGTCAACCCTGAATGTTATGCCGAAGTCCACTTTGAAGCAATTATCATTCAAAGGCCCTCCGATGAGAACCAGCGAGGTCGTCGTCAAAGCGTTCGACGGATCTAGAAAAACAGTTTTCGGCGAAGTTGATCTTCCCATAACTATCGTTCCTCACACTTTCCAAGTCACTTTCCAGGTCATGGACATCCGGGCAATATACAGTTGTTTATCAGGAAGACCTTGGATACATCAAGCTGGAGCGGTCACTTCGACCCTCCACCAAAAGCTAAAGTTCGTTCAGAACGATCAACTTGTCACAGTCTGTGGAGAACATGCCTTGCTCGTGAGTAACTTATTGTCATCTACTTGTGTAGAACCCGAGGAGGTTATTGGGACGCAGTTCCAAGCGCTGTCGGTGGCAAGGATAATCAATCCCAAGGAGGAACCTCGATTTCCTCATAAAAAGATGCTATCAAAGCGGTCGAGAGTACCGATACAACCGGATGGGGACAGCTTGTCATTCCTATTGACAATAAAACAAAGAAGGGTCTTGGTTTTTCTGTAACCTGTACCCAGATAGCTGCCAGCGATGAAAGTCTTCATCCCATTCAGAACTTCTTCCACAGTGGAGGTTCTCTTCACCCAGTCCCTCAAGCAGTCTATGCTATCAATGAGGAAGATCCCTCTGACACAGAGGAAGAGTGGAAGTCCTATCTTAATAAGGACGGTTATATGTCTCAGGACGAAACACAAACTCCCTTTTGCTTTCCTACAGAGAGTCCGAGATTTATACCCAAGTCAGACATCGAAATGATATACGGGGATTGTGATCCCGAAGGATGCCGTGCTCCGCCAAATTCATTAAAGGAAGACACTCCGATGAAAGACAATTTTAACTACAATTACTATGGCCCGATGGATGGTCTGCCAATGTGGCAACCTTATCCAGGAGACTTGGGGCCAGAAAGTCAGCCGAGTAATGAAACTCAGCTGAGCATCATTGAACAGAATACCTGTGTCCCCACCATGTCATGGGATTAACACTCAGGTCATTCAGAAACTACTCAACATGACGATGAATTTGCAACGTTTGCAGGACTAGAATTCATCAACTATGCTTTTCCCGAGGTCAACGTCATCGAGAGGGATGACCCCTCCAGTTCCAAAGAAATATGAGACACCCTGGGACAACCAAGTGGAAAATTCGACTTTGTGGTCAAGTACACCGCTCCCGAAAGCTCTCGTATCAGGCTCGAAGATATCCAGCCAACTGGATGGGGAGATACAGCTGAGAGCACAAATACTCTGCAAAATGCAACAGAGGAATCCTCCTACGACAACTCTGTCTGGGAGACAGATTCCAATGATCCTGCTCCACCAGAAATCAGCGTCATTTCTGAAGACAAATCGAGGAAGGTACCAGACTTTGTGATTCACTGAGGAGTTCGCCGCCAATGGGTTGCTGTCGATGTTCCGAAGGTCGTTCGTCAGTCAAAGTAATTGCCATCTTTAACCTTTCACCCTGCCCAGGTGAAACGGATGTTTTGATAGGGCTCGCTTTCTGTAAATTTCCCTCTTCGCTTTGCCCAAAGCGACATAGTTTTGTTTTATAGGGCTGTAGTTTCAAGGATTGACTTGTTCATTAATAAAATAATGTCATTCTATAATTTTCGCATTAATTGCTGTTTTCTCTTTTTGCTTTTTTAGAAAATGGTAATCCTAAAAAACAATTCAATAACAAAAACAAGCAGTAATAAAAAAAAATACACTGCACAAACTTTTGCATTCTCTCCATCTCTTCTAAAAACAATCATCACGTCATGCAGATTGCTTGTTTTAAACCCAGTTGAAACATACGATCCGATGCCTTCTCCCGACTTTGGGTTCCCGATATTTGGGGCTGAAGAAGAAGTTGACAATGAAATTCCAGAAGAGATCTCTCGACTACTCAGACAGGAGGAAAGGTCCATTGAACCTCACAAAGAGCCGTTGGAAACGATCAATGTGGGTTCGGGAAAAGAGAAAAAAGAAATTAGGATTGGGGCACTGCTCAGTCCAACTGCCAGAGAGGGTTTGATAAAGCTTCTCAGAGAATTTCCCGATGTATTCGCTTAGTCCTATCAGGATATGCCAGGGTTGGATACCAGCATCGTGGAACATCACTTACCGTTAAGATCGGAATGTCCGCCAGTAAAGCAAAGGTTGAGACGGACTCACCCGGACATGGCCATCAAAATCAAAGAGGAGGTACAGAAACAGATCGACGCAGGTTTCCTCGCTACATCTGAATATCCTCAATGGTTAGCGAACATCGTACCCGTTCCCAAAAAGGACGGAAAGGTCAGAATGTGTGTTGATTACAGGGATCTGAACAAGGCAAGTCCGAAGGACGACTTTCCTTTACCACACATTGACATGCTGGTAGACAGCACAACAAAGTTCAAAATTTTCTCCTTCATGGATGGATTCTCGGGCTATAACCAGATCAAAATGGCGCAGAAAGACATGGAGAAAACTTCGTTCATTACCCCATAGGGTAGCTTTTGTTACAAGGTGATGCCGTTCGGCTTGAAGAACGCCGGGGAAACCTATCAAAGGGCCATGACTACTCTTTTTCATGACATGATGCTCAAAGAGATAGAGGTATATGTCGATGACGTGATTGCAAAATCTAAGACAGAAGAGGAGCATGTGACCCGCCTATCAAAACTATTCGAACGTTTGAGAAAGTACAAACTCCGCTTGAATCCCAACAAGTGCACATTCGGTGTCCGTTCAGGGAAACTTTTAGGGTTCATCGTCAGCCAGAAAGGAATTGAGGTTGATCCTGACAAGGTCAAGGCCATTCAAGAAATGCCTTCTCCGAAAATTGAAAAACAAGTCAGAGGATTCTTGGAACGTTTGAACTACATCTCCAGATTCATATTCCTTATGACCGCCACGTGTGCGCCGATTTTCAAATTACTCAAAAAGAACCAGGATTGCGTTTGGTCAGAAGATTGCCAAACCGCCTTCGACAGTATTAAGGAATACCTGTTGAATCCGCCGATTCTATCAGCTCCAGTGGAAGGAAGACCACTGATCATTTACCTCACAGTCCTAGAGGACTCAATGGGATGTGTACTTGGCCAACAAGACGAAACAAAACGAAAAGAGTCTGCCATCTACTATTTGAGCAAGAAGTTCACCGACTGTGAGACTCAGTACACGATGCTTGAGAAAACTTGTTGCGCTTTGGCTTGGGCAGCCAAATGTCTTCGCCAATACATGATTCGTCATACTACTTGGTTGGTTTCCGAGATGGATCCAATCAAATATGTCTTCGAAAAGCCTGCTCTCACGGGAAGAATTTCCCGTTGGCAGATGTTATTATCAGAATATGACATAGAGTACCACGCTGGGAAAGCCGTTAAAGGAAGTATTTTAGCCAATCATTTGGCTCATCAACCGATTGACGATCAAGAATCAACCGGGTTTGACTTCCCAGACGAAGATGTCATGTATCTAAAAATGAAAGATTACGATGAACCGTTACCCAGTGAAGGGCCAGAACCAGGTTCCCAATGGGGACTTATCTTTGACGGAGCAGTTAATCATTATGGAAACAGAATTGGGGCAATCATTGTTACCCCTCAGGGTACCCACATTCCTTTCACTACCAGACTTACGTTCAAATGTACGAACAACGAGGCCGAATACGAAGCTTGTATTATGGGTCTCAAAGAAGCGATTGATTTAAGGATAAAAAACTTGGATGTATACGGCGATTCAACCTTGGTTATCAATCAGATAAAAGGAGATTAGAACACATACCAATCAGGATTGATTCCCTACAAAGACTATGCAAGAAGGTTGTTACCTTTCTTCAACAGAGTCGAGTTTCATCACGTCCCTCGTAGAGAGAATCACATGGCTGATGCCTTAGCCACTCTATCTTCTATGATTAGTGTAGGTTAATGGAACGACTTACCTAAGATCGACATCATGCGCCTTGAACGGCCTGCCTACGTCTTCACGATCGAAGCAGTCATAGACGACAAACCTTGGTATCACGATATCAAATGATTCCTTCAGAAACAAGAGTACCCACCTGGGGCACTAAGGAAGGACAGAAAAACCCTCAGAAGATTGGCTGGAAGCTTCTTCCTGAGCGGAGACACTCTTTATAAGAAGAATTTTGACTTGGTCTTGCTCCGATGCGTAGACAGACCAGAAGCAGACATGCTTATGAAAGAAATTCATGAAGGATCCTTTGGCACTCATGCCAACTGACACACAATGGCGAGAAAAATTCTCAGAGCAGGGTACTACTGGTTGACCATGGAATCCGACTGCTACAAGTACATGAGGAGGTGTCACAAGTCTCAAATATACGCAGACAAAATTCATGTACCGCCATCGCATCTCAAAGTTCTCTCTTCCCCGTGGCCTTTTTCGATATGGGGAATCAACATTATTGGCTTGATTGAACCTAAGGCTTCGAACGGACATCGGTTCATTCTGGTCGCCATTGACTACTTCACCAAGTGGGTCGAAGCAGCATCATACGCTAATGTAACCCGACAAGTGGTGGTCCGATTTATCAAAAACAATATCATCTGCCGTTATGGTGTTCCGAGCCAGATCATTTCAGATAATGAATCTAACTTGAACACCAAGATGATGAAAGAGTTGTGCGTTGGGTTCAAGATCGAACACCATAACTCATCTCCCTACCGACTCAAGATGAACGGAGCGGTAGAAGCGGCTAACAAGAACATCAAGATGATCGTTCAAAAGATGGTTGTAACCTATTAAGATTGGCACGAGATGCTACCCTTTGCTCTTCACGGTTATCGAACATCTGTCCGCACTTCAACAGGGGCAACCCCTTTCTCTCTAGTATATGACATGGAGGCAGTTCTCCCCATAGAAGTAGAGATCCCATCAATCCGGGTATTGATGGAAGCTAAGCTTTCAGAAGCTGAATGGTGTCAAAGTCGACACGACGAATTAAACCTAATCGAAGAGAAGCGAATCACGACACTATGCCACGGTCAGTTGTATCAGCAGAGAATGAAGAAGGCGTTCGAAAAAAGGCCCGACCTCGTGTCTTCAGAAAAAGAGACCTCGTGCTCAAGAAGATACAATTGTTTCTCACTGCTTTCTTAGGCGGTGCCTTGAGACTTGAAACCATGGACGAAGAGGAATTTTCCTACCCCACGAATGTTGATGTAGTCAAGAAATACTTCGCCTAAACTAAAAAAAAACGTCTCGGTGGATTGAAAACCCGAAAGGGCGATGTAGCGAGCGATTTTGAACGTGGTTCTTAAGCACTGGTCGCTCTCTGCGGTTGACCTTACTACAGGTCGATTCATTTTTTATCCTATTAAAGCTTATGAAGGAAGGGAAATAGATGTCTCCAATTAACCCTGCTTTGCATACTGAGTTTAAACAGCGGTCTGTTAGGTTACGAATGCTATCAATGTGGGAGGCCTTTGTACTGGTTATTTGTATTTTTGCCAATACTATTTTCTCTCTGGGATTTCTTGTGGTTATTTGGACAGACAGGTTTCTGGCGGGGAACAAGGATTTGGAGGTTAGGACTGATGCTTTTTGATGTGAGAGTAGGGATTTAGGTTTTTTTGTTGATTGTGCTCGCTAAGATCTTTTCTTTCGATCTTATGCCTACGTATTCCCGTTTACCGAAACAGGGAAATCAAAGCGTTCGTAGTTCCTCCTATTTTATGGGAGGAAATGGTTGTTTTTGGTGTCTTGTTTAAAGCCCAAGACGTGAAGCGAAAAGTGGTTTGTATCTTGTTCAAAGCCCAAGATGTGAAGCTGAAGGGTTTGACTTTAGAGAGAATTTGTCATCTCTAAAGGGGTCTGTTTGTCACAACTGTTGGGTGACTGCCTATAAAGGAGGATTACTTTAACCGGGATTTGTGAATCCGGCAATGCCATAATTTCCTTTATAGGGGATTTTAACCTGAAGGAGAAGACTTTAACTCAGTTTAGAGAAATGCCATCTTTCCTTAGGAAATTCTCATACTAAAAGAGGGACATTGGCGTGGATGTAGATGATCCAGAGGCTTGCTGCTTACAGGGAATAGATGAAGGGGAAAGAGTTGTTGGTGTTTGTGTACTGTGAACGAGGTACAACTTTGATGCTAAAAGGTTAATTGGATCAACCAGTGGTTTTCTTATATAAAGCCAAAGAGGAGGCGAGTATGTGTCTCGTACAAAGCCCGAGAGAGAGGCTGAAAGGTTTTGACTCGACGATGAAGTCTTTTTGTATCTCGTATAAAGCCCGAGATAAAAGCTAATTGACTCAACAAGAGAGTTTTTTTTGTATCTCGTACAAAGCCCGAGATGGAGGCGAAAGGGCGATTGACTCAACGAGGGAGTCTTTTATGTGTCTCATACAAAGCCCGAGAGAGAGGCTGAACGTTGTTTGACTCCGCTAGGGAGGATTATTGTATAAAGCCCAAGAGGAGGCTATGGCGACTGTTCAGTTAAGTGACAGGTCCAGTATACTGATTTTGAGAGAAAATCAGTTCTTATATGAGCAACACTGTACTCAGGGATTTGTTTCAAGGATCCGGGTTATTCCTGTTCTTCAAGGAAGCGGGAAGTCCGAAGGGTATTGAGACTGTCCGAGTCTACGGGTTTCCTTCCTAGTTTTCAAGGGGTCACTTGAGAATGTCTTGAAGACTCAAGGAGATTAGACTGTCCAAGTCTAGAGTTTTATCTTTTGTACTATGTTTTGAGAAACAGTAGTAGACTCTATGAAAGGACTGTTCTATTAAGATGACTAAGTTCTGTTCCTATACCTCTAGGAGGTCGTCGGGACAATTTGTACGAAGCCCAAGAGGAGGCTGGAAACTTTTAAGAAGCCGATCGGTCCTTGTACTAAGCCCAAGAGAAGGCTATCATTCCCAGAGGAAGAGATCATTATACGAAGCCTAAGAGGAGGCTGTGAATACTTCTAAGAAGCCGTAGGGTCCTTGTACTAAGCCCAAGAGGAGGCGGGGTTGCTTTTAGGAAGCCTGTGGGTCCTTGTACGATGCCCAAGAGGAGGCCGATTGCTTTTAAGAAGTCGATGGGTCCCCAAACCCCGAGAAGTTCAAGGCAAGCTATTCACAAGGAATAGATCAAGTCAGGAAAGTTTGAGAATTTGGAAGAAACTCAAGAGATGCCATTCACGGAGAAAAGATCATCTTTGGGGAGTAGAGTTTCTTGACAAGTGCTTTTAAGAAGCCTGTGGGTCCCCAAACCCCGAGAAGTTCAAGACATGCCATTCACCGAGAATAGATCAAGCCAGGAATGTCTGAGAATTTGGAAGAAACTCAAGAGATGCAATTCACGGAGAAAAGATCATCTATGGGGAATAGAGTTTCTTGACAACTTCTATGAGTGACAGTCTATGAAAGGGTTCATAGAGAATGCTGCCTTTCATATCTCCATATTGCTTAACCCCAAGAGGAGGGAAGACTGTGTCTGGTAATCCTATGGGGATCTAGTTTTGACTATTTCTAAGAGTGATCAAGATGGCTTTACCTAGTGCTAGACGTAGTTGCCGGGGAAACTCTAAATATATATCCTATTATTACACAGTTGATATGAGTTTATGAAAGAAGACTTACAGTGAAACGGCCCCACAATATAGTTATATGTATATGAAAGCGGTAAATGAAAGCAATAACCACTTACTCGGTTGTAGAGCTTCCATGCTGTTTGGTTAGTTGTTCAACAAAGAAAGATTGAAAACAACAGTATATTCAAAATCAAAGGAGAAAGTGCTTTGAAAAAGAAAGATTTGGGGCTTACAGCTCAAGGAGAGGCCCAAGGTTTTAACAGTGAGCGCACTGTTTGAATTTTGTACAGAGGGACTTATACAAGTGACTGAGGCCCAAAATGTTTTATGTACAAAGGGATGGGTCTTACACTCTCTCAAGAGGCCCAAAAAGTTTAAACAAAAAGAGTGGGGCTTATAACACGAGGGTAGGCCCATTTGATTTTATTCCGTTTGAAAAGGCGATCGCGCCGAGGTTTTCTTTTAACGCAGAGGGACTTATACAATAAGTGAGGCCCAAATGGTTTTGGTTAAAAGGGGATTGGGTCTTACACTCTATTAGAGGCCCAAGTGAGTTTTAAGAAAAGAAATGGGTCTTACTACTCGAGGGTAGGCCCAGTGTTATTTTGAAAAGGCGACGATCGTGCCGTTTATTTGAAAATGTACAGAGGGACTTATACAATAAGTGAGGCCCAAAAATGTTGTCTGTACAAAGTGGGTTGGGTCTTACACTCTAATAGACGCCCAAAAAGTTTTAAAGGGGTCTTATAGCTCGAGGAGAGGCCCAGTGCTTGATTTCAAAAGGCGACGATCGCGCCGTTTATTTTTGACAGTATCGGGACTTATACAATACTGAGGCCCAAAAATGATTTGGTCAAAAAAAGATTGGGTATTACACTCATTTAGAGGCCCAAGGTGTTTTGAAAATGATTTATGAGGGTTGAATTAATCCAAAAACCCTAATTTGTTTTCAAAAATGTATTTAATTGAATAAAAATTCAATTAAAATGATCAAAATTGTTTAACATATGAAAAACAAATTTTGATCTTGGATTAAGTGTTAAAAACAATTAAAACATTAATTCTTTGCAAAAATATCAATTATATAAAATAAATAATATTTTTGGGATTTTTTGGGAAAATAAAATATTTTAACATTTTTGTGAATTATTAAAAAAAGAATCAACTCGAAATCATTAAAACTCAGAGAGAAATTAATTTTTGAATCAATTAAATAAAATCACAAAATTCAAATATTTGAATTTGTGAAAAATGGCGCCAAGAACAGCTGAAGAACACGCGCGTGTTTCAGCTTGGCCCAGATTTGCATTTTCTATCCAATCTCACTGAATACTTGATTATATCATGCAATCCACATATCAATATGCACGTTTCAACCTCACGATCATGTCTATGGTATTTAATTTCATTTAAATTAAACATATAACAAGAAATCACGAAAAATCCTCAAGAACCCTAATTTCTGCATGAAGGCTAGGATTTTTGATACACGATTCAAACAATGTAATTTATTGAGGGGAAACATTCCATGCATGATTATGAACATTTGGCAAAAGTATTGTGCAAAGAAATATGCATAGATTGAGAGATGACCAAGTATATGCTTACCTCTAGGTCGTGACAGCAAGAGCAAATTGATTTCTGAGTAGGAGGTGTTACATATGAATTGTGATGATCTGAACAGCTTCCCTACACTCTATGGAATGTGTTTGAATGCTTGGACTTGACTGAGAATGGCTGGATCACTTCATGGCATCTCAACTGCACTTTGGTTAAAACCTTGAGCAATTGACCGGTGATTCTGAGAAATCAGTGTTCCAGTTGTTGTTTAAGTGTTTGATCAGCTCATATGTGATGTATATGAGGTGTGTGTGTGTGATTGGTTTGAGTGGAATTGCCCTCTAGCTCAAAACACAATAGCTACCTTGCTAAGAAAGGCATTTTTGCCAGGAGAAAGAGATTTTGAGAAAGGCAAGTGTTGTAGGCCTTTGGTGTACTTAAACTGATCACAATTGAGCTCTATTTATAGTAGAGCAAGTTTGTTTTGGGATCCACAGTGAATGACAACTGCAGCAGGTGTTTGTTCAATGTTGGCCAATGGAAATCCAAGTCTCCTCTAGCCATTGACTAGAGGTTAGCGTAACACCCCAAAATTTGCCTTGTTGTTTTTAGCTAATTGGCTTATGTTTCTTTTCATTTCTTGCATTTTTGCATTGTGCATAGCATTTGGTTCTTAGCATGGGATCAAGGTACTTGGTCCATATTCTCAAGTCTCAAGCTTCAAGGTGGTTCAGAGGGTTCGTCATATCTTCATAAGATCAAGATTGGCAAAGGATTTCAAGTGATCCCTTCCCTCCTGATCAGGGGGGCCAATTAGGGTTTTTAAGATCAAGAGGACTTCTTGGAAGGCTTGGTGTGTTCAAGCATACTCCTGTGGTTTTCTTTATGCTCACAAGTGCTCATAGATGAGGGTTTGGTTATTGATTCGTTGTGGAGGATGTTCAGTGGATCAGTTGCTTGTGAACTAAGCAAAAGTCAACTGTGAAGGAGAAAGTCAACTGTGGAATTTTGAGGTTCTTTTCATGGTTTTCAAGGTCTCACATCCTCATATGGCCTCCAATTGTCAAGATGTGTCCCATTTATCGAGAATCATGAGGTTGTACAAAGGTTACTAAATTTGGAAAATGACCCATAATTGAAACTTTCCATTTTTGGCAATTTTTCTTCCACATTCAACTTGACTTTTCATCATCAAGGAAGCTCCAAATGAATTTTCCTCCAACATGAAAGTTGAAGATCTTTCTCTCCCATTTCCAAAAAGTACTAGGCCATTTCCATATCATTGGTGGAACTCTAGTTATGGCCAAAACAATGCAAGGTGCTTTTCATGGATTCCTTATATGTCAAATCTTCCACTTTTTGCATTTTTGCACAAATGGACTTGTAATGTCCCCAATTGCTTCATGTCACATTATAATATCAAAATACAAGTCAAGAAGATCATTTGTGGCTTTTGAATCAATTCATACCATGCCATATTTCTCATTATTCTCACAAAGTGCAAAAATGCCAAATTAATTCAAAGCTTGCAAACCAAGAAAGTGCAAGGCCCAAAATCAATCCAGAAGTGGTATGGGAGTAAATTGGAGGTGGATTATGCTGAGAACAAGGGCTTCCCACATGCAAATTAGTGGTGGTGGTGCAAAATGCATTTTTTGCAATTTCACTCAAATCTCATTAACAAGAGCTCTAATCACTTCCTAATCTCAATCAGTGAACTAATGAGGAGTATATATCCTTACTCATGCTCTCACAGCTAGGGTAGAGACTCACATTTGCTCAGTTTCCATTTTTCACTCTCCACTTTCTCATTTTCGTTTCTCCTTCTCCATAAGGTGTTTTTGAGCAATTCTTTCATATTTGGAATCAGTGAAGAGAGTAGAACCAGAATCAACCATCATCTGAAGCTCATACTGAGGTTTTCAACAAGCTCCATTCAAGAGGGTTCAAGTTCAAAACTCAAGATCTAGCACGATTCCAAGCTCTAGTTGCATTTATTTTGCAATTAGAGGCTCCAAGGACTTGATCTGCAGCTTTTGGAAGGCGTTCTTGTGATATTTTAAGTTCTTCAAGATCTCAGGTTAGTGATTTTTTCACCATCACAGAACTTGAATTTTTGATATGCAAAATGATCTATGATGTGCACTGAACATGCTGATATATTTTATTTGAAGTTTGGACGTGTAATTTGTGAGATATGTGGATTTAAAGTTTTAGATCTAAACTTGTTTTCGTTCGATTCTCTTTTTGTGTTTGTTGTTTGTTAAAATGGACTGGATATTCATGATCCATGCATTTTTCTGATCAAAATGGTATACTCATAAGCATTTTCTGGAAAAAGTCACGTCACAGCTCACCGGAGAGGGTGGCCGGAGCCCTAGCTCCGGCGGCCGGAATGTTCAGTCCGGCGAGGATGGATTCAAGCGAAGAAGAAGCCAGCTGGCCATCCGATTGCGTGATCAAAAGGTTGTCAGCGCGCCACTTGTCTTTTATTTTGTGTTTTTATTTACTAATCGTGTGCAAGCTACTCCACGAAGGGGCACCGTACGTCTGTTCATTATGGCCGTTGGTTTGTGCTTGATTTTGATCTTGCGGTTGGAGTTTCGCCATCTCAATTAATGAAGCACATGCGAAGCATGCGGCTGGTGCAGGGTAGTACCATGTGGTTATGTGTGCGCGTGTCCATAGGAGTGTGGTGTACCCATTGAATCCGGTCCACTGATCTTGTTTACTTCTTCATGGTGTTGACTGCATACTGTTCGTTGGATGGAAGGATTGGCTGAGATGGCGTCTGGATGTTTGACCGCTCCCATGTGCTCCATTGACTGCGCCTTGGGTTCTTCTCTCTTGGGCTTTAATTTGCGCACCCCCCCTGTTAGCCCGTTATCATATTCCAACGCGTTTTCTTTTCGTTTTGCACCCCCCTTTGTTTCTTTCATTTTCTTTTTTATTTTAATCATTTGCTTGGCATTTTAATTTTTAAAATTACTTTTATACCTCTTAAAATCATATAAAAAATTATGGAACTTATTTTTAGTTTTCTCTTTATTTTCCATATTTTATTTTCTAATTTTATTTTATTTTGGCATCTGTTTTAATTAATTGTTTTATTTCCTTTTCTTATTTGTTTCACTTGGACACACCAACTTGTGAAATTTATTTCTCCTCATCTATAATTCATTTTTAATCCATTCTTTTTGCATCTGTTAGGTGACATATTAAATTGCATGTTGAAACATTGTTCTTAAGTGATCTTTGTCCAATTGTTTGGGATAATTGGTTTGTGAATTTTGGTTTGATATTTTTGCAAATGTTACATGACTGAGTTAGCTCCTGTTTGAATATTTTTTGGGATTTTATTAATCAACTTTTCTATTTTTGGTTGATCTTTACTTGTGATACAAGTTTGGTTGAGGTATACTTTGGTACATGATCTAGTTTGGATGCATTTGCTTACTTTTGATTGAGTGATACTTAAGATGTTTTTATGGTATGATCATGTAATATTTGAGCTTACTTGTGGCTTTAGAATCATCTCTTTTCACTCATTTTCCTATTTGTTCTTGATTTTACAAAGTGTTGTTGTTTTGGACTTGAACTTTGTGGTATGCTCAACTTAATCTTGTGATGGTTTCTTTGTATGATTCCACCAATGCATGAGACTTTTTGTTTGATTTGTGTGACATGCTAGAGGTTCTGACCCTCTTGGTTTAAAGTGCTCTATGTGACATGTTCTCACTCTTTGCTTCACACACTTCTTTGTTGGTTTGCTTGGATGTTATGTGAATGTCTTTCTCATTGTTGGTGCATGTTTTGAAGTTGTTGATGGATGTTTGATCTTGTATGACTTGAGTTTGGGTTTGATATGACATTGATGTATATGCTACTGCCTCTTGAGTTCTATACTTGATTTTCATGTTACTTGAGCATTGTTGGATGCATTTGGTTTGAATTATGTGATGCATATCATCCCTTTTGCTTTGTAACTTCTTTGGTGCATCGTATTGCATAATGTGAACCTCTTTTGCATATGTGGATTGTTAATGATGATATGATGTGAGTTCTGGTCTTGTTTCATTTTCATCTTGTCTCTTTCATGTCACTTTGGTATGAGATCCATGTGTGTTTAATTGTGCATTTAATTCAAGTGTGCTTGCATCCTTCCATGTTTACCTTTGCATGATTACTTGAAGTGATTTGCATTAATCTTTGAAACATGTTGATTGACTTGAGTTGGACATTTATGATATGATGTACTTGCTGCCCCATCTTGTATCTTATCTTCTCCTTCTCTCCTTCATCTATTTCACTCTTTTCATCCCTCGAGTCTCGAGACTTGTTTAAGTCTTGGACTCTCCCCCGTTAAAGCTACCTAGTCCAACTTAATTTTTGATTAAGCTTGGAGTAGGATTAGCATTAGGTTAGGTAGTCGTCTCTCCTAAACCTCACTAACCATAGGACATCCATGCATGATAACATTAGGACTCTTAGTTCCCCTTTAGAGTTTTCCTTTGTGTCGTCTCTCTTCTCATCTCAAAACTTCTTCAAGACACGTAATAAAAGTTAATGTGTATTGCGCTTGAGCCTTCTATGTGGGAAGTGGGGAGTGAGGGGCTTCCTCTCATTCTTCTAGGATACCTAGTGTTTGTCCTGTTGGGGACGATGCGCGAAAGTATTCGTTCCTGTATTCAAGACTTGGGTTCGATGCAAGTTACGAAACAACTTAAAAGACACTTCTGTCGAAAAAACACCAAACCAATTCAAATATTTTTATCCTTCGGGATTGTTGGGTTTCAAACTTTTTTTTTTCAGAAAGAGCTCGTCGCTCACATAAAAAACACTTACCTACCCGTGGTCGTACCCACGAACTACGTCAGCTCTGATTCCTCTCTCTCTCGTCCGATTGAGGATACGTAGGCACAAGACAGCGATTGTCTTGGCGAGCAACCTTCCCCCACAGTTCCTGTCCGAACTACGTTGACTCTGACTTTCCCATTGCACTGAGGGAGTACGTAGGCCTAGGACAACGATACCGTCCTATCGAGTCACTTCTTTTTCTTTTCTTCTTCATTTCTCCGTTCTTTCCGTTCTCGTTTCTTCGCCGGTCCAGTAGCAGTGGAGTTCCCGATGACGACACCCTTTGATGCAGATAGCAAGCGTGGATCCCATCGAGTACGATGGACGTGTTGGGTGCTAACACCTTCCCTTCGCGTAACCGACTCCCGTACCCGTTCTCTTAGTCGTGAGACCATGCTCTTTCCCTTCTTTCAGGTTTACGCAGTGTTTCCTTTCCCTCTCTTGGGATAAATACACTTTGCTGGCGACTCTGTGTCTTTTGCGCCACTCTCGCGTTTGTACCGTTGGATGCGAATCTTTTCGGGAGCGACAGGTGGCGACTCTGCTGGGGACTGGTTGACCTACTGCTGGTCCTTCCCCTTTAGCGAGTCAATCCTAGCGCTTGTCTGTTTGTTTTCTTTGGGTGTTTTTGTGGTGCTTTGCTTTGTTGTATATAACTGTATTGTTGTTTACTGTATTTTTGTCTTACTGCTTTACTGTATTTACAGCTTTTACTGCATTGCATTGCATTTTGTTATTGTCATACTGGATATTACTGCGCTGTACTGGCTGGTTTTCTGTTTGGCGGGTTGGGATGTTCTGAGAGATGAGCTCACTACCCAGGATCGAGCATACACACAGGTTTTAGAGTGGATAGTCGTGACGCTTGCATGGGGGTGGCCATGTATTGTTGTTCATGAGACCCACAACCAGACGAGGTTCTATCAGGAGCTACTTGCTACTGTGCGTTGGTATAGGCCAGTAGGTATTCTCTTGAGGGATTGTCGACTCTGGAGACCATTCCCGAGGACTCAGTTACGGCACTCCTCCCGTGATGTGACAGTGGCAGACCACGCTCTGTGGCAAACCCATTGCACATTCTCGACCCGAGGACCCAATGCTGGGAACTTGCTATAGGTTTTCCTTTTGTGAGGGGGAATCAGCGGACGACCTCTTTGATTGGCGGTAGCATTGTATCCTTTGGGCTGAATGTGCTATTGCTTCTCAAACCTCTGAAGCTGATGACCTTTCGTCTTGGAGAATCAGTTGAGGCCTCCTCGATTGATGATGATGCCAAGCCAGAAATGGTGAACGTATCATTATTTCTCGACCTGAGAGCCCGTGATACTGAACATCATAGTACCCACACGTGAGAGGGGCGGGTTGTTTACAGGTTTGCAGGTGACCGTGACCTTCTACCTACCCGGTATTTTTGGATTCTTTGTCTCTACAGCCGTATCAGTGTGGTTATTCTGTTATTCTGGTTTGACTCGAGAGTTTGTACAGAGCCTTAAGATTGTCCAGCCAGTTCAGCGCAGAGGCTTGGTGCCTTGATCCCATGTTTTGCATTGCATTTCATTCTTCTTCTCTAACATTCATATTTTTGCATTTCCAGGTTGTATCCGAATCCGTGATTCCAGTCAAAGGGCAGTATTAGGGATGGATGTTCCAAGGGGTAAGAAGGATATTATCATCTACAAGTTTCACAAGCCAGCAATAGGTCCTCTCACTATTCTGAAGGGAATGGCAAGTCCTGATGTATTGAATGCTTTTGCAGAGAAGTATGGGTGGATTCTGTCTTTTGTTCGCAACATCGACGATTATGAGTTCCGAGGTCTTCATACTCTAATGCAGTTCTATGACCCTCCACTGAGGTGTTTCTTGTTCCCGGATTATTTGTTGGTACCGACCTTGGAGGAATACTCTAACATGCTAGGGATTGATATCAAGGAAGTTCCTCCTTTCTTTGGCTCTAAAGGAGACCTGGATTGTGGGAAATTGGCCGGTGCTCTTTATTTGAGCAAGTCAGAGTTAGAAGCCAACCTTTCTACCAAAGGAAAGATCTGTGGTTTCAAGCTGGGGTATTTAATGAAGAAGGCTCAGAAATCAGCAGAGGATAAAGACTGGATTGTGTTCAATGCAGTGTTAGCTCTTTGTGTTTATGGCATTGTGTTGTTCCCCAATGAGCCAGATTTCGTCGATGAGGATGCTATCAGAATATTCATAACGAGGAATCCTGTGCCAACCCTGTTGGGAGATCTCCATTATGCCTTATACAACTGGAATGAGAAGAAGAGAGGGAGAATGGTTCATTGCTGCGCTCCATTATTTTATAAATGGTTTGCAAGTCGTCTACCTCAATCTGGTGCCTTTGTTGATTCTAAGGATTCTCTAGAGTGGAGTCAGCGCCTGATGGGATTGGTCAGTAAAGACATTGTGTGGATAAATCATGGATTGCTTGGCAAGAACATCATTCACAGTTGTGGTCAATATCCTAATGTTCCTCTGATAGGGAGGAAGGGAGAAATTAATTATAACCCTTCCTTGGCCGTCAGACAGTTTGGTTATGCTCTGGTGGGTCCACCTATTAAGAGAGATGTGGAAGAATCTTTGTATTTTCACTCATCTGAAGGATTAGAGGAGGCGCAGAGAGCTTCTAAAGCATGGGGTAGTATACTGAAGAAAGGCAAGGCCGTTCTGGGAAAACCTAACAATCGGGCTTTCCTTCCTTATGTGGATTGGATAAAACAGAGAGTTAAGGAGTGTTACTTGCCCTTTGATCGAGCACCTATGCTATACCCAGAAGGTGTGGAGGAAAGACTTACTGTGCCTATTGAAGAGTTCAACAAGCAACAGAAGTTGGTGCAAGAATTGAGAGCAGAGAATTCCGGTATGAGTAGTCAGCTGCAAGGAGCTTTGCATGACAATTTGGAGCTGAAGTGGCAGGTCAAAGAGTCGAATGAGCGTCTGAAGAAGACAGAAAATGATCTGGATAGTAGAATTCAGCATTTCAAGAAGATCAGCATGGCAGCAGAGACTTCAAGCCAGACCACCAGGACAACTAAGAAGCTTTTGGCTAAGACTGAAACCGAGCTTGATGTTTATCAAGAGATGTGGAGTGAGGTCCAAGTCGAAAACGAGGTGCTAAACAAAGAGCTGCAAAAGGCGAAAGAAAAGGGGAAGCATTTCTTCAACAAGTGGAAAGAATCCCAAAAGGAGATTGAAGAGCTCAAATTACAAGTTGGAATCAAGAAGGTAAGACATGAAAGTAGCAACGCTGAAGAACAGATTGCAACGCTGAACCAAGAGATTGCAAAGAGAAACAGGTTAATCAAAGGGCTAATCTCGCGACCGGCACATCCTGACACTTTGAATCTTCTGGAAGAAGTGGAGGCTAGCCTGTTTGGGGTAGAATTGTAGTTTTTTGTGTATCTGTTTTTTATGTGGTTACCATCAAGATTGTTGATGGAATCACCGTTGGTTACGATTGACTTTATTTGTATAAATTCTTCCATCTTGATAATATAATGTTTGATTCAGATATTTTTGCCTTGGTAGTTTTCTATCTTTGTGATTGGTTTCCAGTGGTTGGATCCGGTGGTATTTCTGGGTCGGATTTATTTTCCGATATTGCGTCTAATCCCTGGCCCGGTTGCTTGGAATGGAATCAAAGTGGATATACCTTAGAAATGTTCAAATATGTTTGTTGCATTTGCATTTGCATAATCATATTCATTCTTTGCATTGCAGGTTTTCTTGGGTTTCTCTGGTTTTCTTATGTTCTCTCTTTCTTTCAGTCAGGATTGATCAACCAACTCATCGTTATTCTACCAGGCTTAATCAAAACAGAGTGATGGACAAAGTTCAAGCAGATATGGCCGCTATGCAAGCTCGCATCGACCAGTTCATGGAAATGATGCAGGGTGTGGTGCAAAGTCAGAACGAGTTCAGAACTCTGGTTCATCCATTGGTGGCGCAGGTCGACGAAAATGGTATCCTACACGGTGGTCTTATTAACCGTAATATCCCTCCGGGCGGAGTTGGTGCTGGTGGACAGGGCAGAATTCCTTCAGTGGTTGGAGAAGGAAGTACTATCCGAGCTATCCATGGCCCTCGTTTTGATGATCAACAGGACACTGTGTTCTCGGTCAGGAGTCTAGATGCTGCCCTTCCTGTGGTCAGTGATGAAAGTATCCGTTTAATCGAAGCTCAATTGAAAGGAGTGGTGAAACAGGATAATTTAGGGATAGATTTGGACGACCTAGGGTTGGTCCCTGATATTGTTATTCCACACAAGATTCAGATTCCTACGCTAGAAAAGTACAATGGTTCTACCTGCCCAAGGACTCATGTGAAGGCCTATACCAGGAAGATGGTTGCTCACGCTAAGGATGAAAAGTTAATGATGCACTTCTTCCAAGACAGCCTGTCTGGCGCGTCTTTGGAATGGTACATGGGGCTAGAAAGTAGAGATGTTCGTACCTGGAGAGAGCTAGCTGCAGCTTTCATTAAGCATTATCAGTACAACACAGACATGGCTCCCAATAGAACTCAGCTGTTGAGCATGTCCCAGAAGAATGATGAGAGTTTCAAAGAATACGCGCAAAGGTGGCGTGAATTGGCAGCTAGGGTGCAGCCACCAATGCTAGAGAAAGAGATGCTAGATATGTTCATGGACACACTGCCTAAGCACCACTATGAGAAGCTTTTGCCTTGTTCTCTAGGCAAGTTTGCAGATGTGATTGCTATTGGGCAGAAGATAGAGGTCGGAATTAAGGCTGGGAAGGTTTCTAGAGGTGATGGATCGTCTTCTGGACAGGGAAAAAAGCCGTTTGATAATTATAAGAAGAAAGGAGAGACCAACGCTGTATCATCCCACAGGGGAAAAGGGAAACAGCGTCAGTTTAACAATCAACAGGTAGCATCAGTAACCATTCCAACAACATTACCTCCACCACAGCAACAAAGGGGTAATGCTAATCAGAATAGGCAGCAGGGTCAGTATCAGAAAAGACAGAGGAATGCAGAGAGGCATTTTGATCAACCCCCAATGTCGTATGCACAGTTGTTGCAACATTTACTGCAGTTGCGTCTAGTTGAGCTTCGTACCCTGGCTCCACCAACATGGGAACTCCCACGAGGCTACGATGCTAACGCACACTGTGATTTTCATTCTGGTGCTCCTGGGCACACGGTGGAGAAGTGCAGGGCATTTCAGCACAAGGTGCAGGACCTTGTGGACTCTAAAGCCATCAATTTCTTGAATGACGGACCCAATGTTATTCAAAACCCGATGCCTAATCACAATGGGCCAAGGGTGAATGCTATAATTGAGGATTGTGAAACTTTGAATTTGATCATGGATGTGGAGGAACTGAAGACTCCGTTGGTGGTGGTTAAGAACAGATTATTGAAAGGTGATGTCTATCCGGGTTGTGGTGAGAACTGCTCAGATTGTTTGATAAAGGTTAATGGTTGTGATTCGTTGAAGAGGGGTATTCAGAATCTGATTGATGAGGGCTGTTTACAGTTTGACAGAGGTAATCAGCTAGAAGAGGTTGTTAGTGAGAAGGTTGCCACTATCACTATTCCGTTCAAAACAATTACTATTTCTGGTCCAGCAAGGCCACCTCCAGTCATTATCACAAGGGCTGGACCCATTCCGTATGAGAGTTCTAAGGCTATTCCATGGAATTATGGTGCAGAGGTGTTTGTCAATGGGCAAAAGCAAGAGCTAATGAATACTTCACCAGTGGGTTCTAGTTCAGGGGTTAAAGTTGAGACTGATGCTATAACCAGAAGTGGTAGAGTGCTCCCTCCGGTTAACGATCAACCCAGTACCTCTAGGCAAGATAGAGGAAAACAGGCGATGGATGGTTCTGTTCAGACTCCAGTGATTGTAGAATCTACAGTGAAGCCGGTTGATGATGCTTTTTCGGAAAATGTAGAGGAATTTATGAGGCTCATCCGAAAAAGTGATTATAAGATCGTGGACCAATTACATCAGACCCCGTCCAAGATCTCTATTCTGTCTCTGCTCCTGTGTTCTGAGGCTCACAGGAATGCTCTTTTGAAGGTTTTGAATGCAGCACACGTTCCTCAAGAGATTTCTGTTAATCAGCTGGAAGGGGTTGTAGCGCACGTGAATGCGGGTAATGGCCTGGGTTTTACAGATCTTGACTTGACTTCTGCTGGCAGGAATCATAACAATGCCCTGCATATTTCGATCGAATGCCGTGGCTCGCTGATGTCACATGTCTTGGTTGATACTGGTTCATCGTTGAATGTATTGCCCAAGAAAGTGTTAATGAAGTTGGATACTCGAGGACTTATTTGTACACCAAGCGACTTGGTGGTGCGAGCTTTTGATGGCTCGAAGAGATCTGTTTTTGGCGAGATTGTGCTTCCAATCAAGGTTGGACCAGAAATCTTTAATGCAACGTTTTACATTATGGATATTCAGCCAGCGTACAGTTGTTTATTGGGTCGTCCTTGGATCCATGGGGCAGGTGCTGTAACTTCCACTTTGCATCAAAAGCTGAAGTATATGGTTGATGGTCACGTAGTGACAGTATGCGGAGAAGAAGACATAATGATCAGTCAGCTGTCAACCTTCAAATACGTGGAAGTGGATGGTGAAATCCACGAGACGTTGTGCCAGGGATTTGAGAAGGTGAAAGTTTCTGAAGAAGTTGTTCAGTCTGAAGCTATAATACAGCCCATAGTGGCAAATCAACCTGAGGGTTCCATGTCTTCGTTGAGAGACGCCAAAGCTGTGGTTGAAGCGGGTAACTCACAGAGGTAGGGCCAGGTGGTTGAAGTCCAGAAAAAGAAGGATACTTATGGATTGGGATACAAGCCATCTAAGAGAGATGAGGATCCCCCAAAATTCTATGGCCCTGTCCGGTTCACTAGCGCTGGAGTTTTCTTCGACAGAGTTAATGCTATTGATGAAGAAGGAGACAGTGATTGCGACATGGATAGCTGGATCCGTCCTTGTGTCCCAGGGAAAAGTCTGCACAACTGGTCTTCCGAGAAAGTCATTCAAGTGACAGGCTTCGAGTAATTGCTTTGTTTTCCTATTTTGTTAATCCTACGTTCTGCCCAAGACGCAGTGATTCTGTTTGTAGCGCTTTTAACTGTTGCATGTTTTGCTTTATCATCAATAAAGGACTTTTCACACTCAAATATTTTGATCTCTGTATTTCTGTTTTTATTTTTATGCATTAAAATCCACATCAAAATGGCAATGTGTTTCTTTTGTTGCATCATAATAAACATACCTCATAAATCATTGCAGGTCTTTTTGTTCAGATGACACCGATCATGACTCAGCTATAGATCGGTATGACTTTGACAATCCAATCTATCAGGCTGAAGAAGAGGCTAACGAAGATTGTGAACTGCCCGAAGAATTGGCCAGATTGTTGAAGCAAGAGGAGAGAGTCATCCTACCTCATCAGGAGGAAATTGAGATTGTGAATCTGGGAACCGAGGACGCCAGAAAGGAAGTAAGAGTAGGGGCTGCATTGGAAGACAGTGTCAAGGGAAGATTGACTAAAATGCTCCGTGAGTATGTGGACATCTTCGCCTGGTCTTACCAAGACATGCCCGGACTTGATACTGATATTGTTGTACACCGGCTACCACTCAAAGAAGGTTGTGCTCCGGTCAAGCAAAAGTTGAGAAGAACTAAACCGGAGATGTCTGTCAAAATCAAGGAAGAGGTTCAGAAGCAGTTGGACGCCGGATTTCTTGCCATAACAAATTATCCTCCTTGGGTTGCTAACATCGTGCCTGTACCTAAGAAGGATGGGAAGGTCAGGATGTGTGTTGATTACAGGGATTTGAATAGAGCCAGCCCAAAGGATGATTTCCCGCTCCCTCACATTGACGTGTTAGTTGACAATACTGCTCAGTATTCTGTGTTTTCCTTCATGGATGGCTTCTCTGGGTATAACCAAATCAAAATGGCCCCAGAGGACATGGAGAAGACTACATTCATAACACCGTGGGGAACTTTCTGCTACAAAGTGATGCCCTTTGGATTGAAAAATGCAGGGGCAACTTACCAGCGGACGATGGTGACTCTCTTTCATGATATGATTCACAAAGAGATTGAAGTCTATGTTGATGACATGATTACGAAGTCACAGACGGAAGAAGAACATTTGGTGAATCTTCAGAAGTTATTTGAAAGGTTAAGGAAATTCAGACTGAGGTTGAATCCAAACAAGTGCACCTTCGGGGTGAGATCAGGAAAATTGCTGGGGTTTATTGTTAGTGAAAAAGGTATTGAGGTTGATCCTGCAAAGGTAAAAGCCATACAAGAGATGCCTGTGCCGAAAACAGAAAAAGAGGTTCGTGGTTTCTTGGGGAGATTGAATTACATTGCTAGGTTCATCTCGCATCTCACAGCCACGTGTGAACCAATCTTCAAGTTGCTAAGAAAAGATCAAGCGGTCAGGTGGAATGAAAATTGTCAAAAGGCATTTGAAAAGATTAAAGAATACATGCAGGAACCTTTGGTCCTTATGCCGCCAGTGCCAGGAAGGCCTTTAATTATGTATCTCACAGTTCTTGAGAATTCAATGGGTTGTGTGCTCGGTCAACAAGACGAGTCAGGTAAAAAAGAGCACGCCATCTATTACCTGAGTAAGAAGTTTACTGATTGCGAGTCAAGATACTCGATGCTGGAGAAAACATGTTGCGCACTCGCTTGGGCCGCTAAGCATTTGAGGCAGTATATGTTAAACCATACAACCCTTTTGATTTCGAAGATGGATCCAATCAAGTATGTGTTTGAGAAGCAAGCACTTCCTGGTAGAATAGCCCGTTGGCAGATGGTTCTGGCAGAATATGATATTCAGTATGTTTCCCAAAAGGCCATTAAGGGAAGTGTGTTGTCAGAGTATCTTACCGAACAACCAATTGTGGATTATCAACCGATGAAGTTTGAGTTTCCGGATGAGCACATCATGTATCTGAAGATGAAAGATTGTGAAGAGCCTTTGCCTGATGAAGGACCTAAGATTGGATCTCAATGGAAGATGGTTTTTGATGGGGCTGTTAATTCATATGGCAACGGAATCGGGGCAATCATTACGACTCCACAGGGTTCTCATATACCCTTTACTGCCCGATTAGCGTTCATATGCACCAACAATGAGGCAGAGTATGAAGCATGCATCATGGGGTTAGAAGAAGCAATTGATTTGAGAATCAAGAACCTCGATGTTTATGGTGATTCTACGTTGGTGGTGAATCAGATTACAGGTGAATGAGAGACTCGTCAAGTAAATCTCATTCCATATAACAATTATGCCAGAAGATTGTTACCTTTCTTTGACAGAGTAGACTTCCATCACATTCCCCGGATAGAGAATCAGATGGCTGATGCGTTGGCAACGTTGTCATCAATGTACAAAGTGAATCTTTGGAATGAAGCTCCCTCAATCAGAATCATGCGCTTGGATAGACCTGCTTTTGTATTTGCAGTTGAAGGGGTATCAGATGGCAAGCCTTGGTATCATGACATTAAAATCTTCTTGAAGAGTCAGGAATTCCCAGCTGGGGCATCTTCCAAGGATAAAAAGACATTGAGGAGGTTATCAGGAAACTTCTTTTTGAACAAGGATGATGTGTTGTACAAGAGAAACTTTGACATGGTCCTGCTACGTTGTGTTGATGAACACGAGGCAGGCCTGTTAATGGAAGAAGTTCACGAAGGTTCCTTTGGTACTCTTGCCAATGGGCATGCTATGGCAAGAAAATTGTTGAGAGCGGGGTATTATTGGATGACTATGGAGTCTGACTGTTTCAAATACGCCCAGAAATGTCATAAATGCCAGATTTATGCTGATAAGGTGCACGAACCACCTACTCCTCTGAATGTCTTGTCGTCACCTTGGCCTTTCGCCTTGTGGGGCATTGATATGATTGGAAAGATTGAACCAACTGCATCCAACGGGCATCGTTTCATTCTGGTTACCATCGATTACTTCACGAAGTGGGTGGAAGCAGCCTCGTATGCCAACGTTACCAGACAAGTGGTAGCCCGGTTTATTAAGAAGGACATCATCTGCCGGTATGGAGTCTCGGAGAGAATCATTACTGATAATGGTTCAAATCTAAATAACAAGATGATGAAGGAGCTATGCCAGAGCTTTAAAATCGAACATCACAATTCTTCTCCCTATCGTCCAAAGATGAATGGGGCTGTTGAGGCGGCTAACAAGAACATAAAGAAGATTGTGCAGAAGATGGTAGTGACATACAAAGACTGGCATGAGATGTTGCTTTACGCTTTGCATGGATATCGTACTTCGGTACGCACATCAACTGGGGCAACTCCTTTCTCACTGTTGTATGGCATGGAAGCAGTCTTGCCATTAGAAGTTGAGATTCCTTCTTTGAGAATTCTGACAGATGTGAAGCTTGATGAAGCTGAGTGGGTGCGTTCCCGGCTGAATGAACTGAACCTCATTGAAGAAAAGAAACTGAAAGCCATTGTGCATGGCCGGTTGTATCAGAGTAGGATAAAGAAAGCCTTTGATCAGAAAGTGCGTCCTCGGTGTTTTCAAGCTGGTGATTTAGTTCTGAAAAGGATCACTCCTCCTCAAACAGATCACAGGGGCAAGTGGACTCCGAATTACGAAGGGCCATATGTAGTAAGACAGGTTTTCTCTGGTGGAGCCTTATTACTCTCAACTTTGGATGGCGAAGATTTTACGCCCCCTGTGAACGCAGATGTAGTCAAAAAATACTTTGCATAAAAGAGATCCGCTGAACATAAAAAGAAGGTTCAGGCAAAAATGGGGCATCCTGGCGAACCATAAAAAGAAAAGGTTCGGGCAAAAATTAGAGATAAAAAGAAAAAGAAATAAACCCGCAAGGTTGAAAACCTGAAAAGGCAACCTTGGCAAAAATGGGTATCCCGGTGGATTGAAAACCCGAAAAGGGCGATCCAGGCAAAAGTTAGGGATTTTGAAGCAAAGACTACAATCCGCGTTCGGTCTGTGATCACCGTTCACACTTAGAAAATTCGGAGGAAAGGAATCAGTCCAGTTAGTCGTCTTCGAAGGCCAAAGTATCTGCGGATGAACAAGTCATGTGGGTTATAGCTGAGTCGAGTCATGGTGGATGTCTGTTCCCCACATTGCCGACATTTGTATTTTCTTTTGCTTTTTGCGCAATTACCTCTTTTCAGGAATTGCTTCCAGATGTAAATGCCTATTCATAGGCCAATTCATTCAATAAAGTTTGCATTTCAGTTAAAGAGCTTTTGTTTTCTGTTTTACCTGTTTTGTTTGTGAAAATGTCTGATATTTTTGATAAAAACATTACATGCTAAAACGTTGAGCTTTATGACACAAGATGGAAAATAGTGGCTATTGCTTAGGCGACAGTCACTATGTTGATAATCAATGTAATCATTTCTGCGCATAGACCTTTCTGTTGGTTTTGCAGGATGACAGATGTACTCCCCCAGTAGAGTTGCTCTCTCCGTCTTTGAAGTCTGATCGTCCTCAGCAGCTGGGTGTTTTCCCCAGTAGAGTAGATATCTCCTCAACGTTGAAGTCTGATCGTCCTCAGCAGGTTATTACTCTTCCCCATCAGAGTATCGAGGGTCGTCCTCCTCAACCAGAGTATAAAGAAGTAATTCCCTAAGCGGAGTCGTTAAGGATCGTCCTCCCTAGCAGGATATAAAAGGTTTTTTCTCGACCAGAGTTGTGATTTGGCTCATCTTTCTTCAGCAAGTGATGTCTCCCCACGGAGCATGGGGCAGCTATTTGTTCCCCAGCTAGTCAGGAAGCATGTGTTATCCCCTAGCAGAGTGGATGTTGACAATTACTTTTTCTCCCAAGCGGAGTCGTTGAGGATCGTCTTCCTCAGCAAAGTACAGAGGATTGTATACCCAACCGCAGTCGTGTTTGGATTATTATTCGCCAGCAAGTACTCAGAAGTTGATTGCTTTAAAGTGAGTGTTGCCATACCTCCAGCAGGAAGTTTGCGGACGAGGATGTTATTATCCCCACAGGGTCCTGGTGTCTACTTTCCTCAGTTGGTCAGAAAGTATAGTCTCGGCGACAATGGTTTGATCTAATACCCAGCAGGGTAAGGGTAAAGTTAACTACCTAGCAGCAGTTTAAGCTCATTTCCCCAAGCAGAGTCTGGTGGTGAGTGGTATCCCCGGCAGGTCTTAAGGCCAATCGTTTTTGGCAGGCGCCGAAGCCAAGTTCTGAAATAGTTGGTCGTCCCCAGCGGTGGAATTTCCATCTTTAGTATTCATATCCCTCCCCAGCAGAGTGGGTATTCTCTCGGAGCTTCGTCCATCTCCAGCAGAGTAGTTGATCTTGATATTCCCCAACAGAGTGGATATTCTCTTGGAGTTTCGTCCATCTCCGACATAATTGGTGATTGGGATCTTCCCTAGCAGGGAGAAGTTTTCCTCAACAAGTTTTTCTTTGTTTCAGTGGTAATTTAGTTTGCCATCCCCAACGGAGTTGCTTCTGGTCTTCAGCATTTATTTTGCTGGGACGTCTCTTTTGCATTGCCTAAGCATTTGTTTTGCATAGCATCCTCCCAAATGCGTAGCATTTCCACTTCGTGTGGAGCATTACGGCAAAATTCAAACATATGCAGCATGAGCCAGGTTTGAGTTTTCCTTCGTCAGGAAAGCCGGACTTCAGGAAGATATCTCTACTCCACAGGTGGTGGGTTAAGCAATATTTGACAATTCCCCGACAGGGTGTTTTTCCAAGATTGTTTATCCTTGATTCTATTTGTACCCCTCCGTCCAGGTGGTCCTTTGGTTTATTCCCTCAAAATTTTACCGTCAGACACCCGTCCGTGTTCTTTCAGCACCCGTCCGTGTTTGACCCTTTTGTTTCAATGTCCGTCCGCATTGACATTTGGCACTCGTCTGTGTTTCCTTCAGCACCCGTCCGTGTTTGAACCTTTGATTTCAATACCCGTCCGTATTGACCTTCGGATGACACTCGTCCGTGTTACCTTCCATTCCCCCAGCGAGGTTAATTCCCGATAAAGTTGCTTTACACCCTTTTCAGTACCCGTCCGTATTGAAACCTTTTACACCCGTCCGTGTATCCTTTTCAGTACCCGTCCGTATTGACTTTTTACACCCGTCCGTGTACCTTTTCAGTACCCGTCCGTATTGACTTTTTACACCCGTCCGTGTACCTTTTCGATACCCGTCCGTATTGAACTTCCGACACCCGTCCGTGTTGCATTTCAATCCCCAGAGAGGTCGCCTTGAATCTTTTTACACCCGTCCGTGTTTGAACTTTTGTTTCAATGCCCGTCCGCATTGACATTTTACACCCGTCCGTGTATCTTCTCAATACCCGTCCGTATTTGATATCCTGGATTCCTTGACACCCGTCCGTGTTCATCCCCAGCATAGCTAACACTCGTTTGTGTTTATTTCAGGACTTTTCAATACAGTTTTGGTTTCCAACACTCGTACGTGTTGTGACAGTGCAGCATTTTTTGCTTGTTCCCCAGTGGAGTCGTCCCTCCCTTGAGGATTGTAAATTTTAGGTTTCTTTTGGTATTCAATCTCCGTGAATCCTTAGAACGCATGATAGCCGTCACTATCATACCTTCAGGATCAAGTTGATTGAATAGGGGCAGCTGTAACACCCCAAAATTTGCCTTGTTGTTTTTAGCTAATTGGCTTATGTTTCTTTTCATTTCTTGCATTTTTGCATTGTGCATAGCATTTGGTTCTTAGCACGGGATCAAGGTACTTGGTCCATATTCTCAAGTCTCAAGCTTCAAGGTGGTTCAGAGGGTTCGTCATATCTTCATAAGATCAAGATTGGCAAAGGATTTCAAGTGATCCATTCCCTCCTGATCAGGGGGGCCAATTAGGGTTTTTAAGATCAAGAGGACTTCTTGGAAGGCTTGGTGTGTTCAAGCATACTCCTGTGGTTTTCTTTATGCTCACAAGTGCTCATAGATGAGGGTTTGGTTATTGATTCGTTGTGGAGGATGTTCAGTGGATCAGTTGCTTGTGAACTAAGCAAAAGTCAACTGTGAAGGAGAAAGTCAACTATGGAATTTTGAGGTTCTTTTCATGGTTTTCAAGGTCTCACATCCTCATATGGCCTCCAATTGTCAAGATGTGTCCCATTTATCGAGAATCAAGAGGTTGTACAAAGGTTACTAAATTTGGAAAATGACCCATAATTGAAACTTTCCATTTTTGGCAATTTTTCTTCCACATTCAACTTGACTTTTCATCATCAAGGATGCTCCAAATGAATTTTCCTCCAACATGAAAGTTGAAGATCTTTCTCTCCCATTTCCAAAAAGTACAAGACCATTTCCATATCATTGGTGGAACTCTAGTTATGGCCAAAACAATGCAAGGTGCTTTTCATGGATTCCTTATATGTCAAATCTTCCACTTTTTGCATTTTTGCACAAATGGACTTGTAATGTCCCCAATTGCTTCATGTCACATTATAATATCAAAATACAAGGCAAGAAGATCATTTGTGGCTTTTGAATCAATTCATACCATGCCATATTTCTCATTATTCTCACAAAGTGCAAAAATGCCAAATTAATTCAAAGCTTGCAAACCAAGAAAGTGCAAGGCCCAAAATCAATCCAGAAGTGGTATGGGAGTAAATTGGAGGTGGATTATGCTGAGAACAAGGGCTTCCCACGTGCAAATTAGTGGTGGTGGTGCAAAATGCATTTTTTGCAATTTCACTCAAATCTCATTAACAAGAGCTCTAATCACTTCCTAATCTCAATCAGTGAACTAATGAGGAGTATATATCCTTACTCATGCTCTCACAGCTAGGGTAGAGACTCACATTTGCTCAGTTTCCATTTTTCACTCTCCACTTTCTCATTTTCGTTTCTCCTTCTCCATAAGGTGTTTTTGAGCAATTCTTTCATATTTGGAATCAGTGAAGAGAGTAGAACCAGAATCAACCATCATCTGAAGCTCATACTGATGTTTTCACCAAGCTCCATTCAAGAGGGTTCAAGTTCAAAACTCAAGATCTAGCACGATTCCAAGCTCTAGTTGCATTTATTTTGCAATTAGAGGCTCCAAGGACTTGATCTGCAGCTTTTGGAAGGCGTTCTTGTGATATTTTAAGTTCTTCAAGATCTCAGGTTAGTGATTTTTTCACCATCACAGAACTTGAATTTTTGATATGCAAAATGATCTATGATGTGCACTGAACATGCTGATATATTTTATTTGAAGTTTGGACGTGTAATTTGTGAGATATGTGGATTTAAAGTTTTAGATCTAAACTTGTTTTCGTTCGATTCTCTTTTTGTGTTTGCTGTTTGTTAAAATGGACTGGATATTCATGATCCTTGCGTTTTTCTGATCAAAATGGTATACTCATAAGAATTTTCTAGAAAAAGTCACGTCACAGCTCACCGGAGAGGGTGGCCGGAGCCCTAGCTCCGGCGGCCGGAATGTTCAGTCCGGCGAGGATGGATTCAAGCGAAGAAGAAGCCAGCTGGCCGTCCGATTGCGTGATCAAAGGGTTGTCAGCGTGCCACTTGTCTTTTATTTTGTGTTTTTATTTACTAATCGTGTGCAAGCTACTCCACGAAGGGGCACCGTACGTCTGTTCATTATGGCCGTTGGTTTGTGCTTGATTTTGATCTTACGGTTGGAGTTTCGCCAGCTCAATTAATGAAGCACATGCGAAGCATGCGGCTGGTGCAGGGTAGTACCACGTGGTTATGTGTGCGCGTGTCCATAGGTGTGTGGTGTACCCATTGAATCCGGTCCGCTGATCTTGTTTACTTCTTCATGGTGTTGACTGCATACTGTTCGTTGGATGGAAGGATTGGCTGAGATGGCGTCTGGATGTTTGACCGCTCCCATGTGCTCCATTGACTGCGCCTTGGGTTCTTCTCTCTTGGGCTTTAATTTGCGCACCCCCCTGTTAGCCCGTTATCATATTCCAACGCGTTTTCTTTTCGTTTTGCACCCCCCTTTGTTTCTTTCATTTTCTTTTTTATTTTAATCATTTGCTTTGCATTTTAATTTTTAAAATTACTTTTATACCTCTAAAAATCATATAAAAAATCATGGAACTTATTTTTAGTTTTCTATTTATTTTCCATATTTTATTTTCTAATTTTATTTTATTTTGGCATCTGTTTTAACTAATTGTTTTATTTCCTTTTCTTATTTGTTTCACTTGCACACACCGACTTGTGAAATTTATTTCTCCTCATCTATAATTCACTTTTAATCTATTCTTTTTGCATCTATTAGGTGACATATTAAATTGCATAAAAACATTTTTCTTTCTTTTTTAAAACTTTTCCATATTGCAATTTGGTCCTTTTCTTTTGCATGTTGAAACATTGTTCTTAAGTGATCTTTGTCCAATTGTTTGGGATACTTGGTTTGTGAATTTTGGTTTGATATTTTTTCACATGTTACTTGACTGAGTTAGCTCCTGTTTGCATATTTTTTGGGATTTTATTAATCAACTTTTCTATTTTTGGTTGATCTTTACTTGTGATGCAAGTTTGGTTGAGGTATACTTTGGTACATGATCTAGTTTGGATGCATTTGCTTACTTGTGATTGAGTGATGCTTAAGATGTTTTTATGGTATGATCATGTACTGTTTGAGCTTACTTGTGGCTTTGGAATCATCTCTTTTCACTCATTTTCCTATTTGTTCTTGATTTTACAAAGTGTTGTTGTTTTGGACTTGAACTTTGTGGTATGCTCAACTTAATCTTGTGATGGTTTCTTTGTATGATTCCACCAATGCATGAGACTTTTTGTTTGATTTGTGTGACATGCTAGAGGTTCTGACCCTCTTGGTTTAAAGTGCTCTATGTGACATGTTCTCACTCTTTGCTTCACACACTTCTTTGTTGGTTTGCTTGGATGTTATGTGAATGTCTTTCTCATTGTTGGTGCATGTTTTGAAGTTGTTGATGGATGTTTGATCTTGTATGACTTGAGTTTGGGTTTGATATGACATTGATGTATATGCTACTGCCTCTTGAGTTCTATACTTTATTTTCATGTTACTTGAGCATTGTTGGATGCATTTGGTTTGAATTATGTGATGCATATCATCCCTTTTGCTTTGTAACTTCTTTGGTGCATCTTATTGCATAATGTGAACCTCTTTTGCATATGTGGATTGTTAATGATGATATGATGTGAGTTCTGGTCTTGTTTCATTTTCATCTTGTCTCTTTCATGTCACTTTGGTATGAGATCCATGTGTGTTTAATTGTGCATTTAATTCAAGTGTGCTTGCATCCTTCCATGTTTACCTTTGCATGATTACTTGAAGTGATTTGCATTAATCTTTGAAACATGTTGATTGACTTGAGTTGGACATTTATGATATGATGTACTTTCTGCCCCATCTTGTATCTTATCTTCTCCTTCTCTTTCTCCTTCATCTCTTTCACTCTTTTCATCCCTCGAGTCTCGAGACTTGTTTAAGTCTTGGACTCTCCCCCGTTAGAGCTACCTAGTCCAACTTAATTTTTGATTAAGCTTGGAGTAGGATTAGCATTAGGTTAGGTAGTCGTCTCTCCTAAACCTCACTAACCATAGGACATCCATGCATGATAACATTAGGACTCTTAGTTCCCCTTTAGAGTTTTCCTTTGTGTCGTCTCTCTTCTCATCTCAAAACTTCTTCAAGACACGTAATAAAAGTTAACGTGTATTGCGCTTGAGCCTTCTATGTGGGAAGTGGGGAGTGAGGGGCTTCCTCTCATTCTTCTAGGATACCTAGTGTTTGTCCTGTTGGGGACGATGCGCGAAAGTATTCGTTCCTGTATTCAAGACTTAGGTTCGATGCAAGTTACGAAACAACTTAAAAGACACTTCTGTCTAAAAAACACCAAACCAATTCAAATCTTTTTATCCTTCGGGATTGTTGGGTTTCAAACTTTTTTTTTCAGAAAGAGCTCGTCGCTCACATAAAAAACACTTACCTACCCGTGGTCGTACCCACGAACTACGTCAGCTCTGATTCCTCTCTCTCGTCCAATTGAGGATACGTAGGCACAAGACAACGATTGTCTTGGCGAGCAACCTTCCCCCACAGTTCCCGTCCGAACTACATTGACTCTGACTTTCCCATTGCACTGAGGGAGTACATAGGCCTAGGACAACGATACCGTCCTATCGAGTCACTTCTTTTTCTTTTCTTCTTCGTTTCTCCGTTCTTTCCGTTCTCGTTTCTTCGCCGGTCCAGTAGCAGTGGAGTTCCAGATGACGACACCCTTTGATGCAGACAGCAAGCGTGGATCCCATCGAGTACGATGGACGTGTTGGGTGCTAACACCTTCCCTTCACGTAACCGACTCCCGTACCCGTTCTCTTGGTCTTGTGACCATGCTCTTTCCCTTCTTTCAGGTTTACGCAGTGTTTCCTTTCCCTCTCTTGGGATAAATACACTTTGCTGGCGACTCTGTGTCTTTTGCGCCACTCTCGCGTTTGTACCGTTGGATGCGAATCTTTTCGGGAGCGACAGTTAGGGCACAGGACTATGGTTCCCTTGGTCTTGGATAAGTCTTGACTGAATTCAGTTGAGAATGGCTCAGTCCATGCCACCTTGATGCTTCCATTGAATGCTCCAATCCAAAATTAGAGTCTTGTCCCTATTTTGGCCATTCTAGGTTCAACATGCTATTTCTTGTTCCAAAGACTTTGGAGGCTTGGCTCAGTGATTGTCCCCTTTAGATTCAATCCTCTGAGGTGTCCAAGTGGATAGGAGCATTTGGATTTGGATGATTTTGGCAAATCGAGTAAAAATGCAAATTCTGCCTTGCCTTTGCAGATTTCAGCAAGGCAACTTTCCAATGTCATATCTCATGACTCAAATGGAATTTGGTAATGTTCTTGGCCATTTTGGAAAGCCCTTACATGATACAACAACTGTTTGAACATGTTTGGTTTTGATCTCTTTTGAATACAAGTGAAAAATCCCCCTACATTTGGAAAAAAATGAAGACAAATTTGGACTTAGTGAAAATTTCACTAAGTGTTGGAAAAAGTGACATTTTCATTTTTCAGCCATTTTGATCACTCCATAACTCAAAATCCTTAATGAATTGGACTTAGGTCTAGTTGAAGTTTTTATAGAGGGTAATGAGGGCTACAAATCCATCTTTGGATGAGGAAAAATGGCTTTGTGGTTTAGGAGTTATGATCCTCCAAAGTCATAGGGTATATTGAGGCATGTCCTAGAGTTTGGGAGTATGTCCTGGTCAAGAGTCAAAGTTACAGTTGACTTTTTCCTTAAAACCCTAATTGTGGTGCAGATGAAATTGAGACTTGTTTCTCAAGCTTCTTGGATTAATCCATTGTTCCAAATGGATCAATATAGTTCATTAGAGACCCTCAAACCCTCTCTTGAGGTCTTGGTTCATGATTTGCCCTAAAAGTCAACTTAGGGGTGAATTAGGTCAAGAAACCCTAATTCCTGATTTTGGATGTATGCATCCCTTGAGGCCAAATTGACTTGATGATTGGGTCCATGAGGTTCCATGGAGTATATTAGGTTGTGTTTTGGATCATTGGCTTATGCCCAGATGAAAATTTCCCTTTGGAGGCCCTGATCGACCAAAACCCTAATTTGGTGACACTGTCGATCTTGAGACTTGATCCACCTAGAAGGGAGCATCCTTGTGCTTAATCCTTGAAGTGGGAGTCCTTTTAATCCATTGTAGGTATATGAGAGGTTAGACAAGTTGAAGATCATGTCATTCCTTGATTGATCCTTTGTCTAAGAACTCTGAGAGGGCTTGAAACCCTAATTCTTGATTGTAGTGGATGCTCACCCATCTTTGGGGAGACTGATGAAGTATGATGGCCCATCCCTATTGTGATGATGATTTGCACAATGATGGGAAATGCTAGTGGTCAAAATTTGGGGTATGACAGATGCCCCCTATTTAATCTTCTTGGACCCGAAGGTGTGAATGACGAAGGTATTCGGGTATTCGGGGTGCAAGAGGATTAAATATCGGAATACCCGAAATTTTGATGGCTAGGAATGGAAGCTTGCGCATTCATCTTCTTTTGCTAAGCAATGATGCTTAGAAAAGGTTAACTTCCCCTCGATCCTAGTCTTCAGCCAAGGAACTGGTCTCAGTTTTCTTTTGAGATGAACTTCCCCTCGATCCTGGTTTCCTGCCAAGGAACTGGTCTTAGTTTCTGATTTAAACTTCCCCTCGTTCCTGGTTTCCTACCAAGGAACTGGTCTTAGTTTCTGATGTAAACTTCCCCTCGATCCTGGTTTCCTACCAGGGAACTGGTCTTAGTTTCTTTCGTCAATAAACTTTACTGACAAGGGACGCTATTCGTAGCGGTTTTCCTTCAAACTTTTCGCCGAATTTTCCTGGGGAGATGCCATTTGAGTGGAAAAAGTTTCGATGTCAGACTTGTTGGGGAACCCATTCGCCTGAGTTGTAGAGGTGTATAAACTTCTTTGTTGGAGATGCCATTTGTTGACTCTACTCGGGGAATGCGAGTCCCTTGAGAGACTGCATTCGTTTGGGGTCTTTACATCATACTTTTCTCGAAGATCTTCTCGGAGAAATGCCATATGATGTGATCCAATTTTGAGGTGCCGATGACCTTTTCATCGGTGGGTTTTTCGGAGAAAAACTACCGTACTGCCGAATCTCCGATTTAAGAGGCTTTCTCTCGGGATTTTCTTTAATCCGGGAAAACAAGGATATCATCTTCAATGGCGAAGAGTGATGTTAACTAAGGGCTCTCTGGTCTTTCAGAGGTTCAAGTTATCAAAGTGGTCGAGGACCCAACTTCAATCCAAAAATAAAACTGGAGGAGAGATTGTTCAGACGTGACACTTCCTGACGAGGAAAGAATCTACGACTCGATTGAGAGGACTATTATCACTAGGGGATAAGACCGACAAGAGTGACAGTGATGCAATATGAAATGTGAATGCAAATCAATAATGCAATGATGCATGTATGTTTATGCTGACAAAACTGACGCGACATACCAATTAACAAGTGAACACGACTGGATACTCGGCCATCGCGGGGCGAAGAAGTACCGTTGGTTCAGAATAGCAATTCCGCCTTGCTTAGGAGAGAGAGTCCCTGTTGGGAGCTATGTTAATCGGCCTTAGGAGATGAGAACTCGGCCGAGGCGTGTCAGATGAAACAAGGTCTCTGACATAGTTGATCCCTTTATTCAGGCGTACTGGGTTAGAAGGAGTACTTTGATTCTGCACTTTGAAGTTCGCTTACTTCTGGAGAAGCGATTGATGTTCCTTTGATGTTCAACAGTCAAAAGAAATTGCCGACTTTATTTTAAAAGCAGAAAAAGTTTTAACAAGTAAATTCATTTTTTGTTTTATTTCAAGAATCGTTAATCATGTTAACATGTCGTTCAGTAAAGCTAAAACAAATAAGAATTATAAACAAAAGCACAAGGGCTCAAATTTTATTGATAAGATGGAGATCAGCGAAACGCGTGATTCCAAAGAGTATATACAAAGTTAGAAAATGGTAATTTACAGGGAAAAGGGCTACGTTGAAACATAACGACCACTATCCTTCTACCAACTTTGAATTCGGGACATCCTGAGCTTCTGTCGAAGATGACCTTGACTGGAGTTTTCCTGACGGATGATGTAATTGCTGCTGCTGCTGAGGGACTTGCCTCTGTTGAACATAGTTACTCCCCATTATCCCTAATTTTTGCCAAGATTGTACTTCGATGTTTCCAATCCACCGGGATGATTTTTTCCATATCTCTAACTTTTGCCTGGACCGCTCTTTCGGGTTTTCAATCCACCGAGACGGTTTTTTTTTAGGCGAAGTATTTCTTGACTACATCAACATTCGTGGGGTAGGAAAATTCCTCTCCGTCCATAGGTGTGAGAATGAGTTGCATTGGTCAGCCTCCACTGAGATTGATGGCCGACCTCGTCTCCATCACTTATCTTAAGTGTATACTCGATCTTTCCACATGCGGCATCACACGCATTCCCATTAGCAGAAAAATAAAGACGTATAGCAATTAGGAAAAGCAGTATATATATTTGTCCTAAACATCCTAGACCTTTAAAGCTATGAATCCTAAGTTCCTGACAGAAAATGGTTCCCCGGCGGAAGCCCCAATCTGTGGTATTCGCACAAGACGTGAAAAGGAAGACCGTGCCTAGATCTAACTTTGAACGGCCCCACGGTGGGCGCCACTTTTTCTGTAGCGAGCGATTTTGGACGTGGTTCTTAAGCACTGGTCGCTCTCTGCAGTTGAGCTTACTACAGGTCAATTCATTTTTTATCCTATTAAAGCTGATGAAGGAAGGGAAATGGATGTCTCCAATTAACCATGCTTTGCATACTGAGTTTAAACAGCGGTCTGTTAGGTTACGAATGCTATCAATGTGGGGGGGCCTTTGTACTGGTTATTTGTATTTTCACCAATACTGTTTTCTCTCTGGGATTTCTTGTGTTTATTTGGACAGACGGGTTTCTGGCGGGGAACAAGTATTAGGAGGTTAGGACTGATGCTTTTTGATGTGAGAGTAGGGATTTAAGTTTTTTTGTTGATTGTGCTCGCTAAGATCTTTTCTTTCGATCTTATGCCTACGTATTCCCGTTTACCGAAACAGGGAAATCAGAGCGTTCGTAGTTCCTCCTATTCTATGGGAGGAAATAGTTGTTTTTGGTGTCTTGTTCAAAGCCCAAGACGTGAAGCGAAAAGTGGTTTGTATCTTGTTCAAAGCCCAAGATGTGAAGCTGAAGGGTTTTACTTTAGAGAGAATTTGTCATCTCTAAAGGGGTCTATTTGTCACAACTGTTGGGTGACTGCTTGTAAAGGAGGATTACTTTAACCGGGATTTGTGAATCCGGCAATGCCATAATTTCCTTTATAGGGGATTTTAACCTGAAGGAGAAGACTTTAACTCAGTTTAGAGTAATGCCATCTTTCCTTAGGAATTTCTCATACTAAAAGAGGGACATTGGCATGGATGTAGATGATCCAGAGGCTTGCCGCTTACAGCGATTAGATGAAGGGGAAAAAGTTGTTGGTGTTTGTGTACTGTGAATGAGGCACAGCTTTGATGCTAAAAGGTTAATTGGATCAACCAGTGGTTTTCTTATATAAAGCCTAAGAGGAGGCGAGTATGTGTCTCGTACAAAGCCCGAGAGAGAGGCTGAAAGGTTTTGACTCGACGATGAAGTCTTTTGGTATCTCGTATAAAGCCCGAGATGAAAGCTAATTTACTCAACAAGAGAGTTTTTTTGTATCTCGTACAAAGCCCGAGATGGAGGCGAAAGGGTGATTGACTCAACGAGGGAGTCTTTTATGTGTCTCGTACAAAGCCCGAGAGAGAGGCTGAACGTTGTTTGACTCCGCTGGGGAGGATCATTGTATAAAGCCCAAGAGGAGGCTATGGCGACTGTTCAGTTAAGTGACAGGTCCAGTATACTGATTTTGAGAGAAAATCAGTTCTTATATGAGCAACACTGTACTCAGGGATTTGTTTCAAGGATCCGGGTTATTCCTGTTCTTCAAGGAAGCGGGAAGTCCGAAGGGTATTGAGACTGTCCGAGTCTACGGGTTTCCTTCCTAGTTTTGAAGGGGTCACTTAAGAATGTCTTGAAGACTCAAGGAGATTAGACTGTCCAAGTCTAGAGTTTTATCTTTTGTACTATGTTTTGAGAAACAGAAGTAGACTCTATGAAAGGACTGTTCTATTAAGATGACTAAGTTCTGTTCCTATACCTCTAGGAGGTCGTCGGGATAATGTGTACAAAGCCCAAGAGGAGGCTGGAAACTTTTAAGAAGTCGATCGGTCCTTGTACTAAGCCCAATAGAAGGCTATCATTCCCGGAGGAAGAGATCATTATACGAAGCCTAAGAGGAGGCTGTGAATACTTCTAAGAAGCCGTAGGGTCCTTGTACTAAGCCCAAGAGGAGGCGGGGTTGCTTTTAGGAAGCCTGTGGGTCCTTGTACGATGCCCAAGAGGAGGCTGATTTCTTTTAAGAAGTCGATGGGTCCCCAAACCCCGAGAAGTTTAAGGCAAGCTATTCACAAGGAATAGATCAAGTCAGGAAAGTTCGAGAATTTGGAAGAAAATCAAGAGATGCCATTCACAGAGAAAAGATCATCTATGGGGAGTAGAGTTTCTTGACAAGTGCTTTTAAGAAGCCTGTGGGTCCCCAAACCCCGAGAAGTTCAAGACATGCCATTCACCGAGAATAGATCAAGCCAGGATAGTCCGAGAATTTGGAAGAAACTCAAGAGATGCCATTCACGGAGAAAAGATCATCTCTGGGGAATAGAGTTTCTTGACAACTTCTATGAGTAACAGTCTATGAAAGGGTTCACAGAGAATGCTGCCTTTCATATCTCCATATTGTTTAACCCCAAGAGGAGGGAAGACTGTGTCTGGTAATCCTATGGGGATCTAGTTTTGACTATTTCTAAGAGTGATCAAGACGGATTTACCTAGTGCTAGACGTAGTTGCCGGGGAAACTCTAAATATCTATACTATTATTACACAGTTGATATGAGTTTATGAAAGAAGACTTACAGTGAAACAGCCCCACAATACAGTTATATGTATATGAAAGCGGTAAATGAAAGCAATAACCACTTACTCGGTTGTAGAGCTTCCAGGCTGTTTGGTTAGTTGTTCAACAAAGAAAGATTGAAAACAACAGTATATTCAAAATCAAAGGAGAAAGTGCTTTGAAAAAGAAAGATTTGGGGCTTACAGCTCAAGGAAAGGCCCAAGGTTTTATCAGTGAGCGCACTGTTTGAATTTTGTACAGAGGGACTTATACAAGTGACTGAGGCCCAAAATGTTTTCTGTACAATGGGATGGGTCTTACACTCTCTCAAGAGGCCCAAAAAGTTTAAAGAAAAAGAGTGGGGCTTATAACACGAGGGTAGGCCCAGTTGATTTTTTTCCGTTTGAAAAGGCGATCGCGCCGAGGTTTTCTTTTAACGCAGAGGGACTTATAAAATAAGTGACGCCCAAATGGTTTTGGTTAAAAGGGGATTGGGTCTTACACTCTATTAGAGGTCCAAGTGAGTTTTAAGAAAAGAAATGGGTCTTACTACTCGAGGGTAGGCCCAGTGTTATTTTGAAAAGGTGACGATCGTGCCGTTTATTTGAAAATGTACAGAGGGACTTATACAATAAGTGAGGCCCAAAAATGTTGTCTGTACAAAGTGGGTTGCGTCTTACACTCTAATAGAGGCCCAAAAAGTTTTAAAGGGGTCTTATAGCTCGAGGAGAGGCCCAGTGTTTGATTTCAAAAGGCGACGATCGCGCTGTTTGTTTTTGACGGTATCGGGACTTATACAATACTGAGGCCCAAAAATGATTTGGTCAAAAAAAGATTGGGTCTTACACTCTATTAGAGGCCCAAGGTGTTTTGAAAATGATTTATGAGGGTTGAATTAATCCAAAAACCCTAATTTGTTTTCAAAAATGTATTTAATTGAATAAAAACTCAATTAAAATGATCAAAATTGTTTAACATATGAAAAACAAATTGTGATCTTGGATTAATGCTTCAAAAATTAAGTATTGACCTACAAAATAATTAGAAAGCATTAAAATTTGCAAAATCAAGGTGGAAAAAATATTTTAAGTGTTAAAAAGAATTAAAACATTAATTCTTTACAAAAATATCAATCATATAAAATAAATAATATTTTTGGGATTTTTTGGGAAAATAAAATATTTTAACATTTTTGTGAATTATTAAAAAAAGAATCAAATCAAAATCATTAAAACTCAGAGAGAAATTAATTTTTGAATCAATTAAATAAAATCACAAAATTCAAATATTTGAATTTGTGAAAAATGGCGCCAAGAACAGCTGAAGAACACGCGCGTGTTTCAGCTTGGCCCAGATTTGCATTTTCTATCCAATCTCACTGAATACTTGATTATATCATGCAATCCACATATCAATATGCTCGTTTCAACCTCACGATCATGTCTATGGTATTTAATTTCATTTAAATTAAACATATAACAAGAAATCACGAAAAATCCTCAAGAACCCTAATTTCTGCATGAAGGCTAGGATTTTTGATACACGATTCAAACAATGTAATTTATTGAGGGGAAACATTCCATGCATGATTATGAACATTTGGCAAAAGTATTGTGCGAGGAAATATGCATAGATTGAGAGATGGCCAAGTATATGCTTACCTCTAGGTCATGACAGCAAGAGCAAATTGATTTATGAGTAGGAGGTGTTACAGATGAATTGTGATGATCTGAACAGCTTCCCTACACCCTATGGAATGTGTTTGAATGCTTGGACTTGACTGAGAATGGTTGGATCACTTCATGGCATCTCAACTACACTTTGGTTAAAACCTTGAGCAATTGACCGGTGATTCTGAGAAATCAGTGTTCCAGTTGTTGTTTAAGTGTTTGATCAGCTCATATGTGATGTATATGAGGTGTGTGTGTGATTGGTTTGAGTGGAATTGCCCTCTAGCTCAAAACCCGATAGCTACCTTGCTAAGAAAGACATTTTTGCCAAGAGAAAGAGATTTTGAGAAAGGCAAATAATGTAGGCCTTTGGTGTACTTAAACTGATCACAATTGAGCTCTATTTATAGTAGAGCAAGTTTGTTTTGGGATCCACAGTGAATGGCAACTGCAGCAGAGGTTTGGTCAATGTTATCAAATGAAAATCCAAGTCTCCTCTAGCCATTGACTAGAGGTTAGGGCACAGGGTTGTGGTTCCCTTGGTCTTGGATAAGTCTTGACTGAATTCAGTTGAGAATGGCTCAGTCCATGCCACCTTGATGCTTCCGTTGAATGCTCCAATCCAAAATTGGAGTCTTGTCCCTATTTTGGTAATTCTAGGTTCAACATGCTATTTCTTGTTCCAAAGACTTTGGAGTCTTGGCTCAGTGATTGTCCCCTTTAGATTCAATCCTCAGATGTGTCCAAAGTGATGACAAGGCTTGGAATTGGCTGATTTTGGCAAATCGACCAAAAGTGCAAAAATATGCCTTGCCTTGGCAGATTTCAGCAAGGCATCTTGCCAATGTCATATCTCATAGCTCAAATTGAATTTGGTAATATTCTTGGCTATTTTGGAAAGCCCTTACATGATACAACAACTGTTTGAACATGTTTGGTTTTGATCTCTTTTGAATCTAAGTGAAAAATCCCCCTACATTTGGAAAAAAGTAAAGGCAGATTCTGATTAGTGAAATTTTCACTAAGTGTTGGAACAAAGTGACTTTTCTTGATTTTGATCACTCCATAACTCAAAATCCATGAGGAATTTGGACATAGGTCAGTATGAAGCTTTTTGTAGAGGACAATGTGATCTACAAATCAAGCTTTGAATGGGGAACAATGGCCTTGTGGTTTAGGAGTTATGGTCCTCCAAAGTTGGCACATTAGTGTCACTTTTTATCCCACTTTCTTTGATTTTTCTTAATGAATGATGATTCAAATCATACATTAACATCATTTTAGGGTTAAAAATCCATTTTGGTGAAAAATCTCAAAAAGTCAAAGTTGACTTTTGTGCACAATTGACTTTTTACCAGATGAATTCCAAACTGTGCAATTCTTCAGGAAATCATGTCCTTGACCTAAATCAAACTTGATGGAAATGTTCCATGGGTGTCATAGGGTATATTGAATCATGTCTTAGGGTTTGGGAGCATGTCCTGGTCAAAAGTCAAAGTTATAGTTGACTTTCCTCGCGAAACCCTAATTGTGGTGCAGATGAAATTGAGACTTGTTGCTCAAGCTTCTTGGATTAATCCATTGTTGCAAATGGATAAATATAGTATATTAAAGCCCCCCAAATCATGTCTTTAGGTCTTGGTTCATGATTTGTCCCAAAAGTCAACTTAGGGGTGAATTAGGTCAAGAAACCCTAATTCCTGATTTTTGATGCATGCATCCCCTGAGGTCAAATTGACTTTATGCTTGGATCCATGAGGTTCCATGGAGTATATTAGGTTATGTTTTGGATCATTGGCCTGTGCCCAGAGGAGAATTTCCATCTGGAGGCCCTGGTCGATCAAAACCCTAATTTGGTGATATTGTCGATCTTGAGACTTGATCCACCTAGAAGGGAGCAGCCTTGTGCTTAATCCTTGAAGTGGGAGTCCTTTTGATCCATTGTGGAGATTTTAGAGGTTAGACAAGTTGAAGATCAAGTCATTCCTTGATTGATCCTTTGTCTAAGGCTCTGAGAGGGCTTGAAACCCTAATTTTGATTGTAGTGAATGTTCAACAACCCTTGAGGCATTTGATGAGGCATGATGGTTCATCCATATTGTGATGATGATTTGCACAATGATGGGAAATATTAGTGGTCAAAATTTGGGGTATGACAGATGCCCCTATTTAATCTTCTTGGACCCAAAGGTGTGAATGATGAAGGTATTCGGGCATTCGGGGTGCAAGAGGATTAAATATCGGAATACCCGAAATTTTGATGGTGGTTACGAATGGTAGCTTACGCATTCATCTTCTTTAGCTAAGCGATGATGCTTAGAAAAGGTAAACTTCACCTCGATCCTGGTCTTCAGCCAAGGAGCTGGTCTCAGTTTTCTTTCGAAATTAACCTCCCCTCGATCCTGGTTTCCTACCAAGGAACTGGTCTTAGTTTCTTTTGTAAACTTCCCCTCGATCCTGGGTTCCTACCAAGGAACTAGTCTTAGTTTCTGATTTAAACTTCCCCACGATCCTGGTTTCTTACCAAGGAACTGGTCTCAGTTTCTTCCGTCAATAAACTTTATTGACTAGGGACACTATTTGTAGCAGTTTTCTTCAAACTTCTCGCTGGATTTTCCTGGGGAGATGCCATTTGAGTAGAAAAAGTGACGTCAGACTTGCTGAGGAGCCCAATCGTCTGAGTTGTAGAGGTTCACAAACTTCTCTGTTGGAGACGCCATTTGTCGACTCTATCTGGGGAGAATGAGTCTCTTGAGAGACTGCTTCCGCTTGGGGTCTTACATCATACTTTTCTCAGGATCTTCCCGGAGAAATGCCATATGATGGGCTCCAATTTTGAGGTGCCGATGACCTTTTCATCAACGATGGAAAAAGTGACACTAATGTGCCAACTTTGGAGGACCATAACTCCTAAACCACAAGGCCATTGTTCCCCATTCAAAACTTGATTTGTAGATCGCATTGTCCACTACAAAAAGCTTCATACTGACCTATGTCCAAATTCCTCATGGATTTTGAGTTATGGAGTGATCAAAATCAAGAAAAGTCACTTTGTTCCAACACTTAGTGAAAATTTCACTAATCAGAATCTGCCTTTACTTTTTTCCAAATGTAGGGGGATTTTTCACTTAGATTCAAAAGAGATCAAAACCAAACATGTTCAAACAGTTGTTGTATCATGTAAGGGCTTTCCAAAATGGCCAAGAACATTACCAAATTCAATTTGAACTATGAGATATGACATTGGCAAGATGCCTTGCTGAAATCTGCCAAGGCAAGGCATATTTTTGCACTTTTGGTCGATTTGCCAAAATCAGCCAATTCCAAGCCTTGTCATCACTTTGGACACATCTGAGGATTGAATCTAAAGGGGACAATCACTGAGCCAAGCCTCCAAAGTCTTTGGAACAAGAAATAGCATGTTGAACCTAGAATTGCCAAAATAGGGACAAGACTCCAATTTTGGATTGGAGCATTCAATGGAAGCATCAAGGTGGCATGAACTGAGCCATTCTCAACTGAATTCAGTCAAGACTTATCCAAGACCAAGGGAACCAGCAGCCTGTGCCCTAACCTCTAGTCAATGGCTAGAGGAGACTTGGATTTTCATTTGCCAACATTGACCAAACCTACTCAGCAGTTGCCATTCACTATTCCTTGCAAAACAAACTTGTTCTACTATAAATAAAGCTCAATTGTGATCAATTTGAGTACACCAAAGCCATCAAATAGATGCTTTCCTCAAAATCTCTTCTTTCACTCCAATTTTGCCTTCTAAGGCAAGTCACTATCGGGTTTTGAGTTTGAGAGCTTTTCTAATCAAACCAATCACACACACACACACCTCATATACATCACATATGAGCTGATCAAACACTTAAACAACAACTGGAACACTGATTTCTCAGAATCACCAGTCAATTGCTCAAGGTTTTAACTAAGTTGCAGTTGAGATGCCATGAAGTGATCCAGCCAATTTCAATCAAGTCCAAACATTCAAACACACTCCATAGGGTGTAGGGAAGCTGTTCCGATCATCACAACTCATCTGTAATACCTCCAACACAAATCATGATCACCAGCTGCAAGTGGTAAGCATGAGCTCTTCTAACTCTATGATCCATGCAATTTTTGCTGCACAATAATTTGGCCATATGTTCATAATCATGCATGGAATGTTTCCCCTCAATTAATTGCATTGTTTGAATCATGTATCAAAAATCCCAGCCTTCATGCAGAATCTAGGGTTCTTGAGGATTGTTCATGATTTCTTGTTTTATGTTTAATTTAAATGAAATTAATTGTTATAGACATGATCGTGAGGTTGAAACGAGTTGATTGGTATGTGGATTGCATGATATGATTAAGTATTCAGTGAGATTGGATAGAAAATGCAAATCTGAGAAACTCAGAACACGCGCGTGTTCTTGCCCTTGTTCTTGGCGCCATTTTCCAACATTTGAATATTTGAATTTTGTGATTTTTATTTAATTGATTCAAAAATTAATTTCTCTCTGAGTTTTAATGATTTTGAGTTGATTCTTTTTTTAATAATTCACAAAAATGTTGAAATATTTTATTTTCCCAAAAAATCCCAAAAATATTATTTATTTCATATAATTGATATTTTTACAAAGAATTAATATGTTAATTGTTTTTGACATTTAAAATATTTTTTCCCTATTGATTTTGAAACTTTTAATGCCTTCTAATTATTTTGTAGGTCAATACTAAATTTTTGAAGCATTAATCCAAGATCATAATTTGTTTCCCACATGTTAAACAATTTTTGATCATTTTAATTGAATTTTTATTCAATTAAAATACATTTTGGAAATAAATTAGGGTTTTTGATTAATTCAACCCTCACAAATCATTTTCAAAACTTTTTGGGCCTCTATTAGAGTGTAAGACCCAACCCAGTTGTACAAAAACAATTTAGGGCCTCACTTATTGTATAAGTCCCTCTGTACATTTTTAAATTCGGCACGATCGTCGCCAGTTTAAAAATAAACCATCTGGGCCTCTCCTTGAGCTATAAGATCCATTCAAAACTTTTGGGCCTCTAATAGAGTGTAAGACCCAACCCCCTTTTAACCAAAACCATTTTTGGGCCTCACTTATTGTATAAGTCCCTCTGTGTTAAAAGAAAACCTCGTGCGATCGCCATTTTTAACGAAAAGTCATCTGGGCCTACCCTCGAGTAGTAAGACCCATTTCTTTTCTTTAAACCTTTTGGGCCTCTATTAGAGTGTAAGACCCATCCCTTTGTACATAAAACAATTTTTGGGCCTCAGTCACTTGTATAAGTCTCTCTGTACAAATTCAACAGTGCAATCACTGATAAAACCCTGGACCTCTCCTTGAGTTGTAAGCCCCAAATCTTTCTTTTTCAAAGCACTTTCTCCTTTGATTTTGAATATACTGTTGTTTTCAATCTTTCTTTGTTGAACAACTGACCAAACAGCATGGAAGCTCTACAACCGAGTAAGTGTTTATACGTTTTCATTTACCGCTTTCATATACATATAACTGTATTGTGGGGCTGTTTCGCTGTAAGTCTTCTTTCATAAACTCATATCAACTGTGTAATAATAGTATAGATATTTAGAGTTTCCCCGGAAACTACGTCTAGAACTAGGTAAAGCCGTTTCGTTTATTCGTAGAAATAGACAACTAGATCCCCAATAGGATCATCAGATACAGTATTCTCTTCGGTTGTCCTCATTAGGAATTGTCAAGAAACTCTACTCCCAAAGATGAATGTATTCTCCGTGAATGGCATCTTTGAGTTTCTTCCAAATTCTCGAACTTTCCTGGCTTGATCTATTCCTTGTGAATAGCCTGTCTTGAATTTCTCGGGGTTTGGGGACCCACGGGCTTCTTAAAAGCATCGGCCTCCTCTTGGGCATTGTACAAGGACCCACAGGCTTCCTAAAAGCAACCCCGCCTCCTCTTGCCCTTAGTACAAGGACCCGCCGGCTTCTTAGAAGTATTCACAGCCTCCTCTTAGGCTTCGTATAATGATCTCTTCCTCCGGGAATGATAGCCTCCTCTTGGGCTTCGTACAAGGACCCGTCGGCTTCTTAAAAGCTTCCAGCCTCCTCTTGGGCTTCGTACAAATTATCCCGACGACCTCCTAGAGGTATAGGAACAGAACTTAGTCATCTGCATAGAACAGTCCTTTCAAAGAGTCTACTACTGTTTCTCAAAGCATAGTACAAAAGATGAAACTCTAGACATGGACAGTCTAATTTCCTTGAGCCTCAAAGACATTCTCAAGTGACCCCTTCAAAAATAGGAAGGAAACCCGTAGACTCGGACAATCTCAATACCCTGCGGATTTCCCACTTCCTTAAAAGAACAGGAAATATCCCTGATCCTCAAATCAAAATCCCTGAGGGCCAACATTACTCGTATAAGAGCTGATTTTCTCTTTAAATCAGCATACCGGACCTGTCACTCAACTGAAACAGCGCCATAGCCTCCTCTTGGGCTTTGTATAATGATTCTCCCCAGCGGAGTCAAACAACGTTTAGCCTCTCTCTCGGGCTTTGTACGAGACACATAAGAGACTCCCTCGTTGAGTCAATCACCCTTTCGCCTCCATCTCGGGCTTTATACGAGATACAAAAAGGTTCTTATTGAGCCAAACAAATTTCAGCCTCCATCTCGGGCTTCGTACGAGATACAAAAACACTCTCTTGTTGAGTATAAATCACTCTCTTGTTGAGTCAAACCTTTTAGCCTCCATCTCGGGCTTCATACGAGATACCATAGAGGACTCTCTTGTCGAGTCACTTCCTTTTAGCCTCTCTCTCAGGCTTTGTACGAGACACATATTAGCCTCCTCTTAGGCTTTGTATAAGAAAACCACTGGTTGATCCAATCAACCTTTTAGCATCAAAGTTGTGCCTCGTTCACAGCACACAAACATCAACAACTCCTTCCCCTTCATCTAATTGCTGTAAGCGGAAAGCCTCTGGATCATCTATATCCATGCCACTGTCCCTCTTTTAGCATGAGAAATTCCTAAGGAAAGATAGCATTGCTCTACACTGAGTTAAAGTCTTCTCCTTCAGGTTAAAAATCCCCTATAAAGGAAATTATGGCATTTCCGGATTCACACATCCCAATTAAAGGAATTCTCCTTTATAAACAGTTGTGACATACAACCCCCTCTTTAGAGATGACAAATTCTCTCTAAAGTCAACACCCTTTCAGCTTCATATCTTGGGCTTTGAACAAGATACAAATCACCTCCAGCTTCACATCTTGGGCTTTGAACAAGATACAATCCTTTTTCGCTTCACGTCTTGGGCTTTGACCAAGACACCGAAACAACAAATTCCTCCCATAGACTAGGAGGAACTACGATCGCTCTGATTTCCCTGTTTCGGTAAATGGGAATACGTAGGCATAAGATTGAAAGAAAAGATCTTAGCGAGCACACTAAACAAAAACCCGAAACCCCATACTTTCATATATCCGTCCTAATATCTAAACCTCCCACCAATTGACCAAACACCACTTTTAACAAAATACACCCAATAGAGACCCCGAATCTTTGTAGCATCTGTAACCTAACAGACCGCTATTTAACCTCAGTTTGCAAGCAGGGTTAATTTGAGACATCTATTTCCCTTCCTTCATCAGCTTTAATAGGATAAAAAATGAATCGAGATGTAGATACCAAAGAGCGGTAGTGCTTCGCAACCACATCCAAAAATCGCTCGCTACAAGTAGATGATTTATTTAAGTTGTGGTTTTGAAAAAGTGTTGGTTTGTCGGATTTTTACCGTCGTATTGGTGTGCGAATGATGTGTTATCATGCTATATGCTTTTGATATGTAACGTATAGCTGGTGTGCTGTTATATGGCGTGAGTATATATGATGAAATGTTGTGCATGATTGATACGCATTGGTGATGGATGTATGCTATTTGAATGGTGTTGTTTTGTCGACTTTTGTCATTGTCATTGTGTGTAATTGATGTGTATCATGCAATGTGTTGTTGATATGGATATTGTATGACTTGTGTGCTGTTGTGAAATGAAAATGCACGTGATACATGTTGCGATGATGATTTGTGGCCTAAGGGCAGGAAAATGTAATGTGTGGTATTTGATGATATATGCATGATTGTGGATGTGTATATGTGTGCATTTTAAATGTCATGAGTCATTGTATGCCAAGCATCATGATATGCATCTTGTGCGATCGTGTGCCCATGTGGGGTGTGAGCGACGGATTGGTTCCAGAGGGAATCTGCTATAACATCGTGCGCCTTAAAAATAAGAGGACTGAAGCGCCTTAAAAATTAGAGGACCGAAAGCGATGATTATAGACGATCGTGTGCCCATGTGGGGTGTGAGTGATCAGGTCGTGTGCCCGTGTGGGGTGTGAGCGATCCATAAACGTCGTGTGCCCATGTGGGGTGTGAGCGACGGGGAACATCGTATGCCCGACGGGGAGTTACAGTGATGTAACGAGCGATGATTCCAGCAGAGTTCCTGAGTGAACTAGTGATGAGAAACATTGGAAGTCGGTACCCGCATGGCATTTGGATAGAGTCGTTGTGTCGGTCTCTGTGCATTTGCATAAATCATGGATTGATTATGTGTGAGAATTGTGAATGGATGCATTATGTGTGGAAAATCATGATTTGATTGATTATGTGTGGAAATTGTGCATCGATTTGTTATGTGTTGAGATTGTGATAGCATTGGTAATTTGATGTGCATATGTGATAAATGCATTGGTTGTGGATAATATGTATTATGTGTAGACATATGCTATGTGATGTGTGATGTGTTTCTAAATGTTATGACTTGGTATGCCTTATGTGCAAATATATGAGTATATTGGATACTTGATATATGCTATGTTGTAGGATTAATAGATATATGTTACATATATGTGGTATGTATATGTATTATTATGTGGTGTTTGTGGTGAGAATAGCTATGCATGTGAATTGTTATGTATTTGCATATTATTATGCAATCTTGATTTTAGTTGTTATTTCTCACCCTTCTGCTATTTTATAATGCTCTATGAGGCATTGCAGATTAGAGTTGCTGGAGGTCTTTTTGTGAAGATTAGCCCTCCGTTCTATTGTCGGTCTTGGTGTCTGCTCTGATACGTTGCACAGGAGTCGGGGAATGATTATATATATATATATATATATATATATATATATATATACATTTTTTGAATGTATTTTGTAGTACTTTTGTATATATAGTTGATGTTCTAAAATGATTTATTTTGTAAAATAAGTCGGTTATGGATCTTTCTGCTTTATTCCATAATTGACCCTTCCCTTTTGATGGAAAAAGTTTTCCGTTAATGATTTTCTCTATTATGTGTTATGTATCAAATAATTGAGCAGGGATTGTTTTTCTTACTTTAAAATGTGGCATCCTTGTTTCTGTCGGAAAAATAAATTTTTAGTTACTCTGATTTATTTATGTATTATTTATTCGCGATGGGAATTGGGGTGTTACACCTGCACCATGGATCCAAGGACGACCCAACAGACAGCTGTATGCTGGCTGAATATCCATTATATAAAATGTTGCATCAAAGATTTCCGGGCCAACCTTGATCGGAAGCACAATCTCACCAAAGACAGATCTCTTCGAGCCATCAAAAGCTCGCACCACCAAGTCGCTTGGTGTACAAATAAGTCCCATAGTATCTAACTTCATTAATGCTTTCTTTGGTAATACATTCAACGATGATCCAGTATCAACCAACACATGTGACATTAGTGAACCACGACACTCGATCGAAATATGCAGGGCATTGTTATGATTCCTCCCAGCAGGAGTCAAATCAAGATCCGTAAAGCCCAAGCCGTTACCCGCATTCACGTGCGCTACAACCCCTTCAAGTTAATTAACAGAAATATCTTGAGGAACATAGGCCGCATTCACGACCTTCAGAAGCGCATTTCTGTGAGCTTCAGAACATAACAGCAAAGACAGAATGGAAATCTTTGACGGGGTTTGATGTAGTTGGTCCACAATTTTGTAATCACTTTTCTGGATGAGTCTCATAAACTCCTCAACATTTTCAGAAAAAGCATCATCAATCGGCTTTACTGTAGAATCAATAATCACTGGAGGCTGCACAGAACCATCAGCTACCTGTTTTCCCCTATCTTGCCTAGAAGTATCGGGTTGATCATTAACAGGAGTAAGCACTCTACCACTTCTTGTTATAGCATCAGTTTCAACCTTAACCTCAGGACTAGAACTCACTGATGAAGTAGCATTAATTCTTGCTTTTGCCCATTGACAAACACCTCTGCGCCATAATTCCAGGGAATAGCCTTAGTACTTTCATACGGAATGGGTCCAGCCCTTGTAATGATGACTAGAGGTGGCCTTGCCGGACCTGAAATAGTAATCGTCTTGAAAGGAATGGTGATAGTAGCAACCTTCTCACTGACGACTTCTTCTTGTTGATTACACCGATCAAACTGTAAATAGCTCTCATTAATCAGATTCTGGATACCCATCTTCAACGAATCACAACCATTATCCTTCGTCAAACAATCTGAACAGTTCTCATCACAACCCGGATAGATGCCACCCTTTAGTAACCTGTTTTTAACCATAGCCAGCGGAGTCTTCGGCTCCTCAACATCCATGATCAAATTCAAAGCTTCACATTCCTCAATTATCGCATTCACCCTCGGCCCATTGTGATCAGGCATCGGGTTTTGAATAACATTGGGCCCATCATTCGAGAAATTGATAGCCTTGGAGTCTACAAGGTCTTGCACCTTGTGATGAAATGCCCTATATTTCTCCACAGTATGCCCCGGAGCACCAGAGTGAAAATTGGAGTGTGAGTTAGCATCGTAGCCTCGTGGGAGTTCCCCTGTTGGTGGAGCCAGGGTATGGAGCTCAACTAGATGCAACTCCAGCAAATGTTGCAATAACTGTGCATACGAGATCGGTGGTTGCTCAAAATGCCTCTCTGCATTTCTTTGTCTATTCTGATACTGGCCCTACTGCCTGTTCTGATTAACATTATTCCTTTGTTGCTGTGGTGGAGGCAACGTTGCTGGGATAGTTACCGATGCTACTTGGTGATTATTGCTATGGCGCTGTTTCCCTTTTCCCTTGTAAGATGATACAGCATTGGCCTCTCCTTTCTTCTTATAACCATCAAATGGCTTCTTTCCATGCCCGGAGGACGATGCGTCACCACTAGAAACTTTTCCAGCCTTAATTCCAACCTCTACCTTCTGTCCGATCGCAATCACATCTGCAAACTTGTCTAGTGAAAAGGCAATAGCTTTTCATAATAGTGCTTAGGCAGTGTGTCCATAAACATATCCAACATCTCCTTCTCCAGCATTGGTGTCTGTACCCTAGCCGCCAATTCACGCCACCTTTGTGCGTATTCTTTGAAACTTTCATCATTTTTCTGGGACATGCTCAATAGCTAAGTTCTGTTAGGAGCCATATCTGTGTTGTATTGGTAATGCTTGATAAAAGCTACAACTAACTCTCTCCAAGTACGAACATCTCTACTTTCCAGCGCCATATACCATTCCAAAGACGCGCCGGACAGGCTATCTTGGAAAAAGTGCATCATTAGCTTTTTGTCCTTGGCATGGGCAGCCATCTTCCTGGTATACGCCTTTATATGAGTTCTCGGGCAGGTAGAACCATTATACTTCTCCAGTGTAGGAATCTGAATCTTGTGCGGAATAACAATATCAGGGACCAACCCTAGGTCGTCCAAATCTATTCCCAGATCATCCTGCTTCACAACCCCTTTCAGTTGCGCCTCGATTAAACGGATCCTCTCATCACTGACCATAGGAGGGCCAGCGTCCAAGCTTCTGACTGAAAAAACATCATCCTGTTGATCATCAAAACGATGGCCATGGATAGCTCGAATAGTGCTTCCTTCTCCAACCACAGAAGGAATCCCACCCTGTCCACCAGTACCAGGGATAGGAATGTTGGTACCAGCACCACCTCCGCCCGGAGGAATAACACGATTAAGAAGACCACTGTGTAAGATACCATTTTCATCAACCTGCGCCACCAAAGGCTGAACCAGAGTTCTTAATTCATTCTGGCTCTGCACCACACCTTGCATCATCTCCATGAATTGATCGATGCGAGCTTGCATAGCTGCCATGTCTGCCTGAACTTTGTCCATCACTCTGCTTTGCCTGAACTTGGTTGATCAATCCTGACTGTCAAAAAGAGAGAGCATAAGAAAACCAGAGAATCCGAGATAACCTGCTATGCAAAATGAGATGATTATGCAAATGCAAATGTAAACATGTATGAACATTATCAAGGCGATCTATCCCTTGATTCCAGTTTTAACAATAGAAGAGAACTGAATTCCTGATCATATAAAGAGAATAAGCATCTGTTACAACACAAGTCTGAATAAGCATAAACAAAGACCCCGACCAACAAGCCTGGCGGTGATCTCGGAAATACAAAGAAAACAGCAGCAAGGAAACTAAGGCATATCATCAAGACTCAGTCATGCTAGAATTCCCCATTCGTCATTCTTTTTGCACTAATTCTGCACTTCCTTGAGAAGCTTCTTGGTATTAGGATGCTCTGGTCTCTGAATCAACTCCTGAATCAAAAGATCCCTCCTGTGCAAGATCCCTGTTAAATAACGACTATGCAATTCCCAATCATCTTCTCCAGAAGTTCCACCTGAACTTGGACCTTCACTTCTGGCTCTTTTCACTTCGGCTTGGATCTTCAGCTGTTCCATATCTGCCTTGGTTTCCTTGAGCTTTTCCTCAATTGCTCTCCTCTCAAAGATCCCTGATAAAATCTCTTTATCCTTTTTCCGAAGCTTTGTCTTCAAACCTTCAATCTGCTCCAGATACTTGTCCTCTTTCAACCTGTTGGCAGTAATTGTTGTATTCTGACGGTCACGGAACCTGTGAATTCTTGACATAGCATAAGCCAACTCTTTCTTTTTGGACGAAAGGACCTTGCTAACACTTTTCAACGCTTGAGCCACTTTCTCTCTGGCTGTGGCTTCTTTAGACAATTCTTTCTCCTTCACAGCCAAAAGTTCTGTTTTCAACCTGCCAACATGGATAGCTTCGCCTTTTTCGTGCTTCAACTAACCAACCTCTCTGCCCAGCTCACGATTCTCCTCTCGAAGTTTCTCCTTCTCAGCCCATAACTTATCATACTTCTCTATATCAACAGTCGTGGGAGCCTCGATCATCAAAGGATACAAAGGTGGTTCCACCGGGAAAGGAAGAAGCTCCTCTTCTGCTCTTTTCTTAATCCACTCTTCATAGGAAGGAAAAGCTCAGTTATTACATTTCCCAAATGAAGTTTTTCCCTTCTTGGTCACCTGCTTCCAAGCATTCACAATCTTCCTTATCATCTCTTGATCCCGAGTACCATTGAAGAATAAAGACTCTCTGATATCTCGCTCTTCGGGTGGACCTCTCAAAGGATAACTAAACTGCCTGATAACAAGGGAAGAATTATAGTTAATTCCACCTCTTCTCCCTATCAAGGGTACATTAGGGAATTCTCCGCACTTGCAAATAATCTCCATCCCTAGCAAGTCATGTTTGAACCAAACAATGTTGTCAGCAGTCAAGCCCATTAACCTCTTTGACCACTTCAGAGAATCTCTCGTATCAACGAAAGCGCCAGCTTCGGGGAGATGACTCAGAAACCAAGTAGATAAGAGTGGTGCACATCAACTCACAGTTTTTCCACGCCTATTTTCATTCTTGTAGTGGATTGAGTGATATACATCACCTAGCAAGGTAGGTATAGGATTCTTTGAAATAAAGATTCTAACAGCATGCATATCCACCAAATCAGGAACATTAGGAAACAGGACAATCCCATAGATGCACATAGCCAGAATAGCTTGGAAAGCAGTCCAATTCCTCTCCTTAACATGTATGCAAGCTTGATCAAACAAGAACTTCAATAAGAAACCCTTAGCTCCTTGTTTCTCCACAATATTACTGCTCAGAGCGGATTCACCAATATAAAGAGCAATGGCCATTTCTCCTATCCCGGGACTTCTTCAGAAAAGAATACTATGTCATGCCTGATGGGGATTCCCAAAATAAATGAGAACTCCTCCAATGTTGGAGCCAAGATATAGTCTGGGAAAGTGAAGCAACGTAAAGACGGATCATAGAACTGATGAAGTGTATGAATGGCATCCTTCTCATACTTGGAGATACTGTAGACAAACTTCAGAAGTCTCCCATACTCTCCACCGAACTCTGTACGAACTCCGGGATCAGCCATACTAATCAGCTTGTGAATCAACGTCAAGGTCGGGTCTGGGAACGAATAAGCAACAGTCTTCTTTCTCTGGACATCCATGTTAAGGCAACCTCAGAAAACCGGAATCAAGAGTAAGATGCAAGCCCTGAAAAATGTCAAACATGTTAGAATGCAAGAAAAATGATATGGTCATGCAAGCATGGGATCAAGGCATTACTGCTGGATGTGTTGTGCTGTTAACTGGACGAGAAGCACAACCCAGAAAACCAGAATTCTAGAATACCAAACCACTGAGATAACCAGAAACCCAGATAATCAAACACTGATGAGAAATCCAAAAAACTGGGTAAGTTGAAGGTTTCAGTTTCCTGCAAGCCTGTAAACACCCATCCCATCTCTCATGAGGGTTCTAGAAAACCGAGGATCTTCAATATCACGGGCTCTCAGGTCGAGAAATGATGATATGTTCACCATTTCTGGTTTGGTATCATCATCAATCGAGGAGGCCTCAACTGATTCCCCTAAAAAATAAGGTCATCCTATGCGAGTCCTTCAGCATTGGGTCCTCGGATCGACAAGTGTAATGGGTTTTCCATTTCTGGTCTGCCATTATCACATGTCGGGAGGAGAGGCGCAACTGAGGTATCGGAGAAACGGTCACCAGAGTCAACAGCTCTCTAGATCAACACCCTGAAATGCGTAAGACACACACGTCAGAATGCATCCCAAGATAGCCTCGTCTGGTTGTGAATTTCGTGAACACACAAACGCACCAAGATGGCACGTAGGTCCCACTACTCTCCACTCTAGTCCTAGGGTGTACTCAAGCCTGGGTATTGGGCTTATCTCTCAAAACAACCCAACCTGCCAAACAGAAACCAGCCAGCACAACACAGTAATATCCAGTATGACAGTAGTAAAATGAAATGCAATGCAATAAAAGCTGTAAAATAGTAATATACAACATAATAAAGCACAACAAAATAAACACCCAACAAAAAAAAACAAACAAGCTCTAGGATCGACTCGCTAAAGTGGATGGACCAGCAAGAGGTCAACCAGAGGTCCCCAACAGAGTCGCCAGTTGTCGCTCCCGAAAGATTCGCATCCAACGGTACAAACGCGAGAGTGGCGCAGAAAACACAGAGTCGCCAGCAATGTGTATTTATCCCGAGAGAGGGAAAGGAAACACAGCATAAACCTGAAGAGAAAGGGGGAAAGACATGGTCATCGCAACCATAGTCCAGGTTCGGGAGTCGGTTATGCAAGGGGAAGGTGTTAGCACCCCACGCATCCATCGTACTCGATGGGATCCACGCTTGTTGTCTAAACGGAGGGTGAGCTGTCCTACTATCTATGGCTGAACAAAACAAAATGGGGATGAGGGTGACTAAGACGGGCTCGGTAGGACATATTCGATGCCCTAGGCCTACGTACTCCCTCAGTGCAATGGGAAAGTCAGAGTCAATGTAGTTCGGATGGGAACTGTGGGGGAAGGTTTCTCACCAAGACAATCGCTATCTTGTGCATACATATCCTCAATCGGACGAGAAAGAGGAATCAGAGCTAATGTAGTTCGTGGGTACGACCACAAATGGGTAAGTGTTTTTTATGTGAGCAAAGAGCTCTTTTCTGAAAATGAAATTTGAAACCCAACAATCCCGAAGGATAAAAAGATTTGAATTTGTTTTTGTGTTTTTTAGACAGAAGTGTTTTCTTTTTAAGTTAGTTCATAACTTGCATTACACCAAAGTCTAGGGCAAAGGGACGAATACTTAACGAATCGTCCCAAGACAGGACGCCCGCTAAGCACTCTAGAAAGATGAGAGGAAGCCCCTCATTTCTCATTCCCCACGCTTAAGGCTCGTGCGCAATACATTTTATCTTTATTAAGTGTTTTCAAGAACTTTTGAGATGAGAAGAGAGAAGACCCAAAGGAAACTCTAAAGCAAAACTAAGAGTCCTAATGTTATCATGCATGGGTAACCTATGGTTAGTGAGGCTTAGGAGGGACAACTACCTAAAACCTAATGTTAATCCTACTCCAAGCTTAATCAAAAATTAAGTTGGACTAGGTAGCTCTAAAGGGAGAGAATCCAAGACTTAAACAAGTCTTGAGATTCATGGGAGAAAGAGAGTGAAAGAGAAGAATGAGAAAGAGAAGGATGAGATAAGAAACAAGATAGGGCAGTAAGCACATCATTGTCGCACCCTAATTTTTGACCCTAAGATCCCCACCTTTCTTTTGCATAGTAAAGTTTGTGTGCGTGTTTATTGCTACTAACCAGTTTGTGCAAGCGCGGTAATTTCAAGTGGAGACAGTATTCATTTTCCAAGTTAAGCATTTCAAGGCGTGACCAGCTGCGCCTGACTCAAAATGGTCATGTGGTTTCTAATAGATTGGGCTTCCTTTTTTTAGAACTCTTTTGTCATTCTTGGGTCATTATTGGAACAACACTTTAAGGATATCCTGAATGGACTTGCTGGCTATATTTTGAGAAATCGAGCTTTGGAAGTTTGTGAATCTTCACAGTACTCTAAGATCAAGATGATAGAGCGTGTGATCAAGGCCTCATCACTATTTCAACTAAGGATACTTGAAATTAGGTCTTTGGTTCTTCTCAAGTTCTAGAGTCGTTTCTTTCTCAAAGCTGTCAGACAAAGGAGTCTGTTTAAAACAACGGATTTAGCACAAGTTACAAGTCATGGTGCAAAAGAGGGGTTTGTGATTTCATTGGATTAAGGTGGCATGGCTTGGTTTATGGATTCCCCGTGGCATAATAATGTTTCAAATTCAATTGATTTAATTTGGTTGGATTAGAATTGATAAGCATGTTAAAATTCAAGTCATGCCATCATCTTGATATTCAAGTTATCGGCAATGGGTGCAGCATGTTCAAATTATGTCAATTCCAGGATTTATGTGTTTCACAAAATTGTAGGACTCCAAACTCAAATCCAAGTCACTATAAGGTACTATATTTATTCTTCACGCTGGAAGCACAGTGAAAAGAAAAAGAAAGTACACGCGAATGGTCGAACATCCTGGTCGATCATAATGCAATGTATGATGTGTCATATACAGTAATGTTAATTCATACGTATCCCTATGCCATCATCAAGGAGTATGCCTTTTGGCAGCCACAAAATTGAAAAAGAACAACAATATTGCTGCTATTGGCCAAAATTAATTACAAGAAGACATGAGCTCGTAAGTGTTTACAATTCAAAGCCTTCATTGCCAAAGGTACAGACTGAAATATAAGTTACAAGGACAGCCAAAGCATAACTGTCACGACATGGATTCAATTACATTACTCCACAGGTTTCCTAAAGTTTTGCTCATTTGCCAATTAACTTCTAGACATCACCATGGGTGACGCTTCCGAGAAGCCCACTTCAATTACGACTTTGGAATACGACCGTGCAGGATCTATGCCACAAAATTCCAAAACTACGACAAGATTTTCACTTGAAAAATTGGGAACTTGTCAGCACACTACAAGAGTTCACATAGGAATATATGAAGGACTTACTGATCAAAGCAACATATCCATTAAGAACCTGGTCTCCATAAACTTTATCAACGCCAACATGAGCTAACAGACAGGGCAATCATGAACGGCATTTCGAAATGCCTTTGCATTTTATAAGGTCGTCTAAGCATACTATACTTGCACTAGTCATTCAAATTAACTAACTCTAACATGATTTAAGTAAAATTCATGGCACATACAACCTGCTTCAGCAACACCCTCAAGGTATCCGGCGACAACGCAATGCCTCTTACTGCTGGTACTAGTTCACCAGCCTCCAACCGTTACTCCAGAATGTCGCGTACATGAAAACTCCTAAGGAAGCAAGCCCACCACCTGGTTGCTGCACGACAAACAGAACATGATTTAAGTGGAGCTCGACAGTAAATTCAAGAAAACAAATCAACCTCAACATACCTCAGTAGCCCCTTATTTACTTAGACGAGTGCATTATTTGAACATCAAAGCTGCAGATACCTGTCAACAAGGAGAAACCAAGAACACAAATAACTAATTACTACAAGCACTTCCAATGGAATGTGTCAAGGCACGACTAGAATAATGCTTCCGTGGCGGAACTGATTTCTAACGGTGTTTATTTCTCTTTTGGAAAACTAACTTAGTTCAAATTCAAGCCATTTTAAAAATTACAAGACCAAGCAGAGGGTTTCAATACCGTAGTCTCTTTTGGAATTAGACTCACCAAATTACACAAAGGATTCACGTGCTCTAAAATGCCAGGGTTCAGAGTATGCAAAAGCCTTACAAATCAAACTCATTTTCGAGCTTCTGATAACATACAAGATTAACCATGTTGTCAAGAGCAAGACATCATCATCAAATAAATCAGAGAAATTCATAACTACAGATATTTAAGTTGGGGTTCAGTCGGAACTCTACTCGTACGTTCTAAGTCACAAAGGAATCCGTAAGATCATAGCGCCTGCAGGTCTTGGTGGATGACCATGAACTACCACCGTTCTCCTTTCATATCCTGTAGAATCCAAGAGCCTACTCAATAGCAGGAAAATATGGCAGTGAATCGCTAAAATGGTAGCCAAGCCTAGCAAATCACACCAGGAAGCTTGGCGTTATTTTGAAGAATCGCCGCCAGTTATCATCCAAGAGGAATTGACATTAGTATCAGTATAAATGGAATGGAAGTCGCGACTATAAAATGAAAGGGCCGTTGGAGTATATTACGGGCTTAGCTTTTTCAACTCACCTTTTGGTTTTGTCTTCTGCTGATGCTCAGATTCGCACTGCGGGATAATAAGAACGTTGTCCTCACTCGGGTGCACTTTCGATGACAAGAAAGTATTCAACTCGCACGACCATCACCTATAAAAGTGGAGACGTCAATTATTATGGAAAAGTGAACAATCAATTAATATGAAATGTAAGGTGTCAACTAAATGTGAAGAGGTAGCCGTCACCTCTACTGAACACAACCGTCAATTAAAGACATTACAGGTCCACAATTTATCGCCAAAGTGATACATTAGAAACTGATGACAAGCTTTTATCTAATAGATACAGTCAAACCTAACAAACCAAAAGGATTTCACTCGAGGCCATAGCTGCTGCATAGTCAGTTATTCATATTGGTTAAACCACAATTTCATTGACTGCTATTGATAATAAAATAGACTCAGACAAATTAATGGCACCGAAGTGTTTATTGCAAGGCAGGAAACTGGTTTTCACGTCACATTTGTTACGAGTCACACGAATAGGGCCACAAACTATCGGATCACGCATAAGAAGCTGGAATTCAACATACCTGAATAGGAGCTTTTACACCATGTCGCGACCACACAAATACCACCCACCATCATTCAAAGTTTTCACCCGTCATTGCAGAGAATCCTTTGGCTACGTGCGACCCTTCATTACCAACCTGTCCAAAGCAAAAGCCAAAAATTCATGTCAAAGCATTCAAGGATACATGATTGTTTCTCGTGATTACAAAGCATCAATGTTACAAAAGGCAACGGAATACATCAAGAAGTCTGTGTCAAATTCTGAAGTCCACTTTGCAAGAAGTTGATGTTCTTGGATAAAATTCCATCGTAAACACTGCAGGTTGATGTCCATGATTTTGGCAAGATGGAGAATCAATCAGAATCTCAGTCCAATACCTGCATTAATAAACTAAAACAGCATATTTCAATATTCAGATCACAATCATGGAAGGGCCATTGAATGAGAAATAAGTGAAGAGATAAAAGACATTGATATGTAAGCTGGAAATAAAATCGTGCAAACAAGGAAAATCAGGAAGAATGTTCAATATGAAATCAATCACGATATTGGCAAGTTTTCAAATTCACTCAAACCGATTTCAAATAGTCGTATTTGGCCTCAGAGATATTTTTGAATCAGAGAGATTTCATCATCTTCAAATTTAAGAATTGAGGGCAACATCGTAAAGACGCCGCCAACATCAATTCCTTCCATTTTTGATTAATCAGAGCATTCAACTCAATGATTACAAGAGATCATATCAAAAGCGGAAAATTTTTTGGTTCTTCCAGATTAAAACCATATCACAAATTCAAATTTCAAATTCGAAAAAAACTTTCCAAATCAGCAAACCAAGTGAATCGTATCAAATCACTCAAAATAATTCAAAACTTTCCAAAACCATTCACTAAAGACACGTTGGAAAACAGTCAGCAATAGGGCATCAAAAATTCAAATCACAATCAGATCGTACCAAGCTTTCAAATCCTTCAAAACCTTTCCAAATCCAACCAAATCAGATCAAATCATTTAACACATTATCAATCAGCATTCAAGATTTTCAAAAATCCCTAATTCATCATTGTCCTATAAAAAGGGACAAGGTCTTAGCAGAACACACACAGAAAAATCGACGGAAAAACAACGTGGATCCCACGCATTCTAAACAATATGATCGAGGCTCAGAACACCAAGAGTGTTCATCATCGCCCAGAGAACTCAGAAGCACGCAACAAGCATAGACGAAGGCACAAATAAAGAAGGATATCACCTGGAGCATCACAAGGATCCATCTTCAGCTCACGCGTCGCCGTTAAAGCCCCATCGGAGGGTCTCCGATAGGTAACCCTAAATCCCTTTTTTTTTACCTTTCGTTTCCCGCATCCATGTTAAATTGTCATTATCCTTCTGAAATGTGTTGTCTTGATGTTTACCTCCGTCGATCATGCATGCTTGCGCCGATTAGGGTTTCGAAAAAGGTTTTTTTTCGTTAAAACCGATTGATTGAGAAAGATGAATGAGGGTGGGTACGAACGAGAGAGGAGGACCGTTTGTGTTTCATCTGCTTTGGCCATTTTTGCTTCTAACATCGATAATCTGTTTTTAAGTAAAACATAATTTGTTTTTTGTTATAAAAGTTAATTTGTGAAAAATAAAATGTAATCTGATATTAGTCATAAAATAAAATACAATTTGTTTTTGTTATCATAATAAAAATATTTTGTTTTTTGTTTCTGTTTTAACTTAACATTATACTTTTTATATAACAAGTTAATTTGGTTTTTGTAAAACAACTTTAATTTTAATAATAACGCAGCTTTTTATATAAATATATAATCAAAGAAAAAATATATGGTTTTTATAATAAATTTTTTTCTGGCACAATTTTTTAAATAATTTTTTAATACGAATTTTTTATAAGGTCATTTAGAATTAATCCTCTTATCAATTAAAAATAATAATAATAAATAATAATCCTTTGATTTATATCATGTTCTTTTCTCAATTAAAATAAACTCATAACCTCTTATACTGTTTTCGTCTCTAATTTTCTAAATGCATGCTTAAATCTCGTTGATTCCGCAAATACATATATATGATGCATGTTTTGAATGTCTTGCTTGAATGCTATTCGTCTGCTTTATATGTTGAAGTTTCAACCATGATTTTATGTTTTATTTTATAATATAACTGCATGAATTATTATATCTTAATTTGCTATTAACTTTTAAATTATTTATATCGGTTATATCCCCTTTAAATCCAAAGGAAGGTCACTAATATTGACTAAACCGTCATAAGTCTAACTCTTAGATCCCTTGGCCTTAAATCTGGAGTTTTCGTACTCCATGTCTCGTTGTAGACACTAAAAAACCTTAGCTTTAGGATCAGAGTTTTTATACTCTAAGTAAATGTCCTACATGAACATTTACAAACCTACCCCTCTTGGACCATCCTACAACTTTAGAGTCATCGTACTCTATGTAAGGTTTTGCCCAAAATCTTACTTCCCTCTTGGAACCTTGACCTCGTCAAGAGGTTCCTCTTCTTAGAACTACGCATACACTAATTCTACACCCGAGGATACGTAGGCGTAAGGTGCGATGCCTTATCGAGTATACTTAGATACTAACCCCTAGGGTTCTCAACCTTTAGCATAGTACCCTTAGCAAGCGAAATATAAATAATAATAACATAATAAAACGAGAGGTTCCCGTAGAGTACTACAGACGTTTAGGATGCTAATACCTTCCCTAGGTGTAACCAACCCCCGAACCTTAGATCTCCCCCTTTAGGTTTTTGACCTTGAACCTTTCCTTTGGATAAATCAAAGTCGGTGTCGAAATAAATGTGATCCTAGTTCATTAATAACTATGGTATCTAATTTTCACCGCGACAATCATATCAAGTATATCCAACTTACATCAATAAACAAGTCTCAAAGATCATGTAAAACATCTCAAGTAAGCATGCAAAGGTAATCATGAAAGAATGCAAGCATACTTATATGAAATGCACAATTAAGAACCAATGAACTTCATATCAAGATGAAATGAGAAAAATAAGATGAAGATGAAAGCAAGTTAGAATCAAGATCATACCATCATCAACAATTCTCATGTGCAAGAGAAGATCAAAACATGAAACATTATGCACCAAAGAAAGTCCACAAAAGGAAGTCAAAGTACAAGCACTTAAAGCATACCCAAACATGATCCAAAAATTGAAAAATTTGGTCATAAGGGACCTCAACAAGGGGTAAACATCATATCAAATACTCATGGAAAGAATCACAAAGAAACTCAAACAATTAGGCATGGCAAAACAATTAGGGTTAAGAGATGTCAAGAGATGATCATGCATAATTCACTTAAGCACAAATAATCAAACATATATCAAATGACATTCAAAAACTGTGAAATTAAAACCCAAGTGACCTAAGTCAGAAGCTAGCAACATACCAAAAGATCACACAAAAATTCAACGGTTAAGTACCTCAAACAATGCTTCAAAGTTGCATAAGAACAAAGGAGAACAATGCACAAATAGAGGGACTAAAATGCAATATGAAATGAGTTTAAAAATATGAGAAAAATGTTTTTAGGAACCTCAAGATGTCCTATGAAGTATGCAAAAAGAATTGGATGCAAGTCATATACCAAAGATGAGAACAAAAATCAACAAGGCAAGGTGTGCACAATTGAGACAATTCCAAAGGAAATTAATCAAACAATTAATTCAGATGCAAAAAATAAAATAAAAATGGAAAATAAAATTTGACAAAATTTTATAAAATCCTAAAGATGATCCATATTTTTTTGGTGATTTTTAGATGCATAAATCTATTTTTAAAAATTAAAAATGAAAATGAAACAATTAAATAAAATAAAAAGAAAATGAAGAAGCCAGGGGGTGCAACATAAGCAATTCACACGTTTAAAACAAAATGGGCTCAGATAAAGGGGGTGGGAAAAGCAAATAGAGTCCAGCCCAATCCAAAGCGCATGTCAACATTTCCATACAAGATCCAGTCAACAACCTTGACTCTCACACACCCTCAGATTGATCCAACGTATAATATTCAATCAATCACACACAAAGTAAGCAACATCAATGGTCAGGATCACGCGCACACCACAACACACATAGGGAAGCACACAAACAGATTAAAATGGAAAAAACAAGGCACGTGAGAAGCATGTGAGATTTTTAATGTGCTGGCAAACCATAAACCATCCGATCAATCTAACGCATATCAATCAGTCATCAGGTCAAAGATTATACAAGATCAAGGGTCAGGATTTGAAGCACATGATATTAAACATGGATTAGCACACACACACACACATACGTGAAAATTAAATGAAGTGGCTAAACATGAACCATCAGATCTAGACCACCAACGGTCCAGATTTCATCTCTAACCTTGAAACTCAGATCACCTGCAAAATAACCAGGTGCCAGAGCCCTAGCTCCGGTCACCTTCTCCGGCGAACACAAACACAAGGTTTTCATCAGATTCGAATTTGAGTTGCTCACTTTCAAACTTCAAGATCCATCCTGATTCAAGCCTCATATTGCATTTATTTTGCAATCAGAAGTTCCAAGGAGTAGATCTGCAACTTTCTGAAGGTTTTCTTGGTGTATTTTAAGCTCTACAAGTTTCAGGTTAGTGTGATTTTCTTGATCATAGAACTCAGTTTTCTTGTATGCTTAATGATCCTTATGCTTTGCTGATCATCCTGGTGTGTTTAGATCTTGATTTGCACGTGTATTATGGTTGTAATGTGGATCTGAAGTTTTTGAGTTCAAACTTTTTTCCTTCGATTTGGTTAATCTATGCATGATCTGTTGATTTGAGTGTGATATTCATGATCCTTGTGAAATTATGAGTTGAATGATGGTGGAGTTTTTTATTTCTGGGAATTTTTGTGTTTGTGTTCGCCGGAGAAGGTGACCGGAGCTAGGGCTCCGGCACCTGGTTATTTTGCAGGTGATCTGAGTTTCAAGGTTGGAGATGAAATCTGGACCGTTGGTGGTCCAGATCTGATGGTTAATATTTAGCCACTTCATTTAATTTTCACGTATGTGTGTGTGTTCTAATCCATGTTTAATATCATGTGCTTCAAATCCTGACCCTTGATCTTGTATAATCTTTGACCTGATGACTGATTGATATGCGTTAGATTGATCTGATGGTTTATGGTTTGCCAGCGCATTAAAAATCTCACATGCTTCTCACGTGCCTTGTGTTTTCCATTTTAATCTGTTTGTGTGCTTCCCTATGTGTGTTGTGGTGTGCGCGTGATCCTGACCATTGATGTTGCTTACTTTGTGTGTGATTGATTGAATATTATACGTTGGATCAATCTGAGGGTGTGTGAGAGTCAAGGTTGTTGACTAGATCTTGTATGGAAATGTTGACATGCGCTTTGGATTGGGCTGGACTCTGTTTGCTTTTCCCACCCCCTTTATCTGAGCCCATTTTGTTTTAAACGTGTGAATTGCTTATGTTGCACCCCTTGGCTTCTTCATTTTCTTTTTATTTTATTTAATTGTTTCATTTTCATTTTTAATTTTTAAAAATAGATTTATGCATCTAAAAATCACCAAAAAAATCATGGATCATCTTTAGGATTTTATAAAATTTTATCAAATTTTATTGTCCATTTTTATTTTAATTTTTGCATCTGAATTAATTGTTTGATTAATTTCCTTTGGAATTGTCTCAATTGTGCACACCTTGCCTTGTTGATTTTTGTTCTCATCTTTGGTATATGATTTGCCACCCATTCTTTTTTAATAATTTAGAGGACATCTTGAGGTTCCTAAAAACATTTTTCTCATATTTTTAAACTCATTTCATATTGAATTTTAGTCCCTCTATTTGTGCATTGTTCTCCTTTGTTCTTATGCAACTTTGAAGCATTGTTTGAGGTACTTAACCATTGATTTTTTATGTGATCTTTTGGCATGTTGCTAGCTTCTGACTTAGGTAACTTGAGTTTTAATTTCACAATTTTTTAATGTCATTTGATATATGTTTGAATATTTGTGCTTAAGTGAATTATGCATGATCATCTCTTGACATCTCTTAACCCTAATTGTTTTGCCATGCCTAATTGTTTGAGTTTCTTTGTGATTCTTTGCATGAGTATTTGATATGATGTTTACCCCTGGTTGAGGTCCCTTATGACCAAATTTTTCAATTTGTGGATCATGTTTGGGTATGCTTTAAGTGCTTGTACTTTGACTTCCTTTTGTGGACTTTCTTTGGTGCATAATGTTTCATGTTTTGATCTTCTCTTGCACATGAGAATTGTTGATGATGGTATGATCTTGATTCGAAATTGATTTCATCTTCATCTTATTTTTCTCATTTCATCTTGATATGAAGTTCATTGGTGCTTAATTGTGCATTTCATATAAGTATGCTTGCATTCTTTCATGATTACCTTTGCATGCTTACTTGAGATGTTTTGCATGATCTTTGAGACTTGTTTATTGATGTAAGTTGGATATACTTGATATGATGTGCTTACTGCCCTATCTTGTTTCTTATCTCATCCTTATCTTTCTCATTCTTCTCTTTCACTCTCTTTCTCCCATGAATCTCAAGACTTGTTTAAGTCTTGGATTCTCTCCCTTTAGAGCTACCTAGTCCAACTTAATTTTTGATTAAGCTTGGAGTAGGATTAGCATTAGGTTTTAGGTAGTTGTCCCTCCTAAGCCTCACTAACCATAGGTTACCCATGCATGATAACATTAGGACTCTTAGTTTCCCTTTAGAGTTTCCTTTGGGTCTTCTCTCTTCTCATCTTAAAACTTCTTGAAAACACTTAATAAAGATAAAGTGTATTGCGCACGAGCCTTAAGCGTGGGGAATGAGAAATGAGGGGCTTCCTCTCATCTTTCTAGAGTGCTTAGCGGGCGTCCTGTCTTGGGACGATTCGTTAAGTATTCGTCCCTTTGCCCTAGACTTTGGTGCAATGCAAGTTATGAACTAACTTAAAAAGAAAACACTTCTGTCTAAAAAACACAAAAACAAATTCAAATCTTTTTATCCTTCGGGATTGTTGGGTTTCAAATTTCATTTTCAGAAAAGAGCTCGTCGCTCACGTAAAAAACACTTACCCATTCGTGGTCGTACCCACGAACTACATTAGCTCTGATTCCTCTCTCTCGTCCGATTGAGGATATGTAGGCACAAGACAGCGATTGTCTTGGCGAGCAACCTTCCCCCACAGTTCCCGTCCGAACTACGTTGACTCTGACTTTCCCATTGCACTGAAGGAGTACGTAGGCCTAGGGCATCGAATATGTCCTACCGAGTCTGTCTTAGTCACCCCATCCCTGTTTTCTTTTGTTCAGCCATAGATAGTAGGACAGCTCACCCTCCGTTTAGACAACAAGCGTGGATCCCATCGAGTACGATGGATGCGAGGGGTGCTAACACCTTCCCCTCGCATAACCGACTCCCGAACCTGGACTATGCTTGCGATGACCATGTCTTTCCCCCTTTCTCTTCAGGTTTATGCAGTGTTTCCTTTCCCTCTCTCGGGATAAATACACATTGCTGGCGACTCTGTGTTTTCTGTGCCACTCTCGCGTTTGTACCGTTGGATGCGAATCTTTCGGGAGCGACAATTAGGTATTTTGGAATTTGTATTTATGGGCTTTGCCTAGGGAGCAAACAAACCCACAATCTATAAATAGGGAGTAACCCCTATTATTGTATAACAATTTTGCAGTTGCAAATAACAATATTTAGTTTTGAATAGTAGAGAGAAACTCTGCAGAAATTCTCTTCTTCCATATTTGGTTCAAACCATAATTCCTTTTTCTTCCCAAGTGATGAGTGAAAAGTGAAGAACAAGAGAGAAATTTGATCGGTTAATTGAATCTTGTTCATAAAGATTGGTTCAGATGTCTCCAAGATTGGGTTAATTCCAACATTTGGTATCTAGAGCTCCGATTGTGATTCGTGAAACCAAACCGCGATGGTGATGAATCGTCCAAATGGGCATTTTCCAGCGAGTCTTCCAATTCTCAAGAACAATAATTATGAGAATTGGTGCAAGCCCGAAGGTTGTTTTTTTGTTATCAAGATCTTTGGGATCTTGTGAAGGAATGAGTAACACCACTTGTAGAAAACTCGAAGGATGAAGAAAAGGTTGCACACAAAGAATTGAAGAAGAAAGATTATAAAGCTCTCTTTATAATTCATCGATGCATTGAGCCAAATAATTTTGAAAAGGTTAGTGATGTAGAATCAACTAAAGAAGCATGGGAAAGTTTGGAGAAATCGTTTGGAGGCGCAAAAAAGGTGAAAGAGGTGAGGTTACAAACTCACAAAAGAACCTATGAATTGCTTTAGATGGAGGATATTGAAAGCATAACTGATTTCTTCACTAGGGTTACAAAACTGGCGAATCAAATCAAGGTATGTAAGGAAGGATTGACATCAAGATCAGTGTCGCAAAGATATTGAGGTCATTGACTCCGAAGTTTGACCACATGGTGATAACCATAGAAGAGTCGAAAGACTTATCAACATTGACAAAGGAATAGCTTCAAGGGATGCTTAAATCTCATGAACAAAGAATGGTTGAAAGAACTGCAGAAAAGTCGAAGAGTAATGTGGCTTTGTAGGCACAATCATTGATCGCGTGTCAGTGCCTTCCACAAGTATACGGACTACGTCAGAGTAATATAAAAGATTATCGTTCCCAAAAAGACTAATGTCAAGATATCTATAACTATTGTTATAGTGTTTTATTTTAGGCTAATCAAACAGGGTTGCAAAGAGCGCAGAAAATAATGAAGATAAAATAAGTTTAGAGAAACAATGCTGAAATGCAATTCACATCAATAAGACAATACTCCTATTGTATCTAAATAGAATTACTTATGGGGAAATATTTTCTTCCTTAAAAAAGAGTTAATTAAAAAGGAATCTTCGCATTAGTGAAATCAGAACCAGATTTAACCTCTAATCTATACCAGCTGCTCACGATGCACCGGTCGCATCTTGCATTAAAGTGAAAATTCCTTTTTTATATAACTACCTCTAAGACTTAGTTAAAAATTGCTTTTGATTGGAAACTTTTAACACAAAAAGGTTTCCGGCATATGCACGGCCAACCGGATCTTAATCCTATGAACGCGTTTGAAAATAGTTTTAAAATAACTTTCTAATAATATTAAATTTTTCTAATTGATCAATAAAGTGCTTCCGCTGTTTTTCTTAATAAAAAACAAACCAATTTTTATCTTAAGTGTCGGAGGGCTTTCGATCTTACCCGACGTAATCACGAATCTACTTTTGTAATATCCAATCAGATAAACCACAGAAAAATTGCATTAAAACCAAAACAACCCCTAAAGCATTCCTACAGACACAACATACTGAGTATCGTCGAAAGGACGATCCTCACATTCCAGCACTAAAGATTTAGCTGGACATGACTACGGTAAACAACATAGCATATAATTGATTATCAGAATAAGTCATTTAAGGAAAAAGCGTGTTTAGTGTGTAATTGGTTTTGAAAAGATAACGACAAGAACAACAAGATAAATCAAAGTAAAACGTGCGAGACAATAAAGAAATTAGAACAGAACGATTAAAATAAAGGCAGTGCGAGAAATAAATTAAAATTAAAGTAGTTCGAGAAATAAACGAAAGTAAATGCGATGCAGGATAAATAAATAATAAATATTGTGAATGAATTAAAAACCTTCTCCAAATCGGAGACTTGAATCTGGTACAAGACTGGAAAAGAAAATAACAGCAAGCTTCTACTCTATGATTGATCCACACTCGCTCACAACAATGGTGCGATAATTCCTCGATGTGACAAATTATTGCTTTTACAAAGTGAATCTATGCCTATGTGTAGCGAGCGATTTTTGTCGGTGACGCGACTACCTTATCGCTAAAGTTTTCCTCACTGCAATGAGGAGGGGGTGCTACTTTCTGATTTCTTATTTATCCCGTGAAGCTGGAAGGGAAAGGGAAGCTATCTAAAACTAACCTTGCACGCAATTGTTTAACTGAACAAACGCTTAAAAGAGATTGGGGGGTCCGGGGTCAGGTTATACAATGGGGAGTTGTCAATTACCCATCCTATATGGGGTTATCCACAAGATATTAGCTTTAGGTTTCACTTTGTAATTGATGGTGTTTATCTGTTAATGGGTTGGGAAAGTTTCTTGGCAAGTATGAGTGAGTGAGTGAGTTTTTGTTGATGTTCGAGTGTTTTTGGTAAGGTACTGGACCTAAGTTTTGATGTGAAGGTACTGGACCTAGAGTTTTTGATTGGTATGCTCGCTAAGATTTTGCAATCTTATGCTTACGTATTCCCGTTTAAACGAAACAGGGAAATCAGAACAATTGTAGTTCCTCCTATTCTAAGGGAGGAGAAAGATGTTTGGTGTATTGTTCAAAGCCCAAGTTTGAAGCTAAAAGGTTCTGACTGAGAGAGAATTTGTCATCTCTAAAGAAGGATTGTTTATTTTTGTGTGCCTTGATCAAAGCACAAGGTTGATGCTAAAAGGTTAATTGACTTGGCTAGGGGATTTCTTTATACAAAGCCTAAGAGGAGGCTGGAAGTTTGACTTTTCTGTGGGAGAATGTTCTATCTGTCTTGCACAAAGCCCAAGATTAAGCCTAAAAGTATTTTGATTCCGTCGGGGGAGGTTTGTATGTGTCTTGTATAAAGCCCAAGATTAAGGCTGAAATGAGAAGTTTAACTGGTGAGGATATCTTTATGTGTCTTGTATAAAGCCCAAGATTGAGGTTGACCTTACTGGGAAAATCATTATACAAAGCCTAAGAGGAGGCCGACATGAGTTTGACTCTTCTTGGGGAAAATTATTTCCCAAAGCCTAAAGGAAGTCTGGGAGGAAATGACTCTGTTGGAGAAGATATCTGTCCCAAGCCTAAGAGAGGGAGATTTATGTCTTGAACAAAGCCCAAGATTGAAGCTAAAGGGGTTTGACTCAACAAGAGAGTGTTTTTATCTGTCCTGTACCAAGCCCAGGATGGAGGCTGGACAACCTGGAGAAATTATTCTACATAACTTGAGAAGAGGCTATCTCCTGCTAGGGGAAATCTTTATACCAAGTTTGGACAAAGATCGACTCAACGAGAGAGTATTTTTATCTGTCTTGTACAAAGCCCAAGATTGAGGCTAAAAAAAAAGGTGGACTCAACAAGAGAGTCCGAAAAGGTGATTGACTCAACAAGAGAGTCTAAAAAGTGATTGACACAACGAGAGAGTCTGAAAAGTGATTGACTCAACGAGAGAGTTTGAAAAGGTTAGCTCCGCTGGGGAGAATCATTTGTACAAAGCCCAAGAGGAGGTTGACTTCGCTGAGGAAGGATCATTATACAAAGCCTAAGAGGAGGCTAGCTTTCTGCTGAGGAAAGGTCCTTATACAAAGCCTAAGAGGAGGAAATCTTTTGCCTAGGCAGGTCCAAGTGGGGAATCAACTCTTGCTGAGGATTACAGAAGAGTTATGATAGTGTTGACCCTGGTCGGGGAACTCTCATGAGAGAGACTGGGTTTCTACTGGAGATCGATCCAGAATGCCCGGGGTTTTTTCCTATAGTTGTAAGGAACTTGAGAATGTCTTTAAGACTCAAGGGGATTAAACTGTCCAAGTCTACTGGTGTGGAAGAGTTTTATCTTTTGTATGATGCCCAAGAGGAGGCAAGGGCATTAAGGGATGAGAATCAACCCTAAAGTGGCCTGAGGTCTGACACTGGAAAGACTGCTCTAGCAAAGGATGACTAAGTTCTGTCTTATACCTTTAAGAGGTCGTTAGGGTCCTTGTATTAATCCCAAGAGAAGGCATGAGAACTTCTAAGAAGACAGAGGGTCCTTGTACAAAGCCCAAGAGGAGGCGGGGATGCTTGTAGGAAGCCTGTGGGTCCCAAACTAAGAAAAGTTCAAGAAATGTTATTCACCAAGAATAAATCATTTAGTGAAAGTTCTGTGATTTGAAGAAACTCAAGAGATACCATTCACATAGAATAGATCACCTCTGGTGAGTAGAATTCCTTTGACAATTTCTAGGGGTGACAGTCTGAGAAAAGGTTCACGAAGAATATTGCCTTTCTCTTTGTTCCGTATTGTTTAAGCCCAAGAGAAGGCAAGACTGTATCTAGAAATCCTATGGGGATCTAGTTTTGTTTGTATTTAAGAGCGACCAACAGGATTTACCTAGTTCTAGACCTAGTTGCCGGGGAAAACTCTAAATAACTAAACTAGTATATATACAGTTGATATATGACAAGTATTTAAAAGGGTATGAAAGAAGACTTACCGTGCGCAGCTTCCCACAATACAGTTATATATATGAAAACGAGTAAATGAAAGCTGTTAAAACTTCCAGGTGAGCGAGCTTCCATGCTGTATTGTTAGTTGTTAAGAGAAACTAAAGAAAGTTTTGATAATAATATATGTATTTGAATCTAAATCAAAAGGGAAATTGCTTTGAAAAGATCGTCGGGGCTTACAACTCAAGGAGAGGCCCAAGGTTTAACAGTGATCGCACCTTTGTTTTGAATATTGTACCGGGACTTATACAACGACTGAGGCCCAAAAAGGTTTATGTACAACAAGGGTTGGATCTTACAACTCAAGGATAAGCCCAAAGATTATTTAAAGAAAAGAAAGGGGACTTACAACACAAGGGTAGGCCCAAATGATTTTCTTATTTGAAAATGGCGATCGCGTCGAGATTTTTTAACGCAGAGGTACTTATACAATGTCTGAGGCCCAAAAAGGTTTTGGTTAAAAAAGGGATTGGGTCTTACACTCTATTAGAGGCCCATGAGTGATTTTAAGAAAAAGAATGGGGCTTACAACTCAAGGAGAGGCCCAAGTGGTTTTATTTTAAACTGGCGATCGCGCCGAGATTTTTGAAAACACCGTGGGTCTTATACAATGACTGAGGCCCAAAATATTTTGGTTTCAAAGAGTGATTGGGTCTTACACTCTATTAGAGGCCCATGAGTGTTTGAAAAAGATTGATGAGGGTGGAATTAACCAAAACCCTAATTTTGTCTAAAAGGGAATTAATTTTGTTTAAAAATTAATAAAAATTATTGAAAACATGTGAAAAAATGAGTGGTGATCTTGGATCAATGTTTCAAAATTCATGTTTTTATCCACAAAATGAATGGAAACCATTTAAGTTTGGAAAATCAAGAAGGAAAAAATATTTTAAATGTTAAAAACAAATAAAAATTAATTCTTTTAAAAAATATTCAATATATGAAATAAATAATATTTTTGGGAAATTTTTGTAAAATAAAATATTTTAACATTTTTGTGAATTATTAAAAAGAGAATCAACTCAAAATCATTAAAATTCAGAGAGAAATTAATTTTTGAATCAATTAAATAAAATCACAAAATTCAAATATTTGAATTTTTGAAAAAGGGCGCCAAGAACACCCAAGAACACGCGCGTGTTCTGTGGTTTTCCCAAATTTGCATTTTCTCATCAATGTCACTGAATACTTGTTGAAATCACACAATCCACATATCAATCTACTCGGTTTCACCTCACGATCATGTCTATGGTCTTTAATTTCATTTATTTTAAGCATGGAATAAGAAATCAAAGAGAAACCTCAAGAACCCTAAATTCTGCATGAAGGCTCAGAAATTCCACACCCGATTCATACAAAGCAATTAATTGAGGGGAAACATTCCATACATGATTATGAACATATAACAAAATTATTGTGCGAGGAAATATGCATGAATCATGAGATGACCAAGTTGAGGCTTACCTCTTGCAGCTGGTGATCGTGTTTTATGTTAGAAGTGTTACAGCTTGGTTCCAATGATGTGGACAACTTTCCTAGGTGCTATGGAGTGTGTCTGAATGCTTGGAGTTGATTGAATTAAGCTGGAACTTGATTTGGCACCTCAACTGCAAATCTGTCAAAGGCTTGTGCAGATGGCAGGTGATTTTGAGAATCAGGTGTTCCAGATGTTGTTTGAGTGTTTAGATCACTTCTATATGATGTTTATGAGGTGTGTGTGTGATTGGTTTGGTTGGAATTGTTCTCAAACTCAAAACCCGATAGTGACTTGCTTTAGAAGGAAAATTTGGAAAAAGGCAAGTGTTATAGGCCTTTGGTGTACTCAATCTGATCAGAAATGAGGTCTATTTATAGTGTGTCAAGTTTTTTTTGCAAGGAATAGGGAATGGTAACTGCAGCAGGCCTTTGGCCAATGTGGATCAAATGGAATCTCAAGTCTCCTCTAGCCATTGACTTGAGATTAAAGCACATGCCTATCGTTCTTTGATTCAAGGATAAGGCTTGACTGAAGTGTTCATCTTTGCTCTGATACATGCCACCTCTAAGCATCCATTAAATGTTCCAAAACAAAATTGGAGTCTTGGCCTCTTTTAGGCTTTTTAGGTTTGGCATGGCTATTGTAGATTTTGGGACTTTGGAGGCTGATAGACCAGTGCTTGTCCCTTGTTTGTTCCCCCTTGAGGTGTGCAGATGGATAACCATGCTTGTGCAGCGAGCGATTTTGGACGCGATTCTTAAGCGCTGGTCGCTCTCTGCGGTTGAGCTTAAAACTACAGGTCGATTCATTTTTTATCCTATTGTGAGCTGAATAAGGAAGGGAAATAGATGTCTTCAATTAACCCTGCTTTGCATACTGAGTTTAAACAGCGGTCTGTTAGGTTACGGATGCTATCAATGTGGGGGGGCCTTTGTACTGGTTATTCGTATTTCGCCAATACAGGTTTCTTTCTTTCTTTTTTCTAGGAAAAGGGTTTCTGGCGGGGAATAAGGATTAGGATGTTAGGACTGGTGCTTTTGAATTACTGCTTTTGATTGATGGGGATATGGGATTTGGGTTTTTTGTTGATTGCGCTCGCTAAGATCTTTTCTTTCGATCTTATGCCTACGTATTCCCGTTTACCGAAACAGGGAAATCAGAGCGTTCGTAGTTCCTCCTATTCTATGGGAGGAAATTGGTTTTTGGTGTCTTGTTCAAAGCCCAAGACGTGAAGCGAAAAGTGGTTTGTATCTTGTTCAAAGCCCAAGATGTGAAGCTGAAAGGTCTATTTATATCTTGTTTAAAGCCCAAGACGTGAAGCTGAAAGACCTCGACTTTAGAGAGAATTTGTCATCTCTAAAGAGGGGAGAAGGAGAATTACTTGAACTAGGATACGCGGATCCGAGCAATGCCATAATTTCCGAAGAAAGGGTTTTAACCTGAAGGAGAAGACTTTAACTCAGTGTAGAGCAATGCCATCTTTCCTTAGGAATTTCTCATGCTAAAAGAGGGACAGTGGCATGGATATAGATGATCCAGAGGCTTGCCGCTTACAGCGATTAGATGAAGGGAAAGGAGTTGTTGATGTTTGTTTACTGTGAACGAGGCACAGCTTTGATGCTAAAAGGTTAATTGGATCAACCAGTGGTTTTCTTATACAAAGCCTAAGAGGAGGCTAATTTCCGCTAGGAAAATCATTATACAAAGCCTAAGAGGAGGATATTTCGTGTCTCGTGCAAAGCCCGAGAGAGAGGCTAAAAGTTTTTGACCCAGTGGGGCATATCGTTATACAAAGCCTAAGAGGGGGCTAGCAAAGAGTTCGACTCTTGCTTAAGGGATTTATATCTCGTACGAGGCCCGAGATGGAGGCAAAAAAGGGGTGATTGACTCAACGAGGGAATCTTTTGTGTCTCATACAAAGCCTGAGAGAGAGGCTAAAAGGTTGTTTTGACTCCACTGGGAGAATTTTGGTATCTCGTACGAAGCCCGAGATGGAGGCTATTGTAACTGTTTCAGTTGAGTGACAGATCTAATATACTAATTTTAAAAGAGAAAATCAGTTCTTATATGAGCAACGCCGTACTCAGGGATTTGATCTGAGGATCAGGGATATTTCCTTCTCTTTGAGGAAACGGGAAATCCAAAGGGTATTAAGACTGTCCGAGTCTGCGGGTTTCCTCCCTATTTAACGAAGGGTGCTTGAGAATGTCTTTGAGACTCAAGGAAGTTAGACTGTCCGTGTCTAGAGTTTTATCTTTTGTACTATGCTTCGAGAAATAGTAGTAGACTCTATGAAAGGACTGTTCTATGAGGATGACTAGGTTCTGTTCCTATACCTTTAGGAGGTTGTCGGGACAATTTGTACGAAGCCCAAGAGGAGGCTGGAAACTTTTAAGAAGCCGACGGGTCCTTGTACGAAGCCCAAGAGGAGGCTATCATTCCCGGAGGAAAAGATCATTATACGAAGCCTAAGAGGAGGCTGTGAATACTTCTAAGAAGCCGTAGGGTCCTTGAATAATGCCCAAGAGGAGGCCGTCATTCCCGGAGGAAGAGATCATTATACGAAGCCTAAAAGGAGGCTGTGAATACTTCTAAGAAGCCGACAGGTCCTTATACGAAGCCCAAGAGGAGGCTAATGCTTTTAAGAAGCCCGTGGGTCCCAAACCAAAGAAAAGTTCAGGAAAACTCTTTTAGAGTTAAAACCACTGGTAAACGTGCGAGGTTTACTATCCAGTGACTTTAACTTTTAGAGAGAGTCCGAACCGTTCGGCGGTTTGAAGAAATTCAAGAGAAGTTTCACCGAGAATAATTCATCTCTGGGGGATAGAATTTCTTGACGATTCCTAAGGAGGACAGCCGAAGAGAAGACTGTATCTGGTGCTCCTATTGGGGATCTAGGCGTCTATTTCTACGAATAAATGAAACGGCGTCACTTAGTTCTAGACGTAGTAGCCGGGGAAACTCAAAATATCTATACTATTATTACACAGTAGATATGAGTTTATGAAAGGAGACTTACAGTGAGCAGCCCCACAATACAGTTTATAATATGAAAGCAGTAAATGAAAGCGATAACCACTTACTCGGTTGTAGTGCTTCCATGCTGTTTGGTTAGTTGTTCAACAAAGAAAGATTAAAAACAACAGTATATTCAAAATCAAAGGAGAAAATTATTTGAAAAAGAAAGATCTATGGCTTACAGCTCAAGGAGAGGCCCAGGGTTTTATCAGTGAGCGCACTGTTTGACTTTGTACAGCGGGACTTATACAAGTGACTGGGGCCCAAAATGGTTTTCTGTACAAAGGGATGGGTCTTACACTCTCTCAAGAGGCCCAAAAAGGTTTAAAGAAAAAGTGTGGGGCTTATAACACGAGGGTAGGCCCAAATGATTTTTTCGTTTAAAATGGCAATCGCGCCGAGGTTTTCTTTTAACGCAGAGGGACTTATACAATAAGTGAGGCCCAAAATGTTTTGGTTAAAAGGGGGATTGGGTCTTACACTCTAATAGAGGCCCAAAGTGTTTTGAATGGGTCTTATAGCTCAAGGAGAGGCCCAGATGTTTTTTGAAAAGGCGACGATCGCGCCGTTTGTTTTTTTTTTACGGTATCGGGACTTATACAATAATTGAGGCCCAAAGATGATTTGGTCAAAAAAGGATTGGGTCTTACACTCTAATAGAGGCCCAAAGTGTTTTGAAAATGATTTATGAGGGTTGAATTAATCCAAAACCCTAATTTGTTTTCAAAAATGTATTTAATTGAATAAAAATTCAATTAAAATGATCAAAAATTGTTTAACACATGGAAAACAAATTGTGATCTTGGATTAATGCTTCAAAAATTAAGTATTGACCTACAAAATAATTAGAAAGCATTAAAAGTTGCAAAATCAATGTAGAAAAAATATTTAAAATGCCAAAAACAATCAAAATATTAATTCTTTACAAAAATATCAATTATATGAAATAAATAATATTTTTGGGATTTTTTGATAAAATAAAATATTTTAACATTTTTGTGAATTATTAAAAAAGGAATCAACTCAAAATCATTAAAACTCAGAGAGAAATTAATTTTTGAATCAATTAAACAAAATCACAAAATTCAAATATTCAAATTATTCAAAAATGGCGCCAAGAACAGCTGAAGAACACGCGCGTGTTCTTGGTTTCTCAGATTTGCGTTTTCTATCCAATCTCCATGAATACGTAACCATATCATGCAATCCACATATCATTATGCTCGTCTCAACCTCACGATCATGTCTATGTACTTTAATTTCATTTAAATTAAGCATACAACAAGAAATCACGAAGAAACCTCAAGAACCCTAATTTTTGCATGAAGGCTAGGATTTTTGATACACGATTCAAACAATGCAATTAATTGAGGGAAAACATTCCATGCATGATTATGAACATATGGCCAAATTATTGTGCGAGGAAATATGCATAGATTGAGAGATGCCCAACTTTAGGCTTACCTTCAAGTCGTGACAGCAAGAGCAGATGTGATTTTGAGTTGGAGGTGTTACAGACAAGTTGTGATGATCTGGACAGCTTCCCTACACCATATGGAGTGTGTTTGAACACTTGGATTGAATTGAAATGGACTGGATCAGTTTATGGCATCTCAGCTGCAACTTCACTTCAAACTTGTGTGGATGGCAAGTGATTTTGTGAAATTGATGTTTCAGATGTTATGTGAGTGTTTGATCAGCTCATATGTGATGAATGTGAGGTGTGTGAGTGATTGGTTTGTGCAGAATTGCTCTCAAACTCAAAACCCGATAGCTACCTTGCTAAGAAAGGCATTTTTGCCAAGAGAAAGAGATTTTGAGGAAAGCATCTGTTAGATGGCTTTGGTGTACTCAAACTGACCATAATTGAGCTCTATTTATAGTAGAGCAAGTTTGTTTTGCAAGGAATAGTACATGGCAGCTGGTAAGTAGGTTTCCTCAATGTTGGCCAATGGAAATGAAAGTCTCCTCTAGCCATTGACTAGAGGTTAGGGCACAGAGCTTTGGTCCCCTTGGTCTTGGATAAGTCTTGACTGATTTCAGATGAGAATGGCTCAGTCCATGCCACCTTGATGGTTCCATTGAATGCCTCATTCCAAATTTGAAGTCTTGTCCCTATTTTGGCAACTCTAGGTTCAACATGCTATTCTTTGTTCCTTGGACCTTGGAGGCTTGGCTCAGTGATTGTCCCCTTTGGATTCAATCCTCTGAGGTGTCCAAGTGGATTGGAGCAATTGCAATTGGCTGATTTTGGTAAATCGAGCCAAAATGCAAATTCTGCCTTGCTTTGACAGATTTCAGCAAGGCAACTTGCCAATGTTGTATCTCATGATGTAGGTTGAATTTGGCAATGTTCTTGGCCATTTTGGAAAGCTCTTACATGATACAACAACTGTTTGAACAAGTTTCGTTTTGATCTCTTTTGATTCCAAGTGAAAAATCCCCCTACATTTGGCAAAAAGTGAAGCAGAATTCTGACTTAGTGAAAATTTCACTAAGTGTTGGAAAAAGTGACATTTTCACTTTTCAGCCACTTTGATCACTCCATAACTCAAAATCCTTAATGAATTGGAATGACTTGTAGTTGAAGTTTTTGTAGGTGATAATGAGGGCTACAAATCCATCTTTGGATGAGAAAAAATGGCCTTGTGGTTTAGGAGTTATGGTCCTTCAAAGTTGGTACCTTTGCCACTTTATTTTTTAACTTAGAATTTTTCTAAGTTTTTATGGTTACCCCTTTTACAAGTTATCTCACTTTTCTTGATTTTTCTTGATGAATGATGATTCAAATCATACATTAACATCATTTTAGGGTTAAAAATCCATTTTGGTGAAAAATCTCAAAAAGTCAAAGTTGACTTTTGTGCACAGTTGACTTTTTATCTGATGAATTCCAAACTGTGCAATTCTTCAGGAAATCATGTCCTTGACCTAAATCAAACTTGATGGACATGTTCCATGAGTGTCATAGGGTATATTCAATCATGTATTAGGGTTTGGGAGCATGTCTTGGTCAAAAGTCAAAGTTACAGTTGACTTTTCCCTTAAAACCCTAATTGTGGTGCAGATGAAAATGAAACTTGTTGCTCAAGCTTCTTGGATCAATCCATTGTTCCAAATGGATCAATATGGTGTATTAGAGACCCTCAAATCATCTCTTGAGGTCTTGGTTCATGGTTTATCCCAAAAGTCAACTTAGGGGTGAATTAGGTCAAGAAACCCTAATTCCTGATTTTTGATGAATGCATCCCCTGAGGCAAAATTGACTTAATGTGTAACATCCCTAAATTTTACGAATTCAATTTTAAGATTTCTAAATAATTATTTTAAATTTTATTATTATTTAAAAAAAAAAAAAAATTAAAGAGGAAAACGAAAATAGGAGAGCATATATGATATATATGTCAATTTATACATTAAATTACTAAAATATTTATGGAAAAATCTAGCACATTAATTTAACAAAATATGCATAGAAAAATCTAGTATTTAACACCTCATAAGTCTATATGGTATTTATTTGGACCAATTAAATTAATACACAATTAATAACTTTTGAGTCATAAATCTAATATTATACACCTCTCCCTAATATTATGTGTTGGATAAATTATATGAAGCCAACCAATTTTTACTTTTAAAAACTCATCATTTTGTGGAAAAAAATTAATATTTTATTTTGTAAAAACTAGTATAAATAGCCAAGGTCTTACCACCATTTTCATTCACACATAAAATTTCTCTCTTTCTATAATTTCATACATAAACTCTTTGCATCTTATTTAAGTTTTGTTTTGGTGCAAATCCACATTTAACAAGACTCCGTCGGTAGTTTTCTTCGTATCGGTATGTTGTTATGCATACATTTTAGTTCTAATATTTTAACTACTATTCTAATATTTTCACACTAATTTTATTATAAAGAAAAATGTTATTAGGGTTATACTCTCGGTAAATTTTAAAAATCTATCAAATATAAACGAGGGTATAGTCTAATTAACATTTAAAAACTAAACACATAATTATTTTCAATTTATTTTCTAACCCGACGATCAATGGAAATTAGGTTCTTTTCAAGGTTCGAAAACAACGTCTAAGGAAATTCTCACAACGTCTCCAATAACAAAAGGTGGGGGCAAGATTCCGTACACAGGGGACGGTTAGCGTAAAATAACTTAATATATATGTGTGTAGTGGTTCCCCAAGCCCTACACTAGAGATAAATAAGTAAGGAGAGCCGATTCTCGGATAATGATTCTCACGAATCACTAAACGAGGTTACGCCGACCTTAATTATTTATCACAGGAATGATCTATGATAATTTGAGGATGTATTGTGCTTGCATTATGTGATTAATTGTTTAAATGTGATACTTGAATGATTGTGATTGTTAGACTAAGAAAATGATCTATTACTCCTTGAAATGAAAAACGACAACATCATGAGCTATTAAGTGTAGGATCCCCATTTACAGAAGGGAAGTGTAGTACATTGAATAGTTGTATTCGGTTGGGTTCTGGCTAAGGAAAGACTTGGTAGACTATGTCTTTTACGGTTGCCTCTCTTTCCTGGGAAGTCAACCATACACTATTTATTGTACAAAACTGAACTTACTGTAAGGTTGTGTGAGATGAGAATTAAAACAAGCTTTCTTAAAGATTAAATTACTACCAAGGGATATTTTTTAGGATCTAAATGGAAGTTCATATAGATTTGCATTTAGGAAAGTGTAAGTCCACTGCCGTGTGTATGGGCGCACGAGGTTGATTAGCCGCCTGAATCCTGACGAGGATTATTACTGTGCACTTGGCAAGATAAGGAGATCTTGGCCTGTTTTCCTGGGGAAATCGACTTATAACACTTAGACTCCATGTGAAGTCAGGTGGCGTTGCTCTTGGTAAATGGGAGAACATTGGTGGCATGTGGTCTCGTGACATCTGATCTCGGTAATTGGGAGGGTGTCCTTGACAGCGTTTAGTGGCCAAAATCAGCATATAACTTAGAAATGCATTAGGATAGTTAGACCCTGATTTAGAAGCAAACAGTTGGAGATAACATGCTTGATTGATTATCTGTGTTTGACATATGTATTCCTATTTTACACTCAATCCCAATTTTCTATACTTGTACGAAAATCTTAGCCCTATATTCTCTATGTTTTATATTCGTGGTACAACTTTACAGATGGCAGGACACTTTTCGACCCATATCAACGTAGCTCAGGGCCAACGCTTATGGAGCACCCTTGAGATACGATACCATGAGGGCGACGAGGACGCGGAAGGATGGAGGATAGATGCGGCTAATGATACTTTAACATTCACCGGCTTAGTGACTTATATATATAGAAGTCCGGGGATGTATGACGCTTTATTCACCGCTCCAGTCCAAATTACTCAGAGGTTCCCATTCCACCGTATTTGGGAGAGCCATCGTCGTTTCCATGAGCTCGACCCACAGAACCTGGGCAGAAGACGTGTAGGTGGTGATGCTCGTGCCTATCGTCGGCTGTTTGGCCAGGTTTACCGTGGGAGAGGCCGTAGACATGGAACACGACATGTGTCGAGGGATCTGCCGACCTCGGTTGAGGGTTCAGTAACTTCATCTTATCACCCATCTAATCCCTAGACCTTTGCCCTTATAGAGGTGGAATGGCGACTAGTTTGGACATGAGAGAATTTTTGTTTGTACAGCCAGTATAATGTCCATTTTGGGTTCAGTCAGTCGTCGCCGTATTTTGTGGGTACACTTGGGTTCTCTTTGGGATCTTTAGTCTGGTTCCTTTTGGCGTGGCAGTGCCACAACGATGTATAAAAGTTATGTGAACATATATGAAAAATGTCTGTTTTATGTTACTTCTTGGTTATGAAAATTTTATTTACATTTTCTTAATACATAATTTGAATACGATTAATTAGAATTCCACCAATGGGACATAGGTCGTCTCATTTTATGGTATCAGAGCTGGTCAATTCAGTTCGGACCGATAGGGAGCAAAGGTATACTGGCTGTGTCATGTTTGATTCCACATCGGATGATAACATTGTTTCGTAGGATTAACTTCCCATTTTCGCGAGTTCTCAAATAGGTTAAAATGGAGTTAAGTCTTCAAATCAGAAGACCAACTTCCTTATCAAATAAGGTTCATTCATAAGATATATAAATATTTATATACATATTCTTTATATCTTATGAATGATTGAAACAATTAACTTTTCCTTTTTTAGGAAGTTATGGTTCGAAACACCCGTAACTTGGAACGTGGTAGGGGCACTAGTAGAGGGACCGGTAGAAGCGCCGGTAGAGGCACTGGTAGGGTTACTAGAAATGCAAGCGGTACCAATAGAGATTTCGGTGAAGCGACTCCGGAAGGAGGAGATACCATCCCTGTAGGACAGGATAATCATTCCCAGACAGGAACAAACACCCAAACTTACACTAGGGATATCCGTGAGCTTGCTGCAGCGGTGTTGGTTCAAACACAACAAAATAGTCAAATTCTGCAACTTACTAGAGATCAACAACTTTTTCAGCAACCACAAAGGGAAAATGTACATGAAGATGTAGGTTTAAACTCCTTTCTGAAAGGAAAACCACCACAGTTTGGCGGTGAGTGTAATCCCGAGGGTGCAGAGAAATGGTTGCAAGAAATAGATAAGATTTTTGCTTTCATACATTGTAGAGAGAATAGAAGAGTTGGTTATGGGACGTTCATGCTAACTAGAGACGCTGAGGCTTGGTGGAGAGGAAAGCATCGACTTTTAGAGGAAGAAGGAAGAGAGATCACTTGGAATCTATTCAAGGAAGTGTTTCTTGGAAAGTATTTTCCTAAATTAGCAAGAAAGGATAAAGAAAGAGAATTTAGCAACCTCCGTCAAGGATCATGGTCTATTGGAGAGTATACCCAAAAATTTGAATCACTTTTGAAATATTCAGAATTTTATAAGTTGCATCCAAGTGAGGAATGGATGTGTGAAAAATACCAGGATGGGTTGAGGTACGATATACAGAGGGCTGTTTTACCTCTGCATATCAGAAATTTCAATGAGCTAACTGAACGTTGCTTGGAGATTGAAGGTATTGATAATCGTAAAAATCAATATGGATCAGGAGGACCAATCCGAAACAACAACAATAAAGGGAACTTTAATCGAGGTCAAGGAGGGAGGCCTCAACAAGGAGGAAAGGTGCACCAAAGAATAACACCATATCAGAATAATGCTTCCAGAAGATCGGAGCTGAAATGTTTCACTTGTGGGGGAGCACATATCAACAAGGACTGTCCTCAGAGACAACCGGGAACTTATTTTCGTTGTGGTCAAAGGGGTCACTTCCTTAGGGATTGCCCTCAATGGAAAAAAACAACAAGGAGGCCAAGGAAACAACCAAAGAAACAATGAGGCTAAAGGAGGAACGAGTGGTGGCACGGGTGCAGGTCAAAAACTCCAGAATTCGAACAACAACTCAACCAGTGGGAGGGTGTTTACTGTTAGAGGTTCTGAAGCCCTTGGATCTGATGATTTAATTCAAGGTATGTGCTTAATTGAAGATACATTAGTATCCGTGTTGTTTGATTCAGGAGCTACAAAATCTTTTATTTCTACAACTTGCGCTGAGTTCTTGAAATTAAGACCTGTTGATTTAGATAAAAATCTAATCATTTCTACACCATCAGGAGAAAAGATGGTAACTCGTTCAGTCTGCGTAGGTTGTCAAATAACAATAGAAAATAGGAAGTTTCTAGCAAACCTTGTAGTTCTCCCACTTCATGATCTAGACATTATCTTAGGGATGGATTGGTTATCATCCAATAATGTAACCTTGCGTTGTAATAAGAAAACTTTAATGTTTGAAGAAGATAGTGGGGAAGTCGAGAAGGTTGAAGCTCTCACTCAGAAATTTATGATGCTGTTTTCTATGTCAACGGAAGTAACCCCAAGTGTGGAAAACATCCCAGTAGTGTGTGAATTTTCGGAAGTTTTCCCAGAAGACGTTCCAGGATTACCCCCAGTTAGAGAAGTAGAATTTGCTATAGATTTGGTTCCAGGCACTGGGCCGATTTCTATTTCCCCTTATCGAATGTCACCATCAGAATTGGCAGAGTTAAAGAAGCAATTAGACGACATGTTGGGGAAGGAAATTATTAGACCAAGTGTATCACCATGGGGAGCTCCTATCTTGTTTGTAAAGAAGAAAGATGGTTCTTCTAGACTTTGTGTGGACTATAGACAGCTTAACAAAGCTACCATAAAGAATAAGTATCCATTGCCTAGAATCGATGACTTGATGGATCAATTGAAGGGAGCATCGATATTCTCAAAGATTGACTTGAAGTCAGGATATCATCAAATTAGGGTGAAGGAGGATGATATTCCAAAGACAGCTTTTAGATCCCGATATGGACATTATGAGTACTTAGTTATGCCATTTGGTTTGACTAATGCTCCAGCTGTATTCATGGATTACATGAATAGGATCTTTAGGCCATATTTAGATCAATTTGTTGTAGTTTTCATCGATGATATTTTGATTTACTCCAAGAATGAGGCAGAGCATGAAAAGTATATGAGGATTGTATTGCAAATATTGAAGGACCGACAGTTGTTTGCGAAATTTTCAAAATGTGAGTTTTGGTTGAAGAAGGTGCAATTTCTGGGTCATGTAATCAGTGCGGAAGGTATAGCAGTTGACCCAAGTAAAGTTGAAGCAGTGACGAAGTGGGAAAGTCCTAAGAACGTTGGTGAGGTTCGAAGTTTTCTTGGACTAGCTGGATATTATCGAAGGTTCATCGAAGGATTTTCAAAGATCGCTTTACCTATGACTCAGTTGACGAGGAAAGGTAAAATATTTGAATGGACAAAGGAGTGCGAGGAAAGTTTTCAAAAGTTAAAAGAAAGATTAACTTCATCTCCAATTCTTACCTTACCAGATCCATTAGGACAATTCGATGTGTATTGTGATGCATCATACCAAGGATTGGGTTGTGTGTTTATGCAAGAACGCAAGGTGATAGCTTATGCATCGAGACATTTAAAAACACATGAGAGAAATTACCCTACTCATGACCTAGAGCTAGCAGCAATTATTTTCGCCTTGAAGATTTGGAGGCATTACTTATATGGATCAAAGTTCAGAGTATGGAGTGATCACAAAAGTTTGAAGTATTTGTTTGATCAAAAGGATCTAAACATGCGACAAAGACGTTGGATGGAATTCTTAAAGGACTATGACTTTGAATTGAACTACCATCCAGGAAAAGCCAATGTTGTAGCAGATGCCTTGAGCAGAAATACCCTCCATGTGTCAGCAATGATGCTAAAGGAAGAAGATTTGATTCAACAATTTGTAAGTTTGAATTTAGGTGCAGAATTTGTTCAAGGAAGGATGTTCTTGGGTACTACCGTAGTAGCTAGTGAATTTTTGAATAGGATTAAAGAAGCACAAAAGACGGATGAACAGTTGATGAATATAAAGAAAATGATAGAAAATGGTCAGGGTGGAGACTTTCGTATAGGTGGTGATGAAATACTAAGATTTAGAGAAAGACTATGTGTACCTCAAAACAAGGAAATTCAGAGATTAATACTTGAAGAAGGTCACAATAGTAAGTTAAGTTTTCATCCAGGATCCACCAAGATGTATCAAGATTTAAGAAAAATGTTTTGGTGGGTTGGAATGAAGAAGGAAATAGCAAAATATGTTCAGTCGTGTCTGGTGTGTCAAAAAGCAAAGATTGAACATCAGAAACCAGCTGGGTTATTACAATCGTTAGATATTCCAGAATGGAAGTGGGATGGAATTGCTATGGATTTTATAGTTGGATTACCAAAAACTCAGAAGAAGTTTGATGCAATATGGGTTGTAATTGATCGGTTGACAAAGTCAGCTCATTTCATTCCTATCAGTCAAACTTATAGCTTGGAGAAGTTGGCACAAATTTATATCAGAGATATCGTAAGGCTGCATGGAATTCCAGCAAGTATAGTGAGTGATCGAGATCCTCGATTTACGTCAAAGTTTTGGAATCAACTACATCAGGAGTTAGGAACTAAGTTAAGACTGAGTTCAGCTTATCATCCACAAACAGATGGTCAATCAGAGCGGACGATTCAATCACTAGAAGATTTTCTAAGAGCTTGTGTTATAGAACATAAAGGGAGTTGGGACGAGTTTCTACCTTTAATCGAATTTACTTACAATAACAGTTTCCATTCGAGTATAGGCATGGCACCCTATGAAGCATTATATGGAAGGAAATGTCGCACCCCCTTGTGTTGGTATGAAATTGGAGAAAATAAGATTCTTGGATCGGAATTTGTAGTACAAACAACAAATCAGGTTAAAATTATCAGAGATAAGATGAAGGCTGCACAAGATAGACAAAAGAGTTATAGTGATAACAGAAGAAGACCTTTGGAATTTGAAAAAGATGATCATGTGTTCATAAAAGTTACTCCTAGGACAGGAGTTGGACGAGCCATCAAGACTAAAAAGTTGACGCCAAGGTTTATCGGGCCTTTCCAGATTCTAAATCGAGTTGGACCAGTAGCATACCGTATTGCTTTACCCCCTCATCTATCTAATCTTCATGACGTTTTTCATATTTCTCAGTTGAGGAGATATTATCCAGACCCATCCCACATTATCGAATATGAAACATTAGAACTTAAGGATAACTTAGAATACGAAGCTTTACCAATTAGAATTGTGGACCATAGAGTAAAGGTACTTCGAGGGAAAGAGATACCATTGGTTCGAGTTATGTGGGACGAAGCAACAGGCGACTCAACTTGGGAAAGGGAAGTAGAGATGCGACGACAATATCCTCATTTATTTTTAGGTACGTTAAATTTCGAGGACGAAATTTCTTTTATGGGGGATAATAATGTAACATCCCTAAATTTTACGAATTCAATTTTAAGATTTCTAAATAATTATTATAAATTTTATTATTATTTAAAAAAAAAAAAAAAAAATTTAAAGAGGAAAACGAAAATAGGAGAGCATATATGATATATATGTCAATTTATACATTAAATTACTAAAATATTTATGGAAAAATCTAGCACATTAATTTAACAAAATATGCATAGAAAAATCTAGTATTTAACACCTCATAAGTCTATATGGTATTTATTTGGACCAATTAAATTAATACACAATTAATAACTTTTGAGTCATAAATCTAATATTATACACCTCTCCCTAATATTATGTGTTGGATAAATTATATGAAGCCAACCAATTTTTACTTTTAAAAACTCATCATTTTGTGGAAAAAAATTAATATTTTATTTTGTAAAAACTAGTATAAATAGCCAAGGTCTTACCACCATTTTCATTCACACATAAAATTTCTCTCTTTCTATAATTTCATACATAAACTCTTTGCATCTTATTTAAGTTTTGTTTTGGTGCAAATCCACATTTAACAAGACTCCGTCGGTAGTTTTCTTCGTATCGGTATGTTGTTATGCATACATTTTAGTTCTAATATTTTAACTACTATTCTAATATTTTCACACTAATTTTATTATAAAGAAAAATGTTATTAGGGTTATACTCTCGGTAAATTTTAAAAATCTATCAAATATAAACGAGGGTATAGTCTAATTAACATTTAAAAACTAAACACATAATTATTTTCAATTTATTTTCTAACCCGACGATCAATGGAAATTAGGTTCTTTTCAAGGTTCGAAAACAACGTCTAAGGAAATTCTCACAACGTCTCCAATAACAAAAGGTGGGGGCAAGATTCCGTACACAGGGGACGGTTAGCGTAAAATAGCTTAATATATATGTGTGTAGTGGTTCCCCAAGCCCTACACTAGAGATAAATAAGTAAGGAGAGCCGATTCTCGGATAATGATTCTCACGAATCACTAAACGAGGTTACGCCGACCTTAATTATTTATCACAGGAATGATCTATGATAATTTGAGGATGTATTGTGCTTGCATTATGTGATTAATTGTTTAAATGTGATACTTGAATGATTGTGATTGTTAGACTAAGAAAATGATCTATTACTCCTTGAAATGAAAAACGACAACATCATGAGCTATTAAGTGTAGGATCCCCATTTACAGAAGGGAAGTGTAGTACATTGAATAGTTGTATTCGGTTGGGTTCTGGCTAAGGAAAGACTTGGTAGACTATGTCTTTTACGGTTGCCTCTCTTTCCTGGGAAGTCAACCATACACTATTTATTGTACAAAACTGAACTTACTGTAAGGTTGTGTGAGATGAGAATTAAAACAAGCTTTCTTAAAGATTAAATTACTACCAAGGGATATTTTTTAGGATCTAAATGGAAGTTCATATAGATTTGCATTTAGGAAAGTGTAAGTCCACTGCCGTGTGTATGGGCGCACGAGGTTGATTAGCCGCCTGAATCCTGACGAGGATTATTACTGTGCACTTGGCAAGATAAGGAGATCTTGGCCTGTTTTCCTGGGGAAATCGACTTATAACACTTAGACTCCATGTGAAGTCAGGTGGCGTTGCTCTTGGTAAATGGGAGAACATTGGTGGCATGTGGTCTCGTGACATCTGATCTCGGTAATTGGGAGGGTGTCCTTGACAGCGTTTAGTGGCCAAAATCAGCATATAACTTAGAAATGCATTAGGATAGTTAGACCCTGATTTAGAAGCAAACAGTTGGAGATAACATGCTTGATTGATTATCTGTGTTTGACATATGTATTCCTATTTTACACTCAATCCCAATTTTCTATACTTGTACGAAAATCTTAGCCCTATATTCTCTATGTTTTATATTCGTGGTACAACTTTACAGATGGCAGGACACTTTTCGACCCATATCAACGTAGCTCAGGGCCAACGCTTATGGAGCACCCTTGAGATACGATACCATGAGGGCGACGAGGACGCGGAAGGATGGAGGATAGATGCGGCTAATGATACTTTAACATTCACCGGCTTAGTGACTTATATATATAGAAGTCCGGGGATGTATGACGCTTTATTCACCGCTCCAGTCCAAATTACTCAGAGGTTCCCATTCCACCGTATTTGGGAGAGCCATCGTCGTTTCCATGAGCTCGACCCACAGAACCTGGGCAGAAGACGTGTAGGTGGTGATGCTCGTGCCTATCGTCGGCTGTTTGGCCAGATTTACCGTGGGAGAGGCCGTAGACATGGAACACGGCATGTGTCGAGGGATCTGCCGACCTCGATTGAGGGTTCAGTAACTTCATCTTATCACCCATCTGATCCCTAGACCTTCGCCCTTATAGAGGTGGAATGGCGACTAGTTTGGACATGAGAGCATTTTTGTTTGTACAGCCAGTATAATGTCCATTTTGGGTTCAGTCAGTCGTCGCCGTATTTTGTGGGTACACTTGGGTTCTCTTTGGGATCTTTAGTCTGGTTCCTTTTGGCGTGGCAGTGCCACAACGATGTACAAAAGTTATGTGAACATATATGAAAAATGTCTGTTTTATGTTACTTCTTGGTTATGAAAATTTTATTTACATTTTCTTAATACATAATTTGAATACGATTAATTAGAATTCCACCAATGGGACATAGGTCGTCTCATGATGCATGGGTTCATGAGGTTCCATGAAGTATATTAGGTCATGTTTTGGATCATTGCCTTGTGCCCAGATGAAAATTTCCATCTGGAGGCCCTGGTCGACCAAAACCCTAATTTGGTGACACTGTCGATCTTGAGACTTGATCCACCTAGAAGGGAGCAGCTTTGTGCTTAATCCTTGAAGTGGGAGTCCTTTTTGATCCATTGTGGATGTTTAAGAGATTAGACAAGTTGAAGATCATGTCATTTCTTGATTGATCCTTTGTCTAAGCACTCAGAGAGGGCTTGAAACCCTAATTTTGATTGTATTGGATGCTCACCCATCTTTGGGGAGGCTAATGAAGCATGATGGTTCATCCATATTGTGATGATGATTTTCACAATGATGGGAAATCTAAGTGGTCAAAATTTGGGGTATTACAGATGCCCCTATTTAATCTTCTTGGACCCGAAGGTGTGAATGACGAAGGGATTCGAGCATTCGGGGTGCAAGAGGATTAAATATCGGAATATCCGAAATTTTGATGGTAGTTATGAATGGTAGTTTACACATTCATCTTCTTTAACTAAGCAATGATGCTTAGAAAAGGTAAACTTCCCCTCGATCCTGGTCTTCAGCCAAGGAACTGGTCTCAGTTTTCTTTTGAAATAAACCTCCCCTCGTTCTTGGTTTCCTACCAAGGTACTGGTCTTAGTTTCTGATTTGAACTTCCCCTCGATCCTGGTTTCTTACCAAGAACTGGTCTTAGTTTCTGATTTAAACTTCCCCTCGATCCTGGTTTCTTACCAAGAACTGGTCTTAGTTTCTTTTGTCAATAAACTATACTGACAAGGGACGCTATTCGTAGCGGCTTTCCTTCAAACTTCTCGCCGAATTTTCCTGGGGAGATGCCATTTGAGTGGAAAAAGTTTTGAAGTCAGACTTACTGGGGAACCCATTCGTCTGAGTTATAGAGGTACACAAACTTCTCTGTTTTGGAGACACCATTTGTCGATTCTACTGGGGAAAGCGAGTCTCTTGAGAGACCGTTTTCGTTTGGGGTTACATCATACTTTTCTCGGGATCTTCCCGGAGAAATGCCATATGATGGGATCCAATTTTGAGGTGCCGATGACCTTTTCATCAATGGTTTTTCGGAGCAAAACTGGCGTGCTGCCGAATCTCTGATCACGAGGCTTTCTCTGTGGATTTTCCTTAATCCGGGAAAGCAAGGATATCATCTTCAATGGCGAAGAGTGGCATCTGTTGAAGGTTTCTCTGATCTTTCAGAGGTTCAAGTTATCAAAGTGGCCAAGTGCCGACTCTGATCTAAAGATACACTGGTGGCGAGATTGTGCAGACGCAACACTTCCTGACGAGGAAAGAACTGACAAACTCGATTGAGAAAACTGTTTATCACTAGGGGACAAGACCGACCCAAGTGATAGTGATGCAATACGAAATGCGAACGCAAATAGAATGCATGAAGTACGTATGTATATGCTGACAAAACTGACGCGACATACAGACTAACGGATGAACGCAATTGGATACTCGGCCATCGCGGGGCGAAGAAGTACCGTTGATTCAAAATAGCAATTCCACCTTGCTTAGGAGAGATAGTCCACGCGGGGAGCTATATTGATCGGGCTTAGGAGATGAGAACTCGGTCGAGGGTGTCAGACGAAATAAGGTCTCTGACACAGTTGATCCCTTCATTCAGGCGAACTGGTTTAGAAGGAGTACTTTGATTCTGCACTTTGAGGTTTAAACACCTTTGGAGAAGCGATCGAGATTCTTCTGATGTCCAACAGTCAAAAGAAATGCCATCTTTATTTTAAAAGCAGAAAAAGTTTTAACAAGTAAATTCATTTTTGTTTTATTTCAAGAATCGCTGATTAAGTTTAAACAACGTCGTTCTGTAAAGCTAAAACAAGTTAATAATTACAAACAAAAGCACAAAGGCTCAAATTTTATTGATAAGATGGAGATCAGCCAAACGCGTGATTCCAAAGAGTATATACAAAGTTAGAAAATGGTAATTTACAGGGAAAAGGGCTACGTTGAAACATAACGACCACTATCCTTCTACCAACTTTGAATTCGGGGCATCCTGAGCTTCCGTCGAAGATGACCTTTGATTGGAGATTTCCTCCGATAGATGATGTTGTAACTGCTGCTGAGGGACTTGCCTCTGTTGAACATAGTTACTTGCCATTATCCCTAATTTTTGCCTGGATTGTACTATGAGATTTCCAATCCATCGGGATGATTTTTTTTCATGTCTCTAACTTTTCCCTGGACCGCCCTTTCGGGTTTTCAATCCACCGAGACTTTTTTTTTTTTTTTTTTTTAGTTTAGGCGAAGTATTTCTTGACTACATCAACATTCGTGGGGTAGGCAAATTCCTCTCCGTCCATGGTTGCAAGTCTCAAGGCGCCGCCTGAGAAAGCTTTCATGACCACATATGGGCCATCATAATTCGGGGTCCATTTGCCCCGAGAGTCAGTGAGAAATGATTGTATCTTCTTGAGCACGAGGTCTCCTTTTCTGAAGACACGAGGTCGGACCTTTTTGTCGAACGCCCTCTTCATTCTCTGTTGATACAACTGACCGTGGCATAGTGCCGTGATTCTCTTCTCTTCGATCAGGTTCAGTTCGTCGTGTCGATTTTGACACCATTCAGCTTCGGTGAGCTGAGCTTCCATCAATACCCTGATTGACGGGATCTCTACTTCTATGGGAAGCACTGCTTCCATGCCATATACTAGAGAGAAAGGGGTTGCCCCTGTTGAAGTGCGGACAGATGTACGATAACTGTGAAGAGCAAAGGGTAGCATCTCGTGCCAATCTTTATAGGTTACAACCATCTTTTGAACAATCTTTTTGATGTTCTTGTTAGCCGCTTCTACCGCTCCGTTCATCTTGGGTCGGTAGGGAGATGAGTTATGGTGTTCGATCCTGAACTCAGCACATAACTCTTTCATCATCTTATTGTTCAAGTTAGATCCATTATCAGTAATGATCTCGCTTGGAACACCATAACGGCAGATGATATTGTTTTTGATAAATCGGACCACCACTTATCGGGTTACATTGGCGAATGACGCTGCTTCGACCCACTTGGTGAAATAGTCAATGGCTACCAGGATGAACCGATGTCCGTTTGAAGCCTTGGGCTCAATCATGCCAATCATGTCGATTCCCCATATGGAAAAAGGCCACGGGGAAGAAAGAACTTTGAGATGTGATGGCGGTACATGAATTTTGTCGGAGTATATCTGACACTTGTGACACCTTCTCATGTACTTATAGCAGTCGGATTCCATTGTCAACCAATAGTACCCGGCCCTGAGAATTTTTCTCGCCATTATGTGTCCGTTGGCATGAGTGCCAAAGGATCCTTCATGAATTTATTTCATGAGCATGTCTGCTTCTGGTCTGTCGACGCATCGGAGCAAGACCATGTCAAAATTTCTCTTATAAAGAGTGTCACCGCTCAGGAAGAAGTTTCCAGCCAATCTTCTGAGGGTTTTCCTGTCTTTTCTGAGTGCCCCTGATGGGTACTCTTGTTTCTGAAGGAAGCATTTGATATCGTGATACCAAGGTCTGTCGTCTATGACTGCTTCAATCGCGAAGATGTAAGCGGGCCGTTCAAGGCGCACGATGTCGATCTTAGGTATGTCATTCCATCGACCTACACTAATCATGGAAGAGAGAGTGGCTAATGCATCAGCCATGTGATTCTCATCACGAGGGATGTGATGAAAGTCGACTCTGTTGAAGAAGGGTAACAACCTTCTTGCATAGTCTTTGTAAGGAATCAATCCTGATTGGTATGTGTTCCAATCTCCTTTTATCTGATTAATAACCAATGCTGAATCGTCGTATACGTCCAAGTTTTTGATCCTTAAATCAATCGCTTCTTCGAGACCCATGATACATGCTTCGTATTCGGCCTCGTTGTTCGTACATTTTAACGTAAGTCGAGCGGTGAAAGGAATGTGGGAACCCTGAGGGGTAACAATGATTGCCCCAATTCTATTTCCATAATGATTGACTGCTCCGTCAAAGATAAGTCCCCACTGGGAACCTGGTTCTGGCCCTTCACTGGGTAGCGGTTCATCGCAATCTTTCATCTTTAGATACATGACACCTTCGTCTGGGAAGTCAAACCCGATTGATTCTTGATCGTCAATCGGTTGATGAGCCAAATGATCGGCTAAAATACTTCCTTTAATGACTTTCTAAGCATGGTACTCTATGTCATATTCTGATAGTAACATCTGCCAACGGGCAATCCTTCCCGTGAGAGCAGGTTTTTCGAAAACGTACTTGATTGGATCTATTTCGGAGACCAACCAAGTAGTATGACGAATCATGTACTGGCGAAGACGCTTGGCTGCCCAAGCCAAAGCGCAACAAGTTTTCTCAAGCATCATGTACCGAGTTTCACAGTCGGTGAATTTCTTGCTTAAATAGTAAATGGCAGACTCTTTCCTTTTAGTTTCGTCTTGTTGGCCAAGTACACATCCCATTGAGTCCTCAAGGACTGTGAGGTAAATGATTAGTGGTCTTCCTTCCACTGGAGGTGATAGAATCGGAGGATTCAACAGATATTCCTTGATACTGTCGAAGGCAGTTTGGCAGTCTTCTGACCAAACGCAATCCTGGTTCTTTTTGAGTAACTTGAAAATCGGCGCACATGTCGCGGTCATAAGGAATATGAATCTGGAGATGTAGTTCAAACGTCCCAGGAATCCTCTGACTTATTTTTCAGTTTTCGGAGAAGGCATTTCTTGAATGGCCTTGACCTTGTCAGGATCAACTTCAATTCCTTTCTGGCTGACGATGAACCCTAGTAATTTCCCCGAACGGACACCGAAGGTGCACTTGTTGGGATTCAAGCGGAGCTTGAATTTTCTTAGACGTTCGAACAATTTTGACAGATGTTCAACGTGTTCATCCTCTGTTCTTGATTTTGCAATCAAATCATCGACATATACCTCGATTTCCTTATGTATCATGTCATGAAACAGAGTAGTCATGGCCCTTTGATAGGTTGCCCCAGCATTCTTCAAACCGAACGGCATTACCTCGTAACAAAAGGTACCCCATGGGGTAATGAACGAAGTTTTCTCCATGTCTTTCGGCGCCATTTTGATCTGGTTATAGCCCGAGAATCCATCCATGAAGGAGAATACTTTGAACTTTGATGTGCTGTCAACCAGCATGTCAATGTGTGGTAAAGGAAAGTCGTCCTTTGGACTTGCCTTGTTTAGATCTCTGTAATCAACACACATTCTGACCTTTCCATCCTTTTTGGGAACGGGTACGATGTTGGCTAACCATTGAGGACATTCAGATGTAGCGAGGAAACCCGCGTCGATCTGTTTCTGTACCTCCTCTTTGATTTTGATGGCCATGTCTGGGTGAGTCCGTCTTAACCTTTACTTTACTGGCGGACATTCCGATCTTAATGGTAAATGATGTTCCACGATGCTGGTATCCAACCCTGGCATATCCTGATAGGACCAAGCGAATACATCGGGGAATTCTTTGAGAAGCTTTATCAAACTTTCTTTGACAGTTGGACTGAGCAGTGCTCCGATCCTGGTTTCTTTTCTCTCTTTTTCTGAACCCAAGTTTACCGTTTCCAACGACTCTTTGTGAGGTTCAATGGACTTTTCCTCTTGTCTGAGTAGTCGGGAGATCTCTTCTGGAATTTCGTTGTCATTTTCTTCTTCAGCCTCGAATACCGGGAACTCAAAGTTGGAAGAAGGCATCGGATCGTATGTTTCAACTGGGTATAAAACAAGCAATCTGCATGACGTGATGATTCGTGTTTAGAAGAGATAGAGAAAATGTAAGTGTGTGCAGTGTATTTATTTTACTGCTTGTTTTTATTTTTGAATTGTTTTTTTTAGGATTACCATTTTCTAAAAAAGCAAAAAGAGAAAACAGGAATTAATGCGGAAATTACAGAACGACGTTATTTTATTAATGAACAAGTCGAATATTGAAACTACAGCCCTATAAAACAAAACTCTGTCGCTTTGGGCAAAGCGAAGAGGGAAATTTACAAAAAGCGAGCCCTATCAAAACATCTGTTTCACCTGGGCAGGGTGAAAGGTTAAAGATGGCAATTACTTTGACTGACGGATGACCTTCGGAACCTCGACAGCAACCCATTGGCGGCGAACTCCTCGGTGAATCACAAAGTCTGGCACCTTCCTTGATTTGTCTTCAGAAATGACGCTGATTTCTGGTGAAGCAGGATCATTGGAATCTGTTTCCCAGGCAGAATTGTCGTAGGAGGATTCCTCTGTTGCATTTTGCATAACATTGGTGCTCTCAGCTGTATCTCCCCATCCAGTTGACTGGATATCTTCGAGCCTGATACGAGAGCTTTCGGGAGCGGTGTACTTGACCATAAAGTCGTATTTTCCACTTGGTTGTCCCAGAGTGTCCCAAACTTCTTTGGAACTGGAGAAGTCATCCCTCTCGATGACGTTGACCTCGGGAAAAGCATAGTTGATGAATTCAAGTCCTGCAAACGTTGCGAATTCATCTTCATGTTGAGTAATTTCCGAATCACCTGAGTGTTGATCCCATGACATGGCGGGGACACAGGTATTCTGTTCAATGATGCTCAGCTGAGTTTCATTACTCGGCTGACTTTCTTGCCCCAAGTTTCCTGGATAAGGTTGCCACATTGGCAGACCATCCATTGGGCCATAGTAGTTGTAATCAAAATTGTCTTTCATCGGAGTGTTCTCCTCTAATGAATTTGGCGGAGCACGGCATCCTTCCGGATCACAATCCCCATAGATCATTTCGACATCTGATCTTGGTATAAATCTCGGACTTTCTGTAGGAAAGCAAAAAGGCATAGGCACCTCTTCCTGAGACATATAGCCGTCCTTGTTAAGGTAGGACTTCCATTCTTCATCTGTATTAGAGGGATCTTTCTCATTGATAGCATGGACTGTCTGAGACACTGGGTGAAGAAAACCTCCACTGTGGAAGAAGTTTTAAAGGGGATGAAGACTTTCATCGTTGGCGGCTGTCTGGGTACAGGTTGCAGAAAAACCAAGACCCTTCTTTATTTTATTGTCAGTGGGAATGACAAGCCGTCCCCATCCTTTTGTATCGGTACTCTCGACCGCTTTGATAGCATCTTTGTATGAAGAAATTGAAGTTCCTTCTTCGGATTGATCGTTCTTGCTCACCGATAGTGCTTGGAACTGAGTTCCAATAACCTCCCCGGGTTCCACACAAGTAGATGATAACAAGTTGCTTACGAGCAAGGCTTGTTCCCCACAAACCGTGACAAGTTGATCGTTCTTGACGAACTTTATCTTTTGGTGGAGGGTTGAAGTAACCGCTCCAGCCTGATGTATCCAAGGTCTTCCTAATAAACAACTGTATGTTGCCCGGATGTCCATGACCTGGAAAGTGACTTGGAAAGTGTGAGGACCAATAGTTATGGGAAGATCAACTTCGCCGATAACTGTTTTTCTGGATCCGTCGAATGCTTTGACGACGACCTCGCTGACTCTCATCGGAGGGCCCTTGAATGATAATTGCGTCAAAGTGGACTTCGGCATAACATTCGGGGCTGACCCTGTGTCTACCAGTACGTTGGCTAAAGCATCGCCCTGGCGGTTAACTGTGATATTGAGCGCCATGTTATGACGGCGACCTTCTTCAGGTAATTCTTCATCACTAAATCCCAAATTATTGCAAGAAGTGATGTTAGAGACAATACTATCGAACTGTCTGATTGTTACATCCTGTTCCACAAAGGCTTGCTCCAAGACTTTCTGTAGAGCCTCTCTGTGTGCTTCTGAACTGAGTAACAGCGATAATACTGAGATCTTTGAAGGAGTCTGTAACAGTTGATCAACAATGTTATATTCACTCCTTTGGATGAGTTTTAGCATCTCATCTTTGTCTTTTGAAAAGTCGGGATTACTAGATTGACCGATTGGCGGATCAGGAATTTCCGCCTGAAGTTCCTTTTCTTTGTTGGATTCTCCAACCCCTCGGTTGAAGATTCGACCGCTCCGTGTTACACGACTGATGTCTACAATATTCACGACGGAGGGTAATGGTATTTCCTTTCCATTTTCAATTATTGTTGCACCGTATTTGTAAGGGATCGCCTTAGCGGATTCATACGGTAGTGGCCCCGGTAGATAGATGACTATGGGAACCTTCTGATTTTTCTGACCATCATAAGTAATCTCGATCCGTTCCCGGTTGGGAACTCTAGATTTGTCAAGTAGAGGGATGATGGCAAAAACATCCCTGGTCCTGTGATGACCAGAGATCGTGACAACATCCTCAACCTAATCGGCAAGGTAGTTCGGCGACCAAATGATGGGTCCTGAACCTGGATATGGACGAATTTCTCCATGATCGACCTGATCCTGAAGAGCTGCTCTCACAAGGTAACACCCTTGGTTACTTTCTGAACAGACGCTACAACTGTCATAGTTGTGTGGTGGCACCTGGCCACGCCCACTTTGAATGCAATGCAACCTCACTAGGTTACCTTCCATCGATCGGACATCCTGACTTTGACGACGAGTAGGATTCCTGTGATTGATACTAATCTGCTGAGTATCTTCATCCATGTAGATTGGCATCCACCAGTGATTTAACAAGTGCTGAAGTGCCTCCTGGACAAGGGTACAACCTCGATCGTTTTCGCAACCCGCTTTACAATTTTGATAGTCATGTGATATTAAGAATCCAAGTCGGACCTGCTCAGCATGTAACTCTACCAGGTTGGTATTCATCACGCGGATATCGAAGATCTGAACCATATTGATTTGATAGGGATTCCTATCATGGTAGTCTTGGATCCATCCAAGATCCATCTGACGCTGGAGGGCCTCTTTTATGAAAGAGCATCCCTGTTTGTTTACCGAGCAAATCAGACAGGAACTGTAATCGTGCCGCGGGAGATTATGATACTGGCTTTGCCTTGAGTGCATCGCCACCAAGTTGACATTCATCGCACGGATGTCGTGGTTTTGAATGACGTTAGAATTCGTGTAAACCATGTTAATTCCACGAACTCGGTGCTCTTGGATCCATCCAAGATCCATTTGTTCCTGTAGAGCTGATTGCACTACCGAACATCCTTGGTTATCTTTAGAGCAGATATCACACTGGTGATAGTTATGAGGTGGCACATGGCCATATCCACTCTGTCTACAATGCATCTTGACCAGATTGGTCCCCAATAAGAGTACATCGTGAATTTGATAGACATTATTAGTCTCTTTCTCAATCAGATTGACTGCAGCTTTCTCATGTTGAGGCAGCGGGTTCGTAAGAACATTAGGATTCGTATCTTTGAAAGATAAGAGCCCGCTCCTAACAAGCTTTTGCACGTCGGATTTGAAATTGAGGCAAGTCTCAATGTTATGCCCTGAACCTCCTTGATGATAAGGGCATGTTTGATCCGCTTTAAACCAAAAAGGCAGATTTTCCGGAACTGAAAGGGGAGACTTAGTCTGAATGTGCCCCTTAGCCAGCAGTAACAGAAATAGCTCTGCGTACAACATGGGTATAGGATCAAATCCTGATGGCCGTGTTGTACGGTTGTTATTATATGGAGGACGAGCCTGCTGAAGAGGCTGTTGTGTCCTTTGCTAGTCAGGTTGGCTCTGCGCAACCTGAGGTTGATACATAGGAACAGGCGCGGGGCCGATAACAGGAGTAACAGCTGCTACTGGCTGATAACGTCGCCTTTGCTTTCCGAGAGAGATATTCCCAATATCTTGCTCTTTTTTCTTAGGGAGAGCACTACCGTATTTTTTAGTACCGCTCGTTGATCCAGTGTCTTTTACCAAACGTCCTTCTCGGACGGCTTCCTCAAGACGTACACCCATGCTGACCATTTCGGTGAAATCACTGGGCGCACTGGCGACCATTCGGTCATAGTAAAACGAGCTTAAGGTCTTTAAGAAGATTTTTGTCATCTCTTTTTCCTCAAGAGGTGGACAAATTTGAGCGGCAATTTCACGCCACCTTTGAGCATACTCCTTAAAGGTTTCCTTTTCCTTTTGCGACATTGATCTGAGTTGATCTCTGTCGGGTGCCATGTCCAAATTGTACTTGTATTGTTGGACGAAGGCAGTACTAAGATCTCTGAATGTACTGGTCGTAGTACAGTTTAAACCCATGTACCATTTGAGTGCGGCACCGGTTAAACTATCCTGGAAGTAGTGAATCAGCAGGTCCTGATTCTCCGTCTGGGCTGACATCCGCCGAGCGTACATCACCAGATGGCTCTGAGGGCAAGAGTTACCCTTGTATTTTTCAAAGTCGGGCACTTGGAACTTGTGCGGGACTTTCACATTTGGGACCAAGCAGAGGTCTGCGGCGTCCTTCCCAAATAGATCCTGACCGCGGATGGCTTGCAGCTCTTTCTGCATTTCCAGGAACTGTTCCAGGAATTCCTCCATTCTGTTAAACATAGTTTCCTTCTTACCAGAAGGTGTTGGTGGAATCTGTCCTTCCGGGACAGTGTGGACCACAGGGGGTGGTACCGTGACTACGGCAGTAAGTCTTGGCGCTTCCCTAAGTTTGTAACCTTCAGGAGTCTTCAGTATGCCCCTGGCATCTTCGCTTTCCCGAAGTTTGTAACCTTCAGGCCCAACGGCTTCTGTTGCGATTCCCAGATCTTCAGTGATCGGCGGAACATATCCTTCCGGGATATAGTTAACAGGCATGCCCCAAGGACGATCTTTCGGTATCTGATACATAGGATCATACTTTTCTATGATGGGCGTTGAGGTGATCTCTGAGATCACAGTTCTTTGTAGCCGAGCTTCTGCCATGGCTTGCATGTCGTTACGAAGCTTTCTCATATCCTCTCCCAGAGCGTCGATCTCTTCTTTCAACTCTCTGTTTTCTTCCTCAAGATCATCCATCTTTTTCTGACGATTGGCCCGAGTATTATACGAATGAGACAGTTTGACTCTTCAATCGAGACACAAACGTGAGATTCGTAGGTAAGGAGAATACGCGATGTGAGAATGATGAATGCAATGATTATATTAATTGTTTAATGGTTTAAGCAAAATAAACTTCGACAATTAGATTGCAAATATCAAACAGTGGGGAAACCCCTTTTTATTGAATTCCAAAGGATTACAGAAATGGAAATACAGTAGATTACAAAGTGCAGAAACAGAAACCTAAACTAATGGGTCCCGAGTCCTCTCTGAAGAGAAATCGGGTGCTGATTCTGGTATCTTCCTTTTCTTTTACCAGGGCGCTTGGGCCGTTGTCGGGTTGTCATTCCTTTGCCAAGTGAAAGGAGTGAGCAAATTCCTTTGGTCATCTTGATTCTCTACAGCATGTTGCTCCAAAATTTCAATCAGAGCATCTTTCTCTTTTAGTAGTTGCTGTATTTGAATACACTCTACGTCGAGGGTGCGGTACTTGTTCTTCCAAGACCTTCTTTCCTTTTGAACTTTGTTGAGAGTAACCTGAAGCCTTTCAGTTTCCGTCATGAAGTACATGACAATTTCCCTCGGCGGAAGAATTCCGTAACGAGGATAAGGCATCTTTAGCTTGAGAGCTCTAGTTTGTACCCAATGGAGATAAGGCTCCACCGAGACATAGTCCGGTTTTCCCAGAGACTCTCGTCCTTTCTTATGACCATGTTTCCAAGCTTGCACTATTTCCATCTTTAGTGCTCTGTCGTTTTCTCCTTCCTTGAAGAAAAGACCTTCCAGATGAACACCCAGTGGGATGTGTCTCATCGGGTATCCAAATTGACGAAGAAATAATATCGGATGATAGTTGATTCCTTCTTTAGTTCCTATGAGGGGTACGCTGGGGAAGTTTCCACAACAGTCAATGATTCTGATTCCCTCATAAATCCTATTACACCAATCTATATCAGAGTTGGTGAGGGACATGATCTTCTGCGACCAACATAAGACACTCTTTCAATCCCAAAAAGCGGCAGACTTGGGCAAGTGAGAGATAAACCATTTGTAAAGCAAAGGTACACAGCATGTGATCTCCCCTCCGCTGTACAAATTTCCCAAGTGTACAGAATTATACGCATCTGCGAGCAAAGTCGGCACAGGGTTTCCAATGAGAAAAACCTTAATAGCGTTGATATCAACGAAGTTATTGATGTTGGGAAACAAAAATAACCCGTAGGTGAGCAAGACAAAGATGCTTTCAAAAGCAGTCTCGTTCCCTATACTAGCGAAGTACAGAGCTTTCTTTGTCAAGAACTGGGCTGGAAAACCTTGGATGCCACCCTTAGTGGTCATGTGAGTCCTGACCTCAGACTCGTCCAAATAAATTGCTCTTGCAATAGTCTGACTCTTTGGAATTTCTTCCAGTCCAGAAAATAGAGCTCGATCAGTGATATGTAAATCAGCCAGATGAGAATACTCCTCCAGCATTGGTGCCAGCTGGTAATCCGGGAATGTGAAACAATGATAAACCGGATCGTAAAACTGAATGAGCGCATCCATGATTCCCTTAATCACATGGACTCTTAACAGTGGTAGGAAACCACCGTGCTTGGCTCTGAAAGCCTCTGGGTTAACGATCATCCTTGCTAACTTTCTCAAATCCCCTAGTTTTGGAACCTTGAAGGTATACTGGTGAGTTCTCCTTCTACCGAAATCCATTAATGCAATCTTTTTCTCTGATATTTGCAATCACAGTCTTAGTTTAATTTGAAAAACAGAGAGACTAGAAGAGAAAGTTTTTTGAATGTTTTAATGTTTTATTAAATGAATGCATGAATGCAGCACACAAAAACATAGAAAAAACATGGGGTCAAAGGGTCGTTGTCATGAAGTCAAGGCTCTACCCATCCCCAAAGGTTTATACTAGGGTGATTTTTGTACCTGTACTCATTATCATCAGCTCCTCCCAGGAAAGCAAAACAAGAAGCGGATCGCCAGCGAGTTGTGTGCAATCTTAGAGTAAGTGCTATTCACCGAGAATAGATCACCAGCCTCAAATGAGGGTAGTATCGCGTAACAGCTATTTCCGATAGCTTCCGCACTACGAAAAAGGTTTGGCTTTTCTAGGTGTATACTCATTCTTTCCACATACGGCATCACCCGCATTCCCATTAGCAGAAAAATAAACATGTATAGCAATTAGGAAAAGCATTATATATATTTGTCCTAAACATCCTAGACTTATAAAGCTACGAATCTTAAGCTCCTGACAGAAATGGGTTCCCCGGCGGAAGCCCCAATCTCTGGTTCCCTGCCTAAGAGATGGACCAGCATAGGTCAATCTTTCTCTTCGGTAGAGTTCCCATTTTCCGTAGAAAATGGGGATGATGCCCTAAGGCAGAAAAGGAGACTCCCCAGCAGAGTCGCCATTTGTGTAATTTTCACACAAGAGAAGTAGAAAAAAGGTTTGTCCAAGGTTTCCACCTTAAACGTTTAAGAAAGAAGATAGGGCCCCATGGTGGGCGCCACTTTTCGGTAGCGAGCGATTTTGGACGCGGTTCTTAAGCGCTGGTCGCTCTCTGCGGTTGAGCTTAAAACTACAGGTCGATTCATTTTTTATCCTATTGTGAGCTGAATAAGGAAGGGAAATAGATGTCTCCAATTAACCCTGCTTTGCATACTGAGTTTAAATAGCGGTCTGTTAGGTTACGGATGCTATCAATGTGGGGGGGCCTTTGTACTGGTTATTCGTATTTCGCCAATACAGGTTTCTTTCTTTCTTTTTTCTAGGAAAAGGGTTTCTGGTGGGGAATAAGGATTAGGATGTTAGGACTGGTGCTTTTGAATTACTGCTTTTGATTGATGGGGATATGGGATTTGGGTTTTTTGTTGATTGCGCTCGCTAAGATCTTTTCTTTCGATCTTATGCCTACGTATTCCCGTTTACCGAAACAGGGAAATCAGAGCGTTCGTAGTTCCTCCTATTCTATGGGAGGAAATTGGTTTTTGGTGTCTTGTTCAAAGCCCAAGACGTGAAGCGAAAAATGGTTTGTATCTTGTTCAAAGCCCAAGATGTGAAGCTGAAAGGTCTATTTATGTCTTGTTTAAAGCCCAAGACGTGAAGCTGAAAGACCTCGACTTTAGAGAGAATTTGTCATCTCTAAAGAGGGGAGAAGGAGAATTACTTGAACTAGGATACACGGATCCAAGCAATGCCATAATTTCCGAAGAAAGGGTTTTAACCTGAAGGAGAAGACTTTAACTCAGTGTAGAGCAATGCCATCTTTCCTTAGGAATTTCTCATGCTAAAAGAGGGACAGTGGCATGGATATAGATGATCCAGAGGCTTGCCGCTTACAGCGATTAGATGAAGGGAAAGGAGTTGTTGATGTTTGTTTACTGTGAACGAGGCACAACTTTGATGCTAAAAGGTTGATTGGATCAACCAGTGGTTTTCCTATACAAAGCCTAAGAGGAGGCTAATTTCCGCTAGGAAAATCATTATACAAAGCCTAAGAGGAGGCTATTTCGTGTCTCATACAAAGCCCGAGAGAGAGGCTAAAAGTTTTTGACCCAGTGGGGCATATCGTTATACAAAGCCTAAGAGGAGGCTAACAAAGAGTTCGACTCTTGCTTAAGGGATTTATATCTCGTACGAGGCCCGAGATGGAGGCAAAAAAGGGGTGATTGACTCAACGAGGGAATCTTTTGTGTCTCATACAAAGCCTGAGAGAGAGGCTAAAAGGTTGTTTTGACTCCACTGGGGAGAATTTTGGTATCTCGTACGAAGCCCGAGATGGAGGCTATTGTAACTGTTTTAGTTGAGTGACAGATCCAATATACTGATTTTAAAAGAGAAAATCAGTTCTTATATGAGCAACGCCGTACTTAGGGATTTGATCTGAGGATCAGGGATATTTCCTTCTCTTTGAGGAAATGGGAAATCCAAAGGGTATTGAGACTGTCCGAGTCTGCGGGTTTCCTCCCTATTTAACGAAGGGTGCTTGAGAATGTCTTTGAGACTCAAGGAAGTTAGACTGTCTGTGTCTAGAGTTTTATCTTTTGTACTATGCTTCGAGAAACAGTAGTAGACTCTATGAAAGGACTGTTCTATGAGGATGACTAGGTTCTGTTCCTATACCTTTAGGAGGTCGTCGGGACAATTTATACGAAGCCCAAGAGGAGGCTGGAAACTTTTAAGAAGCCGACGGGTCCTTGTACGAAGCCCAAGAGGAGGCTATCATTCCCGGAGGAAGAGATCATTATACGAAGCCTAAGAGGAGGCTGTGAATACTTCTAAGAAGCCGTAGGGTCCTTGAATAATGCCCAAGAGGAGGCCGTCATTCCCGGAGGAAGAGATCATTATACGAAGCCTAAGAGGAGGCTGTGAATACTTCTAAGAAGCCGACGGGTCCTTGTACGAAGCCCAAGAGGAGGCTAATTCTTTTAAGAAGCCCGTGGGTCCCAAACCAAAGAAAAGTTCAGGAAAACTCTTTTAGAGTTAAAACCACTGGTAAACGTGCGAGGTTTACTATCCAGTGACTTTAACTTTTAGAGAGAGTCCGAACCGTTCGGCGGTTTGAATAAATTCAAGAGAAGTTTCACCGAGAATAATTCATCTCTGGGGGATAGAATTTCTTGACGATTCCTAAGGAGGACAACCGAAGAGAAGACTGTATCTGGTGCTCCTATTGGGGATCTAGGCGTCTATTTCTACGAATAAATGAAACGACGTCACTTAGTTCTAGACGTAGTAGTCGGGGAAACTCGAAATATCTATACTATTATTACACAGTAGATATGAGTTTATGAAAGGAGACTTACAGTGAGCAGTCCCAAATACAGTTTATAATATGAAAGCAGTAAATGAAAGCGATAACCACTTACTCGGTTGTAGTGCTTCCATGCTGTTTGGTTAGTTGTTCAACAAAGAAAGATTAAAAAGAACAGTATATTCAAAATCAAAGGAGAAAGTGCTTTGAAAAAGAAAGATCTGGGGCTTACAGCTCAAGGAGAGGCCCAGGGTTTTATCAGTGAGCGCACTGTTTGACTTTGTACAGCGGGACTTATACAAGTGACTGGGGCCCAAAATGGTTTTCTGTACAAAGGGATGGGTCTTAAACTCTCTCAAGAGGCCCAAAAAGGTTTAAAGAAAAAGTGTGGGGCTTATAACACGAGGGTAGGCCCAAATGATTTTTTCGTTTAAAATGGCGATCGCGCTGAGGTTTTCTTTTAACGCAGAGGGACTTATACAATAAGTGAGGCCCAAAATGTTTTGGTTAAAAGGGGGATTGGGTCTTACACTCTAATAGAGGCCCAAAGTGTTTTGAATGGGTCTTATAGCTCAAGGAGAGGCCCAGATGTTTTTTGAAAAGGCGACGATCGCGCCGTTTGTTTTTTTTTTTTTTTACGGTATCGGGACTTATACAATAAGTGAGGCCCAAAGATGATTTGGTCAAAAAAGGATTGGGTCTTACACTCTAATAGAGGCCCAAAGTGTTTTGAAAATGATTTATGAGGGTTGAATTAATCCAAAACCCTAATTTGTTTTAAAAAATGTATTTAATTGAATAAAAATTCAATTAAAATGATCAAAAATTGTTTAACACATGGAAAACAAATTGTGATCTTGGATTAATGCTTCAAAAATTAAGTATTGACCTACAAAATAATTAGAAAGCATTAAAAGTTGCAAAATCAATGTAGAAAAAATATTTAAAATGCCAAAAACAATCAAAATATTAATTCTTTACAAAAATATCAATTAAATGAAATAAATAATATTTTTGGGATTTTTTGATAAAATAAAATATTTTAACATTTTTGTGAATTATTAAAAAAGGAATCAACTCAAAATCATTAAAACTCAGAGAGAAATTAATTTTTGAATCAATTAAACAAAATCACAAAATTCAAATATTCAAATTATTCAAAAATGGCGCCAAGAACAGCTGAAGAACACGCGCGTGTTCTTGGTTTCTCAGATTTGCGTTTTCTATCCAATCTCCATGAATACGTAACCATATCATGCAATCCACATATCATTATGCTCGTCTCAACCTCAAGATCATGTCTATGTACTTTAATTTCATTTAAATTAAGCATACAACAAGAAATCACGAAGAAACCTCAAGAACCCTAATTTCTGCATGAAGGCTAGGATTTTTGATACACGATTCAAACAATGCAATTAATTGAGGGAAAACATTCCATGCATGATTATGAACATATGGCCAAATTATTGTGCGAGGAAATATGCATAGATTGAGAGATGCCCAAGTTTAGGCTGACCTTCAAGTCGTGACAACAAGAGTAGATGTGATTTTGAGTTGGAGGTGTTACAGACAAGTTGTGATGATCTGGACAACTTCCCTACACCATATGGAGTGTGTTTGAACACTTGGATTGAATTGAAATGGACTGGATCAGTTTATGGCATCTCAGCTGCAACTTCACTTCAAACTTGTGTGGATGGCAAGTGATTTTGTGAAATTGATGTTTCAGATGTTATGTGAGTGTTTGATCAGCTCATATGTGATGTATGTGAGGTGTGTGAGTGATTGGTTTGTGCAGAATTGCTCTCAAACTCAAAACCCGATAGCTACCTTGCTAAGAAAGGCATTTTTGCCAAGAGAAAGAGATTTTGAGGAAAGCATCTGTTAGATGGCTTTGGTGTACTCAAACTGACCATAATTGAGCTCTATTTATAGTAGAGCAAGTTTGTTTTGCAAGGAATAGTACATGGCAGCTGGTAAGTAGGTTTCCTCAATGTTGGCCAATGGAAATGAAAGTCTCCTCTAGCCATTGACTAGAGGTTAGGGCACAGAGCTTTGGTCCCCTTGGTCTTGGATAAGTCTTGACTGATTTCAGATGAGAATGGCTCAGTCCATGCCACCTTGATGGTTCCATTGAATGCCTCATTCCAAATTTGAAGTCTTGTCCCTATTTTGGCAACTCTAGGTTCAACATGCTATTCTTTGTTCCTTGGACCTTGGAGGCTTGGCTCAGTGATTGTCCCATTTGGATTTAATCCTCTGAGGTATCCAAGTGGATTGGAGCAATTGCAATTGGCTGATTTTGGCAAATCGAGCCAAAATGCAAATTCTGCCTTGCTTTGACAGATTTCAGCAAGGCAACTTGCCAATGTTGTATCTCATGATGTAGGTTGAATTTGGCAATGTTCTTGGCCATTTTGGAAAGCTCTTACATGATACAACAACTGTTTGAACAAGTTTGGTTTTGATCTCTTTTGATTCCAAGTGAAAAATCCCCCTACATTTGGCAAAAAGTGAAGCAGAATTCTGACTTAGTGAAAATTTCACTAAGTGTTGGAAAAAGTGACATTTTCACTTTTCAGCCACTTTGATCACTCCATAACTCAAAATCCTTAATGAATTGGAATGACTTTTAGTTGAAGATTTTGTAGGTGATAATGAGGGCTACAAATCCATCTTTGGATGAAAAAAACTGGCCTTGTGGTTTAGGAGTTATGGTCCTTCAAAGTTGGTACCTTTGCCACTTTATTTTTTAACTTAGAATTTTTCTAAGTTTTTATGGTTACCCCTTTTACAAGTTATCTCACTTTTCTTGATTTTTCTTGATGAATGATGATTCAAATCATACATTAACATCATTTTAGGGTTAAAAATCCATTTTGGTGAAAAATCTCAAAAAGTCAAAGTTGACTTTTGTGCACAGTTGACTTTTTATCAGATGAATTCCAAACTGTGCAATTCTTCAGGAAATCATGTCCTTGACCTAAATCAAACTTGATGGACATGTTCCATGGGTGTCATAGGGTATATTCAATCATGTATTAGGGTTTGGGAGCATGTCTTGGTCAAAAGTCAAAGTTACAGTTGACTTTTCCCTTAAAACCCTAATTGTGGTGCAGATGAAAATGAAACTTGTTGCTCAAGCTTCTTGGATCAATCCATTGTTCCAAATGGATCAATATGGTGTATTAGAGACCCTCAAATCATCTCTTGAGGTCTTGGCTCATGGTTTATCCCAAAAGTCAACTTAGGGGTGAATTAGGTCAAGAAACCCTAATTCCTGATTTTTGATAAATGCATCCCCTGAGGCAAAATTGACTTGATGCATGGGTTCATGAGGTTCCATGAAGTATATTAGGTCATGTTTTGGATCAGTGCCTTGTTCCCAGATGAAAATTTCCATCTGGAGGCCCTGGTCGACCAAAACCCTAATTTGGTGACACTGTCGATCTTGAGACTTGATCCACCTAGAAGGGAGCAGCTTTGTGCTTAATCCTTGAAGTGGGAGTCCTTTTTGATCCATTGTGGATGTTTAAGAGATTAGAAAAGTTGAAGATCATGTCATTTCTTGATTGATCCTTTGTCTAAGCACTCAGAGAGGGCTTGAAACCCTAATTTTGATTGTATTGGATGCTCACCCATCTTTGGGGAGGCTAATGAAGCATGATGGTTCATCCATATTGTGATGATGATTTTCACAATGATGGGAAATCTAAGTGGTCAAAATTTGGGGTATTACAGCATGGAGTTGTACAATTTGATTAAATCGAGCCATAATGCACAAATCTGTCTTGCAAGACAGTTTGCATCAAGGCATATTGCAACCATCATATCTTCTAGCTCAGATGAAATTTGATGGAATTCTTGGACATTTTGGAAAGCTGATATATCCTATTTCAACATGATGTATAACTTGTTTAGATCCAAATTGAATTACAATGAAAAATTCCTCTACATTTGGGAAAAAATAAGGCAGATTCTGACTTAGTGAAAATTTCACTTAAGTGTTGGAAAAATGTCACTTTTGTGTTTTCAGCCATTTTGATCACTCCATAACTTAAAATCCATGAGGAATTGGAATGATGTGTAGTTTACACTTTTAAAGTATGCCATGAGAGCTACAAATCCATCTTTGGACCATCCAAAATGGTTGCTTGGATCTCAAGTTATGATCCTTGGAAGTTGGTACCCTAGCCACTTTGTTCCATAACTTAGAAAAATTCTAAGTTTTTTATGGTTACCTCTTTTACAAGTTATCTCACTTTCTTTGATTTTTCTTGATGAATGATGATTCAAATCACATATTAACATTGTTTTAGGGTTGAGGAACCATAATTGTGAAAATTTTCAAAAAGTCAAACTTGGCTTTTGTGCACAATTGACTTTTTATCAGATGAATTCCAAACTGTGCGATCCGTTGTGAAATCAAGTCCTTGATCTAAATAAAACTTGATAGATATGTTCCATAGGTGTTATAGGGTGTATTGAATCATGTCCTAGGGTTTGGGAGCTTGTCCAGGTCAAAAGTCAAAGGTTCAGCTGACTTTTTCCCCGAAACGCTAATTGTGGTCCTGAGGAAATTGAAACTTATGGATCAAGTTTCTTGGATCAATCCATTGTTGCAAATGGATCAAAGTGGTTTATTAGAGACCCTCAAATCATGTCTTGAGGTCTTGGCTCATGTTTTGTCCCAAAAGTCAATTTAGGGGTGAATTAGGTCAAGAAACCCTAATTCCTGATTTTTGGTGAATGCATCCCCTGAGGCTAAATTGACTTGATGATTGGGTCCATGAGGTCCCTTGGAGTATCTTGAGTTATATTTTGAAGCATTGGCTCATATCCAGATGAAGATTTTCATCTAGAGGCCCTGGTCGACCAAAACCCAAATTTGGTGACACTGGCGATCTTGAGGCTTAATCCACTTGGAATGCTACAACCTTGTGCCTGATTCTTGATGTGGGAGTCCTCTTGATCCTTTATGTGTGCTGGAGAGTTTAGACAAGTTGAAGATCATGTTATTTCTTGATTGATCCTTTGTCTAAGTGCTCTGAGAGGGCTTAAAACCCTAATGCTTGATTGCACGGAATGCTCGACAATTCTTGAGGAGATTGATGAGGCATAAAGGTACATCCATATTATGATGATGATTTGCACAATGATGGGAAATCTTAGTGGTCAAAATTTGGGGTATGGCAGATGCCCCTATTTAATCTTCTTGGACCCGAAGGTGTGAATGGCGAAGGTATTCGGGCATTCGGGGTGCAAGAGGGTTAATTATCAAAATACCCGAAATTTTGACAGTGGTTATGAATGGTAGTTTACGCATTCATCTTATTTTTCTAAGCGTTGATACTTAGAAAAGATAAAACTTCCCCTCGATCCTGGTTTCCTACCAAGGAACTGGTTTCAGTTTCTTATACAACTTCCCCTCGATCCTGGTTTCCTACCAAGGATATGGTCTCAGTTTCTGATACAAACTTCCCCTCGATCCTGGCTTCCTACCAAGGAAATGGTCTAAGTTTTCTTTTGGAGTAAACCTCCCCTCGATCCTGGTCTTCAGCCATGGAACTGGCCTCAGTTTCTGATATAAACTTCCCCTCTATCTTGGTTTCCTACCAAGGATCTGGTCTCAGTTTCTTTTGTCAATAAACTTTCTTGACAAGGGACGCTATTCGTAGCTGTTTTCCTCAAACTTCTCGCTGAATTTTCCTGGGGAGATGCCATTTGATGGAGAAAGTTTTGATGTCAGACTTGTTGGGGAACCCATTCGTCTGAGCTACAGAGGTGTACAAACTTCTCTAATGGAAATGCTATTTGTTGACTCTACTGGGGAAAACGAGTCTCTTGAGAGACTATTTTCTGCTTGGGGGTATTACATCATACTTTTCCTCGAGATCTTCTCGAATAAATTCCATGTGATGTAATCCAATTTTGAGGTGCTGATGACCTTTTCGCCGGTGAATTTTCTGGAGAAAAACTGCTATATTGCCGAAGCTTTGATTAAGAGGCTTTCTCTGGGGATTTTCCTTAATCCGGGAAAGCGAAGATATCATCTTCAATGGCGAAGAGTGATGTTTGTCGAAAGTTTTCTTGATTTTCAGAGGTTCAAGTTATCAAAGTGGTCAAAGACCGTCTCTAATCCAGAGATAAACTGGAGAGAGATTGCTTAGATGATTCACTTCCTGACGAGGAAAGAACTGAGAACTCAATTGACAAGAGGACTTTTATTACTAGGGGGTAAGACCGACTAGCGTGGTAGTGATGCAATATGAACATGTATGAATCAATAATGCATGATGTATGTATGTATATGCTGACAAAACTGACGCGACATACAGACTAACAGGTGAACTTGATAGGATACTCGGCCACTGCGGGGAACGAGGAAGTACCATTTGGTCCAAAATAGCAATTCTGCCTTGCTTAGGAGAGATAGTCCATGTGGGGAAAACCGTTGGTCGGGCTTAGGAGATAAGAACTCTGCCAGGGATGTCAGATGGAATATTCGTATCTCACATAGCTGATCCTTCATTCAGGTGTACTGGTTAAGAAGGAGTACTTTGATTCTGCACTTTGAGGTTCGATTACTTCTGGAGAAGCGATCGATGTTCTTTCGATGTTCAACAGTCAAAAGAAATTGCCATCTTTATTTAAAAGCAGAAAAAGTTTGACAATTAAATTCATTTTTGTTTTATTTCAAGAATCGTTGATCATGTTAAAATGTCGTTCTGTAAAGCTAAAACAAATAAGAATTATAAACAAAAGCACTAGGGCTCAAATTTTATTGATAGGATGAAAATCAGCCAAACGCGTGATTCCATGGAGTATTTACAAAGTTAGAAAATGGTAATTTAAGGGAAAAGGGCTGCATTGAAACATAACAACCGCTATCCTTCTACCAACTTTGAATTCTGGACATCCTGAGCTTCCGTCGAAGATGACCTTGACTGGAGTTTTCCTGATGGATGGCATGACTGATGTTGGGGGATTTGCCCCTTTGCTGGACGTAGTTACTTGCCATTATCCCATACTTTTGAGATTTCCAATCCATCGGGATAATTTTTTATTATGTCTCTAATTTTTGCCTGGACTGCCCTTTCGGGTTTTCAATCCACCGAGATGTTTTTTTATTTATTTTATTTAGGCGAAGTATTTCTTGACTATGTCAACATTTGAGGGGTAGGAAAATTCTTCTCCATCCATGGTTGCGAGTTTCAAGGTGCCGCCTGAGAAGGCTTTCTTGACCACATAGGGGCCGTCATAATTCGGAGTCCATTTGCCTCGGGAATTAGTGAGGAATGATTGTATCTTCTTGAGCAGTTTGAAGATCGGCGCGCATGTCACGGTCATGAGAGGTATGAATCTGGAGATGTAATTTAAACGTCCCAAAAATCCTCTGACTTGTTTTTCAGTCTTTGGTGGAGGCATTTCTTGAATGGCCTTGGCTTTATCAGGATCAACCTCAATTCCTTTCTGGCTGACGATGAATCCTAAAAGTTTCCCTGAGCGGACACCGAATGTGCATTTGTTCGGATTCAAGTGGAGTTTGTATTTTCTCAGACGCTCGAATAGTTTTGACAAGTGGGTCACATGCTCCTTTTCTGTTTTAGATTTGGAATTCATATCATCGACATACACTTCTATTTCTTTGTGTATCATGTCATGAAACAGGGTAGTCATGGCCCTTTGATAAGTTGCCCCGACGTTCTTCAAACCGAACGGCATTACCTTGTAATAAAAGGTGCCCCATGGGGTGATGAATGAAGTTTTATCCATATCTTCTAGCGCCATTTTGATTTGATTATAGCCCAAGAATCCATCCATGAAGGAGAAGACTTTGAACTTTGTTATACTGTCTACCAGCATGTCAATGTGTGGTAAGGGAAAGTCATCCTTTGGACTGGCTTTGTTCAGATCCCTATAGTCTACACACATTCTAACCTTTCCGTCCTTTTTCGGAGCTGGTACTATGTTGGCTAGCTATTGAGGATATTTTGATGTGGTGAGGAAACCCGCGTCAATCTGTTTCTATACTTCCTCTTTGATTTTGATGGCCATGTCTGGGAGAATCCGTCTTAGTCTTTGTTTTACCAGCGGACATTCTGATCTCAACGGTAGATGATGTTCCACAATGCTGGTATCCAACCCTGGCATATTCTGATAGGACCAAGCGAATACATTGGGAAACTCTTTGAGAAGCTTTGTCAAACTTTCTTTGACAGTTGGAATAAGCAGTGCCCCAATCTTGACCTCTTTTCTCTCCTCCTCTGAACCCAAGTTGACCGTTTCCAACGGTTCTTTGTGAGGTTCAATGGACCTTTCCTCTTGTCTGAGTAACCGAGAGATCTCTTCTGTAATTTCGTCGTCATCTTCTTCTTCAGCCTCAAATACCAGGAATTCAAAGTTGGGAGAAGGCATTGAATCGTATGTTTCAATGGGGTTTAAAATAAGCAATCTGCATGATGTGATGATTTGTTTTTAGAAGAGATAGAGAGAATGCAAGAGTGCGTGCAATGTATTTTCTGAAAAATGTTTGTTTTTATTATTTGAGTTGTTTTTTAGGATTACCATTTTCTGAAAAAGCGAAAAGAGAAAACAACAATAAATGAGGAAATTATAGAACGAAGCTATTTTATTTATGATCTTGTCGATTCTTAAAACTACAGCCCTATCAAACAAAACTCTGTTGCTTTGGGCGAAGCGAAGAGGTACATTTACAGAAAGTGAGCCCTATCAAAACATCCGTTTCACCTGGGCAGGGTGAAAGGTTAAGATAAAGACGGTAATTACTTAGACTTATGAACGACTTTCAGAATGTTGACTGCAACCCATTGGCGGCGAACTCCTCGGTGAATCACAAAGTCTGGCACCTTCTTTCTTGGTCTGTCTTCAGAAATAATGCTGATTTATAGCGGAGCAGGATCATTGGAATCTGTCTCCCAGGCAGAGTTGTTGTAGGAGAGCTCTTCTGTTGTATTTTGCGCAGTGTCTGCACTCTTAGGTAAATCTCCCCATCTAGTTGGCTGGATGTCTTTGAGCCTGATACGAGAGCTTTCGGGAGCGGTGTACTTGACCAAGTAGTCGTACCTACCACTTGGTTGTCCTAATGTGTCCCACACTTCTTTGGAACTAGAGGAATCATCCCTCTCGATGACGTTGACCTCGGGAAAAATGTAGTTGATGAACTCTAGTCCGACAAGCTTTTCAAATTCATCGTCGTGCTGGATGTTTTCTAAATACCCTGAGTGTTAATCCCATGACATGGTGGGGACGCAGGTATTCTTTTCAATGATGCTCAGCTGATATGCATCGTTCGACTAACTCTTTTGCCCCAAGTCTCCTGGGTACGGCTGCCAGATAGGCAGGCCATCCATTGGGCCATAATATTCATGGTCAAAGTTGTCTTTCATCAGAGTATCCTCCTCTAATGAGTTTGGTGGAGCACGTCATCCTTCTGGATCGCAATCTCCGTATATCATCTTGACATCTAACCTTGGTATATATCTCGGACTTTGTGCCAGAAAGCAAAATGGTGTAGGCACCTCTTCCTGAGACATATAACCGTCCTCGTTAAGATAGGACTTCCATTCTTCATCTGTATCAGAGGAATCTCCCTCGTTGATGGTATGTACTTCTTGAGACACTGGGTGAAGGAAACCTCCACTATGGAAGAAGTTCTGAATGGGATGAAGACTTTCATCGTTAGTAGCTGTCTGGGTATAGGTTGAAGAAAAACCAAGACCTTCTTTTTCTTATTGTTAGTAGGAATGACAAGTTGTCCCCATCCTTTTGCATTGTTATTTTTTATTACTTCGAGAGCATCTCTGTACGAGGAAATCGACGTTCCTCTTTCTGATTGGTTGTCATTGCTCACCGAAAGTGCTTGGAACTGGGTTCCAATAACCTCCTCTAGTTCTACACAAGTGGACGATGATAAGTTATTCACGATCAAGGCTTGCTCTTCGCAGACTATGACGAGTTGGTCGTTCTTGACAAACTTCAGCTTTTGGTGAAGCGTCGAAGTGACTGCCTCAGCCTCGTGTATCCAAGGTCTTCCTAACAAATAGCTATATGCTGCCCGGATGTCTATGAACTGGAAAGTGACTTGGAAAGTGTGGGGACCGATAGTTATGGGAAGGTCGACTTCGCCGATAACTGTTTTTCGGGATCCGTCAAATGCTTTGACGATGACCTCACTGCCTCTCATCGGAGATCCTTTGAATGATAGTCGCATTAGAGTGGACTTTGGCATCACGTTTAGATCCGATTCGGTGTCGACCAGTACGCCGGATAAAGCATCATCCTGGCGGTTGACTGTAATATTGAGTGCCATGTTATGACTTGGGCCCTCTTCTGGCAGTTCCTCATCAATAAATCCCAAGTTGTTGCAGGAAGTGATGTTGGAGATGATGCTGTGAAATTGTCTTATTGACATATCTTGTTCCATAAAGGCTTGCTCTAAGACTTTCTATAAAGCCTCCCTGTGAGCTTCGGAACTGAGTAAAAGCGACAGCACAAAGATTTTTGAAGGAGTTTGCAACAACTAATCAACAATGTTATATTCACTCTTCTGGATGAGCTTCAGCATGTCATCGCTGTTCTTTGAAAGGTCGGGATCACTAGACTGACCGACTGGTTGATCAGGAACTTCCATTTGAGGTTCCTTTTCTCTGGTAGGTTCTCCAACTCCTCGGTTGAAGATTCGACCGCTCCGTGTTACTCGACTGATGTCTGCAATATTCACGACGGAAGGTAATGGAATTTCCTTTCCATTCTCAATTGTTGTTGCACCGTATTTGTAAGGGATAACCTTAGTTGATTCATACAGTAATGGTCCTGGTAGATAGATAACTACAGGAGCCTTCTGATTCTTCTGACCATTGTATGTAATTTCACTCAGTTCCTGGTTGGGAATTTTCGATTCGTCAAGTAAATGGATGATGGTACAAACATCCTTGGCCCTTTTATGATCAGAGATTACGACAACATCCTTGATTCGATCAGCGAAATAGTCGGGCATCAAGTTGATTGACCTAGGACTTGGACACGGTCAAATCTCTTTGTGGTTCAACTGACTCTGAAGGGCTGCTCGCACGAGGTAACATTCTTGATTATCTTCAGAGCAAACTCTATAGTGTAACGCCCCGGTTTTTGTTAGATTTTTTTAATCGAGGCGATTTAATTATTTTTGGTTTTTATATTATTTTATTCTTCGTTGTTATGTTTTATCGCGTTTTGGGAACGTTTGCGAGAAAATTGAGTGTAGGGGTATTTTGGTCTTTTTGGCTTGGTGGGTTATTGTTTTTCATAAAATAGGAAATAGAGAGAAAAATAGAGAGAATAGAAAGAAAAGAAGGAAAAGAGAAAGAAAAGAAGAAAAAGAGGAAAAACTTGGAGTGTAAGAAATCGAATCAACCGACACTTCGAAGCACGATTAATCGGGTAAGGGTGTGAAACTCGATTATCTTATCATTGTGTATGAATATGTATGTGTGTGTTTGAAGTCTACTTGTCTTTCCATAGTTTTCAATTCTAGGTTCGAAATGAGAAAATGATTGGGAATCTATGTTTTCGCGGTTGGAATGTGATATAAATGTTGTAGGATACTTGTTGTTATGATTGTGGTATGTTTTAGTGGTTATGTTATGGTTTGGAAGTGATTTTGGTTGAAGAAATATTATTTTTGGACCCATAACAGCGCTGCAAAATTTCTGAGTTTTCCTTGGTTTGCCTAGCAAACCTGGGACGAAGCGAAAGCGAATGATTTTCGAGGGTTCGCCTAGCAAGCTCGTCAGCAAAGGCCAGCGAATGTTCGCCTAGCGAACTTTGTATTTTTTCAGTTATGATTGTTGCTGCCTTGGTTCGCCCAGAGGTTCGCGAAGCGAACGGCAAGGCAAATGTTCGCCAAGGAGTTCGCCTAGCGAACTTTGTGTCTGTTTTGGTCTGTTTGTGGTTTCTCCTAGACATTCGCCTAGCGAAGGTGGTAACGAATGCTCGCTAGAAGGTTCGCCTAGCGAACATGACCGTTTGTGCAGTTTTGTTTCCTTCATAACTTTTGATCCGTAGCTCGGATCGAGGCGCAGTTCGATACGTTGGGAAGCTAATGAAATGTTCTTTCTTATAAAAAAATGGTTTTGAGATTAGTGGCCGATTTAATTGTGTCGGGAATGTGGAAACGTATTATTTTGTCGACTTTTATCGTCGTGATTTTGTACGATCGATGTGTTATCATGCAATATGTTTTGATATATATATAACGTATAGCTTGTGTGCTGTTATATGATGTGAATGCATGTAATGCAATGTTGTGATGATGGTTTGTGGCCTTATGGCAAATAAATGCATTGTTTTGGGTTTGATTTGAATGCACGATTATTGATGTTGAGATGGTTCACATGGTTGTATATATGTATGCATTTGATTGTCATGAGTCATTGTATGCCAAGCATCATGATATGCATTCTTGTGATGTCGTGTGCCCTAGTGGGTGTGAGCGACGAAATGATTCCAGAGGGAATCTGCTATAACGGTCGTGTGCCTTATACAAAGAGGACCTAAAGCGACGTTATAGACGATCGTGTGCTTATACAAAGAGGACCTAAAGCTATCGGATCGTGTGCCTTATACAAAGAGGATCTAAAGCGATCCATAAACGTCGTGTGCCTTATACAAAGAGGACCTAAAGCGACGGGGAACATTGTTTGCCCGACAGGGAGTTACACTAAGTAACAAGCGATGATTCTAATAATTCCTGAGTGAATTAATGATAAGATGATGGATGGAACGGTACCGCATTGCATTGCATAGAGTCGTTGTGTCGGTCTCTGTGCATTTACATAAATTATGAATGGATTGATATTGTGTGGAATTGTGAATGGAATTGATGAGTTGATATATATATATATATATATATGTTGGTGATAAATGCATTGAGCATGATTGATATGCCGTTATGATGGATGTATGAGATATGGATTATGGTGTAAGTTGTGGTGAGAATGTTTTACATGTGTATTTTGTGTCATTATATATTTGTGTGCAACTATATTATAATTGTGTTTCTCACCCTTCTGTTGTTTTGAATGCTCTATGAGGCATTGCAGATTAGATGCTGGAGGTCTTTTTGTGAAGATTATGTCTTCATTCTTTTGTCGGTCGGCTCTAATATGTAGCATCGGGTAGTCGGGGAGATCGTTGTGTGACTATGTGACTTTATGCATATATATTTTTTTTGGATTTTACATGTATGACTCTGTGTATAACAGACAAACTTTTATGTTTATATATATGAGATTTCAGTTGCAGATTTTCCACTTTTATTCTGTATCTGAATAGTGGGTGATAGGAACCGAGTTCCTCTGCTTATGTTGCTACCTGATTGTTGCATATCTATTTGAGCAGGTTATTTTATTTCATCATGTTGATGTGACGCTCCTGTCTATGCCATGAATATTTTAATTATACTCTGATTATTTATTATTGCTTTAATTGCTCGAGTTATAGATTGGGGGGTGTTACATTAAGTGGTATCAGAGCCAGGTTGTGTCAGTTTGTGTCAGTCCGTGTCAGTCCGTGTCGGTCGTTTTGACCAAGTTATTTGTTGTGCGACATTTGTGTTAGGTGAGTTGTTTGTTTAACCATAGTTACTGTTATTGGATGAACAGAATATGGCTGATAGGAATGACGCTGCTCTTGCTGCTACTATGCAAGCTATGGCTCAGGCTGTGCGGGGTGCACCTAATGCTGGTGGGAATGATGAGTTCAGGAAGAACAAACCGTCTGTCTTCAAAGGAAGAACAAACCGTGGGTCTTATACAATGACTGAGGCCCAATATATTTTGGTTTCAAAGAGGTATTGGGTCTTACACTCTATTAAAGGCCCATAAGTGTTTGAAAAAGATTGATGAGGGTGGAATTAACCAAAACCCTAATTTTGTCTAAAATGGAATTAATTTTGTTTAAAAATTAATAAAAATTATTGAAAACATGTGAAAAATGAGTGGTGATCTTGGATCAATGTTTCAAAAATCATGTTTTTATCCACAAAATGATTGAAAACCATTTAAGTTTGGAAAATCAAGAAGGAAAAAATATTTTAAATGTTAAAAAACAAATAAAAATTAATTCTTTGCAAAAATATAAAATATATGAAATAAATAATATTTTCGGGAAATTTTTGTAAAATAAAATATTTTAACATTTTTGTGAATTATTAAAAAAAGTATCAACTCAAAATCATTAAAACTCAGAGAGAAATTAATTTTTGAATCAATTAAATAAAATCACAAAATTCAAATATTTGAATTTTTGAAAAAGGGCGTCAAGAACACCCAAGAACACGCGCGTGTTCTGAGTTTTGCCCAGATTTGCATTTTCTCATCAATCTCACTGAATACTTGATGAAATCGCACAATCCACATATCAATATACTCATTTTCACCTCACGATCATGTCTATGGTCTTTAATTTCATTTATTTTAAGCATGGAATAAGAAATCAAAGAGAAACCTCAAGAACCCTAAATTCTGCATGAAGGCTCAGAAATTCCACACACGATTCATACAAAGCAATTAATTGAGGGGAAACATTTCATACATAATTATGAACATATGGCAAAATTATTGTGCGTGGAAATATGCATGAATCATGAGATGACCAAGTTAAGGCTTACCTCTTGCAGCTGGTGATTGTGTTTTGAGTTTGAGGTGTTACAGCTTGGTTCCAATGATGTGGACAACTTCCCTAGGTGCTATGGAGTGTGTCTGAATGATTGGAGTGGATTGAATTGAGCTGGAACTTGATTTGGCACCTCAACTGCAATTCTGTCAAAGGCTTGTGCAGATGGCTGGTGATTTTGAGAATCTGGTGTTCCAGATGTTGTTTGAGTGTTTGGATCACTTCTATATGATGTTTATGAGGTGTGTGTGTGATTGGTTTGGTTGGAATTGTTCTCAAACTCAAAACCCGATAGTGACTTGCTTTAGAAGGCAAAATTGGAAGTGAGAGTGTGATTTTGAGAAAGGCAAGTGTTATAGGCCTTTGGTGTACTCAAACTGATCAGAAATGAGGTCTATTTATAGTGTGTCAAGTTTGTTTTGCAAGGAATAGGGAATGGAAGCTGCAGCAGGCCTTTGGCCAATGTGGATCAAATAGAATCTCAAGTCTCCTCTAGCCATTGACTTGAGATTAGAGCACAGGCCTATGGTTCTTTGATTCAAGGATAAGGCCTGACTTACGTGTTCATATTTGCTCTTATACATGCCACCTCTGAGCATCCATTAAATGTTCCAAAACAAAATTGGAGTCTTGGCCTCCTTTAGGCTTTTTAGGTTTGGCATGGCTATTGTAGATTTTGGGACTTTGGAGGCTGATAGATCGGTGCTTGTCTCTTGTTTGTTCCCCCTTGAGGTTCGCACATGGATAACCATGCTTGGAGTTGTACAATTTGATCAAATCGAGCCATAATGTACAAATCTGTCTTGCAAGACAGTTTGCATCAAGGCATATTGCAGCCATCATATTTTCTAGCTCAGATGGAATTTGATGGAGTTCTTGGACATTTTGGAAAGCTGATATATCCTATTTCAAGATGATGTCCAAATTTGGTTTTGATCCAACTTCAATTACAATGAAAAATGCCTCTACATTTGGGAAAAAATAAGGCAGATTCTGACTTAGTGAAAATTTCACTGTGTTGGAAAAATGTCACTTTTGTGTTTTCAGCCATTTTGATCACTCCATAACTTAAAATCCATGAGGAATTGGAATGATGTGTAGTTGACACTTTTAAATTATGCCATGAGAGCTACAAATCCATCTTTGGACCATCCAAAATGGTTGCTTGGATCTCAAGTTATAATCCTTGGAAGTTGGTAGCCTAGCCACTTTGTTCCATAACTTAGAAAAATTCTAAGTTTTTTATGGTTACCTCTTTTACAAGTTACCTCACTTACTTTGATTTTTCTTGATGAATGATGATTCAAATCACATATTAACATTGTTTTAGAGTTGAGGAACCATAATTGTGAAAAATCTCAAAAAGTCAAACTTGACTTTTGTGCCCAGTTGACTTTTTATCAGATGCATTCCAAACTGTGCTATCCTTTGTGAAATCAAGTCCTTGATCTAAATAAAACTTGATGGATATGTTCCATAGGTGTTATAGGGTGTATTGAATCATGTCCCAGGGTTTGGGAGCATGTCCAGGTCAAAAGTCAAAGGTTCAGTTGACTTTTTCCCCGAAACCCTAATTGTGGTCCCGAGGAAATTGAAACTTGTGGATCATGCTTCTTGGATCAATCCATTGTTGCAAATGAATAAATGTGGTTTATTAGAGACCCTCAAATCATGTCTTGAGGTCTTGGCTCATGTTTTGTCCCAAAAGTCAACTTAGGGGTGAATTAGGTCAAGAAACCCTAATTCCTGATTTTTGGTGAATGCATCCCCTGAGGCTAAATTGACTTGATGATTGGGTCCATGAGGTCCCTTGGAGTATATTGAGTTATATTTTTAAGCATTGGCTCATACCCAGATGAAGATTTTCATCTGGAGGCCCTGGTCGACCAAAACCTTAATTTGGTGACACTGGCGATCTTGTGGCTTAATCCACTTGGAATGCTGCAACCTTGTGTCTGATTCTTGATGTGGGAGTCCTCTTGATCCTTTATGTGTGCTGGAGAGTTTAGACAAGTTGAAGATCATGTCATTTCTTGATTGATCCTTTTTCTAAGTGCTCTGAGAGGGCTTAAAACCCTAATGCTTGATTGCAGGGAATGCTCAACAATTCTTGAGGAGATTGATGAGGCATAAAGGTACATCCATATTGTGATGATGATTTGCACAATGATGGGAAATCTTAGTGGTCAAAATTTGGGGTATGACACTATGCTGCGACTAAAAGTGGATGCCTAAAAAATGAGAAACTAGGTCATATTTATAGTGCAACATTACCTTGGATGTCAAGTTGGGCCTCCAGAATTCGTTGGAGAAAAATCCTCTGGTCATGGCTTCAACCTCCAATCGCCCTTGACTGACTCCATATTTGTGAAGATGGCGCCCTCCACCAAGGCATGGCATCCGCCATGTGTATAAATAATGGTGGTGGACGTGGTCTTTTGGCCATTTGGTCGTGGGATAAACCCTACACCTTAAGGCCACCCCCATGGCCAACGCCATGTGGACTGCCATGTGTGTAATTTGACACTAAAATCTCCGTTTTTCGCCCATTTCGCTTCGTTTCTTCGTGAAAGGCTCTTATTGGGCAATGTGCCTAAAAATAAGACAAAACACAAACATAATGCAAGAAAATAACAATTAAATGATAATTAACACGTGCAATCCAAGTCAAATACAAAGTGTGTTTTGGTGTTATCAAATTCTCCCACAATTAAACATTTTTTTATCCTCAAACAAACTCTTATGAGCACAAAAGAAAAACAACAACACACAAGTATTCAATTCAGGCTACAGACTCTTAGTTCAATCAAGGTTGCGTCGATAGGTACTAACTAGTGAACCAAGGATATCGTAGTGACACTTTCCGCGGGTTGCGGTCATAAGTTTCCATCCTATACCAACCAATCCATATCATGTTATTATACCTAGGCCTAACTTACTCATCCCTCTTTTATCCTTTTTCATTCAGGCGCAATCACATTATGTCTGTTATCTTGTACACGCATGTGTCATACCCCAAATTTTGACCACTAAGATTCCCCCATCATTATACAAATCATCATCACAATATGGATGGACCATCATACCTCATTATTTTCCCCAAATATGGGTGAGCATCCACTACAATCAAATTTAGGGTTTCAAGCCCTATCAGAACTCTTAGACAAAGGATCAATCCAGGAATGACATGATGTTCAACTTGTTTAAACCTTTTAAACACCTATAAAGTATCAAGAGGACTCCCACATCAAGAATCAAGCACAGGGTTGCAACATTCTAAGTGGATCAAGCCTCAAGATCGCTAGTGTCACCAAACTAGGGTTTTGGTCGACCAAGGCCTCCATATGGAAATTTTCCTCTGGACATGAGCCAATGCTTCCAAGCACAACCTAAGATGATCCAAGGGACATCATGAACCCAATCATCAAGTCAATTTTGCCTCAGGGGATGTATTCATAAAAAATCAGGAATTAGGGTTTTTTGACCTAATTCACCCCTAAGTTGACTTTTGGGACAAAACATGAGCTAAAACCTCAAGAGAGGATTTGAGGGTCTCTAACACACTACATTGATCCATTTGCAATAATGTACTAATCCAAGAAGCTTGATCAACATGGATTAATCCAAGAAGCTTGGATCAAAATGGCTGAAAACATGAAATGTCACTCTTTCCAACGCTTAGTGAAATTTTCACTAAGTCAGAATCTGTCTTGCTTTTTTTTTTCCAAAAGTAGGGGCATTTTTCACTAGGATCCAAAAAGTATCAAAACAAACTATGATCACACATATGTTGTATCATACAAGAGCTTTCCAAAATGGCCAAGAACTCTATGAAACTCCACTTAAGCCATGAGATATGACCATGCAAATGTGCCTTGCTGCAAACTGTCATGGCAAGGCAGATTTGTGCATTTTGCTCGATTTGAGCAAATTTTGCAAAGGGCAAATAAATCTATCCATCTGAACACCTCAAGGGGAGACCAAGGAGGAACAAACACTGATCCATCAGCCTCCCAAGTCCTTGGAACCAAAAGTAGAATGCCAAACCTAAAAATGCCTAAAAGAGGGACAAGACTCCAATTTTGGTTTGGAGCATTTAATGGATGCACCAAGGTGGCATGGACTGAGCCATTGCCAACTGAATTCAGTCAAGACTGATCCAAGAACTAGGGAACCAGCAGCCTGTGCTCTAACCTCTAGTCAATGGCTAGAGGAGACTTGGATTCCTATTGATCAACATTTTCCAAACTTCTGCAGCAGTGGCCATTCACTATTGCTCCCAAAACAAACTTGCTCTACTATAAATAGAGCTCATTTGTGATCAGTATGAGGACACCAAAACCATCAAACAGATGCTTTCCTCAAAATCCCTTTCTATAGGCAAAAATACCTTCTCTAGCAAGGTAACTCTGAGTTTTTGAGTTAGAGAGCAATTCCACCACGGCTCATGATCAAAACACATCCAATATGTCATATCTAAGCTGTCCAAACTCTCACAAGTGACCTGTAACACCAAAATCACAAAGTCACCTCTCAAAACTTCAAAACAGGACTTTTTTGCATTTTCAAGCCATGTCTTGATTCAATCACTTTCTAAACCAGATAAAACCTAAAACATACTCCAAATATCATCCTTGAACTGTCCCAAATAGTTCCCCACATCTGGAACACCATTTGAGAGAGTTGCTATTTTGGCCACTTTTTCCCCTTTTGCAAGAAAGAGCTCAAACTTGCTCTAGAGGTTTCCAGCTGATTCCAACCATCCTAAAAGCTTCTAAGAGATCATTTGAGGGTGTCCAAAGCATCAAATCATTTCTGGAACAAAGCACTTGGCAGATTACACAAAAGCTCCAAAAAGAGGTAAGCATCACAACTTGAATTCTTTGAATCATGCTTTCCTTTGATGTCCACTGATCATGCACATCTTATACATGTTATATGTGTTGTGTTTGAACCAATTCATCATATAATTCATGCCTATAACAAGAGATATCACAGAAAATGCAAATCATGGCCTATTTCAAAACCACTATCGGGTTTTTCAATAGGAGCATGATCTAAAAAAAAACACCACCACCATTGGATTCCTTGTGAAATTCTAGGCAGGATAGACCTAAATTTTGTCCCAATCCATGGAGAAATGAGAAAGCTACAAGCTTCACGTTTCTGGCAAAAACCTTGCCTTGCTCTGCCTTGGTCAGGCCTAAAATCAAGGCATGCCTTGTATATTTTTAGGTTGAGCTTAGTACACGGATGTATCACCACCCCAGTGGTAAGGCGCGCATGCTGCACACAAGAGGTCTGGGGTTCGAATCCCCCTCGCCCCATACCCTCTTTTTGCTATTTTTTTCACTTTTTACTATTTTTCGTATTATTTTTAATAATTTGAAAAATTAATAACTTCCTCAATTTTAATTATTTTTTATTGGTTATTTTTGCAAAAAATCACAAAAATATTGAAATATTTTATTCCATAAAAAAATCAAATTTATATTATTTATTTAATATAGTTAGTATTTTTGTGAATAAATTCATTTTTAATTGTTTTTAAACATTTAAAAGTGAATATTTACTTTGAAAATAAAAACCAAATGAGTTCTAAATCATCTTGTGATTAAAACCTCATTTTTCAAACCTTAAATAAAAATCACAAGTGGTTTATTCGAATCCATTTGGTATTTCTATCATTTTATTGATTTTCTTTAAATATTTACTTTTAAAGAAAAACAAAATTAGGGTTTCTTTGATTTTCACCCTCACAAAACTTTTTCAAAATCTTTGGGCCTCTAATAGAGTGTAAGACCCAATCCTTCTTTGAAACCAAAATAGTTGGGCTTCAGTCATTGTATAAGACCCACGGTGTTTTCAAAAATCTCGGCGCGATCGCCATTTTTAAATAAAACCTTGGGCCTCTCCTTGAGTTCTAAGCCCCATTCTTTTTCTTAAAAACACTCATGGGCCTCTATTAGAGTGTAAGACCCATCCCCTTTGTAAATACACCAATTTTTGGGCCTCAGTCATGGTATAAGTCCCACTGTATTTTCAAAACAACGGCGCGATCGTCGCCTTTTTAACAAAACCTTGGGCCTCTCCTCGGGCTATAAGTCCCATTCCTTTTCAAAAACAAAATCTTTGGGCCTCTAATAGAGTGTAAGACCCAACCCCTCTTTGAAACCAAAATTATTTGGGCCTCAGTCATTGTATAAGACCCACAGTGTTTTCAAAAATCTCGGCATGATCGCCAGTTAAGAAAAAAACCCCTTGGGCCTCCTCTCGAGTTGTAAGCCCCGACATCTGTTCAAAGCACTTTCTCCTTTGATTTTAAATCCAAATATATGGTTGTTATCAAAATTTTCTTTGTTGAACAACTAACCACACAACCTGGAAGCTCTACAACGGGTAAGTGTTTATTCGCTTTCATTTACTGCTTTCATATATATATATATATATATATATATATATATATATATATATATATATATAACTGTATTGTGGGGCTGTTTCACTGTAAGTCTTCGTTCACAAACTTTTATATACTTGTCCAATATCCATTGTGTAATACAAGTATAGTTATTTAGAGTTTCCCCGACAACTACGTCTAGCATTAGGTAAAGCCCTGTTGGTCACTCTTATATACAAACAAAACTAGATCCCTATAGGATTTCCAGATACAGTCTTCCCTCCTCTTGGGGTTAAACAATATGGAGACGTGAAAGGCAGCATTATCGGTGAACCCTTTCTCAGACTGTCACCCTTAGACATTGTCAAAGAAACTCTAACTCCCCAGAGATAATCTTTTCTCCGTGAATGGCATCTCTTGATTTTCTTCCAAATTCTCAAACTATCCTGGCTTGATCTATTCTCGGTGAATAGCATGTCTTGAACTTCTCGGGGTTTGGGGACCCACAGGCTTCCTAAAAGCATCCCCGCCTCCTCTTGGGCGTTGTACAAGGACCCTTCGGCTTCTTAGAAGTTCTCATGCCTTCTCTTGGGCTTAATACTAGGACCCTGACGACCTCTTAAAGGTATAATACAGAACTTAGTCATCCTTTGCTAGAGCAGTCTTTCCAGTGTCAAAACTCCGGCCATTTTAGGGTTGATACTCATCCCTTAATGCCCGTTCCTCCTCTTGGGCATTGTACAAAATATAAAACTCTTCCACACCAGTAGACTTGGACAGTCTAATCCCCTTAAGTCTCAAAGACATTCTCAAGTTCCTTTTAAACCTAGGAAGAAACCCCAGTCTCTCTCATGAGAGTGCCCCACACTTGGACCTGCCTAGGGATCTCAATAATCCTCAGCAGTAAGTTTAGCCTCCTCTTGGGCAAATGATTCCTCCCCAGCGGAGCCCACCTTTTCAGACTCTCTCATTGAGTCGACCCCTTTTAGCCTCTGTCTTGGGCGTTGTACAAGACACATAAAAAAATTACTCTCTTGTTGAGTAAAAAAATTTCTTTTGTTGAGTCAACCACTTTTAGCCTCCGTCTTGGGCTTCATACAAGACACATATAAAACACTCACTCGTTGAGTATAAAAGACTCTTTTGTTGAGTCAATTTCCTTTTAGTCTCTATCTCGGGCTTCGCACGAGACAGCAAAATACTCTCTTGTTGAGTATAAAAGACTCTCTTGTTGAGTCAATCACCCGTTCAAATACTCTCTTGTTGAGTCAATCATACCTTTTAGCCTCCATCTTGGGCTTCGTACAAGACACATATAAACACTCTCTTGTTGAGTATAAAAGACTCTCTTGTTGGGTTAATTAACTTTCAGACTCTCTTGTTGAGTCCACCACCTTTTCAGACTCTCTCGTTGAGTCCATCTTCCCTTTTTGCCTCCATCTCAGGCTTCACACGAGACACCAAATTACTCTTTTGTTGAGTCAAACCCTCTTAGCCTCAATCTTGGGCTTTGTACAAGACAGAAAGAACATTTTCCCCGGAAAAGTCAACTTCTAGCCTCCTCTTAGGCTTTGTATAACGAAAACTCCGGTTAAGTCAATCAACCTTTTAGCATCAAAGTTGTGCCTTGCTCACAGCATACAAACATCAACAACTCCTCTTTAGAGATGATAAATTCTCTCTTAGCATAAACCCTTCAGTTTCACATCTTAGGGCTTTGAACAAGATACAAATAGACCCTTCAGCTTCACATCTTGGGCTTTGAACAAGATACAAATCACCCCTTTAGCTTCAATCTTGGGCTTTGAACAAGACACCCAAACACCTTTTTCCTCCCATAGAATAGGAGGAACTACGATCGCTCTGATTTCCCTATTTATCTAAACGGGAATACATAGGCATAAGATTGCAAAAATCTTAGCGAGCATACTAATCAAAAAACCCAAAATCCCCTACCTTCATACATCAATAAAAAAACACCAGTCTTAACATCTTACCAATAGCCTAGACAGTGTTTTTAGGTTAATAACCCAAAGGGAGAACCTCCTACTTTGATAGCATCTGTAAACTAACAGTTTTGACTGTTTAACCTCAGTTTGCAAGCAGGGTTAATTGGAGACATCTATTTACCTTCCTTAATCATCTTAATAGGATAAAAATGAATTGAATTGTAGTACCAAAGCGATAGTGGTTCGAAACCACAAAAATCGCGCTACAGAAAAGTGGCGACCACAGTGGGAGGCATTCTTTCTTGCTTTCCCAAGGGATGAAACCCTAAATTCAATTCACAGAAATGACGACTCTGCTGGGGGTCATTGTCTGTATAGGATCATAAGAGTAAAGGTCTAGGATGATTAAGACAAATATATATACTACTTTTCCTAATTGATATCTGTGTTTATTTTTCTGCTAATGGGAATGCGTGTAATGTCGCATGTGGAAAGATTGAGTATACACCTAAGATAGGTGAAGGTAATGCGGGTAATCTTGCGGGGAGTGAATCCCAGTTAAGAGTCCCCGATCGACCATCAAACTCAGTGGAGACTCCCTTTGTAGATACATTACCTATACGACTTCGGTTGTTGAAAGTAGTGTGGTCGACTGTGTTATCTGAGAAGCTGAGGTTTTTAGTAGACTTAAACCATTTTGTAGTACGGAAGCTATCGGAAATAGTTGTCACGTTATACTACCCTCATTTGAGATCACTCTAGGATACATCAGCTCGTTGGCGATCCGCTTGCTGTTGTTATCCCAAGAGGGATCAATGATTTTGCGGACAGGTGCAAAAAATACCAGTATAAAACCTTTGGGGATGGGTAGAGCCTTGACTTCATGACACCGACCCTTTGACCCCATGTTTTTTCTATGTTTTTGTGTGCTGTATTCATGCATTCATCTAAAAAACATTAAAACAAAGGAAAATTTCTCTTCTAGTCTCTCTTTTTCAAATTAAACTAAGACCATGATTGCAAATGTCAGATAAAAAGATTGGGCTAATGGATTTCGGTAGAAGGAAAAGTCACAAGTATACCTTCAAGGTTCCAAAACTAGAGGATTTAAGAGGATTGGCTAGGATGATAACTAACCCTGAGGCTTTCAGAGCCAAGTATGGAGGACTACTGTCTCTATTAAGGGTTCATGTAATTGAAGGAATCCTGTCCACACTAATCCAGTTCTACGATCTGGTCTATCACTGTTTCACATTCCCAGATTATCAACTAGCACCAACGCTGGAGGAATACTCTCACCTGACTGACATGCACATTACTGATCAAGCTCCATATTCTAGACTGGAAGAAATTCCAAAGGATCAAACCATTGCAAGAGCAATTTATTTAGATGAGTCAGAAGTCATGACTCACATGACCACTAAGGGTGGAACCCAGGGTTTACCAGCCCAGTTCTTGGCAAAGAAAGCTTTGTACTTTGCTAGTATAGGGAATGTGGCTGCTTTCGAGAGCATCTTTGTTTTGTTCACCTACGGGTTATTTCTGTTTCCCAACATTGATAACTTCGTCGATATCAACGCCATTAAGATTTTTCAGATTGGAAACCCTGTACCGACCTTGCTCGCAGATGCTAATCATTCTGTACACTTAAGGAATTTGTATAGTGGAGGAATGATCACATGCTGTGTACCCCTGCTTTACAAATGGTTCATTTCCCATTTGCCCAAGTCTGCTGCCTTTTGGGATCAAAATAATACTTTACGTTGGTCGCAGAGAATCATGTCTCTTACCAACTCTAACATCGATTGGTACAATCGAATCTATGATGGGATCAGGATCATTGACCGTTGTGGAAATTTCCCAAATATACCCCTTATCGGAACTAAGGGAGGAATCAATTATCATCCAGTTTTAGTTCGTCGTCAATTTGGATACCCGATGAGGCATGTCCTGCGAAGTGCTCATCTGGAAGGTCTTTTCTTCAAGGAAGGAGAAAACGACAAGGTACTAAAGACGGAAATAGTGCATGCCTGGAAACAAGTTCATAGGAAAGAAAGAGAGTCTCTAGGAAAACTAGACTGTGTCTCGGTGGGGCCTTATCTCCACTGGGTACAAACTAGAGCTCTCAAGCTGAGGATGCCTTACCCTCGTCAAGAAGTTCTTCCATTAAGGGACTCTGTCCTTTATTTTATGTCTGAGACGGAAAAACTCCAGGTTACTCTCAACAAAGTTCAGCAGGAGAAGAAGTCTTGGAGGAACAAGTACCGTATTCTCAATGTGGAATGCAAGAAAATACAGCAACTATTGAAAGAAAAAGATGCTCTAATTGAGATTTTGGAGCAACATGCTGTAGAAAATCAGGATGACCAAAGGAACTTGCTCGCTCATTTCACTTGGCAAAGGAATGATAACCTGACAACGGCCAACATAGTACCAGTTTTGAAAAAGGACGGAAAGGTCAGAATGTGTGTAGATTACAGAGATCTAAACAAGTCTAGTCCAAAGGATGACTTTCCTTTACCACACATAGACATGCTGGTAGATAGTACAACAAAGTTCAAAGTTTTCTCCTTCATGGATGGATTCTCGGGCTATAATCAAATCAAAATGGCGCCGAAAGACATGGAGAAAACTTCATTCATCACCCCATGGGGTATTTTCTGTTACAAGGTAATGCCGTTCAGGTTGAAGAATGCCGGGGCAACCTATCAATAGGCCATGAGTACTCTGTTTCATGACATGATACACAAGGAAATCGAGGTATATGTCGATGACATGATCGCCAAATCTAGAACAGAGGAGGAGCATGTGACCCACCTGTCAAAATTATTCGAGCATCTAAGAAAGTACAAACTCCGCTTGAATCCCAACAAGTGCACCTTCGGTGTCTGTTCATGGAAACTGCTAGGGTTCATCGTCAGCCAGAAAGGAACTGAGGTTGATCCTAACAAAGTCAAGGCCATTCAAGAAATTCCTTCTCCAAAGACTGAAAAATAAGTCAGGGGATTCCTGGGACGTTTGAATTACATTTCCAGATTTATATTCCTCATGACCGCGACATGTTCGCCGATTTTCAAATTACTCAAAAAGAATCAGAACTGCGTTTGGACAGAAGACTGCCAAACTGCCTTCGACAGTATCAAGGAATACCTGTTGAACCCACCGATACTATCACCTCCAGTGGAAGGAAGACCACTGATCATCTACCTAACAGTCTTGGAAGACTCAATGGGTTGTGTACTTGGCCAACAAGACGAAACCAAAAGGAAAGAGTCTTCCATCTACTATTTAAGCAAGAAATTTACTGACTGCAAGACGCGGTACACTATGCTCGAGAAAAATTGTTGTGCTCTGGCTTGGGCAGCCAAACGTCTTCGCCAGTATATGATTCGTCACACTACTTGGTTAATCTTCGAAATTGATCCAATCAAGTACGTCTTTGAAAAACCTGCTCTCACGGGAAGGATTACCCGTTGGCAGATGTTGTTATCGGAATATGACATTGAGTACCACGCTTAGAAAGATGTCAAGGGAAGTGTTTTAGCCGATCGTTTGGCTCATCAACTGATTCACGATCAAGAATCAGTCGGGTTTGACTTCCTAGACGAAGATGTCGTGTATTTAAAAATGAAAGACTGCGATGAACCGCTACCCAGTGAAGGGCCAGAACCAGATTCCTAGTGGGGACTAATCTTTGACGGAGCTGTCAATCATTACGAAAATGGAATTGGGGCAATCATCATAACACCTCAGGGTACCCACATTTCTTTCACCGCCAGACTGACATTCAAGTGCACCAACAACGAGGCCGAATACGAAGCTTGTATCATGGGCCTCGAAGAAGCAATCGACTTAAGGATCAAAAGCTGGGATGTATATGGCAACTCAGCCCTAATTATCAATCAGATCAAAGGAGATTGGAACACATACCAATCAGAATTGATTCCTTACAAAGATTACGCGAGAAGGTTGTTACCTTTCTTCAACAGAATCGAGTTTCATCATATCCCTCGTGAAGAGAATCACATGGCTGATGCACTGGCCACCCTCTCTTTCATGATTAACGTAGGTCAATGGAACGACTTACCTAAGATTGACATAATGTGCCTTGAACGGCCCGCTTACATATTCGTGATTGAAGCAGTCATAGACGACAAACCTTGGTATCACGATATCAAATGCTTCCTTCAGAAACAAGAGTATCCACCTGGGGCATCCATAAAAGATAGAAAAACCCTCAGAAGACTGGCCGGAAACTTCTTCCTGAGCGGTGATACCCTCTATAAGTGGAATTTTGACATGGTCTTGCTCCGATGCGTAGACAGACCAGAAGCAGACATGTTGATAAAAGAAATTCACGATGGATCCTTTGGAACTCATGCCAACAGACACACAATGGCGAGAAAAATTCTAAGAGCAGGGTACTACTGGTTGACCATGGAATCCGACTGCTACAAGTACATGAGGAAGTGTCACAAGTGTCAGATATACTCAGACAAAATCCATGTATCGCCAACGCATCTCAAAGCTCTCTCTTCCCCATGGCCTAATTCCATATGGGAAATCGACATGATTGGCATGATTGAGCCCAAAGCTTCGAACAGACATCGGTTCATCCTGGTAGCCATTGATTACTTCACCAAATGGGTCGAAGCAGCGTCGTACGCCAAATTAACCTGACAAGTGGTGGTTCGATTTATCAAAAACAATCTCATCTGCCATTTTGGTGTTCTGAACCAAATAATTACGGATAATAGATCCAACTTGAACAACAAGATGATGAAAGAGTTGTGTGCTGAGTTCAAGATCGAACACCATAACTCATCTCCCTACCGGCCTAAGATGAATAGAGCGGTAAAAGCGGCTAACAAGAGCATCAAGAAGATTGTTCAAAAGATGGTTATAACCTACAAAGATTGGCACGAAATGCTACCCTTTTCTCTTCACGATTATCGCACATCTATCTGCACTTCAACAGGGGCAACCCCTTTCTCTCTAGTATATGGCATGGAGGCCATGCTCCCCATAGAAGTAGAGGCCCCATCAATCCGGGTATTGATGGAAACTAAGCTAACAGAAGCTGAATGGTGTCAAAGTCGACACGACAAACTCAATCTAATCAAAGAAAAACAAATAACGGCACTATGCCATGGTCAGTTGTATCAACAGAGAATGAAGAAGGCGTTTGACAAAAAGGTTCGACCTCACGTCTTCAGAAAAGGAGACCTTGTGCTCAAGAAGATACAATCATTCCTCACTGATGCCCGAGGCAAATGGACTCCGAATTATGACGGCCCCTATGTGGTCAAGAAAGCTTTCTCTGGCGGTGCCCTGAGACTCGCAACTATGGATGGAAAGGAATTTGCCTACCCCACAAATGTTAATGTAGTCAAGAAATACTTCGCCTAAACTAAAAAAAAATGTCTCGGTGGATTGAAAACCCGAAAGGGCGGTCTAAGCAAAAATTAGAGACATAAGCAAAAAAAATCCCGGTGGATTGGAAATCTCAAAGTACAATCCAGGAAAAAGTTTGGGATAATGGCAAGTAACTATGTTTAACAGGGGCAAATCCCTCAGCAGCAATAATGCCATCGGTCAGAAAACTCCAGTCAAGGTCATCTTCGAGGGAAGCTCAGGATGCCCCGAATTCAAAGTTGGTAGAAGGATATCGATCGTTATGTTTCAATGTAGCCCTTTTCCCTTCAATTACCAATTTCTAACTTTGTAAATACTCTATGGAATCACGCGCTTGGCTGATTTCCATCCTATCAATAAAATTTGAGCCCTAGTGCTTTTGTTTGCAATTCTCATTTGTTTTAGCTTTATAGAACGACATTTTAATATGGTCAACGATTCTTGAAATAAAACAAAAATGAATTTACTTGTTAAAATTTTTCTGCTTTTAAAACAAATATGGCAATTCTTTTGACTGTTGAACATCGAAAGAACATCGAATGCTTCTCCAGAAGTAATTGAACCTCAAAGTGCAGAATCAAAGTACTCCTTCTAAACCAGTATGCCTGAATGAAGGATCAACTGTGTCAGAGGCAGTGTTTCATCTGACACCCCCCAACACAGTTCTTACCTCCTAAGCCCGACTAACATAGCTCCCAACAGGGACTATCTCTCCTAAGCAAGGCATAATTGTTACTTTTGGACCAGTGATACCTCTTCGTCCCCCGCAGTAGCCGAGTATCCCGTCGTGTTCATTCATTAGTCTGTATGTCGCGTCAGTTTTGTCAACATTTACATACCTACATCATGCATTATTGATTCACATTCATATTCATATTGCATCACTATCACTTTAGTCGGTCTTGTTCCCTAGTGATAAACGTCTTTTCAACCGAGTTGTCAGTGCTTTCCTTGTCAAAAAGTGTCGCGTCTGAGCAACTTCGCCTCCTGTTTATTTCTGGATTGAAGTCGGTCCTCGACCACTTTGATAACTTGAACCTCTGAAAGGAAAGGAGACCTTCGAAAAACATCACTCTTCGCCATAGGAGATGATATCTTCACTTTCCCGGATTAAGGAAAATCCCCAGGGAAAGCCTTGTTGAATGCAGAATAGGGCAAGCAAGCAAAAATATTTATTTTTAGAAGAATTCCCTTCGGGATTTATGTCGTGTCCACAGAGATCGGTTCGAGGGAAAGAATATCGTTCGACAGTCTCTCACGTTAATGAGTTTGGATTAAAATGGTTTAAAACATGAAAACAGAAAAGTAAACATTAAAACATTAAAACAAATTCACTTTTCAGCAAGACAAACTTATCTAGCATGCACATAATCGACTCCTCACAAACTTAAACTTACCGACTAGTTATAATCAGCCTACAATACTCCTCAATATCACCCAGCATCGCTCACAACACAGGTTATGTCTAACGAAAAGTTGAGAGAACAACCGTGTTACCATTGCCGATACTTTCGTACGCTAGCTCAAGGCACGGAGGCATTAAGTTTCGACGCCTATTGAAGATTGCTAGCCCTACATCTATCTCTAGAATCTAGAAACTAACAGACAATCATCCCTAATCGAAGTTTGCGACGGTTATCTCTAACGCAACCCAAACCCTGCGCATAAAGAAAAAATCAGAGACAATCACCAATAAAGATTTGTAAAGCAAGTTTTATACAACGCCATGGGCGACAAATATACATGAGATCATAGTCAATACATATACAAAACTCAACATAGAAGAAAAACATAAAGAAGAAAAGAAATGAACGAAACACTTCACGGATTGTCGGAGCCGATCGATGAGAAATCCACCTCGGATCATCCACATGCAAGCTTCCATGTTGTTTTCTAAGCTAATCTACTGAAAAAATGAAGTTTGATGGAGTTGGAGCAAGAATCCCCAAAACCATACTTTAAAAAATGCTGAAAAATGAAGTTTATAGGTGGTTTTTGCTCCTCAGACACTCAAAAAAGACAATACTGAAGCATTAGAAAGGGCCAAAGGGAAGCGGGTACTGAATGATGAATCAACGCCAGGGGATGAACCGGTGCCGGAGGCAGAATCTGATAAGTCATTTGAGAAAGATGTTGAGGAATTCATGAGAATAATCAGAAAACGCGATTATAAGATCGTTGATCATCTACATCAAACTCCTTCTAAGATTTCCATTTTGTCATTGTTGCTATGTTCTGAAGCCCATCGGAATGCTCTGCTCAAAATTTTGAATATGGCGTACGTACCGCAAGAGATATCAGTTAACCAGCTTGAAGGTGTGATTTCCAATGTTAATGCTGGAAACGGTTTAGGGTTCATAGATTTTGACTTAACGCCAGAAGGAAGGAATCACAATAAGGCTCTCCACATATCAATGGAATGTAAAGGTGCCATGTTATCCCATGTATTGGTGGACACTGGCTCGTCCCTCAATATGCTGCCTAAGAAAGCATTAGCCAAGCTGGATGTGGAAGGGGTGATACTCAGACCTTGTGATCTAGTTGTGAAAGCGTTTGATGGTTCAAAGAGATCAGTGTTTGGAGAGATAGAGCTGCCTGTCCAGATAGGACCCCAGGTGTTCAATATAGTGTTTTATGTGATGGACATCCAACCGGCCTATAGTTGTCTATTGGGTCGTCCCTGGATTCACTCTGCTGGGGCCGTATCTTCAACCTTGCATCAGAAGATAAAGTTTGTAGTTAATGGTCAAGTTGTTACGGTATGTGGAGAAGAAGATATTTTTGTTAGCCATTTGTCATCCTTCAAGTATGTGGAAATGGACGGAGAAATCCACGAAACTCTCTGTCAGGAATTTGAAACTATGAATATGGTGAAAGATTCTCCGTCTCCGTCTGGTGAGGCAAGAGTGGGAGCCTCTATGACTTCATATAAGCAGGCTTTGGAGGTGGTGCAGTCCGGTCATACCGAAGGCTGGGGACAAATGGTTGAGATACCTTTCAAGGATGATAAGAATGGAATTGGTTATAAACCTCCTCGGGTTCCACAACAGGGTCAAGAGCGCCAAGGGCCAGTTTTCTTCTCAAGTGGAGGGGTCATATATCCAAGCCATACTTGTGCGGCAATTGAAGACGGTGAAGATAGTGACTGTGACCTGGACAACTGGGTGCGTCCATGTGCCCCAGGAGTGAAGCTGAACAATTGGTTTTCGGAGGATCTCATTCAAGTTACTCTGCCTAATAAGTAATTTTCTGTGTTTTATTTCATTAAGCATGCAAAAGTCCTATGCTCTGCTCAAGGCATAGTGACTTCATTGTAGGGCCCCCATGTTTGTTTTCATACAAGTTTTTATCATTAATGAAAGGACGTTTTGTATCCAAATTGTGCTCCCTGTCTTTCTTTTTTATTTTTATCATTTAAATAAAAAATGGCAATGTTTTCTTCATGTTTTCTTGCATTTTCTTTCCTTTTTCCTCTCAAAGAGCAGTTCTAAAGGCATGAATTATCATTCATGCAGAAGTGTTTCTCCGGATTTCATTGATGATGACTCTGCTATGGTTTATTATGACTTCGATAATCCAATATACCAAGCTGAAGAGGGGGACGAGGAAGACTGTGAACTGCCAGAGGAGTTGGCTAGGTTACTGAAACAGGAAGAAAGAGCCATTCAGCCTCATCAGGAAAACGTAGAAGTTGTCAATCTTGGTACTGAAGAGGAAAGGAAAGAGGTTAAAGTAGGGGTAAGCCTGGCTGAGAATGTAAAGAAAGAGCTGATTGAAATGTTGCAAGAGTATGTCGACATCTTCGCCTGGTCTTATCAAGATATGCCTGGGTTGGATACAGACATCGTTGTGCACAGAATGCCGCTGAAAGAGGGTTGTTTTCCTGTCAAACAGAAGCTTCGGAGAACCAAACCTGAAATGGCCATCAAGATTAAAGAGGAGGTGCAAAAGCAGTTGGATGCGGGGTTTCTAGCTGTTACCAATTATCTGCCGTGGGTCGCTAATATTGTGCCTGTGCCGAAGAAGGATGGTAAAGTCAGAATGTGTGTAGATTATCGAGATCTGAACAGGGCTAGTCCAAAAGATGATTTTCCGTTACCACATATTGACGTGTTGGTGGACAATACGGCTCAATTCTCTGTATTTTCTTTCATGGATGGGTTTTCGGGATACAACCAGATTAAAATGGCACCCGAGAATATGGAGAAAACTACATTTATTACCCCTTGGGGCACATTCTGTTATAAGGTGATGCCGTTTGGTCTAAAGAATGCTGGGGCTACATATCAGCGTGCCATGGTAACGCTCTTCCACGATATGATTCACAAAGAAATTGAAGTTTATGTGGATGATATGATTGCCAAGTCACAAATAGAAGAAGAGCATTTGATAAATTTGAAAAAGTTGTTTGAGCGATTGAGACATTTCAAACTGAGGCTAAACCCGAATAAATGTACTTTTTGGGTAAGATCTGGTAAGCTTCTGGGTTTCATCGTCAGTGAAAATGGAATCGAGGTGGATCCAGCAAAGGTAAAAGCCATTCAAGAAATGTCGGAGCCGAGAACTGAAAAACAGGTTCAAGGGTTTTTGGGAAGACTGAATTATATTGCAAGATTTATATCTCATCTTACTACAACTTGTGAGCTAATATTCAAGTTATTGAGAAAAGATCAATCAATCCGGTGGAACAGTGATTGTCAAAAGGCCTTTGAAAAAATAAAAGGATACTTGCAAAGTCCTCCGATTCTCATGCCTCCAGTTCCTGGGAGGCCACTGATTATGTATCTCACTGTACGTGATGGATCAATGGGTTGCGTTCTCGGTCAACACGATGAGACAGGTAGGAAAGAGCATGCTATAGCAAGAAATTCACTGATTGTGAGCCCAGGTACTCGATGCTTGAGAAGACATGTTGTGCCCTAGCATGGGCTGCTAAGCGATTGAGACAATACATGCTGACTCATACAACCCTACTGATTTCAAAAATGGATCCAATCAAGTACATCTTTGAAAAGCCAGCTCTTAATGGAAGGGTTGCTCGGTGGCAGATGGTTTTGACTGAATATGATATACAGTACACGTCTCAGAAGGCTATCAAAGGGAGTGTGTTGTCTGATTATCTTGCCGAGTCGCCTATTGATGATTACCAGCCAATGAGGTTTGATTTTCCTGATGAAGACATTATGTTTCTCAAGGCTAAAGATTGTGAAGAGCCTCCGGTTGATGAAGGACCGGATCCCGATGACAAATGGAAACTGATGTTTGATGGGGCCGTTAACATGAATGGAAGTGGTGTTGGGGCAGTCTTGATTACTCCGAAAGGATCACACATACCTTTCACTGCCAGGTTAACTTTTAATGTTACCAACAACGAAGCGGAATATGAGGCATGTATCATGGGTATCAAAGAATCCATTGATTTGAGGATCAAGACTCTTGAGATATTTGGTGATTCCGCTCTAGTGATCAACCAGATCAACGGAGATTGGCATACCAACCAGCAGAACTTGATTCCTTACAGAGACTACGCGAGAAGACTGTTGACCTTCTTTACAATAGTGAAATTGTACTATATACCTCGTGATGAGAATCAGATGGCTGATGCTTTAGCTACATTGTCCTCCATGATCCAGGTGAATTAGTGGAACCATATCCCGAAGATTGATGTGATGAGATTAGACAAACCCGCTCATGGATTTGCCTCTGATACTACGACTGATGGTAAACCCTGGTATTTTGATATCAAGCATTTCTTGGAGAGTCAAGAGTATCCAGCTGGGGCATCAAACAATGACAAAAAGACTCTGAGGAGGTTGGCAGGAAGCTTCTTTTTGAATGGGGATGTGTTGTACAAGCGAAACTTTGACATGGTCTTGCTCAGATGTGTGGATAGACAGGAAGCAGACCTGTTAATGCAGGAAGTACATGAAGGATCTTTTGGTACCCATGCTGGTGGGCATGCTGTGGCGAAGAAATTATTAAGAGCAGGGTATTATTGGTTAACTATGGAGGCTAATTGCTTTAAGTACGCCCAAAAATGCCATAAATGCCAAATCTATGCTGATAAGGTGCATGTGCCACCAAACCCCTTGAATGTGATGAGTTCTCCGTGGCCCTTTGCTATGCGGGGCATTGATATGATAGGGAAGATTGAGCCTACAGCTTCCAATGGACACCGATTCATTCTGGTGGCTATTGATTACTTTACCAAGTTGGTAGAAGCAGCCTCTTTTGCAAATGTTACCAGGCAGGTGGTAGCCCGATTCATTAAGAAAGAGATTATTTGCAGATATGGGGTGCCTGGAAGGATCATTACTGACAATGGTTCTAATCTCAACAACAAGATGATGAAAGAGCTATGCCAGAGCTTCAAAATTGAACACCATAATTCTTCTCCTTACCGCCCGAAGATGAATGGTGCCGTCGAGGCAGCCAACAAAAATATTAAGAAGATTGTGCAGAAGATGGTGGTGACATATAAGGATTGGCATGAAATGCTCCCTTTCGCTTTACATGGGTATCGTACTTCTGTTCGTACATCTACTGGGGCAACCCCGTTTTCGCTTGTATATGGTATGGAGGCAGTGCTACCGGTTGAAGTGGAAATCCCTTCTTTAAGGGTCATGATGGACGTTTAACTTGACGAGGCTGAATGGGTTCGAGCGAGGTTCAATGAGTTGAGTCTCATCGAAGAAAGATAATTGGCTGCAGTTTGTCATGGACAACTGTATCAGAGGAGAATGAAACGAGCATTTGATCAGAAAATGCGCCCTCAGACTTACCAGACGAGCGACTTGGTATTGAAAAGGATTCTTCCTCCGAATACAGATCACAGGGGCAAATGGACGCCTAATTATGAAGGTCCATACGTTGTTAAGAAGGTTTTCTCGGGCGGAGCCTTGATGCTTACAACAATGGACGGTGAGGATTTTTTGTCCCCTGTGAACTCAGACGCAGTTAAAAAATACTTCGCATAAAGAGACCCGCTGGACAGTAAAAAGAGAGTCCAGGAAAAAAAGGGCATCCCGGCGAAACAAAAAAAAAAGAAGAAAAAGGTTCGGGAAAAAATTAGGGATAAAATAAGTACACCCGGTAAGTTGAAAACCCGCAAGGGCAACTTAGGCAAGAAAGGGTATCTCGGTGGATTGAAAACCCGCAAAGGGAGATCCAGGCAAAAGAGAGATTCAGCGAAAACTGCGATCTGAGTAATCTGTATTACCTCGTTTCAATCAGTAAGCAATCCGAAGGTCAGGAATCAGTTCAATCGTCCCCCTTTTGAAGGCAAAGCAGTTGGAGAATCTTGAAGATATATGAACCATAGCAGGGTTGAAACTCATTGAAGTTCCATTTTCACATTGCCATTAGGACTGTTTCTTTTCTGTTTTGGTAATTACCACTTTCCAGGAATTGCTTCTTGATGTAAATGCCTATTTTTCAGGCTCTTCAATCAATAAAATTGTCGTTATTCAGAATAATTCTACCTGTTGTTTTGTTTTTATATTTGCTTTGTTTACACAAACATCCAAATTTTTTATAATCATTTGCATGCGAAAATCTTGGGGGTTCTACAATAATGTGCATAAGAGAGAAAACATTTAAAATTGCTTTAAATGACGCGTGTGCTTGGTTGAATTCTACTGAATCTCGTATTATTCTGGGGCATATGTGCGCATTCTTTTGTTTGCAGGTGTGGAGATTTCACAGGATAGATATGCAAAGATGTATGACGTCTTCAAGCCAAAATCCTTTACGAAGTGCAAGTGATTGTTCCCCCAGGCAGAGAGGACTTCTCAGCAGGAGAGTTATTTTTGGAGATGGTCATCCCCAGCGTACGTGCGGAGCTTGATGATCCCCAGCAGCGTTGTCAAAAGGGTAGTATTGTATCCTATTCAGTACTTCCAATGGCTACAAGTTTTTCTGTGTTGATAATGGTTGTAAGCTCCCTAGTAGAGTTGCTTCACACGCCTTACAGTTAATGTTCAAGACTCAGTGAGTGTCCAGGAGTTTGGAGATGTCGAATCTTCTGTAAAATCCTCTTGGGACATTTTCTCCAGATCAGACTTGTATCTTGGGGAAAAATCAAATGGTTGACCATCTCAAGCATGGAGCATCACGAAATTCCCCGACAAGAGTATTCCAGATCTATTATCCCCAACAGGGTGGCCTCCCAACTACTGCATCCCAGCTCGGGTCTCGGTATCAGTTTAAGAGTTGGAAGGTGTCAGATCTTCCGTAAAATTCTCTTAGGAAACTTTCCCGGGCATGAGACACGTTGAAGTGATTCTCCCCAGCAGAGTTTGTTATAAGCTTGGTTCCCCAGTAGAGTTTGAAGTGGCGTGGTCTTCTGTAAAATCCTCTCAAGGGACATCTCCCCAGCAAAGTTTGTTGTAAGCCCATTAATCCCCAGCGGAGTTCTATGGTTATAGTTATTCTCCAAGCAGACTGGATCAGATGATGCCTCCCCAACAGAGTTATCATTTCCTACAGTAGCCTCAATGGTTTTGTCAGGTCAACGCCCAGATCAAGAGGTCAGGTCAATTTGTCTTCCCCAGCACAGTTTACGACCGCGAAGTCAATCCAGCTAGTTATCCCCAGCAAAGTTGTCTCTCCTTTCCTCAGCATTTATTTTGCTGAGGACCTCTTTGCATTTTGCATATAGTACGGATAACATCCTCTAAAATGCGTAGCATTCCATTTCGTATGGAGCATTACGGCAAAATTCAAGCATATGCATGTGAAGCATAGGCCAGTTTTGATAACTCGTGCGAGAGTCCAGAACTTTGCTCCTTACATCATTGACAAAGCCAGGAAGAATGCCTAGTCTATTCCCAGACAGACTTTGCGAAACGATACAAAGGGTTTCATCTTTTTTCTCCCCACAGAGTCATATATCTCAACTTGCAAGTTTCTTGGAACCATTCCCGATAGGATTCCTGCAGCCGTTCCTGACCGCTCCTTTGAGTTTTAACCAGGCCAGTTCCTGATAGGCCCCGTTGCCCATTCCCGATAGGTAAACCTTGGTTATAAACTACAGCCGTTCCCGACTGCTCCTTTGAGTTTTAACTATGCCAGTTCCCGACAGGCCCCATTACCCATTCCCGATAGGTAGGCCTTGGTTATAAACTGCAGCCGTTCCCGACCGCTCCCTTTGAGTTTTAACCATGCCAGTTCCCGACAGGCCCCGTTACCCATTCCCGATAGGTAAGCCTTGGTTATAAACTACAGCCGTTCCCGACCGCTCCCTTTGAGTTTCAACCATGCCAGTTCCCGACAGGCCCCGTTACCCATTCCCGATAGGTAAGCTTGGTTATAAACTGCAGCCGTTCCCGATCGCTCCTTTGAGTTTTAACCATGCCAGTTCCCGACAGGCCCCGTTACCCATTCCCGATAGGTAAACCTTGGTTATAAACTGCAGCCGTTCCCGACAGCTCCCTTTGGTTTGAACCTTGCCAGTTCCCGACAGGTACACTTGCCAATTCCCGATAGACAAAATAGGTCCAAGCTCACCCGTTCCCGACAAGTATTTCACCAGTTCCCGACAGGTATCTAACCAGTTCCCGACAGGTATCTCACCCGTTCCCGACAGGTATCTCACCCGTTCTCGACAGGTATCTCACCCATTCCCGACAGGTATCTCATCAGTTCCCGACAAGTTTCCTATGGGATCCAATGGTTCCAAGGTCTTCTTCACCAACTTTTCTTCCTTACCTTTACAACATCTTCTCTAACCACAGTGCAAATTTTCTCGGTTATTTTTGTATTCAATCCCTATGTATCTTGAATTCCTGATAGCCATCGCTTTCATCCATTCAGATTCACAGTTGATTGAATAGGGGCAGCTATAATACCTCAAAATTTACCCTCTTATTTTTCTCAAATTGGTCTATGCTTTACTCATTTGCATTCCATAGTAGGTCATAGATTGCATAGCATGGCATTCAGCATAGGGCATGGGATCAAGGCACTTGGTCCATATTCTCAAGTCTCAAGCTTCAAGGTGGCTCATGGGGTTCATCATGTTTTCTTAAGATCAAGCATGGCAAAAGATTGCAAGTGGATCTCTCCCTCCTAACCAGAGAGGCCAATCAGGGTTTTTGGTTTCAAGAGAGTTTCTTGAAGACTTTGGGGGTTCAAGCATGTTTTATGATTTCCATATGCTCACAAGTGTTCATGGATGGGGATTTGGTTGATGGTTCATGGTGGGGACTGTTCAGTGGATCAGTTGCTGGTGAAATAAGCAAAAGTCAACTATAAAGGAGAAAGTCAACTGTGGAATTTTGAGGGTCTTTTCATGGTTTTCAAGGTCTCACATCCTCATATGGTCTTCAATGGTCAAGATTCATACCATTCATCAAGAATCAAGAGGTTGTGCAAAAGTTACTAAATTTGGAAAATGACCTATAATACAAACTTTCCATTTTTGGCAATTTTTCAACCACATTCAACTTGACTTTTCATCATCAAGTAAGCTCCAAATGAATTTTCCTCCAACATGAAAGTTGAAGATATTTCTCTCCCATTTCCAAAAAGTACTAGAACATTTCTATATCAATTGTGGAACTCTAGTTATGGCCAAAACAATGCAAGGTGCTTTCCATGGATTCCTTACATGTCAAATTTTCCACCTTTTGCATTTTTGCACAAATGGACTTGTAATGTTCCCAATTGCTTCATGCCATATTACAATGTCAAAATACAAGTCAAGAGGAGTATTCTTGGTCTTTGAATCAATTCATGCCATGCCATATTTCTTATTATTTTCACAAAGTGCAAAAATGCCAAATTAATTCAAAACTTGCAAACCAAGAAAGTACAAGGCCCAAAATCAATTCAGAAGTGATACATGAGTAAATTGGAGGTGAATTATGCTGGGTACAAGGGTTTCCCATGTGTAAATTAGTGGTGGTGGTGTAAAATGCATTTTTGCAATTTCACCCAAATCTCATTAACAAGAGTTCTAATCACTTCCTAATCCTAATCATTGAACTAATGAAGGGTATATATGCTTACTCATACCCTCACAACTAGGGTAGAGACTCTCATTTGAACAGTTGTGGGTTTTTGCTCTCACACTTCCTCTCATTGAATCTCATTCTTCTTGGAGCTTCTCTGAGTTTTCTCTTCACATTCTTGATCAATGAAGAGAATAGAGCAAGAATCCACTGTTGTTTTGAGCTCATACTGAAGATTTCATCAAGTGGCATTCAAGAGGGTTCAAACTTAAATCTCCATATCTAGCACGATTTCAAGCTCTAGTTGCATTTATTTTGCATCTAGAGGTTCCAAGGAGTGGATCTGCAGTATTTAGAGGGATTTCTTGGAGGATTTCAAGTTCTACAAGGTTCAGGTTGGTGAATTTTTCATACTCATAGAACTTGAATTTTTTATATGCATAATGATCTGTGAACTTCCCTGAGCATGTTGATATATTTTATTTGAAGTTTGGACGTGTGGTTTGTGAGATATGTTGATTTACAGTTTTAGATCTATTTATGTTTTTGTTCGATTCTCCTTATTGGTTGATTGTTTGTTAAAATGGACTGCATATTTGAGATCCTTGCATTTTTCTGGTCAAAATGGAGTACCTACTTGCAATTTCTGGAAAAAAACACGCCACAGCTCACCGGAGAGGGTGGCCGGAGCCCTAGCTCCGGCGGCTGGGATGATGTAGTCCGGCAAGGAGAATTGTGAGGAAGAAGAGATAATCTGACCGTTCATTGTTGGATCCAACGTCCCTCACTGCGCCACGTGTCTTTTTTTATGTTTTAAATTTAATGATTGCGTGCATGCCATTCCACATATGCTACCGTGCGTCCTCACATTATAACCATGGTTTTTAATTAATGTTTGACTTTGTGATTTAATCTTGTCCGTCTGATGGATCTTGTGGTGGTGATGATGCCAACAAATTAATGAAGGCATGTGCATGGCGCGTGGGAGAGTATGTTATGTGCTGTGTGATTATGTGGTTGCGTGCTCATTTGACTGTGGTGTGCCCTTTTAATCTGGATCGTTGGTGTTGATTACATTTTGATCATGTGGACCTGGTTTGATATGTTTTCGCGCGTTGGATTAAATGGCTGGCTGGGATTAATTCTGAAATTGTTTGACTATTTCCATACTCTCCATTGACCGTGCGTTTTGGACTATTTGTTTGGACTTTGCTATCTGCGCCCCCCCTTAAGCCCATTTCCTTTATTTCAACATGAATTCCTTACTGTTTGCACCCCCTTGCTTATTTTATTTTCTTTTCTCATTTTTATTATTTGTTTTGCATTTTAATTCCTAAAATTATTTTTATGCATTTAAAAATCATACAAAAATCATGAAACCTCTTCTTAGTTTTCTCAAATTTGTCCATATTTTATTTTCTCATTTTATTTTTATTTTGGCATCTGATTTAATTAATTGTCTAAATTTCTTTTCTTATTTGTTTCACTTGCACACTCCAACTTGCAAATTTTATTTCTCTTCATACACAATACATTTTTAATCCATTCCTTTTGTATTTATTAGGTGACATATTAAAGTGCATAAAAACATTTTTGTTTCATTTTTAAAACTTTTCCATATTGCATTTTGGTCCCTTTCTTTTGCATGTTGAATCATTGTTCTTATGTGATCTTTGCCCAATTGTTTGGGATACTTAGTTTATGGATTTTGGTTTGATCTTTTTGTACATGTTACTTGACTGAGTTAACTTCTATTTGGTTATATTTTGGGATTTTATTGATACACTTTTCTATTTTTGGTTGAATTTTGTTTGTGATGCAAGTTTGATTGAGGTTTACTTTGATACATGAAATGGTTTGAATGCATTTGCTTACTTGTAATGGAATTATGCTTGAGATGTTTTTATGGTATGATCATGTTCTGTTTGAGCTTACTTGTGGCTTTGGAATCATCCTCATTTGATCATTTTTCAATTTGTTCTTGATTTTTTAAGTTGATGTTATTTTGACTTGAACTAAGTGGATGTTTTGATTAACTTTGATGCATGTTTTGAATGTGTTTCTTAAGGTTTCATCTTGCATGACTTGAGTTTGATTTTGGTATGATGTTGATACATATGCTACTTCCCCTTAAGTTCATTACTTGGTTTTCATCTCACTTGATCATCATGGTTTGATTTGTATGATGCATATCATCATCATTGGTTTTGTGGTTTTTTTGGCTCATGATGCATCATAATGTGAAACATTCTTGCATGTTTGGATTAAATGATCATGATGTGAATTGAATTCTGACTTGGTTTCACTTTCATCTTATTTTGTTCATGTCATCTTTGTATGAAACCTTTAATGTGTGAAATTGTGAATCTTGTGCAAGTTTACTTGCATCCTATCTTGTGTGCCTTCACTTGTATACTTGATATGTGCTTGCATGATCTTTGAAGCATGTTTTATGTTATGATTTGGATATGATGATTACGATGTGCTTGCTGCCCCATCTCTTTTCTCATTCTTATTTTCTCTTTTTTTTCTCTTTCACTCTTTCTCATCCCATGAATCTCAAGACTTGTTCAAGTCTTGGATTCCTTTCCCCTTAGAGCTACCTAGTCCAACTTAATTTTTGATTAAGCTTGGAGTAGGATTAGCATTAGGTGTTAGTTAGTCTTTTCTCCTAAACCTCACTAACCATAGGATATCCATGCATGATAACATTAGGACTCTTAGTTTCCCTTTAGAGTTTCCCTTGCGTCGTTTCTCTTCTCATCTCAAAAGAAAAGTAAAAAATACTTAATAAAGGCAAAACAAACATTGTATTTAGGACTTTCATGTATGAACAAGATAGTGAGGGATCTTCTCTCATTTTCTTGGAACGTTTAGCGTGTGTCCCATCTCGGGTCGTTATGCGAGGCATTCGATTTTACATGAGGGACTTAAATACAATGTACGTTACAAAACACAACACAATCAAAACACTTCTTTCTAAAAAACTTCAAACAAACAATAACGTCTTTCCTTCGGGAATTCTTTTCTCATCTCACTCACTCTCAGCGTACGAACGCGCTCCTACTCATTCTCTCGCAAGACGGTAACGCCTAAGTCTCGATTCAGCGAGCTGCAACACCTGAGCTAGAACGTAAGCCGTTCCCTAAAAAACGCAATCCACCCCTAGTGAGGGGAACTACGTCGCTCTGATTCTCATGCTCCCGATGAGATACGTAGGCAGTGGGGTAGGGCCCATGCGAGCACTTCTTTTATTTTCCCTACATTTATTTCTTGCTCTCTCTCTCTCTCCTTTCTTTTTTCCTTTTTCCCGTTCCCTTTCCTTTCCAACAGCAGCGGAGCTCCAGTTGACGGCACCCTTTGAACGAGACAAGCAAGCGTGGATCCCATCGGGTACGATGGACGCTTGGGGGTGCTAATACCTTCCCCTCACGTAACCGACTCCCGAACCCAGATCTCTTGGTCGCAAGACCATGCTCTTTCCTTTTTCCTTCCTTCAGGTTTACGTAGTGTTTCCTTTCCCTCTCTTGGGATAAATACACATTGCTGGCGACTCTGTTTTCCGCTCCACTCTCGCGTTTGTACCGTTGGATGCGAATCTTTCAGGAGCGACATATACAATGCCATGGGCGACAAATATACATGAGATCATAGTCAATACATATACAAAACCCAACATAGAAGAAAAACACAAAGAAGAAAAGAAATGAACCAAACACTTCACGGATTGTCGGAGCCGATCGATGAGAAATCAACCTCGGATCATCCACATGCAAGCTTCCATGTTGTTTTCTAAGCTAATCTACTAAAAAAATGAAATTTGATGGAGTTGGAGCAAGAATCCCTAAAACCATACTCTAAAAAATGCTGAAAAATGAAGTTTATAGGTGGTTTTTGCTGCCCAGGTTCGCACTGCGAACATATGCCGCCTTAACTTCCTCCAGAATGATGTTTTTCATGCTTCCAGGCACTTTTTATTTGCCCCGGGTTCGCAGTGCGAACTCGCTAGCGAGTGCTCGCCACGGGGGTTCGCAGTGCGAACAAGACAGCAACCCAGAATTTGTTTTGATCATAACTCTTGAACCGTAACTCCGATTGCGCACGGTTTGAAGCTTTGGAAAGATTATTCAATGCTCTTTATGATTATGGAAAAATCCCATTGCTAGAACACTTGTAAAAATAAATGAAAATCAATTAAAGTCAATGATATTTACAAGGTACCGCACTATACACCGAAATCATAAAGTAAACGTATTTACGAACAAAGCGGGGTTTATTCAACCAATTTTAACACAAAGTAATGATAAGTGCAACAAAACTTATATACAAAAATATGTACATTTTGCACTTATCAAGCCTCTTAATCAAAGATTCGGCAATACATCGGTTTTTCTCCGAAAGATCCGCTGATGAAAAGGTCATCGGCACCTCAAAGTTGGATCACATCATATGGCATTTCTCCGAGAAGATCCCGAAAAAAGTATGATGTAACACCCCCAAGCGACACCAGTCTCTCAAGGGACCTGCTTTCCCCAGTAGAGCCAAGAAATTGCGTCTCCAACAGAGAAGTTTGAACACCTCTACAACTCAGACGACCGGGTTCCCCAGCAACTCTGACATCAAATCTTTTTCCGTCAAATGGCATCTCCCCAGGAAAATTTGGCGAAAAGTTTGAGGAAAACCGCTACGAATAGCGTTTCTTATCAAGAAAGTTTATTGACAAAAGAAACTAAGACCAGTTCCTTGGTAGGAAACCAAGATCGAGGGGAAGTTTACATCGGAAACTGAGACCAGTTCCTTGGTAGGAAACCAGGATCGAGGGAAAGTTTACATCAGAAACTAAGACCAGTTCCTTGATAGGAAACCAGGATCGAGGGGAAGTTTATTTCAGCAACTGAGACCAGTTCCTTGGTAGGAAACCAGGATCGAGGGGAAGTTCACCCTTTTATAGGCATCATTGCTTAACAAAAGAAGATGGATATCGTTCATAACCACCGTCAAAATTTCGGGTATTCCGATATTTAATCCTCTTGCACCTCGAATGCCCGAATACCTTCGCCATTCACACCTTCGGGTCCAGGAAGAATAAATAGGGGCATCTGTCATACCCCAAATTTTAACCACTAAGATTCCCCCAAAATTGTGCAAATCATCATCACAATATGGATGGACCATCATACCTCATTAGTCTCCCCAAAGGTGGGTGAGCATCCACTACAATCAAATTTAGGGTTTCAAGCCCTCTCAGAACTCTTAGACAAAGGATCAATCAAAGAATGACATGATCTTCAACTTTTCTAAACCTCTTAAACACCTATAAAGTATCAATAGGACTCCCACATCAAAAATCAAGCACAAGGTTGCAACATTCTAAGTGGATCAAGCCTCAAGATCGCTAGTGTCACCAAACTAGGGTTTTGGTCGACCAAGGGCTCCAGATGGAAATTTTCCTCTGGGCATGAGCCAATGCTTCCAAGCACAACCTAATATGCTCCAAGGGACATTATGAACCCAATCATCAAGTCAATTTTGCCTCAGGGGATGCATTCATAAAAAAAATCAAGAATTAGGGTTTTTTTGACCTAAATCACCCCTAAGTTGACTTTTGGGACAAAACATGAGCCAAGACAACAAAAGAGGATTTGAGGATCTCTAACACACTACATTGATCCATTTGCAACAATGGATTAATCCAAGAAGCTTGATCAACAAGTTTCAATTTCATCTGGACCACGATTAGGGTTTCGAGGGAAAAGTCAATTGTGCCTTTGACTTTTGACCAAGACATGCTCCCAAAATTTGGGACATGATTCAATACACCCTATAACACCCATGGAACATGTCCATCAAGTTTGATTTAGGTTAAGGACTTGATTTCACAGAGGGTCGCACAGTTTGGAATTCATCTGACAAAAAGTCAACTGTGCACAAAAGTCAACTTTGACTTTTTGAGATTTTTCACAATTATGGTTATTTGACCCTAAAATGATGTTAATGTATGATTGGAATCATCATTCATCAAGAAAAATCAAGAAAAGTGGGATAACTTGTAAAAGGGGTAACCATAAAAACTTAGAAATTTTCTAAGTTATGGAACAAAGTGGCTAGGGTACCAACTTTGGAGGATCATATCTCCTAAACCACAAGGCCATTTTTCCCCATTCAAAGATGGATTTGTAGCTCTCATGGCCCTCTACAAAAGCTTCAACTACACCTCATTCCAATTCACCATGGATTTTGAGTTATGGAATGATCAAAATGGCTGAAACCATGAAATGTCACTTTTTCCAACACTTAGTGAAATAAGTCAGAATCTGTCTTGCTTTTTTTTCCAAAAGTAGGGGCATTTTTCACTTGGATCCAAAAAGTATCAAAACAAACTATGATCACACATATGTTGTATCATATAAGAGCTTTCCAAAATGGTCAAGAACTCCATGAAACTCCACTTAAGCCATGAGATATGACCATGCCAATGTGCCTTGCTGCAAACTGTCATGGCAAGGCAGATTTGTGCATTTTGCTCGATTTGAACAAATTTTGCAAAGGGCAAACAAATCTATCCATCTGTACACCTCAAGGGGAGACAAAGGGGGACAAACACTGATCCATCGGCCTCACAAGTCCTTGGAACCAAAAGTAGCATGCCAAACCTAGAAATACCTAAAAGAGGGACAAGACTCCAATTTTGGTTTGGAGCATTTAATGGATGCACCAAGGTGGCATGGACTGAGCCATTGCCAACTGAATTCAGTCAAGACTGATCCAAGAACTAGGGAACAAACAACCTATGCTCTAACCTCTAGTCAATGGCTAGAGGAGACTCGGATTCCTATTGATCAACATTTGCCAAACTTCTGCAGCAGTTGCCATTCACTATTGCTCCCAAAACAAACTTGATCTACTATAAATAGAGCTCATTTGTGATCAGTTTCAGGACACCAAAGCCATAAAACAGATGTTTTCCTCAAAATCCCTTTCTCTAGGCAAAAATACCTCCTCTAGCAAGGTAACTCTGAGTTTTTGAGTCAGAGAGCAATTCCACCACAGATCATGATCCAAACACATCCAATATGTCATATCTAAGCTGTCCAAACTCTCACAAGTGGCCTGTAACACCAAAATCACAAAGTCACCTCTCAAAACCTCATAATAGGACTTTTTTGCATTTTTCAAGCCATGTATTGATTCAGTCACTTTACAAACCAGATAAAACCTCAAACACACTCCAAATATCATCCTTGAACTGTCCCAAATGCTTCCCCACATCTAGAACACCATTTGAGAGAGTTGCTATTTTTGCCACTTTTGCCCCTTTTGCAAGAAAGAGCTCAAACTTGCTCCTGAGGTTTCCAGCTGATTCCAACCATCCTAAAAGCTTCTAAGAGATCATTTGAGGGTATCCAAAGCATCAAATCATTTCTGGAACAAAGCACTTGGCAGATTACACAAAAGCTCCAAAAAAGAGGTAAGCATCACAACTTGAATTCTTTGAATCATGCTTTCCTTTGATGTCCACTTATCATGCACATCTTATACATGTTATATGCGTTATGTTTGAACCAATTCATCATATAATTCATGCCTATAACAAGAGATAGCACAGAAAATGCAAATCATGGCATATTTCAAAACCACTATCGGGTTTTTCAATAGGAGCATGATCTGAAAAAAAACACCACCACCATTGGATTCCTTGTGAAATTCTAGGCAGGATAGACCTAAATTTTGTCCCAATCCATGGAGAAATGAGAAAGTTACAAGCTTCACGTTTCTGGCCAAAACCTTGCCTTGTCCTGCCTTAGTCAGGCCTAAAATCAAGGCATGCCTTGTATATTTTTAGGTTGAGCTTAATACACGGATGTATCACCACCCCAGTGGTAAGGCGCGCATGCTGCACACAAGAGGTCTGGGGTTCGAATCCCCCTCGTCCCAGACCCTCATTTTGCTATTTTTTTTTCACTTTTACTATTTTTCATATTATTTTTAATAGTTTGAAAAACTAATAACTTCCTCAATTTTAATTATTTTTTATTGGTTCTTTTTGCAAAAAATCACAAAAATGTTGAAATATTTTATTCCACAAAAAAATAAAATTTATATTATTTATTTAATATAGTTAGTATTGTTGTGAATAAATTCATTTTTAATTGTTTTTAAACATTTAAAAGTGAATATTTACTTTGAAAATCAAAACCAAATGAGTTCTAAATCATCTTGTGATTAAAACCTCATTTTTCAAACTTTAAACAAAAATCACAACTGGTTTATTCGTATCCATTTGGTATTTCTATCATTTTATTGATTTTCTTTAAATATTTACTTTTAAAGAAAAACAAAATTAGGGTTTCTTTGATTTTCACCCTCACAAAACTTTTTCAAAATGTTTGGGCCTCTAATAGAGTGTAAGATCCAATCCTTCTTTGAAACTAAAATAGTAGGGCCTCAGTCATTGTATAAGACCGACGGTGTTTTTAAAAATCTCGGCGCGATCGCCAACTTAAAATAAAACCTTGGGCCTCTCCTTGAGTTGTAAGCCCTATTCTTTTTCTTAAAAACACTCATGGGCCTCTATTAGAGTGTAAGACCCATCCCCTTTGTAAATACACCACTTTCTAGGCCTCAGTCATGGTATAAGTCCCACTGTATTTTCAAAACAACGGCGCGATCGTCGCCTTTTAACAAAACATTGGGCCTCTCCTCGAGCTACAAGTCCCATTCCTTTTCAAAAACAAAATCTTTGGGCCTCTAATAGAGTGTAAGACCCAACCCCTCTTTGAAGCCAAAATTATTTGGGCCTCAGTCATTGTATAAGACCCACTGTGTTTTCAAAAATCTCGGCACGATCGCCAGTTAAAAAAAAAAACCCTTGGGCCTCCCCTCGAGCTGTAAGCCCCGACATCTGTTCAAAGCACTTTCTCCTTTGACTTTAAATCCAAATATATGGTTGTTATCAAAATTTTCTTTGTTGAACAACAAACCACAAAACATGGAAGCTCTACAACGGATAAGTGTTTATCCGCTTTCATTTAATGCTTTCATATATATATAACTGTATTGTGGGGCTGTTTCACTGTAAGTCTTCTTTCACAAACTTTTATATACTTGTCCAATATCCACTGTGTAATGCTAGTATAGTTATTTAGAGTTTTCCCCGGCAACTACGTCTAGCACTAGGTAAAGCCCTGTTGGTCACTCTTAAATACAAACAAAACTAGATCCCCATAGGATTTCCAGATACAGTCTTCCCTCCTTTTGGGGTTAAACAATATGGAGACGTGAAAGGCAGCATTCTCGGTGAACCCTTTCTCATACTGTCACCCTTAGACATTGTCAAAGAAACTCTAACTCCCCAGAGATGATCTTTTCTCTGTGAATGGCATGTCTTGAACTTCTCGGAGTTTGGGGACCCACAGGCTTCCTAAAAGCATCCCCGCCTCCTCTTGGGCATTGTACAAGGACCCTTCGGCTTCTTAGAAGTTCTCATGCCTTCTCTTGGGCTTAATACAAGGACCCTAACGACCTCTTAAATTTATAAGACAGAACTTAGTCATCCTTTGCTAGAGCAGTCTTTCCAGTGTCAAAACTCCGGCCATTTTAGGGTTGATACTCATCCCTTAATGCCCGCGCCTCCTCTTGGGCATTGTACAAAAGATAAAACTCTTCCACACCAGTAGACTTGGATAGTTTAATCCCCTTGAGTCTCAAAGACATTCTCAAGTTCCTTTTAAACCTAGGAAGAAACCCCGGTCTCTCTCATGAGAGTGCCCCACACTTGGACCTGCCTAGGGATCTCAATAATCCTCAGCAGTAAGTTTAGCCTCCTCTTGGGCTTTGTACAAATGATTCCTCCCCAGCAGAGCTCACCTTTTCAGACTCTCTCATTGAGTCGACCCCTTTTAGCCTCTGTCTTGGGTGTTGTACAAGACACATAAAAAAATTACTCTCTTGTTGAGTAAAAAAGATTCTCTTGTTGAGTCAACCACTTTTAGCCTCTGTCTTGGGCTTCACACAAGACACATATAAAACACTCACTCGTTGAGTATAAAAGACTCTCTTGTTGAGTCAATATCCTTTTAGCCTCTATCTCGGGCTTCGCACGAGACAGCAAAATACTCTCTTGTTGAGTATAAAAGACTCTCTTGTTGAGTCAATAACCCGTTCAAATACTCTCTTATTGAGTCAATCATACCTTTTAGCTCCCATCTTGGGCTTCGTACAAGACACATATAAACACTCTCATGTTGAGTATAAAAGACTCTCTTGTCGGGTCAATTAACTTTCAGACTCTCTTGTTGAGTCTACCACCTTTTCAGACTCTCTCGTTGAGTCCATCTTCCCTTTTCGCCTCCATCTCGGGCTTCATACGAGAAACCAAATTACTCTCTTGTTGAGTATGACAGACTCTTTTGTTGAGTCAAACCCTCTTAGCCTCAATCTTGGGCTTTGTACAAGACAGAAAGAACATTTTCCCCGGAAAAGTCAACTTCTAGCCTCCTCTTAGGCTTTGTATAACGAAAACTCCGATTGAGTCAATCAACCATTTAACATCAAAGTTGTGCCTTGCTCACAGCATACAAACATCAATAACTCCTCTTTAGAGATGACAAATTCTCTCTTAGCATAAACCCTTCAGCTTCACATCTTGGGGCTTTGAACAAGATACAAATAGACCCTTCAGCTTCACATCTTAGGCTTTGAACAAGATACAAATCACTCCTTTAGCTTCAATCTTGGGCTTTGAACAAGACACCCAAACACCCTATTCCTCCCATAGAATAGGAGGAACTACGATTGCTCTGATTTCCCCGTTTATCTAAACGGGAATACGTAGGCATAAGATTGCAAAAATCTTAGCGAGCATACTAATAAAAAAACCCAAAATCCCCTACCTTCATACATCAATCAAAAAGCATCAGTCTTAACATCTTACCAATAGCCTAGACACTGTTTTTAGGTTAATAACCCAAAGGGAGAACCCCCTACTTTGATAGCATCTGTAAACCAACAGTTTTAACTGTTTAACCTCAGTTTGCAAGCAGGGTTAATTGGAGACATCTGTTTCCCTTCCTTAATCAGCTTAATAGGATAGAAAATGAATCGAACTGTAGTACCAAAGCGATAGTGATTCGAAACCACAAAAATCGCGATACAGCATGGTGAACAAACTTGTTGGTGATCCTTATCCAATATTGTGTCAATATTCAATGATTTTTTTAGCTATTTTTTTAACACAGACACATAAGCATATTTTTTTTTGAAGTTTCGCTACCGTTGGGCTAAGTAGCCGGGTGAGGGCTACCTAACTTAGAGGGTGGATCCTTTTTCAAAATATTTTCTTTTTCTACATGTATTTTTTCTTTTTTTTTTCTTTCCACTTGACCATTCACCTATTTGCATCGGTTCGTCCACTTAGCGATATCTAAGATGGTGATGACTGCTAAAATAAACTACTCAAGGATTAATTCAAGGGTGAGATTTTAAGGCCACAACATAATAAGTATCCGGATCGATTCCTATAATTAAGAAACTTATGGTGTCAGGATGATATCGATTTTTCAAAAGTTTTCCCAAGTCTTCGCAAGCTATCCTAAACTTGTCTAACAACCCAAATTTTCGAAATATAAGTTGTTTTTTTATTAAATTTTTTTTGGTATGGCTCAAGAAATGGGAGAAATAGACAAACTGCACATACGACTCGTCAAGCACATGCAATTATTAAAAACAAACTAAAAGCATAATTAAAACTAAGCTAGAAAGTAAAAATGCATAATCAAAACTAAACTAGAAAGTAATAAAAATAAAAGCAGTAAATATCTCCTTCCAGGCAGGAAGGTAAGGTGGTGGCTTATGCTTCAAGGCAGTTAAGAGTTCATGAGAAGAATTATCCTACTCATGATCTTGAGTTAGCGGCTGTGGTTTTTGTGTTGAAGATTTGGAGGCATTATCTCTACGGTGCAAGGTTTGAAGTCTTTAGTGATCATAAAAGTTTGAAATATTTGTTTGATCAGAAAGAGCTAAATATGAGGCAACGTAGATGGTTGGAATTCTTGAAGGACTACAACTTTGGCTTGAATTACCATCCTGGTAAAGCTAACGTGGTAGCCGATGCATTTAGCCGAAAATCGTTACATATGTCCGCTTTAATGGTTAAGGAGTGGGAACTTTTGGAATCGTTTAGAGATTTGAGTTTGGTTTGTGAAGTGACATCGGATAGCGTTAGGCTTGGTATGCTAACGATTACTAATGATTTTCTGATGACTGTCTGTAAGAAACAGAAGTTAGACGTGAAACTGGTGGATTTGATGTTGGTTGGAGGAAAAGATGCGAATAGTGATTTTCAAGTGGATATTAATGGTGTTTTGAGATTCCGGGGTAGGATTTGTATTCCAGATGATGCGGAGTTGAAAAAGATGATTTTGGAGGAAGGACACCGGAGTAATTTGAGTATACATCCGGGAGCGAATAAGATGTACCAAGATTTGAAGAAGATTTTCTGGTGGTCTGGATTGAAAAGAGATGTGGCTCAGTTTGTTTATGCATGTTTGACTTGTTAGAAATCGAAGGTGGAACATCTGAGGCCTAGTGGTTTGTTGCAACCGTTGGATATTCCTGAGTGGAAATGGGATAGTATTTCCATGGATTTTGTAACAGGGTTGCCGAATACTCAGCGAAGGCATAACGCTATTTGGGTAGTTGTTGATAGACTGACTAAATTGGCTCATTTTATTCCGATTGAAATCAGTTTTTCTTTGGACCGGTTGGCGGAGATTTACATCAGTGTGATTGTGAAGTTGCATGGAGTTCCATTGAGTATTGTTTCTGATCGAGATCCTAGATTTACATCGAGATTTTGGGAAAGTTTATAGAAGGATTTGGGTTCTAAATTGAGATTGAGTTCGGCTTATCATCCGCAGACGGATGGTCAGACGGAGAGGACGATTCAGTCTTTGGGGGATTTGTTGAGAGCGTGTGTTTTGGAACAGGGTGGTGCGTGGGATAGTTATGTTGCATTGATTGAGTTTACGTATAATAACAGTTTCCATTATAGTATTGGAATGGCACCGTTTGAAGCACTGTATGGGCGAAGGTGTCGAACACCTTTGTGTTGGCACGAATCTGGTGAGAGAACGGTGGTTGGACCAGAGTTGGTGCAACAGACGACGGAGAAAGTGAAGGTTATTCGTGAGAAGATGAAAGCTTCTCAGAGTAGACAAAAGAGTTATCATGATCGGAGACGGAAGGATCTTGAGTTTCAAGAGGGCGATCATGTATTTCTGAGGGTTACGCCGGGTAACAGGTGTGGGTCGTGCATTGAAATCGAAGAAACTTACTTCTCGGTTTATTGGTCCTTACCAGATATCCACGAGAGTGGGTGCTGTGGCTTATAGGGTGGCGTTGCCACCGAATCTGTCGAATTTGCACGATGTGTTTCATGTTTCACAGCTTCGGAAGTATGTTCTGGATCCGTCACATGTGATTCCGATGGATGAGGTTGAGGTAAGGGAGAACCTTACAGTTGAGGCATTACCAGTTAAGGTTTTGGATCGCGAGGTGAAGAGGTTGAGAGGCAAGGATATTGCACTTATGAAAGTGGCGTGGGGCGGCGCTGCTGAGGGCAATTTGACTTGGGAGTTGGAGAGTCGGATGCGGGAGTCGTATCCAGATTTGTTCGTCTCAGGTATATTTTCGAGGACGAAAATTTCTAAGTGGGGGAGAGTTGTAACGACCCAGTTTTCGTGTGCGTTTTATTTAATCGAGTCGTTTGATTATTATATTATTATTTTATTTTATTTTCGACTTTTATCTGAAAATATGTTATTTTTCAATTTTGTGATATTTTATCGGGTTTTGGGAACGTTTGTGAGATATTTGAGTGTGGGGGTATTTTGGACATTTCACAATATTTTGTTAAGTTAGAATAGAAAGGGAATTAGGAAGAGAGAAAAAGAGAAAGAAAGAAAAGGAAAAGAAAGAAAAAGAGGAGAAAAGAGAAGAAGAAGAGAAATAGTGAGGAAACTTGGGGAAATCAAAGAAAAATCAACTTCTAGAATCGATTTAATCGGGTAAGGGTGTGAAACTCAATTATTGTATACTTGTGTATGATTATGTATGTGTATTTGTGATGTTTGTTGGATTGAAATGAATAAATTTAGTAAAACCCATTTTTGGTAAAATTGATTAGAAATCGATTAAATGTGTTGAAAATCATGTGTTAAGTGTTCATTCTTGTTGGTACATGATAGATACTTGTTATTGGACATTGTATTGGCAATTTTCTGGTGTGTAGGTAAGATTTGGGGAGTTTTTGGTTGGAACCCGTATGAAAAATTATGCAGAAGAATTTTTCTGGTTTTTCCAGGTCATACGCGTATGGGGCATGTTCATACGCGTATGGGCCTTGGCAATATGCGTATGGGTGGGCGAGCCATGGGCCAATACGCGTATGGGTCTTCAATTTTCTCGGCCATCTGCCCATTTGCGTATGATACGCGTAGCATTCTAGGGCATTACACGTATGGTTTTGGTCATTACGCGTACGGACACTTTAACGTGGAATTGGGGAAAAATGAGTCTCTGCTCATACGCGTATGGATCATGGTGATACGCGTATGCACAGGACTTTTGCAAAATGGGACTTTTCAAAATATCGTTTTTCATTTTCTTTCGTAACTTGAGTTCCGTTTGTCCGATTTTTACATTCTTGGTATCGTTGCGTAGCTATTGAGCTGTACTTTCTTGTTATGGTGATTTTGGAATTGTTAGCCGATTTAATTATGTCGGAAAATCGGGAATAGTGTCGGTTGTCGACTTTTGTCGTTATAATTGTGCGTAATTGACGTGTATTATGCAAGGTGCTATTGTGCGACGCAAATGTATGTGTTTAGATGATGTTGTGACGAGTTGTGGCCGTATGGCAATTAAATGCATTGTTTTGGGCATAAGTGAAAAGTGTGATTTTATCGATGTAAATGAATATGTGTGTGTGTGCATATTAAATGTTATGGGTCATTGTATGCCAAGCATCATGATATGCATTGTTGAACGTCCTGAGTGACGGTTTGGATTCCAGAGGGAATTCGCTATAACTTCGTGCTCCCATGTGGGGTGTGAGCGATGATTATAGACGATCGTGTGCCCATTTGGGGTGTGAGCGATCGGGTCGTGTGCCCGTGGGGGGGTGTGAGCGATCCATAAACACCGTGTGCCCGTGTGGGGTGTGAGCGGTGGGGAACATCGTAGGCCCGACTGGGAGTTACAGTGATGTAACGAGCGATGATTCCAGCAGAGTTCCTGAGTGAACTAGTGATGAGAAACAATGGAAGTCGGTACCGCATGTGCATATGCATAGAGTCGTTGTGTCGGTCTCTTGCATTTGCATAAATCATTTATGGTTGGTTATGTGTGGATTTATGGACAAATTGATGTATGGATATGGGTTGGTGATGGAAATATGTATTGTGTCTTGTAATGCCTTGTGTTTGAATTATGGCGTGAGTTGTGGTGAGAACCGTATACATTTGTATTTTTGTGTTATCTATATAATTGTATGCAATTATATTATGGTTGTTTTTCTCACCCTTCTGCTGTTTTATAATGCTCTATGAGGCATTGCAGATTAGAGTTGCTGGAGGTATTTTTGTGAAGCTTTGCGTCTTCATTCTTTTGTCGGTCGGCTCTGATATGTGACACCGGGTAGTTAGGGAGGCCGTTTGTGATAATTGTGTATTATGTATATGTATATCTTTTGGCTTGTGCATGTATAACCTGGTGCATGACAAACTTCTCATGATATATATATATATATGTATGTTATTCAGTTTTAGATTTTCCGCTTTTATTCTAAATTCTGAAATGTGGGTGTAAGGAACTAAGTTCCTCTGTTGATTGCTACCCCCACTGTTGCATATCTTTATGAGTAGGTGTTGTATGAATTGTTTCAATTTGATGCGACTCTCCCAGTCTATGCCATGATAATTTAAATATACTCTGATGAAATTTTGAATTTTCTTTTACTGCTTTTTATTTAATTGGGGGTATAGATTGGGGGTGTTACAAAAGGTGGGGTTTTTATGGATGGGAAGTGATTGGGGGTTTTGGAAATGGTAGTGGGTTAGTGAGTGAATGAGTGTTTAATGAGGTTTAGTGGGTTTTTAAGTTGGTTGAAAATGGAGAAAATGGGGTTTGGAGAGGTTGAAGATGAAGAAAATGGGGGGAAAATGGGACTTTTCACGTTCTGCGCCATTTTTGGCATCAGACCCTATGGCGTCCGCCAAGGGGTAGATGGCACCCGCCATCTTCACCTTTCATCTGGGCCTTGGAGCTTTGGGTCCTCATTTGAGGGGTGTGTATAGCATCTTCTGCAGCTTTTATTCATAAAGGTACATGCATAGAACATAGATGATATTTTGATAGAAAAATAATCGTAAACACAATAATATTTAATATAAATAAGGAAAATAAAATAAAATAAAATATTTTAAAAATTTGAGATTTTCGCAATTCTTGAAAATCCGAAATTTCACCGACAAAAATAACTGAAATAATTGTAAAATACCCAGATAAGTTTGGTAACGAAAAATTTAGTAACGGAAAAATAGTATCCAGATCATTCAAAATGCGAAAAATTTAAGTCTGATGGTGCGTAAATAAATGCGTAAATAAATCTAGTAACAGTGAATTAGATAAAAGTGAAAATTACGGTAAATCTCCCACACTTAATGTGAGCAATGTCCTCAATGCTTCTAGTAACTCCTCTAGGGTGATTTGCATTTGCCCCCTGGTTCGTATGTGGACAGAGTGCTTGGGCTTCTGCTAATTGGCGTCGGAGACTATTGATTTCCTGATAAAGTAAATCAGTCTCTGAAGCATGTGTGGCATCGGCTACCTCCATCTGCAGGGTCAATTCAGTAAGATCTTCATGGAGAGAGATCATCTCTTTGCGCATGATATCCAACTCAGAGTAAACATTGCGCCTCTTCAAATTAGCATTAGAAGAATAAACTGAGGTCCTATCCGAGAGAGGTGTAGGATGATATTCGAGAACATGAGGGGTTTTAGGTCTAGCAGATGTCTCATCTTGGGCTTCTAAAAGGTACGACCAATTCTCTTTCTTGTGGATGTTGGTTCTCCCCTGGTGTGGTAGGCCAAAGTAGTGGATTGTTTCACTGTTTATCAGGAGCTTATAATGTTCGGTACTGAAGAAAACTCTCCTCACTAGGCCTCAGTCAAAATAGTGGTTCAGGTCGATGAGGGTGTAGCTATAATAAGTTGTTAGGTGAGACAATTGGTTTAGGAGACCTAAGGCAAAAGCTATGTGGGTCATTGTTCCTCCTACATAAATGGGTCCCTCAGAGGATCTGGCAGTAAGGTGTAGGTTCAGGATTAGGAAATTACCATAAGCTATAGGACGGGATTGGGTGGTGCAGAAAAGCATAAGGATCTCCTCAGCACTGACATGGTCATCCATCTCACTCTTCCCAAGAAAGGTTTGGGCTAGGATCATCTTGAAGTATCTGAAGGCTGGGTTATGGGTGCAGTTTAAAAGTTGGGTGGATGGATCAGGGTCTCCTCTACCTGTGATATCACTCCAAAACTTATCAAGGTCTTCCTGCATGAACTCACCCACAAGAAGTTCAGGTATATCATCAAGGCCACACTGAAATCCAATAGGTTAGCAAACTCCTTATGGTTAAAGGTGTACTCGGTTCCAAACAGCCTAAAGTTGATATGAACTCTTTTAAATCCTTTACCCACATAAGGTTCATAGGAGAGTGAGCTGAGGAATTCTAGGGTTATATTCTTGTATGTGACGTTCCGAACATCAAAATATTCCTCTCATTGCAGTTGATGGCACAAGTATCTCACACTTGCTTCGAGGCCTAATACTTCTAGGAAGTTAGGGCCAGGGTATCTGGTAGGTAACATGGGTCACTCAGATAGAACCATAAATCGATTCTTCTGAGCTTCATCCCTAAATGCAACATGCATGTCATCAAAGTTTTGCATCCTGAAAATATAGTTAGTGGAGAATATGCTATGGAGAGTGATGGAATCTGTGCCCTAACCTCTAGTCAATGGCTAGAGGAGACTTGGATTCTCATTGCTCAACAATGGCCAAACCTATGCAGCAGTTGCCATTCACTATTCCTTGCAAAACAAACTTGCTCTACTATAAATAGAGCTTATTTATGATGAGTTTGAGTACACCAAAGCCATCAAACATATGCTTTCCTCAAAATCACCTTCTCACTTCCAATTTTTCCTTCTAAGGTAAGTCACCATCGGGTTTTGAGTTTGAGAGCTATTCCAATCAAACCAATCACACACACACACACACCTCATAAACATCATATAGAAGTGATCCAAACACTCACATAACATCTGGAACACCAAAATCACAAAATCACTAGCCAATTGCTCAAGCCTTTGACAGATTTGCAGTTGGGGTGCCATCTCAAGTTCCAGATCATTTCAATCCATTCCAAGCATCCAGACACACTCCATGGCACCTAGGGAAGCTATCCAGATCATTGGAACCTAGATGTAACACCCCTAACCCAAAACACGATCACCAACTGCAAGTGGTAAGCATGAGCTCTTCTAACTCTATGATACATGCAATTTTTGCTGCACAATAATTTAGCCATATGTTCATAATCATGCATGGAGTGTTTCCCCTCAATCAATTGCATTATTTGAATCGTGTATGGAATTTCTGAACCTTCATCCAGAATTTAGGATTCTTGAGGTTTCTCTTTGATTTCTTTTTCCATGCTTAAAATAAATGAAATTAAAGACCATAGATATGATTGTGAGGTTGAAACGAGTAGATTGATATGTAGATTGTATGATATAATCAAGTATTCAGTGAGATTGGATAGAAAACACAAATCTACAGAAACAGAGGGTGGCGCGTGTTCTTGCCCTTGTTCTTGGCGCCTTTTTTGAAAATTCAAATATTTGAATTTTGTGATTTTATTTAATTGATTCAAAAATTAATTTCTCTCTGAGTTTTAATGATTTTGAGTTGATTCTTTTTTTAATAATTCACAAAAATGTTAAAATATTTTATTTTACCAAAAAATCCCAAAAATATTATTTATTTCATATAATTGATATTTTTGCAAAGAATTAATATTTTAATTGTTTTTGACATTTAAAATATTTTTTCCTTCTTGATTTTGCAAATTTTAATGACTTCTAATCATTTTGTAGGTCAAAACTTGATTTTTGAAACATTAATCCAAGATCACAATTTGTTTTCCACATGTTTAACAATTTTGATCATTTTAATTGAATTTTTATTCAATTAAAATACATTTTGAAAACAAATTAGGGTTTTTGATTAATTCAACCTTCATCAGACTTTTTCAATCATTTTTGGGCCTCTAATAGAGTGTAAGACCCAATCCTTTGTAAATACAAACCTATTTTGGGCCTCAAATGTTGTATAAGTCCCGTTGTATTTCAAAAGTTCGGCGCGATCATCGCCCGTTTAAAACAAACCATCTGGGCCTCTCCTCGAGCTATAAGACCCATTCAAAATCATTTTTGGACCTCTAATAGAGTGTAAGACCCAACCCCTTTTTGAAACAAAAAACTTTTGGGCCTCAGTCATTGTATAAGATCCACGGTGTTTTCAAAACCTCGGCGCGATCGTCGCCCTTTTCAAAATTAACCATTGGGCTTCTCCTTGAGCTATAAGACCCATCTTTGTTCACTTTCAATCATTTTGGGCCTCTTGAGAGAGTGTAAGACCCATCCCCTTTGTACAGAAAACCTTTCTTGGGCCTTAGTCACTTGTATAAGTCCTTGTACAAAACGACAATGCGATCACTAATAAAACCCTGGGGCTCTCCTTGAGCTGTAAGCCCCAATTTTCCTTTCAAAAGCACTTTTTCCTTTGATTTTGTAATATACTGTTATTTTCAATTTCTTTGTTGAACAACTAACAATACAGTATGGAAGCTCTACAACCGAGTAAGTGTTTACCCGCTTTCATTTACTGCTTTCATATGCATATAACTGTATTGTGGGACTGTTTCACTGTAAGTCTTCTTTCACAAACTCATATCGACTGTGTAATACTAGTATAGATATTTAGAGTTTCCCCGGCAACTACGTTTAGAACTAGACAAAACCTCATCTCCTTACCTCCGACGTTCTCCCGGATATTTCAAACATAACCTGAACCATGAATTTTCTTTTACAACAATTTTAGATAACTAGATCTAAGAAATCTCCCCCTTGAACAGTTCATATACAGAAGGCCAATGTTCCAAGTGAAACCCCTTCTGGAATTGTTCATCAGCCTCCTCTTGGGCTTAGTGCAAGGACCCACAGGCTTCCTAAAAGCATCCCCGCCTCCTCTTGGGCGTTGTACAAGGACCCGTCGGCTTCTTAGAAGTTTTCACAGCCTCCTCTTAGGCTTTGTATAATGATTCTTCCTCCGGGAAGATAGCCTCCTCTTTGGTTTCGTACAAATTGTCTCTACGGCTTCTTAAAAGTTTTTCTTGCCTCCTCTTGGGCTTCGTACAAATTGTCCTGATGACCTCTTAAAGGTATAGGAACAGAAATTAGTCATCTTAATAGAACAGACTTTCAAAGAGTCTAGATCTTTCTATGGCAAACGTGCTGTCTCTTGATCTCTCTTAAGCATAACACAAAAGATAAAACTCTAGACTTGGACAGTCTAATCTCCTTGAGTCTCGAAGACATTCTCATGTTCCTTTCAAAAATAGGAAAAAGCACCCGTAGGCTTGGGCAGTCTCAATAACCTTCGGATTCCCCGTTTCCTTAAAGAACAGGAAATAACCCCGATCTTCTGATTAGTACCAAAGTAAAACCTCACCTGGAATCAGTCTCTTTATAAGAACTGATTTTCTCTTTTAACTAACATACTCGACCTATCACTCAACTGAAACAGTAACCTCAGCCTCCTCTTGGGCTTTGTACAATGATTCTCCCCAGTGGAGTTAACCTTTTCAGACTCTCTTGTTGAGTCAAACATTTTTAGCCTCTATTCCAGGCTTCGTACGAGATACAAAATCACTCTCTTGTTGAGTATAAAAGACTCTCTTGTTGAGTCAAACATTTTTTAGCCTCCATCTCGGGCTTCGTACGAGATACAAAAACACTCTCTTGTTGAGTATAAAAGACTCTCTTATTGAGTCAAACATTTTTTAGCCTTCATCTCGGGCTTTGTACGAGATACAAAACACTCTCTTGTTGAGTATAAAAAGACTCTCTTGTTGAGTCGATCACTTTTAGCCTCCATCTCGGGCTTCGTACGAGATTCAAATCACTCTCTTGTAGAGTATAAAAGACTCTCTTATTGAGTTAAACCCTTTACAGCCTCCATCTCGGGCTTTGTACGAGATACAAAACACTCTCTTGTTGAGTATAAAAGACTCTCTTGTTGAGTCAAACCTTTTTAGCCTCTATCTCGGGCTTCGTACGAGATACAAAACGCTCTCTTGTTGAGTTAACTCCTTTAGCCTCTATCACAGGCTTCATACGAGACACAAAAGCATCCTCTTGTTGGGTCAATAGCCTCCTCTTAGGCTTTGTATAAAGAAACCCCCGTTTGATTCAATCAACCTTTTAGCATCAAATCATGCTTTGGTCACAGCATACAAACATCAACAACTCCTTTTCCCCCATCTAATTATTGTAAGCGGCAAGCCTCTAGATTATTTACATCCATGCCACTGTCCCTCGTTTAGCATGAGAAATTCCTAAGGAAAGATGACATTACTCTACACTGAGTTAAAGTCTTCTCCTTCAGGTTAAAAATCCCCTATAAAGGAAATTATGGCATTGCTGGATTCTTATATCCCAGTTAAAGTAATTCTCCTTTATAATCAGTCACCCAACATTAGTGGCAAACAGACCCCCCCTTTAGAGATGACAAATTCTCTCTAAAGTTAAACCCTTTTAGCTTCACATCTTGGGCTTCAAACAAGATACAAATAGACCCTTCAACTTCACATCTTGGGCTTTAAACAAGATACAAAGCACCTTTAGCTTCATGTCTTGGGCTTTGAACAAGACACCAAAACACCATTTCCTCCCATAGAATAGGAGGAACTACGATCGCTCTGATTTCCCTATCCCGGGAATACGTAGGCATAAGATTGAAAAAGAATCTTAGCGAGCACACTAATCAAAAAACCCCAAAGTCCCCTACCTCCAGCCAATCTACCACAGTATCCCAACAAATTCCCCATGAACAATCCTGGTATTTCGTTCTGAACAAAATAAGCAGAGAGACCCACGAACTAAAGCCGCAACTGTAAACCAACAGTTTTGACTATTTAACCTCAGTTTGCAAGCAGGGTTAATTGGAGACATCTATTTCCCTTCCTTCATCAGCTTCAATAGGATAAAAAATGAATCAAACTGTAGTACCAAAGCGATAGTGATTCGAAACCACAAAAACCGCGCTACAGAAAAATGGCGACCACATTGGGAGTTCCATGGTAAGATCTTGTCGTCCCCATTTTCCACAGAAAAATGGCGACCACAGTGGGAGCCAAAGGAAGATCTAGTTATCGTCGTCCCCATTTTCCACAGAAAAATGACGACCATAGTGGGAGCTGACTTGTTCTTCTCCCGTCTGTTAGGAGGAAACCTAAAGTTTAGACAATTTCACAAGAAAAATGGCACCCACCGTGGGGCCAAACAAAGGAATCTTGTCTCTCTTATCTCTCTGGTTGAAACCTTCTCTTAGGACGAGTTCTTGGGTTCACAAGGTATCACCGAATGACGGTTCCATCGGGGAATGTCATTATTGCTAGGATCGGCCCTCAGTAGGATCTTAGGTCAAAAACCTTTAGGTTGGGAAGGTACCACAGAATGGCGCCTGCGCCAGGGAGCCATTTTCTGTTAGGATCCTAGGATTCATAGCTTTTAAAAAGTCTAGGACATTAGGACAAATATATATACTGCTTTTCCTAATTGATATATGTGTTTATTTTTCTGCTAATGGGAATGCGTGTGATGCTGCATGTGGAAAGATTGAGTATACACCTAGGAAAAACCTCTTTCAGTAGTGCGGAAGCTATCGGAAATAGTTGTCACGTGATACTACCCTCTTCTGAGATTCTTCAAAATACATCACCTAGCACGGTTCTCGGCCCGCTGATGTTATCTCGACAAGAATCAATGATTTTGAGAGACAGGTACAAAAGTCACTAGTATAAACCTTTGGGATGGGTAGAGCCTTGACTTCATGACACCGACCCTTTGCCCCATGTTTTTTCTATGTTTTTGTGTGCTGCATTCATGCATTCATTTAAAAAACATTAAGCAAAGAATTTTTTTTTCTTCTAGTCTCTCTTTTTCAAATTAAACTAAGACAATGATTGCAAATGTCATAGAGAAAAGGATTGCGCTAATGGATTTCGGTAGAAGAAAAACTCACAAGTATACCTTCAAGGTTCCAAAACTAGGGGATTTTAGAGGATTAGCAAGGATGATCACTAACCCTGACGTTTTCCGAGCCAAGTACGGCGGTCTGCTACCTCTGTTAAGGGTCCATGTAATTGAAGGAATCCTGGAGGCACTCATTCAGTTTTACGATCTGGTCTATCACTGTTTCACCTTCCTGGATTACCAGCTCGTACCAACGCTGGAGGAGTATTCTCATCTGATTGATCTACCCATTATTGATCAAGCTCTCTTTTCTTGGCAAATAAAGCTTTGTACTTTGCTAGTATATGGAATATGGCCGCTTTCGAGAGCATCTTTGTTTTGCTCACCTACGGGTTATTTTTGTTTCCCAACATTGATAACTTCATCGATGTCAACGCCATTAAGGTTTTTCTTATTGGAAACGCCGTACCAACCTTACTCGCAGATACGTATCCTTCTGTACACTTAAGGAATTTATACAGCGAAGGAATGATCATGTGCTGTGTACCCCTGCTATACAAATGGTTTATCTCCCATTTTCCTAAGTCTGCCGCTTTTTGGGATCATAAGAGTGCCTTATGTTGGTCGTAGAAAATCATGTCTCTTACCAACTCTGACATAGATTGGTACAATAGGATTTATGACAGGATCAGAATCATTGACCGTTGTGGAAACTTCCCCAGCGTACCCCTCATAGGAACCAAAGGAGGGATCAATTATCATCCAGTTTTAGTTCGTCGTCAATTTGGATACCCGATGTGGCATGTCCCGCGTAATGCTCATCTGGAAAGTCTTTTCTTCAAGGAAGGAGAAAATGACAGGGCACTAAAGATGGAAATAGTGCATGCTTGGAAACATGTTGAAAGGACGGGAGTCTCTAGGAAAACCGGATTGTATCTCGGTGGAGCCTTATCTCCACTGGGTACAAACTAGAGCTCTCAAGCTAAAGATGCCTTATCCTCGTCACGGAGTTCTTCCGCCAAGGGAATCTTTCATGTACTTCATGACTGAAATGGAAAAACTTCAGGTTACGCTCAACAAAGTTCAATAGGAGAGGAGGTCTTGGAAGAACAAGTACTGCATTCTCAATGTGGAGTGTACAAAAATGCAGCAACTGCTAAAAGAAAAGGATGCTTTGATTGAGATTTTAGAGCAACATGCTGTAGAGAATCAGGATAACCAAAGGAATTTGCTCACTCCTTTCACTTGGCAAAGGAATGACAACCCGACAACGGCCCAAGAGCCCCGGTCCAAGAAATAGAAAGTACCAGAATCAGCATCCGAGTTCTCCTCAGAGAGGACTCGGGACCCATTAGCTTAGGTTTCTATTTCCGCACCTTGTAATTTACTGTATTTCCATTTCCGCAATCCTTTGAATTCAATAAAATGGGGGTTTCCCCACTGTTTGATATTTGCAATCTAATTGTCGAAGTTTATTTTGATTAAACCAAAAAATAATTAATATAATCATTGCATTCATCATTCTCACGTCACATATTCTTCTTACTTACGAATCTCACGTTTGTATCTCGGTTCTAGAGTCAAACTGTCTCATTCGTACAATACTCGGGCCAATCGTCAAAAAAAGATGGATGATCTCGAGGAAGAGAACAGTGAGTTGAAAGAAGAGATCGACGCTCTGAGAGAGGATATGAGAAAGCTTCGTAATGACATGCAAGCCATGGAAGAAGCTCAGCTACAAAGAACTAGGATCTCAGAGATCACCTCAACGCCCATAGTGGAGAAGTATGATCCTAGGTATCAAATGCCGAAAGATCGTCCCTGGGGCATGCCTGTTAACTATATCCCAGAAGGATATGTTCCGCCGATCACTGAAGATCAGGGAATCATAGCAGAAGCCGCTGGGCCTGAAGGTTACAAACTTCGGGAAAGCGAGGATGCCAGAGGCATAATGAGGACCCCTGAAGGTTACAAACTTCGAGAGGCGCCAAGATTCACTGCCGTAGTAACGGTACCACCCCCTGTGGTGCACACTGTCCCAGAAGGACAGATTCCACAGATACCTTCTGGTAGAAAGGAAAGTATGTTTGATAGAATGGATGAATTCCAGGAGCAATTCCTGGAAATGCAGAAGGAACTGCAGGCTATTCGCGTTCAGGATTTATTTGGAAAGGATGCCGTAGAACTTTGCTTGGTCCCCAATGTGAAAATCCCACATAAGTTCCAAGTACCCAATTTTGAAAAGTACAAGGGTAACTCTTGCCCTCAAATCCATTTGGTGATGTAAGCTCGACGAATGTCAGCTCAGACAGAGAACCAGGATCTACTGATTCACTACTTTCAGGATAGTTTAACCGGTGCCGCATTAAAATGGTACATGGGTTTAAACTGCACTACGATTAGCACTTTCAGAGATCTTGGCACTGCCTTCGTCCAACAATATAAATACAATTTGGAAATGGCACCAGACAGAGATCAACTCAGATCAATGTCGCAAAAGGACAAGGAAACCTTTAAGGAGTACGCTCAGAGATGGCGTGAAATTGCCGCTCAAATTTGTCCACCTCTTGAGGAAAAAGAAATGACAAAGATTTTCTTAAAGACCTTGAGCTCATTTTACTATGACAGAATGGTTGCCAGTGCGACCAGCGACTTCACCAAAATGGTTGGTATAGGAGTGCATCTCGAGGAAGCCGTTCGAGAAGGACGTCTAGTCAAAGACACTGGGTCGACAAGCGGTACTAAAAAATACGGTAGTGCTCTCCCTAAGAAAAAAGAGCAGGATATTGGGAATATCTCTCTCGGGAAGGAAAGGCGACGTTACCAACCAGTAGCAGCTGTAACTCCTGCTATCAACCCCGCGCCTGTTTCTACGTATCAACCTCAGGTTGCTCAAAGCCAATCGCAGTCGCAGCAATTTTAGCAAAGGACACAACAGCCTCTTCAGCAGGCTCGTCCTCAATACAACAACAACCGTACAACGTGGCCACCAAGATTTGATCCTATACCCGTATCGTACGTATAACTATTTCCGTTAATACTGGCCAAGGGGCATGTCCAGACTAAGTCTCCTCTTACAGTACTGGAAAATCTGCCATTTTGGTTTAAGGTGGATCAGACTTGCCCTTACCATCAAGGAGGACTAGGGCATAACATAGAAAACTGTCTCAGTTTCAAATCCGACGTGCAAAAGCTTGTTAGGAGCGGGGTCTTATATTTCAAAGATACGAACCCGAATGTTCTCACGAACCCGCTGCCTCAACACAAAAAGGCTACAGTCAATTTGATAGAGGGAGAGTCTAACAACACCTATCAAATTCACGATGTACTCTTATTGAGGGCCAACTTGGTTAAGATGCATTGTAGACAGAGTGGATATGGTTATGTGCCACCTCATAATTACAACCAGTGTGATATCTACTCTAAAAGCAATCAAGGATGTTCTGTGGTGCAATCAGCTCTACAGGAACAGATGGATCTCGGATGGATCCAAGAGCACCGAGTTCGTGGAGTTAACATGGTTTATACGAATTCCAACATCATACAAAACCACGACATCCGTGCAATGAATATCAACTTGGTGGCAATACACTCAAGGCAAAGCCAGTATCATAATTTGTCGTGTCACGATTATAATTCCTGCCTGACTTGCTCGGTAAACAAACAAGGATGCTCTTTTGTACAAGAGGCCCTCCAACGTCAGATGAATCTTGGATGGGTTCAAGACTACCATGATAGGAATCATTATCAAATCAACATGATTCAAATCTTCGATATTCGCTTGATGAATACCAGCCTGGTGGAGTTACATGCTAAACAGGTCCAGCTCGGGTTCCTAGTATCACATGATTATCAGGGCTGTAAAGCGGGTTGCAAAGACGATCAGGGTTGTGCCCTTGTCCAGGAAACACTTCAGCACTTGTTGAACCACTGGTGGCTTCTAATCTATATGGATGAAGACTCCCAGCAAATTAGTATCACTAACGGGAATCCTACTAGATATCAAAGTCAGGATGTTCAGTCGATGGAAACAGATCTAGTAAGGTTACACTGTATTCAAAGAGGACGTAGCCAGGTGCCACTAGACAACTATGAGCGGTGTGGAGTTTGCTCAGTGGATAATCAAGGATGCTACCTCGTGCGAGCAGCCCTTCAAAGTCAGTTGGACCGCAAAGAGATTCAACCATGGTCAAGTTCTGGATCAGTCAACTATGTCGCTGATCAAATTGAGGATGTCGTCATAATCTCTGATCATCAGAGGACTAGGGATGTTTGTACCATTATCCCTCTACTTGACAAATCGAGAGTTCCCAACCGGGAACGGATCGAAATTACTTACGATGGTCAGAAAAATCAGAAGGCTCCCATAGTCATCTATCTACCGGGACCGCTACCGTATGATTCAACTAAGGTTATCCCTTACAAATACGGTGCAACAACAATTGAGAATGGAAAGGAAGTTTCGTTACCCTCCGTCGTGAATATTGCAGACATTAGTCCAGTAACACGGAGTGGTAGAATCTTCAACAGAGAAGTTGGAGACCCCAGCAAAGAAAAGGAACCTCAGACAGAAGTTCCCAATCCACCAGTCGGTCAATCCAGTAATCCCGACCTTTCAAAAAATGATGATGAGATGATAAAGCTCATCCAAAGGAGTGAATACAACATTGTTGATCAGCTTTTACAAACTCCTTCAAAGATCTCGGTATTATCACTGTTACTTAGTTCAGAAGCGCACAGGGAGGCTCTACAGAAAGTCTTGGAGCAAGCCTTTGTAGAACATGATGTAACAATAAGACAGTTCGATAACATTGTCTCTAACATCACTTCCTGCAATAACTTGGGATTTAGGGATGAGGAATTACCTGAAGAAGGTCGCTGTCATAACATGGCGCTCAACATTACAGTCAACTGCCAGGACGATGCTTTAGCCAGCGTACTGGTAGACACAGTGTCAGCCCTGAATGTTATGTCGAAGTCCACTTTGTCATACCCCAAATTTTGACCACTAAGATTTCCCATCATTGTGAAAATCATCATCACAATATGGAGGAACCATCATACCTAATCAGTCTCCCCAAAGATGGGTGAGCATCCACTACAATCAAATTTAGGGTTTCCAGCCCTCTCAGAGCTTTTAGACAGAGGATCAATCAAGAAATGACATGATCTTCAACTTGTCTAGCCTCTCAAATATCCACAAGGGATCAAGAGGACTCCCACTTTAAGGATTAAGCACAAGGCTTCTCCCTTCCAGGTGGATCAAGCCTCAAGATCGCCAGTGTCACCAAATTAGGGTTTGGTCGACCAGGGCCTCCAGATGAAAATTTTCCTCTGGGCATGAGCCAATGCTTCAAAGCATATCCTAAAATACTCCATGGAACCTCATGGGCCCAAGCATCAAGTCAATTTGACCTCAGGAGATGCATACATCAAAAATAAGGAATTAGGGTTTCTTGACCTAATTCACCCCTAAGTTGACTTTTGGGACAAATCATGAGCCAAGACCTCAAGAGAGGATTTGAGGGTCTCCAATATACCACATTGATCTATTTGTAACAATGGATTAATCCAGGAAGCTTGAGCAGCAAGCCTCAATTTCATCAGTACCACAGTTAGGGTTTCGTGAGAAAAGTCAACTGTAGCTTTGACTTTTGACCAGGACATGCTCCCAAACCCTAGAACATGATTCAATATACCCTATAACACCCATGGAACATGTCCAAAAAGTTTGATTTAGGTCAAGGACATGATTTCCTAAAGGATCGCACAGTTTGGAATTCATCTGACAAAAAGTCAACTGTGCACAAAAGTCAACTTTGACTTTTTGAGATTTTTCACAAAAATGGTTTTTTAACCCTAAAATGATGTTAATGTATGATTTGAATCATCATTCATCAAGAAAAATCAAGAAAAGTGGGATAACTTGTAAAAGGGGTAACCATGAAAACTTAGAAAATTTTCTAAGTTATGAACAAAGTGGCAAGGGTACCAACTTTGGAGGATCATAACTCCTAAACCACAAAGCCATTTTTCCCCATCCAAAGCTTGATTTGTAGATTTCATTACCCTCTACAAAAGCTTAAAATTGACCTCCCTCCAAATTCCTCATGGATTTTGAGTTATGGAATGATCAAAATCACAAAAAGTGAAAATGTCACTTTTTTCCAACACAGTGAAATTTTCACTAAGTCAGAATCTGCCTTCACTTTTTCCAAATGTAGGGGGATTTTTCACTTGGATCCAAAAGGTATCAAAACCAAATATGATCAAAAAGTTGTTGTATCATATGAGGGATTTCCAAAATGGCCAAGAACATCACCAAATTCCACTTGGGCCAAGAGATATGACAATGGCAATATGCCTTGCTGAAAACTGCCAAGGCTAGGCAGAATTTTGCAATTTTGCTCGATTTGGCTAAATCAGATAATTCCAAGCCTTGTCATCACTTTGGTCACATCTGAGGATCAAATCTAAAGGGGACAAACACTGAGCCAAGCCTCCAAAGTCCTTGGAACAAGAAGTAGCATGCTAAACCTATAATTGCCTAAAAGAGGGACAAGAATCCAATTTTGGATTGGAGCATTCAATGCATACACCAAGGTGGCATGGAATGAGCCATTTGCAACTGAATTCAGTCAAGACTTATCCAAGACCAAGGGAACCACAGCCCTGTGCCCTAACCTCTAGTCTAGTCAATGGCTAGAGAAGACTTGGATTCCAAAGTGCAACCATTGGCCAAACCTCTGCTGCAGTTGGCATTCACTATTGATACCAAAACAAACTTGCTCTACTATAAATAGAGCTCATTTATGCTCAGTTTGAGTACACCAAAGCCATCAAACAGATGCTTTCCTCAAAATCCCTCTCTTTAGGCCAAAATGCCTTCTTTAGCAAGGTAACTCTGTGTTTTTGAGTTAGAAAGCATTTCCATCACAACTCATGATCCTAACACCTGATAAACATCATATGTAGGTGATCCAAACTATCAAAAGTGACCTGTAACACCAAAATTACAAAGTCACCTCTCAAAACCTCAAAATAGGCCTTTTGTGCATTTTTCAAGCCATGTCTTGATTCAGTCACTTTCCAAACCAGATAAAACCTCAAACACACTCCAAATAACATCCTTGAACTGTCCCAAATGGTTCCCCGCATCTGGAACACCATTTGAGAGAGTTGATATTTTGGTCATTTTAACCCCTTTTGCAAGAAAGGGCCAGTTTGTGTTTTTGCAGGTTCCAGCTGATTCCAACCATCCTAAAAGCTTCTAAGAGATCATTTGAGAGTGTCCAAAGCATCAAACCATTTCTGGAACAAGAAGTTTGGCATATTGCACAGGAAACTCCAAAAGCTCAAAAAGAGGTAAGCATCATGACTTGAACTTTCCAAAATATGCATTGCTTTAAAGTCCAATGATCATACACACCTCATACATGTTATATATGTTGTGTTTGGACCAATTCATCATGTAATTCATGCCTGTATCAAAGTGTAGCATAGAAAATGCAATTATAGGCCTTTTTCAAAACCACTACCGGGTTTTGAGGAGGGAGTATGATCTGAAAAAAAAATATCACCACCATTGGATTCCTTGTGAAATTCTAGGCCAGATGCATATAAATTTTGTCCCCAACCATTAAGAAATGAGAAAGTTATGGACCTTCCCGTTTCTTGGCAAAACTTACCTTGCCTTGCCTTGACCAGGCCTAGAAAACAAGGCATGCCTTGTATATTTGTGGTTTCACTTCAAGCAATGGATGTATCACCACCCCAGTGGTAAGGCGCGCGCCCTATAACCTTGAGGTCGTGGGTTCAAATCCCACCCATGCCATTTTGTGTTTTCTCACATTTTTGCTATTTTTTCCAATATTTTTATGTTTTATTAATTAATTGGAAATTTAATAACTCTTTCAATTTTAATTATTTTTTATTGGTTCTTTTTTCAAAAAATTACAAAAATGTTGAAATATTTTATTCCACAAAAAAATTAAGTTTATATTATTTATTTAATATAATTAGTATTTTTGTGAATAAATTCCTTTCTAATGTTTTTAAACATTTTAAAAGTGAACATTTACTTTGAAAATCAAAACCAAGTGAGTTTTAATTAACCTTGTGATTAATCCCTCATTTCTCAAACCTTAAACAAAAATCACAAATGGTTTATTCAAACTTGTTTGGTATTTTATTTGATTTTCTTTAAATATTTACTTTTAAAGAATAACAAATTAGGGTTTCTTTGATTTTCACCCTTATCAAACAAATTCAAACACTATTGGGCCTCTAATAGAGTGTAAGACCCAATCGTTTGTAAATACAAACCTATTTTTGGGCCTCACTTATTGTATAAGTCCCGTTGTATTTCAAAAAGTTCGACGCGATTATTGTCCGTTGAAAAACAAACCTTGGGCCTCTCCTCGAGCTTTAAGACCAATTCCAAATCTTTTGGGCCTCTATTAGAGTGTAAGACCTAACCCCCTTTGAAAAGCAAACCATTTTGGGCCTTAATGCAATGTATAAGACCCACCGCATTTTCAAAAATCTCGGCGCAATCGCCATTTTTGAACAAATGACCCTGGGCCTCTCCTTGAGCTGTAAGCCCCACCACTTGTACAAAAATAAATCTTTTGGGCCTCTATTAGAGTGTAAGATCCAATCCCCTTTTAACCAAAACTTTTTGGGCCTCAGACATTGTGTAAGCCCCCTGCGTTAAAAGAAAACCTCGGCGCGATCTCCAATAAAAAAAACCAATCATCTGGGCCTAACCTCGTGTTGTAAGCCCCATTCTTTTTCTTTAAACACTTGGGCCTCTTGAGAGAGTGTAAGACCCATCCACTTGTACATAAAATTTCTTGGGCCTCAGTCACTTGTATAACTCCCTATGTACAAAACGACAGTGCGATCACTGATAAACCTTGGGCTTCTCCTTGAGCTGTAAGCCCCAACATCTTTTCAAAATACTTTCTCCTTTAATTTTGAATATACTGTTGTTTTCAATCTTTCTTTGTTTAACAACTAACCAAACAACATGGAAGCTCTACAACCGAGTAAGTGTTTATGTGTTTTCTTTATCCGCTTTCATATACATATAAACTGTATTGTGGGGATGTTTCATTGTAAGTCTTCTTTCATAAACTCATATCAACTGTGTAATACTAGTATAGATATTTAGAGTTTCCCCGGCAACTACGTCTAGCACTAAGCCCTATTGGTCACTCTTAAATAGACAAAACTAGATCCCCCATAGGATTACCAGATACAGTCTTCCCTCCTCTTAGGGTTAAATAATATGGAGACGTGAAAGGCAGCATTCTCGGTGAACCCTTTCTCAGACTGTCACCCGTAGACATTGTCAAAGAAACTCTACTCCCCAGAGATGATCTTTTCTCCGTGAATGGCATCTCTTGAGTTTATTCCAAATTCTCGGACTTTCCTGGCTTGATCTATTCTCTGTGAATAGCCTGTCTTGAATTTCTCAGGGTTTGGGGACCCACAGGCTTCCTAAAAGCATCCCCGCCTCCTCTTGGGCATTGTACAAGGACCCTACAGCTTCTTAGAAGTATTCACAACCTCCTCTTAGGCTTCGTATAAGGATTCTTCCTTCGGGAAGAGAGCCTCCTCTTGGGCTTCGTACAAATTGTCCCGACGACCTCCTAGAGGTATAGGAACAGAAATTAGTCATCTTAATAGAACAGTCTTTCAAAGAGTCTAGATCTTTCTACCATGAACGTACAACTACTATTTCTTTAAGCATAGTACAAAAGATAAAACTCTAGACTTGGACAGTCTAATCTCCTTGAGTCTCGAAGGCATTCTCAAGTAAGGAAAAACACCAGTAGACTCGGACAGTCTCCAATACCCTCTGGATTCCCCATTTCCCTAAAGAATAGGAAATAACCCTGATCCTCTGATCAATCCCAAAGCATAGCGTTACCTTTAATCAGTCTCTTTATAAGAACTGATTTTCTCTTTTAACCAACCTACTATACCTGTCACTCAACTGAAACAGCAATCCTTTTAGCCTCTATCTCAGGCTTTGTACGAGATACTAAAAGAATCTCTTGTTGAGTCAATAATCCTTTTAGCCTCCATCTCGGGCTTCGTATGAGATACAAAACACTCTCTTGTTGAGTATAAAAGACTCTCTTGTTGAGTCAACCTTTAGCCTCCGCCTTGGGCTTCGTACAAGACACATCTAAAAGACTCTCTTATTGAGTCAACTCCTTTTAGCCTCCCTCTCGGGATTCGTACGAGACACACAAAAACACCCTCTTGTTGGGCCAATAGCCTCCTCTTAGGCTTTGTATAAGAAAAACCTCGGTTGAGTCAATCAACCTTTTAGCATCAAAACTGTGCCTCATTCACAGGATACAAACATCAACAACTCTTTTCATCTAATCGCTATAAGCGGCAAGCCTCTGGATTATTTACATCCACGCCACTGTCCCTCTTTTAGCATGAGAAATTCCTAAGGAAAGATAGCATTGCTCTACACTGAGTTAAAGTCTTCTCCTTCAGGTTAGAACCCCCTATAAAGGAAATTATGGAATTGCTAGGATTCACATATCCCGGTTAAAGTAATCCTCCTTTATAGTCAGTCACCCAATAGTCGTGACAAACAGACCCCCTTTAGAGATGACAAATTCTCTCTAAAGACAACACCTTTTTAGCTTCACATCTTGGGATTCAAACAAGATACAAATAGACCCTTCAGCTTCACATCTTGGCCTTTGAACAAGATATAAACCACCTTTTCAGCTTCACGTCTTGGGCTTTGAACAATACACCAAAACACCATTTCCTCCCATAGAATAGGAGGAACTACGATCGCTTTGATTTCCCTGTTTCGGTAAACGGGAATACGTAGGCATAAGATTGAAAGAAAAATATTAGTGAGCACACTAATCCAAAGTCCCAAATCCCATACCTTCACATATCAATCGAAAAGCATCATTCTTAAACTCCCACCAATCGCCCAGGCACTATTTTAACAAAATAACTTAAGAGAGACCCACAATCTCAATAGCATCTGTAAACTAACAGTCATCTGTTTAAACTCAGTATGCAAGCAGGGTTAATTGGAGACATTTATTTCCCTTCCTTCATCAACTTCAATAGGATAAAAAATGAATCGAACTGTAGTACCCCAAAAGCGATAGTGCTTTGCAACCACGTCCAAAAATTCGCGCTACACACTTTGATGCAATTATCATTCAAAGGACCTCAGATGAGAACCAGTGAGGTCGTCGTCAAAGCATTTGACGGATCCAGAAAAACGGTTATCGGTGAAGTCAACCTTCTCATAACTATTGGTCCTCATACTTTCCAAGTCACTTTCTAGGTCATGGACATCCGGGCAACATACAGTTGTTTATTAGGAAGACCTTGGATACATCAGGCTGGGGCGGTCACTTCGACCCTCCACCAAAAGCTAAAGTTCATCCAGAACGGCCATCTCGTCACTGTTTGTGGAGAACAGGCCTTGATCATAAGCAACTTATCATCATCTACTTGTGTAGAGCCCGAGGAGGTTGTTGGGACTCAGTTCGAAGCGCTTACGGTGAGCAATGAGAATCAATCAGAGAAAGGAACCTCGATTTCCTCATACAGAGATGCTCTCGAATTGATCGAAAATAGCAATGCAAAAGGATGGGGACAGCTTGTCATTCCCACTGATAACAAAACAAAGAAGTGTCTTGGTTTTTCTGCAACCTGCACCCAGACAGCTGCTAACGATGAAAGTCTTCATACTATTCAAGACTTCTTCCACAGTGGAGGTTTCCTTCACCCAGTGTCTCAAGAAGTACATACCATCAACGAGGGTGACTCCTCCGATACAGATGAAGAATGGAAGTCATATCTCAATGAAGGCATTTATACGTCTCAGGGCGAAACGCAAACTCCCTTTTGCTATTCAACACAGAGTCCGAGATTTATACCAAGGTTAGATGTCAAAATTATATACGGAGATTGCGATCCTGAAGGATGTCGTGCTCCACCAAATTTATTAGAGGAAGACACTCCGATGAAATACAACTTTGACCATGACTATTATGGCCCAATGGATGGACTGCCTATCTGGCAGCCGTACCCAGGAGACTTGGGGCAAGAAAATCAGCCGAATAATGAAAATCAGCTGAGCATCATTGAACAGAATACATGTGTCCCCACTCCCCGCCATGTCTTGGGATCAACATTCATGTCATTCCAATCTTATCCAGTATGATGACGAATTGGAAAAGCTTGCCGGACTAGAATTCATTAACTATGCTTTTCCCGAGGTCAACGTCATCGAAAGAGATGACTCCTCCAGTTCCAAAGAAGTGTGGGACACCCTTGGACAACCAAGCGGAAAATTTGACTTCATGGTCAAGTACACCGCTCCTGAAAGCTGCCGTATCAGGTTCGAAGACATCCAGCCAACTGGATGGGGAGATACAGCTGAGAGTACAAATACTACGCAAAATACAACAGAGGAATCCTCCTACGACAACTCTTCCTGGGAGACAGATTCCAATGATCTTGCTCCGCTAGAAATTAGCGTCATTTCTGAAGAAAAATCAAGAAAGGTACCAGATTTTGTGATTCACTGAGGAGTTCGCTACCAATGGGTTGTTGTCGATGATCCGAAGATTGTTCATAAGTCAAAGTAATTGTCGTCTTTAACCTTTCACCCTGCCCAGGTGAAAACGGATGTTTTGATAGGGCTCACTTTCTATAAATATCCCTCTTCGCTTCGCCCAAAGCGACAGAGTTTTGTTTTATAGGGCTGTAGTTTCAAGAATCGACTTGTTTATTAATAAAATAATGTCGTTCTGTAATTTCCACATTAATTGCTATTTTCTCTTTTTTGCTTTTCAGAAAATGGTAATCCTAAAAAACAACTCAATAATAAAAACAAGCAGTAAAAGAAATACACTGTACACACTCTTGCATTCTCTCTATCTGTTCTAAACACAAATCATCACGTCATGCAGATTGCTTGTTTTAAACCCCGTTGAAACATACGATCCAATGCCTTCTCCCAACTTTGAATTCCCGGTATTTGGGACTGAAGAAGAAAATGACGACGAAATTCAAGAGGAGATCTCCCGACTACTCAGACAAGAGGAAAGGTCCATTGAGCCTCACAAAGAGTTGCTGGAAACAGTCAACTAAGGATCGGAAGAAGAGAGAAAAGAAGTCAAGATTGGGGCACTGCTCAGTCCAACTGTCAAAGCAAGTTTGACGAGACTTCTCAAAGAGTTTCCCAATGTATTCGATTGGTCCTATCAGGATATGCCAGGGTTGGATACCAACATCGTGGAACACCATCTACCGTTAAGATCAGAATGTCCACCAGTAAAATAAAAGTTGAGATGGACTCATCCAGACATAGCTGTCAAAATCAAAGAGGATGTACAGAAACAGATTGACGCGGGTTTCCTCGCTACGTTAGAATATCCTCAATGGTTAGCCAACATCGTACCAGTTCCGAAAAAGGACGGAAAGGTCAGAATGTGTGTGGATTACAGAGATCTAAACAAGGCAAGTCCAAAGGACGACTTTCCCTTACCACACATTGACATACTGGTAGACAGTACATCAAAGTTCAAAGTTTTCTCCTTCATGGATGGATTCTCGGGCTATAATCAGATAAAAATGGCGCCGAAAGACACGGAGAAAACTTCGTTCATTACCCCATGGGGGACCTTTTGTTACAAGGTAATGCCGTTCGGTTTAAAGAACGCCGGGGCAACCTATCAAAGGGCCATGACTACTCTGTTTCATGACATGATACATAAAGAAATCGAAGTATATGTCGATGATATGATTGCAAAATCTAAAACAGAGGAGGAGCATGTGACCCACCTGTCAAAACTATTCGAGCGTCTGAGAAAGTACAAACTCAGCTTGAATCCCAAAAAGTGCACGTTTGGTGTCCGTTCAGGGAAACTCTTAGGATTCATCGTCAGCCAGAAAGGAATTGAGGTTGATCCTGACAAGGTCAAGGCCATTCAAGAAATGCCTTCTCCGAAAACTGAAAAACAAGTCAGGGGATTCCTGGGACGTTTGAAATACATCTCCATATTCATATTCCTCATGACCGCGACATGTGCGCCGATTTTCAAATTACTCAAAAAGAATCAGGATTGCGTTTGGACAGAGGACTTCCAAACCGCCTTTGATAGTATTAAGGAGTATCTGTTGAACCCACCGATTCTATCCCCTCCAGTGGAAAGAAGACCACTGATCATATACTTAACAGTCTTGGAAGACTCCATGGGCTGTTTACTTGGCCAACAAGACGAAACCAAAAGGAAAGAGTCTGCCATCTAATATTTGAGCAAGAAATTCACCGACTGCGAGACTCGGTACACTATGCTCGAGAAAAGTTGTTGCGCTTTGGCGTGGGCAGCCAAACATCTTCGCCAGTACATGATTCATCACACTACTTGGTTAATCTCAGAAATGGATCCAATCAAGTATGTCTTTGAAAAACCTGCTCTCACGGGAAGGATTGCCCGTTAGCAGATGTTGTTATCAGAATACGACATCGAATACCATGCTTAGAAAGCAGTTAAAGGGAGTATTTTAGCCGATCATTTGGCTCATCAACCGATTGACGATCAGGAATCAATTGGGTTTGAATTCCCAGACGAAGATGTCATGTATCTAAAAATGAAAGATTGCGATGACCCGCTACCCAGTGAAGGGCCAGAACCAGATTCCCAATGGGGACTTATCTTTGACGGAGCTGTCAATCATTACGGCAACGGAATTGGGGTAATTATCATAACACCTCAGGGTACCCATATTCCTTTCACCGCCAGACTTACATTCAAGTTCACAAACAACGAGGCCGAATACGAAGCTTGTATTATGGGTCTCGAAGAAGCGATCGACTTAAGGATTAAGAACTTGGATGTATATGAGGACTCAGCTTTGGTTATCAATCAGATCAAAGGAGATTGGAACACATACCAATCAGGATTGATTCCTTACAAAGATTACACAAGAAGGTTGTTACCCTTCTTCAACAGAGTCGAGTTTCATCATATCCCTCATGAGGAGAAGGCTGATGCATTAGCCACTCTCTCTTCCATGATTAGTGTAGGTCAATGGAATGACTTACCTAAGATTGACATAATGCACCTTGAACAGCCTACTTACATCTTCATGATTGAAGCAGTCATAGACGACAAACCTTGGTATCACGATATCAAATGCTTCCTTAAAAAACAAGAGTACCCACCTGGGGCATCCAAGAAAAATAGAAAAACCCTCAGAAGGCTAGTAGGCAGTTTTTTCCTGAGCGGTGATGCACTCCATAAGAGGAACTTTGACATGGTCTTGCTCCGACGTGTAGATAGACCAGAAGCAGACATGCTGATAAAAGAAATTCACGAAGGGTCCTTTAGCACTCATGCCAATGGACATACAATGGCGAGAAAAATTCTAAGAGCGGGGTACTATTGGTTGACAATGGAATCTGACTGCTACAAGTACATGAGGAGATGTCACAAGTGTCAGATATACTCAAACAAAATCCATGTACCGCCTACACATCTCAAAGTTCTTTCTTCCCCATGGCCTTTTTCTATTTGGGGAATCGACATGATCGGTGTGATTGAACCCAAGGCTTCGAACGAACATCGGTTCATCCTGGTAGCCATTGATTACTTCACCAAGTGGGTCGAAGCAGCGTCATACGCTAATGTAACCTGACAAGTGGTGGTCCGATTTATCAAAAACAATATCATCTGCCGATATGGTGTTCCATGCCAGATCATTACAGATAATGGATCTAACTTGAACAATAAGATGATGAAAGAGTTGTGCACAGAGTTCAAGATCGAACACCATAACTCATCTCCCTACCGACCGAAGATGAACAAGGCGGTAGAAGCAGCTAACAAGAACATCAAGAAGATTGTTCTGAAGATGGTTGTAACCTACAAAGACTGGCCCAAAATGCTGCCATTTGCTCTTCACGGTTATCGCACATCTGTCCGCACTTCAACAGGGGCAACCCCTTTCTCTCTAGTATATGGCATGGAAGCAGTGCTCCCCATCGAAGTAGAGATCCCATCAATCTGGGTATTGATGGAAGCTAAGCTTACAAAAGCTGAATGGTGTCAAAGTCGGCACGATGAACTGAATCTGATCGAAGAAAAGAGAATCACGGCACTATGCCATGGTCAGTTGTATCAGCAAAGGATGAAGAAGGCGTTCGACAAAAAGGTCCGACCTCGCGTCTTCAGGAAAGGAGACCTCGTGCTCAAAAAGATACAATCATTTCTCACTAATTCCCGGGGCAAGTGGACTCCGAATTATGACGGCCCCTATGTGGTCAAGAAAACTTTCTCAGGCGGTGCCTTGAGACTCGCAACCATGGACGGAGAGGAATTTTCCTACCCCATAAATGTTGACGTAGTCAAGAAATACTTCGTCTAAATAAAAAAAATGTCTCGGTGGATTGAAAACCCGAAAGGGCGGTCCAGGCAAAAATTAGAGACATGATAAAAAATCATCCCGGTGGATTGGAAACATCACAGTACAATCCAGGAAAGAATTAGGAATAATGGCAAGTAACCACGTTCGACAAAGGGGCAAGTCCCTCGGCAGCAGTTAGACCATCCATCAGAAAACTCCAGTCAAGGTCATCTTTGACAGAAGCTCAGGATGCCCGGAAGTCAAAGTTGGTAGAAGGATATTGGTCGTTATGTTTCGATGTAGCCCTTTTCCCTTAAAATTACCATTTTCTAAACTTTATAAATACTCTATGGAATCACGCGTTTGGCTGATTTCCATCCTATTAATACGATTTGAGCCCTTGTGCTTTTGTTTACAATTCCTATTTGTTTTAGCTTTATAGAACGACATTTTAATATGATTAACTATCCTTGAAACGAAACCAAAATGAATTTATTTGTCAAACTTTTCTGCTTTTAAAATAAGGATGGCAATTCTTTTGACTGTTGAAGATCGAAAGAACATCAATCGCTTCTCCAAAGATGGTTAAGCTTCAAAGTGGAGAATCAAAGTATTCCTTCTAAACCAGTGCACCTGAATGAAGGATCAACTGTGTCAGAGACCATTTCTTCATCTGACACCCTCGGCCGAGTTCTCTTCTCCTAAGCCCGACCAACGGTTGTTCCCCCCACAGGGACTACTTCTCCTAAGCAAGGAAGAATTGCTATCTTGAACCAACAATACTTTTTATTTCCCACTGTGGCCGAGTATCCAGTCGTGTTCATCTACTAGTCTGTATGTTGCGTCAGTTTTGTCAGCATATACATACATGCATCATGCATTATTGATTCACATGCATAATCATATTGCATCACTATGACTCTCGTCGGTCTTATCCCCTAGTGATAACAGTCCTCTCAATCAAGTCGTCATTTCTTTCCTCATCAGGAAGTGTTGCGTCTGCACTACCTCTCTCCTCCAGTTTATTTCTGGGATGAAGTCGGCCTTTGACCACTTGGATAACTTGAACCTCTGAAAAACCAGAGAACCCTCAGCTAGCATCACTCTTCGCCATTGAAGATGATATCTTCGCTTTCCCGAATTAGGGAAAATCCCTAGAGAAAGCCTCTTAATCAGAGATTCGGCAATGCAACCATTTTTCTCCAAAAATCCGCTGATGAAAAGATCACCAGCACCTCAAAATTAGATCACGTCATATGGCATTTCTCCGAAAAGATCTCCGAGAAAAGTATGATGAAATACCCCAAGCAAGAAACAGTCTCTCAAAGAGACTTATTTTCCCCAGTAGAGTCGACAAATGGCGTCTCCAAACAGAGAAGTTTGTACACCTCTACAATTCACACAGATGGGTTCCCCAGCAAGTCTGACAACAAAAGTTTTTCTATCAAATGACATCTCCCCAGGAAAATTCGGCGAGAAGTTTGAGGAAAACTGCTACGAATAGCGTCCCTTGTCAAGAAAGTTTATTGACAAAAGAAACTAAGACCAGTTCCTTGGTAGGAAACCAGGATCGAGGGGAAGTTTATTTCAGAAACTAAGACCAGTTCCTTGGTAGGAAACCAGGATCGAGGGGAAGTTTATTTATGAAACTAAGACCAGTTCGTTGGTAGGAAACCAGGATCGAGGGGAAGTTTATTTAAGAAACTAAGACCAGTTCCTTGGTAGGAAACCAGGATCGAGGGGAAGTTTATTTCAGAAACTGAGACCAATTCCTTGGTTGAAGACCAGGATCGAGGGGACGTTTTTACCTTTTCTAAGCATTATTGCTTAGCAAAAGAAGAAGGATGTGAACTGCCATTCATAACCACCATCAAAATTTTGGGTATTCCGATATTTAATCCTCTTGCACCCCGAATGCCCAAATACCTTCGCCATTCACACCTTCGGGTCCAAGAAGATTAAATAGGGGCATCTGTCATACCCCAAATTTTGACCACTAATATTTCCCATCATTGGGCAAATCATCATTACAATATGGATGGACCATCATACCTCAGTAGTCTCCCCAAAGATGGGTGAGCATCCACTACAATCAGATTTAGGGTTTCAGGCCCTCTCAGAGCTCATGGACAAAGGATCAATCAAGGAATGACATGATCTTCAACTTGTCTAGCCTCTCAAACATCCACAATGGATCATTAGGACTCCCACCTCAAGGATTAAGCACAAGGCTGCAACATTCTGAGTGGATCAAGCCTCAAGATCGCCAGTGTCACCAAATTAGGGTTTTGGTCGACTAGGGCCTCCAGATGGAAATTTTCCTCTGGGCATGAGCCAATGCTTCAAATCATAACCTATGATGCTCTAAGGGACATCATAAACCCAATCATCAAGTCAACTTAACCTCAGGGGATGCATTCACAAAAATCAGGAATTAGGGTTTCTTGACCTAATTCACCCCTAAGTTGACTTTTGGGACAAAACATGAGCAAAGACCTCAAGACATGATTTAAGGGTCTCTAATACACCATATTGATCCATTTGCACCAATGGATTGATCCAAGAAGCTTGAGCAATAAGTTTCAATTTCATCTGAACCACAGATAGGGTTTCGCTTAAAAAGTCAACTGTATCTTTGACTTTTGACCAGAACAAGCTCCCAAACCCTAGGATATGATTCAATACACCCTATAACACCCATGAAATCAATCCATCAAGTTTGATTACGTCAAGGACTTGATTTCATAAAGGATCACACAGTGTGGAATTCATCTGACAAAAAGTCAACTGTGCACAAAAGTCAAACTTTGACTTTTTGAGATTTTTCACAATTATGGTTTTTTAACCCTAAAATGATGTTAATGTGTGATTAGAATCAACATTCATCAAGAAAAATCAAGAAAAGTTGGATAACTTGTAAAAGGGGTAACCATAAAAAACTTAGAAATTTTTCTAAGTTATGGAACAAAGTGGCTAGGGTACCAACTTTGGAGGATCATGATTCCTAAACCACAAGGCCATTTTCCCCAACCAATGCTGGATTTGTAGCTCTCATTACCCTCTACAAAAGCTTCAACTACACCTCATTCCAATTCATCATGGATTTTGAGTTATGCAATGATCAAAATCACAAAAAGTGAAAATGTCACTTTTTTCCAACACTTAGTGAAATTTTCACTAAGTCAGAATCTGCCTTCACTTTTCTCCAAATGTGGGGGCATTTTTCACTTGGATACAAAAAGTATAAAAACCAATTGTCGCGGTGAGAATCGGATACCAAGCTATCAGGTTAACTTGAATCACAATTTTTGAAATTCACCACCGGTCTTTATTTTTATCCAAAGGAAAGGTTTAAAGAACGGAAAAAACCTAAGAGATCTAAGGTTCGGGGGTTGGTTACGTCTAGGGAAGGTACTAGCATCCTAAACGTCCGTAGTACTCTACGGGAACCTCTTGTTATTATTTATGTTATTTATTGCTCGCTTGCTAAGGGTATGTGCTAAGGGAAAAGCCTAAAGGTTGAGGCTAAGTTATGACATGGTAGTCAACGGAGAAATTCTTTCCTTTAGAATGATTAAAGGGAATACTAACCTAAAGTTATCACATCTAATCTTAAAGTCTAATCTTAATCCAAATTAAACATAAGTTAAAATTAAATTGAGAAAACTAATGAAAAATCTAATTGAAAGTTAAATAAATTAAAATTTAACTAAAAAATAAATACTTAAATTTAATCAAAAATTAAATGAACTAAGTTCTAATTAGAACTAAAATAAACTCTAAAATTAATTAAGTTAAATTCTAATTAATTAAACTAACATCTAAATTTTAAATAAAAAACCATTTAAGCTAAATTCTAATTGAAATAGTTAAATTAAATTCTAAATAAAATAAACTAAAATAAAATGCCACAATGGGCCTCTCTTTTCTATAGAACTGAGACCCAAAAGAGAATGGGTACCGGGTTTGATCCTAATTTCGCCGACCCAAACCAAGCAACAACAACATAGTGAAATAACAAGAAGGGAAAAAAGTGGAGAGTTCAATTCATTTCCAGTTTCCTTCTCTCTCTCTCGATATAAACCTTCTCCGCTTCTCCCTGTTCACTCCCTCACGAACTAAACCTTTCCATCTCTTTCCTTTCACTCACAATCTCACGCGTCGCCATGGTGCCTTCTCTCTCGCAACTCAACTCGCCATCTCTCCCACGTTTCTCTCTGATTTCACACAAATCGCACAAAACGAACAAAACAACAACAAACTCACTATCAATTGTGCATCGCTAACAGGGAAACAGAGAAGAACTTACAGTGCGGTGGCGATTGGGAGGTGCAATTGATGACGGATCCGACGACGATCGGCGACGCGAACGGATGACGGAGCTGCACAAAATGGGTCGTGTGCGCGGTCGTGGTTGATGGCCGGCTGTGATGAGGTATATGTATGCTTTGGTATTTCTTTGCAATGACCTTTGGTATTGGAGTTTCTGCAGTTGTTTTTTTCTGTGATAGCTGCTTCTGAGGGTTTGGTATGTGAATTTTTCTGCAAAATGTGGAAACTGATGACTTTTGTGTATTTTCTCCCTCTTTTCTTGTCTTTCTCAATTTTGTGATGTTGTAGGTGCTTTGTAATTATGTGAACCGTGTATGGTGTAAGTGAATTGTTTCGGAAGAGACTGTGTATATGTGTGATTTTTTTTTACTGAATCGTGAATTTTTTCTCTCTGTATTCTTTTCTCTCTCCCTGTGTGAATTTTGTTCTGAACTTGTGTGTATTTTCTCTAAATCGTCTGTCTGTCCCTTCCCCTGTTGCGTGTATGTGTTTTTATAGACTTTTAGGAAATCGAACTTTGAATGCTTTCCGTTTCCGTCGCAACACGTTTATGAATCGTAGTGATTATGTCTGAGTGCTGCTTTGGAATGAATTTGAATTGAAATTTCTGGTTTTGATTCTCATGAATATGTGAATTTAAGGACTTTCCATTTTCAACCGAATATGTTCGAGACAGGTTTTGGATTGTTTTGAAAATACTTTAAATTTCTCTGATTTGCTGCTGGTGATTCTCTACGTGTCTCGTTTAGGTTCCAAATCAAGACTTTCCATTTTATGTATCAACGACAAACCTTCTTCTCGTCTACGGTCTCTGCAGTACGTTGTAATTAATGTATCATACGTTTCCTCGTGAGCAAACACCTCAAGCATAATAAAAAAAATTAGAGCTTTTACTTATTTTGAAGTCCATGTCTTGCAACTCCTGAATTACAACATAAAGCTCATTCAATCTTCCATCAACAATTAAAACTTGTAAGAGACCATTTACGGATTCTACAGTCGGGGAAGGGCCGTCTTTCATCATTGTATTAAAAATAGATCTTGCTCGTTCGTAACAACAACTGAATGCATAAGCATGTATTAAAGCATTCCAAACCTTGTCGGTTGCCAAGAATTATCCCAATTTCCAACTCTCCTCTTTTGATTCATCAGTAGAAAGAAGTACCGTTTGGTTTAGAAGCCTATGGAATTTTATTTTCGATTCTTCTCTTTGATTCACCTTTACATTTTGTATTGGAATTTTATGGAATCTTATGATCTTTGCTGATTTTGCAGGCTTTCGTATCCTATGGTGTAAGGTATTCCACAAGTGATGGTGGTGCATTCCATTAAGATATGAGGAAGCTTTTTGGCTTAGCTTTAGGCTTACATTCTTTTGCAATTTTGATGTATTAACACTTTTGAATTGGTGAATGAAAATTTCTTTTATGTCAAAATAGGAACTACTTTTTGTATCTTTGTATGGAAAATTGAACCACGCTTATCTATGTGAAGATCATGACAATTGAATCTTGCAAATTTTAGCATTAAAGCATGAAATTCATGTTTGAACTCGTGATGAAATTAACGATGAGTCTTGAAATCATGGGTCTTTAATTTCACTTTGAGAACTTATGGCAAAAACTTGATTCAAAATTTTAATCCACTTCAACCACACTTGACATCCTTAAATCTATCTCGAACAATTTGTATTGCAAGAAATAAGCACAAGAAAAGAAATGAATCCCTTGAACGAGTTATCTTAGAATTGATGCCATTTGAAACATTCTTGAATCACAGAAAACTGTTAGTCTTCTATACCACGCTTGTCTTAATCACAAACCAATCACATTCCTTCTAACAAGGTTTTAATCCATAGTTTAATCAACAAGAAACTCCTTAAATTTGAAATTCCCAACAATCTTTTAGACGATGACGGGCTAAGTACAAGAACCACGTGTCTTTGGAGATAAAGATACAACTTGCAATACAATTTGCCATGAAAACCCTAGCCAGTCTCCACATGACCAATATTCCTGCACAAACCTGTTAGTAATAAAGGCATGCAGATATGCAAAATGATGCAAAAAGAGATGAAATCTTATGGTCAAAAATTAGGGTATGACACCAATTATGATCAAACAGTTGTTGTATCATATGAGGGCTTTCCAAAATGGCCAAGAACTCCATCAAATTCCACTTGGACCATGAGATATGACAATGGCAATATGCCTTGCTGAAAACTGCCAAAGCAAGGCAGATTTTGGAGTTTTGTTCAATTTGCCCAAATTTTGCAAAGGGCAAGCAACTCTATCCATCTGAACACCTCAAGGGGGGACCAATGAGGAACCAACTCTGATCCCAAGCCTCCCAAGTCTTTGGAACCAAAAATAGCATGCCAAACCTAGAATTGCCTAAAAAAGGGACAAGACTCCAATTTTGGATTAGAGCATTCAATACATACACCAAGGTGGCATGGACTGAGCCATTTCCAATTGAATTCAGTCAAGACTTATCCAAGACCAAGGGAACCAGCAGCCTGTGCCCTAACCTCTAGTCAATGGCTAGAGGAGACTTGGATTCTCATTGCTCAACATTGGCCAAACCTATGCAGCAGTTGCCATTCACTATTCCATCAAACATATGCTTTCCTCAAAATCACCTTCTCACTTCCAATTTTGCCTTCTAAGGCAAGTCACCATCGGGTTTTGAGTTTGAGAGCTATTCCAATCAAACCAATCACACACACACCTCATAAACATCATATAGAAGTGATCCAAACACTCACATAACATCTGGAACACCAAAATCACAAAATCACTAGCCAATTGCTCAAGCCTTTAACAGATTTGCAGTTGGGGTGCCATCTCAAGTACCAGATCATTTCAATCCATTCCAAGCATCCAGACACACTCCATGGCACCTAGGGAAGCTATCCAGATCATTGGAACCTAGCTGTAACACCCCTAACCCAAAACACGATCACCAACTGCAAGTGGTAAGCATGAGCTCTTCTAACTCTATGATACATGCAATTTTTGCTGCACAATAATTTAGCCATATGTTCATAATCATGCATGGAGTGTTTCCCCTCAATCAATTGCATTGTTTGAATCGTGTATGGAATTTCTGAACCTTCATGCAGAATTTAGGGTTCTTGAGGTTTCTCTTTGATTTCTTATTCCATGCTTAAAATAAATGAAATTAAAGACCATAGACATGATCGTGAGGTTGAAACGATTAGATTGATAAGTAGATTGCATGATATAATCAAGTATTCAGTGAGATTGGATAGAAAACGCAAATCTGCAGAAACAGAGGGTGGCGCATGTTCTTGCCCTTGTTCTTGGTGCCTTTTTTGAAAATTCAAATATTTGAATTTTGTGATTTTATTTAATTGATTCAAAAATTAATTTCTCTCTGAGTTTTAATGATTTTGAGTTGATTCTTTTTTTAATAATTCACAAAAATGTTAAAATATTTTATTTTACCAAAAAATCCCAAAAATATTATTTATTTCATATAATTGATATTTTTGAAAAGAATTAATATTTTAATTGTTTTTGACATTTAAAATATTTTTTTCTTCTTGATTTTGCAAATTTTAATGACTTCTAATCATTTTGTAGGTCAAAACTTGATTTTTGAAACATTAATCCAAGATCACAATTTGTTTTCCACATGTTTAACAATTTTGATCATTTTAATTGAATTTATATTCTATTAAAATACATTTTGAAAACAAATTAGGGTTTTTGATTAATTCAACCCTCATCAGACTTTTTCAATCATTTTTGGGCATCTAATAGAGTGTAAGACCCAATCCTTTGTAAATACAAACCTATTTTGGGCCTCAAATGTTGTATAAGTCCCGTTGTATTTCAAAAGTTCGGCGCGATCATCACCCGTTTAAAACAAACCATCTGGGCCTCTCCTCGACCAATAAGACCCATTCAAAATCATTTTTGGGCCTCTAATAGAGTGTAAGACCCAACCCCCTTTTGAAACCAAAATTTTTTGGGCCTCCGTCATTGTATAAGACCCACGGTGTTTACAAAACCTCAGCGCGATCGTCGCCCTTTTCATAATTAACCATTGAGCTTCTCCTTAAGCTATAAGACCCATCTTTGTTCACTTTCAATCATTTTGGGCCTCTTGAGAGAGTGTAACACCCATCCCCTTTGTATAGAAAACCTTTCTTGGGCCTCAGTCACTTGTATAAGTCCCTGTACAAAATGACAGTGCGATCACTGATAAAACCCTGGGCCTCTCCTTGAGCTGTAAGCCCCAATTTTCCTTTCAAAAGCTCTTTCTCCTTTGATTTTGTAATATACTGTTATTTTCAATTTCTTTGTTGAACAACTAACAATACATTATGGAAGCTCTACAACCGAGTAAGTGTTTACCCGCTTTCATTTACCGCTTTCACATGTATATAACTGTATTGTGGGGCTGTTTCAAGAACAGTTTAATTTTCAAATTATATAGTTCTTTACCAATTTTAATGGTTGTATTTCTTTAATTAGGTGGATGGTAAAACAAGCAATATACATTTGTATTTAATAAACTAAGGGTACATTCCACAATGGTTGAGACAAATAACCTTGTGATAGTTAACATATATGACAACGGTTCATACTGATAACTGTTGTGATAGTTAATATATATTACAACAGTTGAAATACCTAACCGTTGCAATATATCGCGCGCTTCCAGAATACAACAACAGTTTCCAGACCATTGTAGAAACGGCGAACTTACAACAACAATCTACATAACAACGCCTTCGCCCGTGTCATTATATGTCATTCCCAACCGTTGCTAAATGTGTTTTTCGTAGTAGTGGTAAGTCTTCTTTCACAAACTCATATCGACTGTGTAATACTAGTATAGATATTTAGAGTTTCCCCGGCAACTACGTCTAGAACTAGACAAGACCTCATCTCCTTACCTCCGACGTTCTCCCAGATATTTCAAACATAACCTGAACCATGAATTTTCTTTTACAACAATTTTAGATAACTAGATCTAAGAAATCTCCCCCTTGAACAGTTCATATACAGAAGGACAATGTTCCAAGTGAAACCCCTTTTGGAACTGTTCATCAGCCTCCTCTTGGGCTTAGTGCAAGGACCCACAGGCTTCCTAAAAGCATCCCACCTCCTCTCGGGCGTTGTACAAGGACTCGTCGACTTCTTAGAAGTTTTCACAGCCTCCTCTTAGGCTTTGTATAATAATTCTTCCTCCGGGAAGATAGCCTCCTCTTGGGCTTCGTACAAATTGTCCCTACGGCTTCTTAAAAGTTTTTCTCGCCTCCTCTTGGGCTTCGTACAAATTGTCCCGACGACCTCTTAAAGGTATAGGAACAGAAATTAGTCATCTTAATAGAACAGTCTTTCAAAGAGTCTAGATCTTTCTACGGCAAACGTACTGTCTCTTGATCTCTCTTAAGCATAATACAAAAGATAAAACTCTAGACTTGGACAGTCTAATCTCCTTGAGTCTCAAAGACATTCTTAGGTTCCTTTCAAAAATAGGAAAAAGCACCCGTAGGCTTGGGCAGTCTCAATACCCTTCGGATTCCCCGTTTCCTTAAAGAACAGGAAATAACCTCAATCTTCTGATCAGTACCAAAGTACAACCTCACCTGGAATCAGTCTCTTTATAAGAACTGATTTTCTCTTTTAACCAACATACTGGACCTGTCACTCAACTGAAATAGTAACCTCAACCTCCTCTTGGGCTTTGTACAATGATTCTCCCAGCAGAGTTAACCATTTCAGACTCTCTTGTTGAGTTAAACATTTTTAGCCTCTATCTCGAGCTTCGTACGAGATACAAAATCACTCTCTTGTTGAGTATAAAAGACTCTCTTGTTAAGTCAAACATTTTGTAGCCTCCATCTCGGGCTTCGTAAGAGATACAAAAACAATCTCTTGTTGAGTATAAAAGACTCTCTTGTTGAGTCAAACATTTTTTAGCCTTCATCTCGGGCTTTGTACGAGATACAAAACACTCTCTTGTTGAGTATAAAAAGACTCTCTTGTTGAGTCGATCACTTTTAGCCTCCATCTCGGGCTTCGTACGAGATACAAATCACTCTCTTGTTGAGTATAAAAGACTATCTTGTTGAGTCAAACCCTTTGCAGCCTCCATCTCGTTTTTTGTACGAGATACAAAACACTCTCTTGTTGAGTATAAAAGACTCTATTGTTGAGTCAAACCTTTTTAGCCTCTATCTCGGGCTTCGTACGAGATACAAAATGCTCTCTTGTTGAGTTAACCCCTTTAGCCTCTATCTCGGGCTTCATACGAGACACAAAAGCATCCTCTTGTTGGGTCAATAGCCTCCTCTTAGGCTTTGTATAAAGAAATCCCCATTTGATTCAATCAACCTTTTAGCACCAAATCATGCTTTGGTCACAGCATACAAACATCAATAACTCCTTTTCCCCCATCTAATTGTTGTAAGCGGCAAGCCTCTGAATTATTTACATCCACGCCATTGTCCCTCTTTTAGCATGAGAAATTCCTAAGGAAATATGGCATTACTCTACACTGAGTTAAAGTCTTCTCCTTTAGGTTAAAAATCCCCTATAAAGGAAATTATGGCATTGCTGGATTCGCATATCCCAGTTAAAGTAATTCTCCTTTATAATCAGTCACCCAACAGTTGTGGCAAATAGACCCCCCCCCCCTTTAGAGATGCCAGATTCTCTCTAAAGTTAAACCCTTTTAGCTTCACATCTTGGGCTTCGAACAAGATACAAATAAACCCTTCAGCTTCACATCTTGGGCTTTAAAAAAGATACAAACCACCTTTAGCTTCATGTCTTGGCCTTTGAACAAGACACCAAAACACCATTTCCTCCCATAGAATAGGAGGAACTACGATCGCTCTGATTTCCCTATCATGAGAATACGTAGGCATAAGATTGAAAAAAAATCTTAGCGAGCACACTAATCAAAAAACCCCAAAGTCCCCTACCTCCAGCCAATCTAACACAGTATCCCAACAAATTCCCCATGAACAATCCAGGTATTTCGTTCTGAACAAAATAAGCAGAGAGACCCACGAACTAAAGCCGCAACTGTAAACCAACAATTTTGACTGTTTAACCTCAGTTTGCAAGCAGGGTTAATTAGAGACATCTATTTCCCTTCCTTCATCAGCTTCAATAGTATAAAAAATGAATCGAACTACAGTACCAAAGCGATAGTGATTCGAAACCACAAAAACCGCGCTACATCATGCCATGCTTTAGGTCTTTCCTTATAGATAATGGCATTTTCATAAGCGTCACGACGAAGTTTCTCTAGCTTATGGATGTTGAGATTTCGCTTGTCACCGGCTGCTAAATAATCCATATTAAGGGTTTTTATAGCCCAATAGGCCTTATGCTCTAACTCGAAGGGCATGTGACAGGATTTTCCATAGACTAATTTAAACGGGGTTGTTCTTATAGGGGTTTAGTAAGCGGTCATGTAAGCCCACAAGGCTTCCTGTAGCCTAAGAGACCAATCTTTTCTGGATATTAAAACGGTCTTTTCTAAGATTTGCTTAATCTCCCTATTTGACACCTCTACTTGACCACTAGCTTGTGGATGGTAGGGCATTGTTACTCTGTGCTTAACTCCATATTTATTTAAAAGGTTATTAAAGATTCTCGATATGAAGTGCGATCCACCATTGCTTATAACGAGGCGGGGTACTCCAAATCTAGGAACTATGTAGTTTTTGAATAATTTGATGACTACACGAGTGTCGTTGGTGGGTGAGGCAATGACATCAATCCATTTAGACACGTAGTCTACAATACTAAGATGTATTTATTTCCCATCGAAGATGGAAACGGTCCCATAAAATCTATTCCCCAGACATCGAAGACTTCCAATTCTTGGATATTCCTTAAGGGCATTTCATCACGTCTTTAAACTTTTCCAGTGCGTTGACACTGGTCTCATCTTACTATGTAAGCATAGACATCGCGCCATAAGGTTTTCCAGAAAAGGCTTGCTTGAAGAATTTTTGCGCATGTCTTAGACGTGCTCGCATGTCCACCATAAGGTGTAGAGTGACAGTGATTGATTATACTTTTTACCTCCTCCTCAGGCACACAACAACGAAATATGTCGTCAACACCTCTCTTAAATAGGAGTGGTTCATCCCAATAAAAGTGTTTCACATCGTGAAAGAAATTCTCCTTCTGTTGATAGTTTATATCAGGGGGTACAATATCGACGGCTAAGTAGTTAACGAAATCTGCGTACCAGGGTACGCGAGTTACTACCAAAGTGTTCTCGATGTTTAATTCCAATTCGGGATTGAGGTCATCGCTGTGATTGGTTCTAACAGCTGCTATAAGTCTATCATAGGTAAAATCGTCGTTTATGGGTACTAGGCCAGGTTTTAAATATTTTAGCCTCGAAAGGTAGTCAGCCACCCTTTCTGTGCTTTTCTTATCACGAATTTCTAGGTCAAATTCCCGTAGCAAAAGGATCCAACATAGTAATCTGGGCTTAGTGTCTTTCTTGCTTAACAAATATCAAATGGTTGCGTGATCAGTGTAAACTATTATTTTGGCTCCGACTAAATAGGATCAAAATTTGTCTATAGCAAAAACTACGGCAAGGAATTCTTTTTCAGTTGTAGCATAAATAAGCTGGGCGGCATCTAAGTTTCTACTGGCATAGTAAATAACATGTAATTTCTTGTCCTTTCTTTGTCCTAAAACAACAGCAACAACGAAATCGCTTGCATCGCACATAATTTCGAAAGGTTGCTTCTAATCAGGTGGTTGCATAATGGGTGCTGAAATTAGTGCTTGTTTAAGGTGTTTGAATGCTTTGAGGCATTTATTGTCGAAAATGAATTCAACGTCTTTCATTAGAAGGCCAGTTAAAGGTTTGGTTATCTTAGAGAAGTCTTTAATGAAACGTCGGTAGAAACCGGCGTGTCCAAAAAAGCTTCGGACTTCCCTAACTGTCTTTTGTGGTTGTAGGTTTTCTATAACCTCTACCTTGGCTTTGTCAACCTCGATGCCTCTCTCAGATACTATGTATCCTAATACTATACCTTCGGTGACCATGAAATGACATTTCTCCCAATTTAGAACTAGGTTTACTTCCACGCATCGTTCTAGAATTCTTTCAAGGTTAGCCAAGTAGTTTTTAAAACTGGATCCGCATGCCGAGAAATCGTCCATAAAAATTTCCATGATCTCGTCGAGGAAATCAGTGAAGATTGACATCATACAACGTTGGAAAGTAGTTGGGGCATTGCAAAGTCCGAATGGAAATCCTGAGTATCCATCTAAATAACAAAAACAAGAATGCCTGGCTAAACACTCAAGCATTTGATCTATGAATGGAAGAGGGAAATGATCTTTCCTAGTTACTTTGTTTAGCTTTCTATAGTCGATACACATATGCCAACCACTTTCTATGCATTTTACGACATGATCTCCTTTCTTGTTTTGCACAACTGTGACACCTCCTTTCTTCGGTACCACATGTACAGGGCTTACCCACTTACTATAAAAAATATGGTAAATTATTCCAGCCTCTAGTAACTTCAGCATTTCCCTCTTTACTATTGTCATACCCCAAATTTTGACCACTAAGATTTCCCATCATTGTGTAAATCATCATCATAATATGGATGAACCATCATACCTCATTAGTCTCCCCAAAGATGGGTGAGCATCCACTACAATCAGAATTAGGGTTTCAAGCCCTCTCAGAGTTCTTAGACAAAGGATCAATTAAGGAATGACATGGTCTTCAACTTGTCTAATCTCTTAAAAATCCACAATGGATCCAGAGGAATCCCACATCAAGAACCAAGCACAAGGTTGCAGCAGTCTGAGTGGATCAAGCCTCAAAATCAACAGTGTCACCAAATTAGGGTTTTGGTCGACCAGGGCCTCCAGATGGAAATTTTCCTCTGGGCATGAGCCAATTCTTCAAATCATAACCTATGATACTCCAAGGTACATCATGAACCCAATCATAAAGTCAATTTAGCCTCAGGGAATGCATGCATCAAAAAAATCAAGAATTAGGGTTTCTTGACCTAATTCACCCCTAAGTTGACTTTTGGGACAAAGCATAAGCCAAGACCTCAAGAAATGAGTTGAGGGTCTCTAAAAAACCACATTGATCCATTTGCAACAATGGATTGATCCAAGAAGCTTGAGCAGCAAGTTTCAAATTCATCAGAACCACAATTAGGGTTTCGCGAGAAAAGTCAACTGTGCCTTTGACTTTTGACCAGGACATGCTCCCAAACCCTAGGACATGATTCAATACACCCTATAACACCTATGAAATCAATCCATCAAGTTTGATTTAGGTCAAGGACTTGATTTCATAGAGGATCGCACAGTTTGAAATTCATCTGATAAAAAGTCAACTGTGCACAAAAGTCAACTTTGACTTTTTGAGATTTTTCATAATTATGGTTCTTTGACCCTAAAATGATGTTATTGTGTGATTAGAATCATCATTCATCAAGAAAAATCAAGAAAAGTGGGATAACTTGAAAAAGGGGTAACCATAAAAACTTAGAAATTTTTCTAAGTTATGGAACAAAGTGGCTAGGGTACCAACTTTGGAGGATCATAACTCCTAAACCATAAGGCTATTTTTCCCCATCCAAAGCTGGATTTGTAGCTCTCATGGCACTCTACAAAAGCTTCAAACATAACTCATTCCAATTCCTTATGGATTTTAAGTTATGGAATGACCAAAATCACAAAAAGTGAAAATGTCACTTTTTTCCAACACTTAGTGAAATTTTCACTATGTCAGAATCTGTCTTACTTTTTTCCAAATGTAGGGGCATTTTTCACTTGGATCCAAAAAGTGTCAAAACCAACTATGATCAAACAGTTGTTGTATCATATGAGGGTTTTCCAAAATGGCCAAGAACCCCATCAAATTCCACTTGAGCCATGAGATATGACAATGGCAACATGCCTTGCTTAAAACTATCAAAGCAAGGCAGATTTGTGCATTTTGCTCGATTTTCCAAATTTGTGCAAATGACAAACACACTTATCTATCTGAACACCTCAAGGGGAGACCAAGGAGGAACCAACTCTGATCCCAATCCTCCCAAGTCCTTGGAACTAAAAAATAGCATGCCAAACCTAGAAATCCCTAAAGAGGGGACAAGACTCCAATTTTGTTTTGGAGCATTCAATGGATGCACCAAGGTGGCATGGACTAAGCCATTTCCAACTGAATTCAGTCAAGACTTATCCAAAACCAAGGGAACCAGCAGCCTGTGCCCTAACCTCTAGTCAATGGCTAGAGGAGACTTGGATTCTCATTGATCAACATTGGCCAAACCTATGCAGCAGTTGCCATTCACTATTCCTTGCAAAACAAACTTGCTGTATTATAAATAGAGCTCATTTGTGATCAGTTTGAGTACACCAAAGCCATCTAACAAATGCTTTCCTCAAAATCTCTTCTTTCACTCCAAAATTGCCTTCCAAAGCAAGTCACTATCGGGTTTTGAGTTTGAGAGCTATTCCAATCAAACCAATCACACACACACCTCATAAACATCATATAGAAATGATCAAAACTCTCACACACCATCTGGAACACCAGATTCTCAAAATCACCAGCCATCTGCACAAGCCTTTGACAGACTTGCAGTTGGGGTACCATCTCAAGTTCCAGATCATTTCCATTCATTCCAAGCATCCAGACACACTCCATAGCACCTAGGGAAGTTGTCCATATCCTTAGAACCAAGCTGTAACACCTCTAACACAAAACACGATCACCAGCTGCAAGAGGTAAGCATGAGCTCTTCTAACTCTATGATCCATGCATTTTTTGCTGCACAATAATTTGGCCATATGTTCATAATCATGCATAGAGTATTTTTCCTCAATCAATTGCTTTGTTTGAATCGTGTATGGAATTTCTGAACCTTCATGCAAATTTTAGGGTTCTTGAGGTTTCTCTTTGATTTCTTATTCCATGTTTAAAATAAATGAAATTAAAGACCATAGGCATGATCGTGAGGTGAAAACGAGTGGATTGATATGTAGATTGCATGATATCATCAAGTATTCAGTGAGATTGATGAGAAAACTCAAATCTGGGCAAAACAGAGCACGCGGGCAAGGCCAAGATGTTCTTGGCGCCCTTTTTCAAATATTTGAATATTTGAATTTTTGTGATTTTATTTAATTGATTCAAAAATTAATTTCTCTCTGAGTTTTAATGATTTTGAGTTGGTTCTTTTTTTAATAATTCACAAAAATGTTAAAATATTTTATTTTCCTAAAAAATCCCAAAAATATTATTTATTTCACATACTTGATATTTTTGTAAAGAATTAATATTTTAATTGTTTTTTGACATTTAAAATATTTTCTCCCTGTTGATTTTTCAAATTTTAGTGATTTCCAATCATTTTATGAATAGAAACATAATTTTTGAAACATTAATCCAAGATCACAATTTGTTTTCCAAATGTTTAACGATTTTGATAATTTTAATTGAATTTTTATTCAATTAAAATATATTTTGGAAAACAAATTAGGGTTTTGATCAATTCAACCCTCATCAAATCTTTTTCAAATACCTTTGGGCCTCTTGGTAGAGTGTAAGACCTAACCCTTCGTAAATACAAACCTTTTTGGGCCTCAGTGTGTTATATAAGTCCCGATACCGTCAAAATGTTCGACACGATCGTCACCTTTTTCACAAAAAAATCTTTGGGCCTCTCCTTGAGCTGTAAGCCCCACCACTTGTACAAAATTAAATCATTGGGCCTTTAATAGAGTGTAAGACCCAACCCATTTTCGAAACCAGAATATTTGGGCCTCAGTCATTGTATAAGACCCACTGTGCTTTCAAAAACCTCGGCGCGATCGCCGTTTTCAAAACAAATAACCCTAGGCCTCTCCTTGAGTTGTAAGCACCACCACTTGTACAAAAATAAATCATTGGGCCTCTATTAGAGTGTAAGACCCAACCCCCTTTTAACCAAAATATTTGGGCCTCAGTCATTGTATAAGATCCACTGTGCTTTCAAAAATCTCGGCGCGATCGCCAATTCAAAAACAAATCACCTGGGCCTACCCTTGTGTTATAAGCCCCATTCTTTTTCTTTAAACACCTTTGGGCTTCTTGAGAGAGTGTAAGATCCATCCCTTTGTACAGAAAACCTTTTTTGGGCCTCAGTCACTTGTATAAGTCCCTGTACAAAACAACAGTGCAATCACTGATAAATCCTTGGGCCTCTCCTTGAGCTGTAAGCCCCAAAAATCTTTTCAACGCACTTTCTCCTTTGATTTTGAATATAATATTATTATCAAAGCTTTCTTTGTTAAACAAACTAACCAAACAGCATAGAAGCTCTACAACCGAGTAAGTGTTTACCCGCTTTCATATATATATAACTGTATTGTGGGGCTGCTCACTGTAAGTCTTCTTTCACAAACTTTTATATACTTGCTATATATCAACTGTGTAATACTAGTATATTTATTTAGAGTTTTCCCGGCAACTACGTCTAGCACTAGGCAAAGCCCTGTTGGTCACTCTCAAATACAGTCAAAACTAGATCCCCATAGGATTACCAGACACAGTCTTCCCTCCTCTTGGGGTTAAACAATATGGAGACGTGAAAGGCAGCATTCTCAGTGAACCCTATCTTAGACTGTCACCCTTAGACATTGTCAAAAAAACTCTAACTCCCCAGATATGATCTTTTCTCCGTGAATGGCATCTCTTGAGTTTCTTCCAAATTCTCGAACTTTCCTGGCTTGATCGATTCTCGGTGAATGGCATGTCTTGAACTTCTCGGGGTTTAGGGACCTACAGGCTTTCTAAAAGCATCCCCGCCTTCTCTTGGGCGTTGTACAAGGACCCTTCAGGCTTCTTAAAAGCTCTCATGCCTTCTCTTGGGCTTAGTACAAGGACCCAAAGACCTCTACAAGTATAGGAACAGAACCTAGTCATCAATTTGCTAGAGCTGTCTTTCTGAGTCAAGTGTCAGACCTGTTAATGGGTTGATCTTCATCCCTTAACATACCAGCCTTCTCTTGGGCATTATACAAAGATCATTCGCTACCTGAGAATCAATTTCTCAAAACACCAGTAGACTTGGACAATCTCAATACCCTTTGGATTTCCCATTTCCTTAAAGAACAGGAAATAACCCTGATCCTCCGATCAGTGCCAAAGCACAACCTTACCTTTAATCTTTATAAGAACTGATTTTCTCTTTATCCAACATACTGGACCTGTCACTAAACTGAAACAGTCACCAGCACAATAGCCTCCTCTTGGGCTTTGTACAATGATTCTCCCCAGCGGAGCTAAACTTTTCACACTCTCTTGTTGAGTATAAAATACTCTCTGGTTGAGTCAAAGCGTTTTAGCCTCCATCTCGGGCTTCGTACAAGATACTAAAGCACTCTCTTGTTGAGTATAAAAGACTCTCTTGTTGAGTCAAAGCCTTTTAGCCTCCATCTCGGGCTTCATACGAGATACTAAAAATCACTCTCTTGTTGAGTATAAAAGACTCTCTTGTTGAGTCCACCCACTTTTAGCTCCACCTCGAGCTTCGTTCGAGATACCAAATCACTCTCTTGTTGAGTATAAAAGACTCTCTTGTTGAGTCACTTCCCGCTCAGCCACTATCTCGGGCTTCATACGAGATACAAAACCACTATCTTGTTGAGTATAAAAGACCCTCATGTGGAGTCAAAACCTTTTAGCCTCCGTCTTGGGCTTCGTACAAGACACATATAAAATCACTCTCTTGTTGATTCAGTCACTTGTTAGCACTCTCTTGTTGAGGCAACCCTTTTAGCCTCTCTCTCGGGCTTCGTACGAGACAGATAAATACACCCTCTTGTTGGGTCAATAGCCTCCTCTTAGGATTTGTATAAGGAAACCCTGGTTGAGTCAATCAACCCTTTAGCGTCAAAATCTGTGCCTCGTTCATAGTATACAAACATCAACAACTCCTTTTCCTTCATCTAATTGCTGTAAGCGGCAAGCCTCGGGATTATTTACATCCACGCCACTATCCCTCTTTTAGCATGAGAACTTCCTAAGGAAAGATGGCATTGCTCTAAACTAAGTTAAAGTCTTCTCCTTCAGGTTAAAAATCCCCTATAAAGGAAATTATGGCATTGCTGGATTCACACATCTCAGTTAAAATAATTCCCCTTTATGATCAGTCACCCAACAGTTGTGACAAACAGACCCCCTTTAAAGATGACAAATTCTCTCTAAAGTCAAAACCCTTTAGCTTCACATCTTAGGCTTCTAACAAGATACAAATAGACCCTTCAGCTTCACATCTTGGGCTTTGAACAAGATACAAACCCCACTTAGCTTCACGTCTTGGGCTTTGACCAAGACACCAAAACAACCTTTTTCCTCCCATGGAATAGGAGGAACTACGATGGCTCTGATTTCCCTGTTTCGTTGAACGGGAATACGTAGGCATAATATTGAAAAATCTTAGCGAGCATACTAATCAAAAACCCAAAATCCCGTCCTAACATCCTACCAATAGTCTAGACACTATTTTTTTTAACAAAATAACCTAAGAGAGACCCACAATCTTTATAGCATCTGTAAACCAACAGTCATCTGTTCAAACTCAGTATGCAAGCAGGGTTAATTGGAGACATCTATTTCCCTTCCTTTATCAGCTTCAATAGGATAAAAGGTGAATCGAGCTGTAGTACCCCAAAGCGATAGTGCCTCGCAACCACGCAAAAACTCGCGCTACAGAAAAATGGCGACTCTGCTGGGGAGAGATGTTATTTCTTTTCCCATCTCTTAGGTAGAAAGCTTAAAGAAATACCACGTCAGAAAGGCAACCATAGTGGGAGATATTCTTGCTTGCTTTCCCAAGGGAGGAAACCCTAAATTTGCATCACAGAAATGACAACTCTGCTGGGGAGTCATTGTCTGTATAGGATCATAAGACTAGAGGTCTAGGATGATTAAGACAAATATATATACTACTTTTCCTAATTGATATCTGTGTTTATTTTTCTGCTAATGGGAATACGTGTGATGCCACATGTGGAAAGATTGAGTATACACCTAAGATAGGTGATGGCAATGCGGGTAATCTTGCTGGGAGTGAATTCCAGTTAAGAGCCCCCGATCGACCATCAAACTCAGTGGAGACTCTCTTTGCAGATACATTGCCTATACGACTCCGGTTGTTGAAAGTAGTGTGGTCGACTGGGTTATCTGAGAAGCTGAGGTTTTTAGTGGACTTAAGCCATTTTGTAGTGCGAAAGCTATCGAAAATAGTTGTCACGCGATACTACCCTCATCTGAGATCACTCTAGGATACATCAGCTCGCTGGCAATCCACTTGCTGTTGTTATCCCAGAGGGGTCAATGATTTTGCGGACAGTGTCGCTCCCGGGATTTTCATCCAAGTACAAACGCGAAAGTGGCACGGAAACAGAGTCGCCAGTAATGTGTATTTATCCCAAGAGAGGGAAAGGAAACACCGCATAAACCTGAGGGAAAGGAAAGAGCATGGTCTTGCGACCAAGAGAACTGGGTTCGGGAGTCGGTTACGCGAAGGGAAGGTATTAGCACCCCCACGCGTCCATCGTACCCGATGGGATCCACGCTTGCTTGTCTCGATTAAAGGGTGTCGTCGACTGGAGCTCCACTGCTAGAGAACTAGAAAAGAAAGGTAGAAAGGAAGGGGAAAAAAAAGAAAGGAGAGAGAACAAGAAGCAAATGTAGGGAAAATAAAAGGAGTGCTCGAATGGGCCCTACCCCACTGCCTACGTATCTCACTGGGAACATGAGAATCAGAGCGACGTAGTACCCCTCAACGAGGGTCGCTTTGTTTGTGTTTTTTAGTGGAAACGTCAGAGTGCGCGTCCCAACAGTTAGGTGCTGCAGCTCGCTGTAGGGAGACTTACGCGTTTACCGGTTTGCGGTGGAACGGACATGACGAGTCCGTAAGAATAGAATGAAGGAGATGAGAAGAGAATTGTTTGTTTTTTTTTGTCTTTTAAGGAAGAAGTGTTTTGATTATTTTTGTGTTTCGTAACACACATTGTATTGGAGTCTCTCATGTAGGATCGAATGCGTCGCATATCGACCCAAGACGGGACGTATGCTAAACATTCTAAGAAAGTGAGAGAAGACCCCTCACTATCTTATTCTCACATGAAAGGCTCAAATGCAATATGTGTTATGCCTTTATTAAGTGTTTTTGCCTTTTGTTTTGAGATGAGAAGAAGAGAGATTCAAATGGAGAAAGGTGAAAACTAATAAGGGAGACTAAGACTCAAACCCTAAAGTTATCATACATGGATGCTCCTATGGTTAATGTGGTTTAATAAACCTAATCCTAAGAGAAAGGAGAAGAAGAGTGAATTAAACAACTCACTTCTAAAATAGAAGATGAGTTGTAACTCAAAAGGGGAAGAAAGAAGTTAATCAAGGAAAGCATATAAATGCTTATCATGATCACAAGTTAAATGATTAAAAGAGATAAGAGAAGATAGAAGAAAGAAGTGTATGTGGAAGCATGTCCACACACTTACTTACCTTTAGCACCTACATGAAAAGGTTAGCTAAAAAAAAAAACCATTTACAAGTAGTAAAATGAAGAAAGAATAACAAATAGTGATCAAACAAATTAAGAATCAATGAATAAAGATCCTAAAAGAAGAATATCATTCAAGATCAGAATTTATACTCTAAGGGTGTTCTCTAATGTTAATATGTTAAACCCATACCAACTATGTACAAATAATGCTTAAACATCCAAAAGATGCACCATGAAAAGAATAAATGAAGAATGAGTGGAAATGCAAAGTGATCATGCCATAATGCTTCACAAAAGATCAAAGTCAGAACCAAAAATCAATTATAAATGTCTTCTAATGCATATGAATCATCACATAAATCATGGAGGCAAGAATACAAGTAGAAGAAACAAGATGAAGAAGAAGTAAGTGTAAGAGAAACATGTTCAATTAGATGCACAAAATGACATATTAGAGATGCATAACATGTGAAATGATTAATGAATGCATATGAGCAGTGGCATACCATTTATGAGATGCTAATGGAATGAGGGAAATGTCATATGAAATGCACACATGAAACATGTAGAGCATAAGAGGAGATAAGAGGTGGAAACATGTCAAAGTTTCAAGTTATAACACATAACCTCAAATCAAGTGCAAACACAAGTCAAAATGACCAAAGATGACCTATATTATCATACAAATGACATATAAAAGATGCACAAACAATCATACAAAGTAAGCACAAAAAGTGGCACAAGTCTCTCAACAAAACATATGAGAATGAGGTAGAATAATGGACACACAAGTAACTTCCAATGCAAGGCATTAAAAAAATATCAAAGCACATGATAAAGTTGTAAAATTAAGTCCTAAACAATCCAAGTTATAAGCACAAACATGTACCAAAAATTCATAGCAAAACTCAAAAGGGAAGTGCCTCAAAAGGTCTCATGAAAACACATGGAAACACACCACAAGAATGCTCAAACAAGAACCCCTAAACACATGATAAAATGACTTTAAAAATCAAAATAAAATTTATTTAGATGCTTTAATGTGTTATTTAGTCAATGCAAAAAGAATGAGTAAAAAATATTGTATGAAAAGGGAGAAATAAAATGCACAAGTTTGAGTATCAATGAAGAACCTTATTCAAAAAGAAATTAAAAGAAAATTATGCAATTATGCTCAAAAATTCATGGAATCGGAATTAAAAATGAAAGAAAATTATTTAAATGAGTAAAGAACACGCATGAATTAATTTGGGGTTTTTAGAGATGATTTACTATTTTTAAAATTAGAAAACCAAAACAATATGGAAAAGAAATTAAAATGTAAAAATAAAAGCGAGAGGGGGTGTAGCGTGAGTAATTTTCATGTTGAAAAACATTTGGACTCAATCATGGGGTGTGCAAATATCAATCTATGACCCAATCCAATTATACGTGTGATTGTGTGTGATACAGTGTACATGCTATCAACCTGAGGATTCAAGCAGGGCCATACAATTAATCAAGCAACATAATCCAATGCCACACATAGCACGCACACCACAATTAACATGCACTCACACACACGTAACCATCTGAAACCAAAAAAAGAAACAAGTGAGAGTCACATGTTTTTTAATGTGTTGGCGCAATATCAAACGTTGGATTAAATGGATCAAACGGTCACGACTTAAAATTGCCAAACCCTAGCATTAAACCTCACCGACCGGAGAAGGACCTCCGGCCACTCTCCGGCCACTGCAAGTTTTACATCTCCCCAGAAATCAACAAAAAGCATACCATTCGAAAGCTGAAGTTATGGAGATTAAGAATATGGCTTCAAAATTCACAAATCACATGCACACAAAGAGAATCGAACACATGAATTTTGCCCTAATTTCTGAAACTACGCATCTAACATGCCTATCAACTAGCCGGATTCAACATAGCTTCTAATAAGCCATAAACAACAGAAAACAAGCTATATTCAGTGGAAAAAAATTGAGAAAGAGGAACCTGAAATGTGAAGAGTCTTGGATCCAAAGAAAACCAGAGAAATGCACTTGATCTTAAGCTTTGATGTGGCCAAATAAAGGCTTTTGACCTTGAAATATTGAAGAAAATGGAGTGAGATTCCAACTAAACCGAAGTTGCAATTGATGAATTGAACTTGTCATCTCTTGTTCTTGATCAGAAATAAACCATTGATGATGATAAAGATGAAATGTGGATGAAGGTGTTGATAGAATCGTGCACACAGAGAGATAGCTTAGAGAGAAAAACTTGAAGTGTTTTTGGAGTCAGATTGGAAAATGAGAGTAAGAATGAAATTGTGAGTGATTTTCTTTATATATGTTGAGTTTAGTAGCTTAAACCATGGTTAAATGAGTTGGTGAGCTGAGTTCAAGGTGGGTTAAGTGAGTCCACCCTAACTAACTGAGTTAAGTTAGTTAGGGGCGAGTGAGTGAGGTTTTTTATGGTGTGGTTGATGTTCATGATCTTATGGTGAGGTTGAGAGAAAAGAATGGTGGTGATGCTTCTGATTTTGCAGCAAAGGAAGCTTGTGATGTAAGTTTGTTGTTTTCCTTTTTTGATGTATGGCAACGCAAGTCATGGAGTGTGTAAGGATTGTGTTTGTTCATAATAGGAAAGGAATGTATGGTGTAAGCATGCGTGTGAATTGATACAACAACACTAATGTCATAACAACATCCTATTTTTAGCAGCACCATATTCAATGGAAATGTGAGAGTTTGATGAGGAATTTCTCTATGTTCATAGCATGAAATCATGAACTCTTGATGTCATTAGAAAGGTGATACATCATAGAACAAGTTTGATGTTGAAAAGAAATCCAATGGAGGTTGGTAAGATGGTGTAAAATGGCTTAAAACATCAAGGTTCAAACCGGTGCATGGGCGAGGCAAGTTGGTAGGCTACCATGGCAACATGACTTGGAAAATTCAGCATGATCACATCAACTTGGGACCCTTATAAGTTCATCATAACTTGCTCAAATGGAAAAATGTCCAACATCAAAGTTGAAGAGGACATTGAGATTAACAACTTTGATGTTCAACATTTTTTCATTTGGAGCTTCCAACATTGAGAAAAGTGGTTGGACATTTTTCCCACCATGTGTTTGACAAAATTATGGCGCGCAGACCTGGTCTTGCTTGGTCATGACTTAGTTTTTGACCTAGTTTTGTCAAACTTTGATTAACCATAACTCCCTCAATTTTGATCCAATGGAAGAGTTATTTCTATGGATTTGAAGCTTAGAATGTGAACTTTAATTGGCTCAACTTGGGCCTGAAGTATGGAGCTTTTATCTTGGAGAAAGGAAGCCTCAAAATGTGGTGCAAAATGGTCCAAACTTGCCATTTTTGGAAACCCTAAATTTCCAAAAAAGGAAACTTTGTACATTTCTTGATTTTTCATGATTCCTCCATCATTTCTTGATCAAATCTTGTCCAATGAATATATGTAACTTGAATTTCATAAATTTGATCTTAAAAAGTCAGGAGTTGACTTTTTCCACTGCACAGTTGACTTTTTCCCCAATTTCTTGATTCTCAAACAATTGATCAATTGAACCTCTTCTGAAATGAACCAATGGCCAATCTTCCATACTTAGATACTTGACATCATGTAGAAAACATTGAAATCAAGTTTGAATCAAAATTTCATCAAGAGACTGCTTGAACCCAAAACCCTAATTTGAATTGTTTTTGATATGAGGTGATGCACTGCCCAATCTTCTTGATGAATTCCCATCTTCCAATGACTTGTGAGATCAATTGGGATGAAATGTGATGTAAGAGACCCTTGAGGCTTGCTTGAAGACCCTTGGCTCTTGTTCTATGGCTTGGATGACCAACACCTTTGAGAAACAACTGATCACATGCCCTTATGCTAGATGTAATGCAATGCTGAATGTTTTATTTTTCTATGCTTGAATACAATGCAATGAAATGAAAGTATATGCTAAATGATATGAAAAATGAGAGGGAAAATTTTGGGGTATTACAACTGCCTCTATTCAATCACTGTAGACCTGAATGGATGATAGCGATTGCTGTCAGACTTTCAAGGTATGGAGAGATTGAATACCGAAAATAACCAGAAAATTTGCACTCTGTGGAGAAGAAGAAAAGGGATATAAACCCAAACAAATGAACTCTGCTTGGATAAAACTCTGATGGGAAGAATAGCACTAGAGATATGTCTTTTAGCACGACGCCAGACGACTACTGGCTTGCCACACTACGGGTGGACTTTAAGAACGTCTTTTAGCACGACACCAGACGACTACTAGCTTGCCACACTGCGGGTGGACTTTAAGAATGTCATTTGTACGACGCCAGATGACTACTGGCTTGCCACACTGCGGGTGGACTTTAAGAATGTCTTTTGGAACGACGCCAGATGACTACTGGCTTGCCAAACTGCGAGTGGACTTTCGCCAATCTGCGGTTGGTCTTGTAACTGTCTTTTTAAATGGAGTTAGATGACTACTGACTTGCTATACTGCGGGTGGGCTTTTGCCAATCTGCGGTTGGACTTTGCTGACTTGCCACCCTTGGATGGACTTTTGCCAAACTGCGGCTGGACTTTACTAACTTGCCACCCTTGGATGGACTTTTGCCAATCTGCGGTTGGACTTTGCTGACTTGCCACCCTTGGATGGACTTTTACCAATCTGCGGTTGGACTTTGACAATGTCTTTTAGCACGATGCCAGACGACTACTGGCTTGCTACACTGCGGATGGACTTTAACAATGTCTTTTAGCATGACGCCAGACGGCTACTGGCTTGCCACACTGCGGGTGGACTTAATGATCTGCCACCCTTAGATGGACTTTTGCCAATCTGCGGTTGGACTTTGATGATTTGCCACCCTTAGATGGACTTTTGCCAATCAGCGGTTGAACTTTGATGATTTGCCACCCTTAGATAGACTTTTGCCAATCTGCGGTTGGACTTTGAAAGAGTTCAACATTGGATTACGCTCTGCATACATATCAGGCGTCTCTGCTGACTCTACTGAGGAACAATGATTAATGCTTCAATCTCAGAAACTCATAAAAGGATAATATCTCTGCTGGAGAATGAACAATCCATCTGCCTCAAACTATCATGCTTACCAAAAATAAATTGGACTTTGAGATACAAGGGAGTGATAAATCTGCCAGGAATTATTTCATCTGTCTGGGGATGAATTCTGATCATAGCAACTCCGCTGGGGATGAGAATTTTTGAATGACGTTCTGCTGAGGAAACAAGTCATTAAAACTCTGCTTGGGGATCTATCACACTCGAGATCCTTTGCGGGGCTCACCAACCTTCTAACTCGGCTGGGGAAAGAATGTACAAACACTTTACTGAGGAAGAGATTTTGTTGATCTGCTTAAACCTCTGCGGGGAGAAAAAACAACTTAGCTGGGGAGTATTACTGTCACGATTCAACGTTGAACTCTGTGGAGATACCACTACCAGAGATACGATCTTGCTGGGGACCGGAACTACTCCGTATGGGATACGCAGATCCTGGTCAGAACACATTCCGTTGCAACATGCTGAGAAAGAGTCCCTAGTGATCTGCTGGGAAAACACAAAGCACATGTACGGTAATCTGCTGAGGAATAAAACTGTCGAACTTAGGATAAGAGTCACAATGCCCCATGTTAGGCGAACCTCCCGCTTGACGACTCCACTGGGGATAATGAGTTTACAACAAACTCTGCTGGCGAGAACCGTTTCAAAGCGTCTCGTGGTGGGGATGCCTTTTAAGCGGATTTTACAGAGGACCAAGCATTTTCAAACTCTTAGGCAAATGCCGAGACTTGAGCTAGACATATTATAATTGAGAGGTTACGCTACTGGGGATAATGAGTTGGAACACCTCTTGCCGGGGAATTTTCAAGATGACACATGCTTGGAAGGGTCAACATCTTACATTTTGCTCAACGATACAAGACTGATTTGAAGAAATCGTCCCAAGAGGATTTTACAAAATATTTGACATCCTCAAACTCCTGGACACTCACTGAGTCTTGAACATTAACTCCGAGGTCTGCGAAGTAACTCTACTGGTGAATTTGCAACCGTTATCGACACAGAAAAGCTTGTAGCTGTTGGAAGTATTGAATGGGAGAATCGACTTAATAAGATACAACGATACCCAGTTGAACTTAATTCACCGATATCGAATCGTCGTGACCGACTGCCACCCGAATGACGGACTCAATCAGTAAACATTGTGACAAAAGGGTGACATGTGAACCCTTTCCTGAACCTGACTGCCCCAGCATTCTGCATGGGAATAAGTGACTACTCGTCTAGGAGGAATAACCCTTGTGCTTGAAATCATCTGGATCTGTTACCTGCAACAAAAGAATACACACACATGCCCCGGAATATTGTGTGGTTCGAATCCACCATCCAGGATTACCTAACATTCAAAGTAATTTTAAATGTTTTTCTGCGCATGTTATTGTAAAGCCACAATGTTTTCAAATGCAATGTTTTATCAAAACTTCGGACGTTTTTGCAAACAAAGCAGTAAAACAAAATAAGAGGCTTTTGACTGAAATTCACTTTATTTATTGAAAATGCCCAGAAATGGAAAATACAATTGGGAAGCAAACCCTGGAAAGAGGAGATTGCTGAAAATTGAGAAAAGAAACTATCCTAATGGCAATGTGAAAACAACATTCCACTAAATTTCAATTCTGCTATGGCCAATATGTCTTCAAAACTCCCCGACCTTGCCTTCTGAGAAGTGATTAAACTAATTCCTACCCTTTGGGAATGTCAATTGCTGAAACGGTAATGGAGTACAGATAACTCAGACCGCAATCATTCGCTTAAATCCCTCTTTTGCGTGGACCGCCCTTTCGGGTTTTCAATCCACCGGGATACCCTTTTTTGCTTGAGTTGTCCTTGCAGATTTTCAACTCACCAGGTGTACAATTTTTTATTTTATCCCTAACTTTTGCCCGAACCTTTTTATTATGTTTTCATGATTCGCCGGGATGCCCTTTTTTGCCTGGACTTTTCTCTTTTTTTTTTTCAGCGGGTCTATTTATGCGAAGTATTTTTTAACTACGTCTGAGTTGACAGGGGATGAAAACTCTTCACCGTCCATGGTTGTAAGTAATAAGGCTCCGCCCGAGAAGACCTTTTTAACCACGAATGGACCTTTATAGTTGGGAGTCCATTTGCCCCTGTGATCTGTACTAGGAGGAAGGATCCTTTTGAGTACCACATCTCCAACTTTGTAAACCCGAGGACGCACCTTTTGGTCGAATGCCTGCTTCATCCTCCGTTGATATAACTGCCCATGACAAACAGCTGCCAGTCGTTTCTCTTCAATAAGACTCAATTGATTAAATCTGGCACGAACCCATTCAGCTTCGTCTAACTTGACATCCATCATGACTCTGAGGGATGGAATCTCAACTTCAACCGGTAGTACTGCCTCCATACCATATACAAGTGAGAATGGTGTTGCCCCAGTGGACATGCGTACTGACGTTCGGTACCCATGCAAGGCGAACGGTAGCATCTCATGCCAATCTTTATATGTGACAACCATTTTCTGCACAATCTTCTTAATATTCTTGTTGGCCGCCTCCACAGCGCCATTCATCTTAGGGCGATACGGAGAAGAATTGTGATGTTCGATTTTGAAGTCCCCGCACAGCTCAGCCATCATTTTGTTATTCAGATTAGAACCATTATCAGTAATAATTCTCTCGGGCACTCCGTAGCGACAAATGATATCCCGTTTCAGGAAACAAGCTACCACTTGCTTAGTGACGTTGGCATAAGATGCTGCTTCAACCCATTTAGTGAAATAATCAATGGCGACCAGGATGAAGCGATGGCTGTTTGAAGCAGTAGGCTCAATTTTTCCAATCATATCAATGCCCCACATTGCAAAGGGACAAGGAGAGGACATGACACTCAACGGATTTGGAGGCACATGCACTTTGTCTGCATAAATCTGGCATTTGTGGCACTTGCAGACATACTTGCAATAATCTGTCTCCATTGTCAACCAATAATTCCCTGACCTTAATGGTTTCTTTGCCATTGCATGTCCTCCGGCATGGGTACCGAAAGAGCCTTCATGCACTTCCTGCATTAACAGGTCTACCTCGTGTCTATCCACGTATCTGAGCAGAACCATGTCAAAATTCCGTTTGTACAGTACGTCATCTTGGTTCAGGAAGAAACTACCATACAACCTTCTCAAAGTCTTCTTATCTTTGGTGGATTCCCCTGGCAGGTACTCTTGACTTTTCAGAAAACACTTAATGTCATGAAACCACGGCTTGTCATCAGACGTTGCATCAACAGCAAACACAAATGTAGGTCTGTCAAGACGAGACACTTCAATCTTGGGTACATGGTTCCACCTTTTCACTTTGATCATAGAAGACAATGTGGCCAAGGCATCAGCAAACTTATTCTCATCTCGAGGAATATGGTACAACTTCACTGTTGTGAAAAACGTCAACAACCTTCTCGTATAATCTCTATACGGAACCAGATTCGCCTGGTGCGTGTACCAACTCCCTTTCACTTAATTAATTACCAAAGCTGAATCACCGAAAATATCGAGGGTCTTAATTCACAAATTAATCGCCTCCTCGATTCCCATTATACAAGCTTCATACTCTGCTTCATTGTTGGTGCATCCAAAAGTTACTCGGGCGGTGAAAGGCATATGAACACCTTCCGGCGTGATAAGAACTGCTCCAACTCTGCACCCATTCATGCTGACAGCCCCATCAAACATCAAACTCCATTTGGATTCAGGGTATGGCCCCTCCTCCGGGAGTGGTTCCTCGTAGTCTTTAGCTTTGAGGAACATGATGTCCTCATCAGGGAAATCAAATTTCATGGGTTGGCAGTCATGCAAGATAGTCTGACAAGATACTTCCTTTGATGGCCTTCTGAGAAGTATACTGGATATCATATTCTGTCAAAACCATTTGCCATTGTGCAACTCTGCCTGTTAGTGCTAGTTTCTCGAAGATGTACTTGATAGGATCCATTTTTGAAATCAACAAAGTTGTGTGCCTGAGCATATACTGCCTCAATCGTTTAGCAGCCCATGCAAGTGCACAACATGTCTTTTCAAGCATTGAGTACCGGGACTCGCAGTCATTGAACTTTTTGCTCAGGTAGTAGATAACATGTTCCTTCCTACCTGTCTCGTCGTGTTGACCGAGAACACAACCCATAGAACCTTCAAGCACTGTCAAATACATTATCAAAGGTCTCCCTGAAACTGGAGGCATGAGAATTGGAGGTTCCTGCAAGTATTCTTTTATTTTATCGAATGCCACTTGGCAATCGTCATTCCACCTGACCGTTTGATCTTTTCTTAGCAGTTTGAATATTGGTTCGCATGTGGCTGTTAGGTGAGATATGAACCTTGCAATGTAGTTCAATCTTCCTAAGAAACCACGAACCTCTTTTTCTGTTCTCGGTTCAGGCATCTCTTGTATTGCCTTAACCTTGGCAGGATCAACCTCAATTCCTTTTTCACTTACAATGAAACCCAGCAGCTTTCCAGAACGTACCCCGAAAGTGAACTTGTTCGGATTCAACCTCAAACGGAATTTTCTTAACCTTTCAAACAACTTTTTCAAATTAATCAGATGTTCTTCCTCCGTTCGCGACTTGGCAATCATGTCATCCACATAACATTCAATCTCTTTGTGAATCAAGTCGTGAAATAAAGTTACCATTGCCCGTTGATACGTTGCCCCTGCGTTTTTCAACTTAAAAGGCATCACCTTATAACAATATGTACCCCATGGGGTAATGAATGTGGTCTTCTCCATATCCTCAGGTGCCATCTTAATCTGGTTGTACCCGGAGAAACCGTCCATAAATGAGATCACTGGAAACTGAGCTGTATTATCAACCAGCACGTCGATGTGAGGTAGCGGAAAATCATCTTTCGGGCTCGCTCTGTTAAGATCTCGATAATCCACACACATCCTAACCTTTCCGTCCTTCTTTGGTACCGGCACGAAGTTGGCAACCCAGGGAGGATAATTGGTCACAGCAAGAAACCCTGCATCCCACTGCTTCTGAACTTCTTCTTTAATTTTTATGGCCATATCGGGATGAGTCCGACGAAGTTTCTGCTTGACTGGCGGACATTCTTCTCTCAATGGCAGCCTGTGCACCACAATATCGGTATCCAATCCCGGCATGTCCTGATACGACCAGGCAAAGATATCAATATATTCACACAACATTTCAGTCAAAGCTTTCTTTACATCTGCTTGCAGGCTGGCGCAAATCTTGATCTCTTTCTTAACATCCTCGGTACCAATATTGATGATCTCTATGGTCTCTTGATGAGGCTGGATGGCCCTTTCCTCTTGTTTTAACAATCTGGCCAGTTCTTCAGGGAGTTCACAGCCCTTCTCATCCCCTTCTTCGGCTTGATAAATCGGTTTGTCAAAGTCATACATAGCCATAGCATAACCGTTATCAATGGAATCCGGAGGATCAAGTCTGCACGAACGTGTTCATGCTTTATTTTAGAATTTATTTTAAAACAAAAAGAAACGAAACATTGCCATTTTTAATTTTTTGTGCAAAAATAAAAAAGAAAGACAGAGAACAAAATTTGAGTGTAAAACGTCCTTTATTGATGATTAAAATTGCAAATGAAAATGGGTGGCCCTACAAATGAATCTGAACGCCTTGGGCAGAGGGCCAGATTTTAACATGTATAATGATTAAAGAAAAATAAAGAAAATTACTCTGTTTGAAGAGTAACTTGGAGGATCTCTTCAACAGACCAGTTTTGCAATTGTTGTCCCGAGGCACGTGGGCGTACCCAATTGTCTAAGTCACAGTCACTGTCAATGCCATCTTCTGTAGTTGCACAAGACTGGTCTGGGTAAATGATCCCCCCACAGCGGAAAGTGATGGGTCCACTGTACTTTGCAACCGAATCCATAGAGGGTTGATAGCCAATACCAAACTTGTCCTCCTTCATTGATGTCTCTATCAGTTTGCCCCAGCTGTAGCACCCCAAAATTTGCCCTGCCTTTTTCTAACTTTTTCTGGCTTATGTTTCTTTTCATTTTGCATCTCATTAGGTCATAACTCATAATCATATCATTGCATTGGTCTTCTGAGACATGGGATCAAAGGATTTTCTTGGCCTTATTCATAAGGGATCCATTCGGTTTCTATTCCCGGTTAAGTTGGAGCAAGAGGTTGAATTCTCCTCGCTGTAATCTTCCAGATCTGAGGTTTTCCTAGTCACTATGGATCTGAAGTTGGATGTGGATTGAATGTGATCATGTGACTTACTGGGAATTCGAGACACAACTCATTTTTTCTAACCCGTAACCATTTTGATAGCACTTTCTAACCCATATTCATTTAATACCATTTTTCATTAGGTCCAAAGTCAATATCCAATACCCATTTTGTAAATCCATTTTTTTCAAACCAAATTCAATTTAATATTTTTAGTAAGCAATTACCCAATTTCATTTTGTCTATCTCATTCTAATCCATACTCATCGTTCATATCCCTTCCAATCCATTTATCCAATCATAATCCAATCCAGTTCCAAAGTTCACATTCCGAATCCACATCCATTTTGAAACCAAATATCCGTTTATCCATATTCAAACATCCACATTCATTCTCAGCCTCATTTAAGTCCATTTTTCTTAACCATTTTAAATCCCCAAAACCCTTGGCATAATTCACCTTTTTGAAGGATCTAGGTTCACTAGACAGTTTCTCTCAACAAATCTGGACAATCAGGTTTTTTTATATGATTGGATTACAGAATGTCTAGACTTGTGGGAGTCTATACCAAATTTCCAATGCTGGAACGGTCAGTGGGAGGATGTCATAGCCCGTGTTGTAAATAATTACCACAATGCTGATGGGGAGGGTCTCTTGCTTTTGCTAAATACTTAAATATGTTTGGGGTCCTGCATACAAGGCTTCGCTTTGGTTTGGCATTTTTTCATTCAGTTTGTGCTGGTGGGAGTCTACTTTGATACGTTGTTTATGAGAATTTTAAGAGTGAGCTTATAAAACTAGTTTTGAGATGGATCGTATGAGAAAAGCTATGTTGTTGGATATCTCAACAAGGATCAAATCATTAAGAAGAAAAATATATAATAACAAAGAGGGAAAGTATTAATAGAAAATAAGGCTTGGCGCAGAAATTTAGAAAAAAAAAGGGCTATTAGCAGCAATGCAAAAGCATTCAATTCGAGGAAGCAGAAATAATTTTCATATCAACAGAAAATCGAAAAGAAAAGGATATAGCATAAATTGTAATTTTAAGCCAGATTCACAAAAAAGGATCACAACAGAGCTTGTTACAGTATTTGACAGAAGGAGATTCATAAAGATTTCACAGAGCATTGAGAAGGAAAATACACAGCAATTGGGAAGAATATCATACCAGAACTCATATATATTCTTCTAACCAATTCCTCTAACAGTTTTTTCCCTAACATTCTCTCTAACCATAACCTAACCGCTAACCAACTCTCTAACTTTTCCTAACTGAATCTCTAACAGAATTTCCTCTAGATCCTTCCAATCTTCTCTATAGAGTCTCAACCATCTCTTCACTTCGGAGCTCTCTTCTTCATTCAGCACCATTTCTCAATTCTCATTCTTCTTCTTCATCCCCTAACCGATTCTCTGCAACTTTCATCTTCAATATATCACTAATCTCCTGCAAAATCAAGAACAACACCTACGATCTTTTGTACTTCATCATCAATAACTGCATAATAAAATTCATCCGTAATATTTTCATCACCTTCAATATTCTTCTCACGAGAAAAAAACTGCAAAAACATCAACGCAACGACCTGCAACAAATTCAGTGTCTCACGGAATCAACAACTTCAGCAAATCATGATCTCGGCTCAGAAGTTCGATTTACAATCACTACAAAACGAATCGCAGAAGTAAGAAGGTGTAGAAGGAGAATTCAACGAGTGAACCACAACAACAATGGAAGGAAGCACAAGGTGAGCGAGAAAGAGCAGAATCAGAAGCAAAGCAGAATTGAATTTACCTCTGGTATTCTCTTCGTATTCTCCGATCTGAAGACGCACCAGACGGTTCTCCGGTAGGTACGTGGATTTTCTGTTGAATTTCACGTTTTCATTGAAGCTGAATTTTCTGTAGCCTTGATGATTCTTGGACGCGATACGTAGTTCGAATCGCGTTGTTGTCCAGATCGCGATTTCTTGTGATGCATAGTTTAGATTGAGAGTTTGTGTGAGAATAGAGCGAGAGAGACGACGACCGTGAGTGTTGTTAGCTAGGTCTTATGAATGCTTGTTTCGACGAAGCTTGTGAGAAAGTCATTGACAAGTAAAGATGCGAAAGTAGAGAAATAGAGTTTCCACAACGGCGTATTTGACGTTGGAGGAGGGAAAGTTGAAGAAGATCTTGGTGGCGTTTTCATGTTGAGAAGGTTGAGGTTGTGGCAGTAGAGCGATGAGAATGAGAAGCCGGTATTGAGTCGTTGTCTTTTTCGGCGGCGAGAGTAAAATCGGACGGGGAGGGCTGTAATGGAAGAAGGTGGGGTTCTGTTTCGTTTTTGGCGATGTAGGGAACGGACAGGGTTGTTGAACGTTGAGGAACGGCGGCGATTCAGACGGAAAAGATGAAGTGTGGAAGGAGAGAGTTGAGTGAGAGAGCAGCGGCGGTGAGGAGCTTGGAAAGATGAAGATAGGTTATACAAATGTTACTTAGGGTTTTTATGTTTATTAAAACGGTCTTTATCAACGTGGACCGGGTTCAAAGCCCACACACCCTATTTGCTATCCACCACCAGTTTTTTTCACTCGCACCCCCTGGATTCACAATAAACATTGGGCCTAAACTCGCCTAAGCCCAACGCCTATTTTCAGTATTCACACCTTTTTTTTCTCTGTACCCCCCTGGCTTTTGAATTCTACTCTTGGGCTTGCTGAACAAGGCCCACACGCCAGTCTTCTATTCGCACCGCCCAGCTGCTATTGCGCACCCCCTCTGTTTGGTTTCATTATTTGAATATTTGTTTAGTAGGTCTTTTATAATTGATTAATTGTTTTAATTGGTTTTAATAGTTGTTTTGGTTTTGATTTTAGGCAATTAGATTAGAATTAGATTACTTCTAAAATCTCATTTTAATTAGAAATTAATTTCTAGGGTTTTCTTTTAATTCTAGATTTAACTTTAGGATTAATGTTTTTAGATTTAGTTTAGAATTGCCTTGAACTAATTTTAGGATTAATATTAGTTTTAATTCTAGATTTAATTTTAGGATTAATGTTTTTTAGATTTAGTTTAGAATTGCCTTGAACTAATTTTAGGATTAATTTTAGAATTAGACAAATTAACTTTTCTTGTTCGAATTTAATCTTGATTTTTTCTTCGCATTTTAACTCTAGCTTGGTTATTGTTGATTAATTGTTGACTATAATTTCAATTGCATTGTTGATTAATTTCTGATTTCTCTTTTATGAATAGCATGATATAATGCTATGTGTAGAACTTTCTCACACCCTTTGGAATCCTAGCTTATCTTTAATCTTTGATTAAAGTAAGGTAGGATATGCATTAGGTAGTGCTATCCTTCTCTTTCCTTTTAGTCTAAGAGTTCTCATACCTCACATAACCATAGGATCTCCATGCATGATAATGCTGGGATAACTAGTCCCCCACTTAGACTTTTTCCTTTCTCCCTTTGAGTCTCTTCTTCTCATCTTAAAACAAAAGTAAAAAACACTTAATAAAGGCATAACATATATTGTATTTGAACCTTTCATGTGAGAATGAGATGGTGAGGGGTCTTCTCTCGCTTTCTTAGAATGTTTAGCATATGTCCCGTCTTGGGTCGATATGCGAGGCATTCGATCCTACATGAAGGACTTAAATACAATATGTGTTACAAAACACCAAATAATCAAGACACTTCTTCTTAAAAGACAAAAACAAACAAACAATTGTCTTCTCCTCTCCTTCATTCTATTCCTTAAGGATTCGTCACGTCCGTTCCACCGCAAACAGGTAACGCCTAAGTCTCCCTACAGCGAGCTGCAACACCTAACTGCTGGAACGCGCACTCTGACGTTTCCACTAAAAAAACACAAACAACTTTCCCTAGGTGAGGGGAACTACGTCGCTCTGATTCTCATGTTCCCGATGAGATACGTAGGCAGTGGGGTAGGGTCCATTCGAGCACTTCTTTCATTTTCCCTACATTTGTTTCTCTTTCTCTCTTCTTTCTCTTCCAGTTCTCCAGCTAGCAGTTCCTTTTCCAGTATCTTTTTCTACACCCTTTGATCGAGACAAGCAAGCGTGGATCCCATCGGGTACGATGGACGCGTGGGGGTGCTAATACCTTCCTCTCGCGTAACCGACTCCCGAACCCAGTTCTCTTGGTCGCAAGACCATGCTCTTTCCTTTCCTTCAGGTTTATACAGTGTTTCCTTTCCCTCTCTTGGGATAAATACACATTGTTGGCGACTCTGTTTCGGTGCCACTTTCGAGTTTGTACTTGGATGAAAATCCCGGGAGCGACAGCTGGCGACTCTAATGGGGACAGGTTGACCTCTTGTTGGTCCATCCCTTTTGCGGGTCAATCCTAGTGCTTGTCTGTTTTTGTCATTGGGTGTTTATCTGTGGTGCTTTATTTTGCTGTTTTACTATTTTACTGCATTTTTGCTTTACTGTATTACTGTATTTACCGCATTATTTACATTGTGTTTCATTATTATACTGGATTATACTAGATTGTGTTGTTTCTGTTTGGTGGGATAGGGTATTCTGAGAGATAGGCCCAATACACAGGCCTGAGTGCACTTATGTTTAGTGTGTTTCATATCCTCTCGCGTTCCATTTCGGTGCGAGGAGGGAATATGAAACACAATCTGGATGTGGTTCTCTCTAGAGAATTCTGCGTTGTGGATCTTCCATGATGGTAGAGCTATCTGGAAGAGCTGTTAAGTCTGGATGACCTTTTAGGATGACCCCTCTTTATTTTGAGGTGAATCAGATGACGATTTCCTTGTTTGGCGATAGCATTGTATCCTTCGGGCTGAATGTGCTATTGCTTCTCATTCCGGGATTCGAATCTGAGGATCCTACTTTTTAGAACCCACATGTGAGAATGGGCGGGTGTTTACAGGTTTGCAGGTAACCTTGACCTTCAACATACATGGTATTCTGGTTCTCCTATCAGTGTGGACTTATCAGCCTGGTATTCTGGTTATGCTGGTTATTCCGGTATTCTCTTCAGAACAGACTCATGATCTTATTCAGACATCAGCACAACACAGTGGTTATTCAGATTATATGGAAGCTTTGATCCCATGTCTTATTGCATTCATAACATTGCATCTTCATAATCATTTGCATAACAGGTGTTTGAGGCTTGGTTATTCTTACCCCGGTCTGGTTTTCTTCGGAATTTCAGATTTAACTGCTCAAGGCATTCGGAAGTAGACCATGGATCTGGTTCAACCAGAGTTGAGGGAAATGCGAAGCCAAATGGGGCAGTTTATGTGGGACATGAAGGCTTTGATTCAAGACCAGAAAATGTTGAAGGAGGAGGTCTACCAACTGAAGACTCAGATGAGTCTGGTTATGGAAGTTGTGAAAGGTGTGTTAAGCAAAGATAATACTCCCATGCCTGAGGCCGTGGCTGGAATTGTCTCTCCTCCATTGTTTGAGGGATCCCTCCCAAAGAGTGACGTGCCTCACAGATTTTCTACACAACCTGGGTTTCCGGAATTTCCTCATCAGCAGTTACCTCTCGTTTCCCAAGACAACCCCAAGGCTAAGAAGTACCCACCAAAGTCGAAGAAAGCTGATAGAATCTATGATCCGATTCCTATGTCTTATGCTCAGCTGTTGAGGTATCTACTTCAGCTCCAATTGGTTGAACTTCGGACGATAAATCCTCTTCGTGGAAAGCTCTCATTCGATTACGATGCAAATGCCCATTGCAATTTTCACTCTGGTGCGCCGGGGCATGATGTGGAAAAATGTAAAACCTTTCATCATGTGGTCCAGGATCTGATCGACTTGAAAGCAATTGAATTCACGTCGGGCGGCGTAAGTGTATAAGGTGGTTTTACTCCTGTTGCTGCGAAAGAAGTGAATATCCCGGTTTCCCCTCCGGAAGTTGCACCAAGTCAGGGGCATTTCTCGCAACCTGTGGTCTTGGAATCTTCTCGTCCTCAACTGTTACCTGTTCCTAAGCCAAGTCTAAGGAAGAAAGCGCCCAAATGAGAGGAAGGTACAAATAGGTATCGACAACAGAGCTATCATCTGAAGAGTCAACAAAAGTCCAGAAGGCAGGAGAGAAAGTTTGATCCCATTATTGTTCCTTACAGTTATCTGCTTGCCCGTTTACTTTAAGACTCTTTGATTGAGCTAAAGGAAGCTTCTCCTGTTCCGTTTCCCCTTCCTCCAAATTATGACAAGAGTGTTAGATGCGAGTATCACTCGGGGACATAAGGGCATACCATTGAAGATTGCAAGGTGTTCAGACACAAGGTGCAAGATCTCATTGACGTTGGGTTTATCAATTTCACCGAAGACGGTCTGTACGTTAACTGAAGCTTCTCAAGTGAGCACTTGGGACCACAAAGACATCTCCTGAAGCAATCAGTCCAGTCGGAGCCAAGCCTCCTCAGCAATGGCGAATATCAATTTTCTTCACCGCATTTTCATGTGTAATTTGCATTACTGGTTAATGTTTGCATGTAATAAACTTGTTTGTTCTTGAATGATGATTTTAATGCAATAAATATGTTTTTCTCGAAAAGTTCATTCGTATTCACTCATTTAATGTTGGTATACACTGCAATATTAACTGTCTTGTTTAAACTCTTGGAGGGAGGATGATGAGGTGAAAATGCACAGTCTTTGGTTGTATGTTTTTGGATAAAACTCTGTTGAGGATGTACAGGCATTGTTTCAAATCACCAAACACCGGAGATATAAGGGAGTGAAACCTTTGTCAAACCCTGTTGAGCCTAGAAGTAGGAGTTTCTTTCTGAAAATGAAAAAACCCACAATCTTAACCCGGGGCAAGTAGGTGTCAGTTAATTTGACCGAGCGTTCAAATTTCAAAAGGAGCGTTCCGTTTGAGGATCAATTATACCTATGGTTATCCCCCACCAACTGAAGAGTGAGGCAGTCACAACCCTGTCAAACAAGTCAGGCAAGCCAGTGTCACACGATTTGTTCAAAAAGAAGAAGAGAGAGAAAAAGAATCAAAGAAAAATATCAAAAAAGAAAGCCCGCTAAGTCAAAACTTGAAAACAAGTGACTTAGGCAAAAGTTAGGGCATCCCGCCGGACTTCAAAATCAAAAAATTCAAAAAGAATAAGTCCAGGAAAAATCAGGGATAAAAAAAAACAAAAGAACGAAAAGAGAAAAATGAGTGGAACAAAAATAAAAATCCTCGAGGAAAGAACAAGTCGTGTGACCACAGACACCAAAGGCAAAAAGGGGTGAATGTCACTCTGTAAACCGTGTGGGTTCCTTAACCATCCTCATACCGTTCATAACATTTTGAAAGGTGAGCGCTTGTGTCGAGTTAGCTGAACGTAGGACTGGAAAACATCAAGGAGAATGGGTGGGTAAAAACAAAATTTTGAGCCATAAATCCTTTCTTTCTTAAACCGCGAACCAGGCCACGTTACAACCCTCAAAAGTCCTAATTGAAACAGGGTTTATTCTAAAGGCGTATTTCAATAAGATAGTGTTCCTGACTCCCATGAGTTGTGTTAAAAGACCTTGGTTGGTATTGCATGTGCATGCTATTTTCCATTTAAAATCTGTGTCGCACCTTAACCAGTGATTCGTTCACAGGTATTGGCGATATCTTTTCGATAAAAACTTCGAGATTAATATATGTGTTGCATTATAATTTTCATTCTTGGAATAGATATTTTATGCTTGCTTACATGTATTTGACACCCGTAAGGCTTACAAAGTGAACATCAGTCGAGAATTTTGATCCCACCAAAGTGAGATGCTTGAAAACTCCAAGGGATGAGAGTGACAAGGGACATGTTACCAAGTGATTCTGTCGGGTGTGTGCTTTCACGATAATTCGTGCTAAGAAGTTGTCAATCCGGGGCAATTACATTGTGAAATATCTCTGCAGTTCGGTTAATCTGGGGAAATTATATTGAGAATCTAGGGCAATCAAGTCGAGATTTAGAAAATCTCTCGAAGGTTAGTCAGTTAGAGGAACTCCTTCACATATCAGTCATTCAGGGGCAATAAATCATTTCAAAACTGGGGCAGGCTACCCCAAAAGCAAGAAGTTATTCTCTCCGGAGGACGGTTAATCAAAAGCCATGAGGGAATATATGTCGGATCTTCACGAGACATCCTGAAGACATGTTCATTTACAGGTTATGCTGCATCGGGGCACCTCTTTTAGTCATATCACATATGCAAGGCCCATGTTGATAGCTGACACGTGACGCCCCAGTAGAGTTTCTCTCCTCGGCAGAGATGGCTGAAGTGTTATCACTCAGCAAAGCATTATGAAGACTGTGATTGTTCTCCCCAGCAAGAGTTCAAGAGTTCGCTCTCCCCTAGCCAGTGTGACAAAGTTATTGCTTTTTCAGCAAGAGTTCATATCCCCGTACAGGATAAGAGTTTTGGGTTTGTGCTTCACCAGTTTGTGGTAAAGTTGTTTCCGTTCCCCAATGGAGTAAGGGTAGAAGGTAGTTTCCCCAACAGAGGACCAAGTCTGATCTTGTCCCCTAGAAGAGCTGATATCATCAACCATTGTCCCCCAAGCATATTTTTGGGTGGTGGTTAGCTTTCCCAAGCAAGTCAAAGGTCGATTGTCATTGGCACTTTTCTTCAGCAACATTCCTGGGATGGTTCCTCCTGCAGATGGTTGTTATTCATGTTTTCCTGCCGAATGAAGGTTCAGCTGGGATCTCAAGCCGTTATGACACTGAAGGCGATTCAGTTTGTTATCCCCAGTAGAGTTGGCCTGTTCTCTTCAGCATTTATTTTGCTGGAGTGGTCCTGTTGCATATCATAAACATCATGGCATAATCATTGCCATGCCTATCATTAGCATAGCATTGCATGAAGCCTTATAAAACCGAACAGGAATCCATAGCCCAACCTTGCTCGGCACCTTCATCCACAGCCCACTTTGCTGGCATCTTTCAAAAACCTGAAGCCCTATCATTATTGGCGTCCTCTTTAAAGCAAAATTCCAATCCCTATTGGAACTTCATACAAAATTCAATCCCCATTGGTACCCAGAAAGATTTCTCCTTTGAAAAACAATCACCATCAGGTTTCACCTATACTTGCCAGCAAAGTCCAATTGTACTTGGTCAATTCTTTTCCCGGTTGTCCGAGCATACATCGGCATTCTTGCATATAGTGATCATTGCATCCTCAAATCGCGTAGCATTTCCATTTCGTATGGAGCATTACGCCATAGGAAGAGAATTCAAACATATGCAGGCGAAGCATAAGCCAGATTTGGTACCTTGCATGAAAGCCCAAATCAATTCTCAGTCAAGACGGTGACATATCCCCAGTAGACATTACAATCAACCCCTCTGCTTACCTTTCTTTTGGGTCGTAGATCATACGTTGATCTTACCTTCGATCAATCCTTGTCCATCAACCCCTTAATGATGACATTTCGGTCAGGTTTCCTTTCCATCAAACCCCTTTGATGTTGTGTTTCTTTGTATAGTTTTCTTTCCGTCAAACCCCTTTGACGATGTGCTCCTTAAGTCAGATATGCTTTCTGTCATCCCTATGACAATGTGTTTCCTTCAGTCATTTTTCTGTCATCCCCATAATAGTGTGTTATTGTCAGTCAGGTTTCTTTCTGTCATCCCCATGACAATGTGCTCCCGGTCAGGTCTCTTTCTGTCATCCCCATGACAATGTCTTACCCTCGGCCAGGTATTCTTTCTGTCATCCCTATGACGATGTGTTCCTTTGGTCGAGTCTTCTTTCTGTCATCCCCATGACAATGTGCCTCCTTTGGTCGAGTCTTCTTTCTGTCATCCCTATGACAACGTGTTTTATCCGTTCAGGTTTCCTTTCTGTCATCCCTATGACAATGTGTTACCCTCGGTCATCTTTCTGTCATCTCTGTGACAATGTGTCTCCTTCGGTTGAGTCCTCTTTCTGTCATCCCTATGACAATGTGTTGCTTTCGACCATGTCTTCTTTCTGTCATCCCTATGACGATGTGTTCCTTCCGTTGAGTCTTCCTGCCGTCAAATTACTTTGACGATGTGTCCTTTCGGTGGGGTTCCATTTTTCTTTCCGTCAAATCCCTTTGACGATGTGGTTCGCTGGGTATGTTGTCTTTCCGTCAAATTCCTTTGATGAAGTATGGTTGGGCTCCCGTTTACAATTTCTCTCCTCGCGGTTTGAAAATTTTGCGGTTCCTTTTATATTCAATCACCTTGTACCTTGAATGTCTGAAAGCAGTTGCTATCATCCCTTCAGGTCCAAGTTGATTGAATAGGGGCAGCTGTAGCACCCCAAAATTTGCCCTACCATTTTCTAACTTTTTCTGGCTTATGTTTCTTTTCATTTTGCATCTCATTAGGGCATAACTCATAATCATATCATTGTATTGGTCTTTTGAGACATGGGATCAAAGGATTTTCTTGGCCTTATTCATAAGGGATTCATTCGGTTTCTATTCCCGGTTAAGTTGGAGCAAGAGATTGAATTCTCCTTGTTGTAATCTTCCTGATTTGAGGTTTTCCTAGTCACTATGGATCTGAAGTTGGATGTGGATTGAATGTGATCACGTGATTTACTGGGAATTCGAGACACAACTCCTTTTTTCTAACCCGTAACCATTTTGATAGCACTTTCTAACCCATATTCATTTAATACCATTTTTCATTAGGTCCAAAGTCAATATCCAATACCCATTTTGTAAATCCATTTTTTTCAAACCAAATTCATTTTAATATTTTTAGTAAGCAATTACCCAATTTCATTTTGTCTATCTCATTCTAATCCATACTCATCGTTCATATCCCTTCCAATCCATTTTTCCAATCATAATCCAATCCAGTTCCAAAGTTCACATTCTGAATCCATATCCATTTTGAAACCAAATATCCGTTTATCCATATTCAAACATCCACATTCATTCTCAGCCTCATTTAAGTCCATTTTTCTTAACCATTTTAAATCCCCAAAATCCTTGGCATAATTCACCTTTTTGAAGGATATAGGTTCACTAGACAGTTTCTCTCAACAAATCTGGACAATCAGGTTTTTTTAAATGATTGGATTACAGAATGTCTAGACTTGTGGGAGTCTATACCAAATTTCCAATGCTAGAACAATCAGTGGGCGGATGACATAGCCCGTGTTGTGCTGGTGGGAGTCTACTTTGTTACGTTGTTTATGAGAATTTTAAGAGTGAGCTTATAGAACAAGTTTTGAGATGGATCGTATGAGAAAAGCTATGTTGTTGGATATCTCAACAAGGATCAAATCATTAAGAAGAAAAGTATATAATAACAAAGAGGGAAAGTATTCATAGAAAATAAGACTTGGCGCATAAATTTATAAAAAAAAAAGGGCTATTAGCAGCAATGCAAAAGCATTCAATTTGAGGAAGCAGAAATAATTTTCATATCAACAGAAAATTGAAAAGAAAAGGATATAGCAGAAATTGTAATTTTAAGCCAGATTCACAAAAAGGATCACAACAGAGCTTGTTAGAGAATTTGACAGAAGGAGATTCATAAAGATTTCACAGAGCATTGAGAAGGAAAATACACAGCAATTGGGAAGAATATCATACCAGAACTCATATATATTCTTCTAACCAATTCCTCTAATAGTTTTTTCCCTAACATTCTCTCTAACCATAACCTAATCGCTAACCAACTCACTAACTTTTCCTAACTGAATCTCTAACAGAATTTCCTCTAGATCCTTCCAATATTCTCTATAAAGTCCCAACCATCTCTTCACTTCGGAGATCTCTTCTTCATTCGGCACCATTTCTCAATTCTCACTCTTCTTCTTCTTCCCCTAACCGATTCTAACCGATTCTCTGCAACTTTCATCTTCAATATATCACTAATCTCCTGCAAAATCAAGAACAACATCAATGATCTTTTTCAATTCATCATCAATAACTGCATAATCAAATTCATCCGCAATCTTTTCATCACCTTCAATATTCTTCTCGCGAGAAAAGAACTGCAAAAACATCAACGCAACGACCTGCAACAAATTCAGTGTCTCACAGAATCAACAACTTCAGCAAATCATGATCTCGGCTCAGAAGTTCGATTTACAATCACTATAAAACGAATCGCAGAAGTAAGAAGGTGTAGAAGGAGAATTCAACGAGTGAACCGCAGCAACAATGGAAGGAAGCACAAGGTGAGCGAGAAAGAGCAGAATCAGAAGCAAAGCGGAATTGAATTTACCTCTGGTATTCTCTTCATATTCTCTGATCTGAAGACGCACTGGACGGTTCTCCGGTAGGTACGTGGATTTTCCGTTGAATTTCACGTTTTCATTGAAGCTGAACTTTCTGTAGCCTTGGTGATTCTTTGACGCGATACGTAGTTCGAATCGCGTTGTTGTCCAGATCACGATTTCTTGTGATGCGTAGTTTAGATTGAGAGTTTGCGTGAGAATAGAGCGAGAGAGACGACGACCGTGGGTGCTGTTAGCTAGGTCTTATGAATGCTTGTTCCTACAAAGCTTGTGAGAAAGTCATTGACGAGTGAAGATGCTAAAGTAGAGAAATAGCGTTTCCGCGACGGCGTATTTGACGTTGGAGGAGGGAAAGTTGAAGAAGATCTCGGTGGCATCTTCATGTTGAGAAGGTTGAGGCTGTGGCAGTAGAGCGATGAAAATGAGAAGCCGGTATTGAGTCGTTGTCTTTTCCGGCAGCGAGAGTAAAATCGGACGGGGAGGGCTGTAATGGAAGAAGGTGGGGTTCTGTTTCGTTTTCGGCGATGTAGGGAACGAACGGGGTTGTTGAAAGTTGAGGAACGACGGCGATTCGGACTGAGAAGACGAAGTGTGGAAGGAGAGAGTTGAGTGAGAGAGCAGCGGCGGTGAGGAGCTTGGAAAGATGAAGATAGGTTGTACAGATGTTACTTAGGGTTTTTATGTTTATTAAACCGGTCTTTGTCAATGTGGACCGGGTTCAAAGCCCACACACCCTATTTGCTATCCACCACCAGTTTTTTTCACTCGCACCCCCTGGATTCACAATAAACATTGGGCCTAAACTCGCCTAAGCCCAACGCCTATTTTCAGTATTCACACCTTTTTTTTCTCTGTACCCCCCTGGCTTCTGAATTCTACTCTTGGGCTTGCTGAACAAGGCCCACACGCCAGTTTTCTATTCGCACCGCCCAGCTGCTATTGCGCACCCCCTCTGTTTGGTCTCATTATTTGAATATTTATTTAGTAGGTCTTTTATAATTGATTAATTGTTTTAATTGGTTTTAATAGTTGTTTTGGTTTTGATTTTAGGCAATTAGATTAGAATTAGATTACTTCTAAAATCTCATTTTAATTAGAAATTAATTTCTAGGGTTTTCTTTTAATTCTAGATTTAACTTTAGGATTAATGTTTTTAGATTTAGTTTAGAATTGCCTTGAACTAATTTTAGGATTAATATTAGTTTTAATTCTAGATTTAATTTTAGGATTAATGTTTTTTAGATTTAGTTTAGAATTGCCTTGAACTAATTTTAGGATTAATTTTAGAATTAGACAAATTAACTTTTCTTGTTAGAATTTAATCTTGATTTTTACTTCGCATTTTAACTCTAGCTTGGTTGTTGTTGATTAATTGTTGACTATAATTTCAATTGCATTGTTGATTAATTTCTGATTTCTCTTTTATGAATAGCATGATATAATGCTATGTGTAGAACTTTCTCACACCCTTTGGAATCCTAGCTTATCTTTAATCTTTGATTAAAGTAAGGTAGGATATGCATTAGGTAGTGCTATCCTTCTCTTTCCTTTTAGTCTAAGAGTTCTTATACCTCACATAACCATAGGATCTCCATGCATGATAATGCTGGGATAACTAGTCCCCCACTTAGACTTTTTCCTTTCTCCCTTTGAGTCTCTTCTTCTCATCTTAAAACAAAAGTAGAAAACACTTAATAAAGGCATAACATATATTGTATTTGAGCCTTTCATGTGAGAATGAGATGGTGAGGGGTCTTCTCTCACTTTCCTAGAATGTTTAGCATACGTCCCGTCTTGGGTCGATATGCGAGGCATTCGATCCTACATGAAGGACTTAAATACAATATGTGTTACAAAACACCAAATAATCAAGACACTTCTTCTTAAAAGACAAAAACAAATAAACAATTCTCTTCTCATCTCCTTTATTCTATTCCTTAAGGATTCGTCACGTCCGTTCCACCGCAAACAGGTAACGCCTAAGTCTCCCTACAGCGAGCTGCAACACCTAACTGCTGGAACGCGCACTCTGACGTTTCCACTAAAAAAAACACAAGCAACTTTCCCTAGGTGAGGGGAACTACGTCGCTCTGATTCTCATGTTCCCGATGAGATACGTAGGCAGTGGGGTAGGGCCCATTCGAGCACTTCTTTCATTTTCCCTACATTTGTTTCTCTTTCTCTCTTCTTTCTCTTCCAGTTCTCCAGCTAGCAGTTCCTTTTCCAGTATCTTTTTCTACACCCTTTGATCGAGACAAGCAAGCGGGGATCCCATCGGGTACGATGTGTAACACCCCAAAATTTGCCCTTTTGTTTTGAAGCTAACTGGCTTATGTTTCTTTGCATTTCTTGCATTAGCATTTGTGCATAGCATTGGTTCTTAGCATGGGATCAAGGTACTTGGTTCATCTCAAAGGAGTCTCAAGCCTCAAGGTGTTTTGTGGAGGTCATCATATCACTATAAGATCAAGAATGGCAAGGGATTTCAAGTGAATCTTTCCCTCCTAACCAGAGGGACCAAATTAGGGTTCTTGGGTTCAAAGAGCTTCTTGAGGAAACTTTTTGGATTCAAGCATGCTCGCATGGGTTCCATATGCTCCCAAACACTCATAGAGGAAGGCTTGGCTAGTGGTTCATTGTGGAAGATGTTCAGTGGATCAGTTACTTGTGAAGTAAGCAAAAGTCAACAGTGCAAAAGGAAAGTCAACCATGGGTTTTCAAAGGCTCAAATCATGTTTCCCAAGTCCATGTACCTTTATTTGGTCAAGGAATGGCATGGATGGCATTATTCATCAAGAATCAAGAGTTTGTGCAAAAGTTACTATTTTTGGAAAATGACGTATAAAGTGAAATTTCCATTTTTGGCAACTTTTCAAACCATCTTCAACTTGACTTTTCATTGTGAAAGAAACTTCAAATGAATTTTCCTCAAACATGAAAGTTGAAGATCTCTCTCTCCCCTTTCCAAAAAGTACTAGACCATCTCCATACCATTTGTGGTTCTCAAGATATGATCAAAAGAAGGCAAGGTGCTTTTTAAGGTTTTCACATGTATCCATTTTTCCACCTTTTGTATTTTGGTTCAAAATGACTTGTAATTGTTTCTAATGACTCAAGTCACATTTCCATATTCAAGTACACATCATAAGGACCATTTTGGACCCTTGAATCACTCCAATCCGTGCCATGTACTTCATGAATTTCACAAAATGCATTTTTGCAAGATGGATTGAATCTCATGAATCAGACCACTACAAAGCCCAAACCCAATTCCATTATGATCAGCAAGTAAAATGGAGATGAATCCTACTTATTTCATGACCCACACGCGTGTGAACAAGGGTGTGCATCACAACTTGCATTTTTGCAAATCACTTTGGATAGCCTTAATCAAGGGATTAATCAAACCCTAATCATGCTCAGAGGTCTAACCAAGTGTATATAAGGAGACTCACACGTTCATTCACACCTCATGCACTCTCATTTGCTCAGAATTCCATTTTTCACTCAAACTTTCTCTCCTTCGAAACTTTCTCCTCACAAGGGTTTCGGAAGATTTTTTTCCATATTCTTGATCTACACACTCCATAGAACAAGAATCAACCATTGTTTGAAGCTCTAAGCAAGGTTTTCATCAGATTCGAATTTGAGGTGCTGACTTTCAAAATCCAAGATCCAGCTTGATTCAAGTCTCTAGTTGCATTTATTTTGCAATCAGAGGTCCTAAGGAGTAGATCTGCAGCTTTCTGAAGGATTTCTTGGTGTATTTTGAGCTCTACAAGTTTCAGGTTAGTGTGATTTTCTTGATCATAGAACTCAGTTTTATTGTGTACTTAATGTTCCTCGTGAGTTGCTGATCATCCTGATGTGTTTAGATTTGAATTTGAACGTGTATCATGGCTGTAATGTGGATTTGAAGTTTTTAGATCCAAAATGTTTTCCTTCGATTTGCATTATGTGTTAATGATCTGTTGAAATGGTTTGCATATTTGAAATCCTGGTGAAAATCTGAGTAAGATAGTGTAATTGCTTGCAATTTTTGGAACAATTTTGAATTGCAGGTCGCCGGAGAAGACGACCGGAGCTAGGGCTCCGGCGTCTGGTTATGTTTTAGGCCAGTGAGGGTTTGGAGGAAGAAGATGAAATCTGGACCGTTGGTTGTCCAGATCTGATGGTCCTCATTGTGCCAGATCATTTAATTTTCACGTTTTCATTTTAATGCATGTGTGTGATATTCCATGATTTTTACCATGTATGCGAGATCTGAACCACTCATCATGTATGACCTTTTGATCTGTTGACTGATTCTTACACGTTGATTGAATCTGATGGTTTTGATTGTGCCAACGCATTAAAATTTCCATGTGCTATTCACGTGCTTTGTTTTAATTTCTGAATGATGTGATGTGCGCGTGTGTACCTTTGTTATCATGAACTTTTAATCCTGAGCGTTGATCATGTGTACCTATGGTTTTGATTGACTGATTGTGAAACGCTTGATCAATCTGAAGGTGTGTGTGAGTCAAGATTGTTGACTGGATCTTGTGTGGATGTGTTGACCAGCGCTTTGGACTGGGCTGGACTTTCTTTACTTTTCCCACCCCCTTTTTCTGAGCCCATTATTTCTCCAACGTGTGAATTGCTTTGTCTGCACCCCCTGGCTTCTTCATTTCTTTTTTATTTTATTTAATTGTTTCATTTTCATTTTTAATTTTTAAAATTAGATTAATGCATCAGAAAATTATGAAAAAAATCATGAAGCATCTTTGGAATTTTATAAAATTTTTTCAAATTATATTTTCCATTTTTATTTTATTTTGTGCCTCTGAATTAATTGTTTGGTTAATTTTCTTTGTGAATTGTCTCAATTGTGCACACCTTGCCTTGTTGATTTTTGTTCTCATCATTGGTGTATGATTTGCATCCCATTCTTTTTGCATATTTCAAAGGACATCTTGAGGTCCTGAAAAATATTTTTCTCATATTTTTAAACTCATTTCATATTGCATTTTAGTCCCTTTATTTGTGCATTGTTCTTCTTTGTTCTTATGCAACTTTGAAGCATTGTTTGGGGTACTTAACTTATGAATTTTTGTGTGATCTTTTGGTATATTGCTAGCTTCTGACTTAGGTCACTTGGGATTTAATTTCAGAATTTTTGAATGTCATTTTATATATGTTTGATTATTTGTGCTTAAGTGAATTATGCATGATCATCTCTTGACATCTCTTAACCCTAATTTCTTTGCCATGCCTAATTGATTGAGTTTATTTGTGATTATTTGCATGAGTATTTGATATGATGTTTACCCCTGGTTGAGGTCCCTTGTGACCAAATTTTGCAATTTGTGGATCATGTTTGGGTATGCTTTAAGTGCTTGTACTTTGACTTCCTTTTGTGGACTTTCTTTGGTGCATAATGTTTCATGTTTTGATCTTCTCTTGCACATGAGAATTGTTGATGATGGTATGATCTTGGTTCTGACTTGCTTTCATCTTCATCTTATTTTTATCATTTCATCTTGATATGAAGTTCATTGGTGCTTAATTGTGCATTTCATATAAGTATGCTTGCATTCTTTCATGATTACCTTTGCATGCTTACTTGAGATGTTTTGCATGATCTTTGAGACTTGTTTATTGATGTAAGTTGGATGTACTTGATATGATGTGCTTGCTGCCCTATCTTGTTTCTTATCTCATCCTTCTCTTTTTCATTCTTCTCTTTCACTCTCTTGCTCCCATGAATCTCAAGACTTGTTTAAGTCTTGGATTCTCTCCCTTTAGAGCTACCTAGTCCAACTTAATTTTTGATTAAGCTTGGAGTAGGATGAGCATTAGGTTTTAGGTAGTCGTCCCTCCTAAGACTCACTAACCATAGGTTACCCATGCATGATAACATTAGGACTCTTAAGTTTCCCTTTAGAGTTTCCTTTGGGTCTTCTCTCTTCTCATCTCAAAACTTCTTGAAAACACTTAATAAAGATAAAGTGTATTGCGCGCGAGCCTTAAGCGTGGGGAATGAGAAATGAGGGGCTTCCTCTTATCTTTCTAGAGTGCTTAGTGGGCGTCCTGTCTTGGGACGATTCGTTAAGTATTCGTCCCTGTGCCCTAGACTTTGGTGCAATGCAAGTTATGAACTAACTTAACGAAAACACTTCTGTCTAAAAAACACAACAAATTCAAATCTTTTTATCCTTCAGGATTTTTGGGTTTCAAATTTCATTTTCGGAAAAGAGCTCGTCGCTCACGTAAAAAACACTTACCCATCCGTGGTCGTACCCACGAACTACATTAGCTCTGATTCCTCTCTCTCGTCCGATTGAGGATATGTAGGCACAAGACGATAATTGTCTTGGCGAGCAACCTTCCCCCACAGTTCCCGTCTGAACTACGTTGACTCTGACTTTCCCATTGCACTGAGGGAGTACGTAGGCCTAGGGCATCAAATATGTCCTACCGAGTCCGTCTTAGTCACCCCCATCCCCATTTTCTTTTGTTCAGCCATAGATAGTAGAACAACTCACCCTCCGTTTAGACAACAAGCGTGGATCCCATCGAGTACGA